>CM076569.1:709918787-710519442 GCA_034641835.2 Pinus albicaulis
ATGGAATAGCAAAGCAAATAAAGGATTGAACAACAATTCTGAAATAGAACAGCAAGTCTAAAATGGAACAGCAATTGAATAACTAAGTCCCGCAGGTTGTAACCAAACTTAATCTATTAACTCAAATGCATTCTTTGCAATCAAATAACATTCTTTCACTCTAAAAGCAATTCACACAAATCACACTAATGGAACAGCAATAACTATTAATGAATTATGGAACAGTACTGATAAATCAGAAACGCGCACAACACGAACGTTTAGTATAACAGCTCTGTAACAAAACAGTAAGAACATGCAATTAACTCTTGAAAGGATTAATAACTTGATGCGGAGTCAACACACGATTCTATCTGTAAAAAACCTCAATGATTCAATCTTTAACAAAGCATGTAATATGAACTTATAAAGCATATCAAATTACCAAATAACAATGATAAACAAACCACACAAAAGTCAAGTCGTAATGGTACAGAAGCAAGTGTCCTTCGGGGCCGGGCCCTTAGCCTCCAAGGATACACCGCTTTAAGTTAATCCAGACGCAGAGATGAAATAATCACCAAGCTTTTATTAATGCATCGGTCAAAAATACATTGAACCAGTTCTCAACGAGACTCAATAATCAAAGTTGATGTTTTACAGAAAATTACATAAAAGCGTATCCTATCTATCAAGCTAACAGTGTTGTCCCTTTATATAAAGGTGATGGCGGAGATGTCCAAGTAACATGATAAATAAAGCAGCGATCCCTCAGGATCGAAGATCCTGAGGGATTCGCCAAACTGTTAATTCTTCATCCTTTCCTTTCTTTGGCGCCGAGCTGGTGTCTTCTCCTTCTTTTCCGAGCCGATTTGCTGTAATCTATTTAGCCTTGTTTGCATTCGGTTCTCGTTCAGAGGGACAGCAGTTATCTCGACTTTGTCCTTTCCTTTGGAACGGAAATTCCTCGTTTTCTCCTTTTCCTGTACAGAAAATAACCATTATCAGTGGCTAAGTCTTGCATATCAATTCTCACATGTTTTGTTATGGTTCCTTATTACTTTCCAAATTCATGATACAAAAAGGTTCACAAATTCTATTAAAAAGCCACTGAAATAGTCATCAAAAGCATACCGAAACTTCAATGATTCAAACTTGAACAGCGCATATCATATGAACTTGTAAAGCATATCAAATAATCAAATAACAAGAATAAAAAAACCACACAGAAGCGAAGTTGTAATGGTACAGAAGCAAGTGTCCTTCGGGGCCGGGCCCTTAGCCTCCAAGGATACACCGCTTTAAGTTAACGCAGACGCGAAGATGGAATAATCACCAAGCTTTCATTAATGCATTGATAAAAAATACATCGAACCAGTTCTCAACAAAGCTTAATAACCAAATATGATGTTTTACATAAGATTACATAAAACGTATCCTATCTTGCTATCATCTATCTCTTAAACTAACAGTGCTGTCTCTTTTTATAAAGACGACGGCGGAGATGCCCAAGCAACTAGATAAATAAAGCAGCGATCCCTCAGGATCTTCGATCCTGAGGGATTCGCCAAACTGTTAACTCTTCATCCTGTCTTTGCTATTGCGCTGAGCTGGTGTCCTCTCCTTCTTTCCCGAGCCGATTCACTTTGATCTGTTTCCCTATGTTTGCGTTCGGTTCTCGTCCAGAGAGACAGCAGTTATCTCCACTTTGTCCTTTCCTTTGGAGCGGCAACTCTTCGTTTTCTCCTTTTCCTGTATAGAAAGTAACCATTATCAGTGGCTAAGTTATACACATCGATTCTTACATGTTTTGTTATAGTTCCTTATTACTTTCCAAGTTCATGATACAAAAGGTTCACAAATTCTATTAAAAAGTCATTGAAGTAATCATCAAAATCATACCTTTTTAGTACTCCACACACCCCCCTGCTTACCTTGTTTCATGTCCTCATGAAAACATTGTAGTTGACATGTAATGCAGTGAGAGAGTATGCTAGAGAAGGAGTCTCATGCGGAGGCCTACAACCATGTTGAGTGATTAAATGATCAAAGAACTGACCTGCTTGCCCCTCAGGCATATCATACAGGGCCTGGTATCCAGGTGCAGGATGCCAAATAATTGGAGCGCGAAATCTATACCCTAACCAAGATGACCCTGCTTTCAGAATGCTCTGGCCATAGAGATTCAAACGGTTAGCAGCTAACTCAAAGTTTTCATACTTAAATGGTTCTCTGAGCTGGATGTGTGGATCAGAGATTCGATATCGAAATTTGGCTGCAGTAATGGCCAAGTCTTTGATGGAAAGGAAATACTCTAAACTCTCTCGAATGAGTGCCTCATGCATGGGCCCTAATGTTTCAATGACACCACGAGCCGTTATAAGATTTCTATGAACTCTCCACAACTGTACTGGGTTCCTAGGCTCAGCCCTAACCCGTAAATCTAGACCATTTTCTTGACTCTGGAAGGTATCATAGGCTTTTAGCCACTTAATCTGATTAACCCCGAATGAAATGAATGCTTGGAATTGGATATCGCCAATGGAGGGACCAGGGTTTAATTCAGTCTCCTGACTTAGCACAAGGTCGTGTAAATAAAGTTCACACAACAATCTCTGGACTTTCACTCCATAATGTTTACAACAGTCTATAAAATCATTGACATTGTTGATCTGTATAGGGGTGCCTGCCTTAACAGCTTTTATTTGTAATTGTAAATACCGTTCTAATAGAAACAGAGCATAGTTTTTAGCAGGGTCCCTACATGCTAAAACATTATTATATAAAGAACACAAGTCATTCATCTGTTTGATAGTAGTATCTAGTCTACAAGTTACCTGTGTGACTTCCTCTTGTTCCTTCATCCATCCTTCAAAAGCTTGTCTTTTAGATTGACTGACGTCCCTTAGTTGCTGCTGCAACTCTTCATATTTTTCTATGGGAACCGTTTGCTCTTTAAGTTGCTCCACTTCTTGCTGTGCTTGTTTCATCATCTTGTGCAAGGATTTTGTCTTTGGATCTTTCTTCCATAGATCAGTGGAGGCCGGGAGTTTTACCTGAACCTTCTTGTTATGCTGTTTGGAGTTCAGAACCCTTATTACACCTGAGGGTGGTGCCTCTCTCTGAATTTGCTTATCATCCTTTTCTATTTTAACACGAACCTCAGCATCATGTGGAACGGCAGCTGGATCCTCAGGGTTTTGGACAGCAGGCCGTTTGTTGGCCCTCTTTTTCCTCTTTACCTTCTGGTTCTTTTTCAGAATCCTAATTTGTTGTCTGAGCTGGGTTATTGTATTTAACAATTTAGTTCGTTCCTTCCGCAACTTCTTAATTTCCATTGTTTCATTTGAGGGAACGACAGTCTGTCGATGGTGGACTGTATCATGACCAGTTGCTAACTCTTCCTCCTGGGGTTCTTCCTCACTGCTCTGCTCCGGCTGTTCTGGGGTATGCATCTCGACTGGTTCTGATTCTTCCTGAGCAAATGCTGTTTCTTCTCCTACTTCCTCTAGATTTTCCTCTTGTGACATGGGAACAGATTGTTCCCGTTCAATATTTTCCTCCTCTTCATCATGAACATGCATGTTCTCTTCCTGGGGTTGGTCGTGGGGGTTCTCTGAACTAGAAGGTTGACCATACTTACTCATATTGGCTAGGATGGCAGCCAAGTCATCTTCTCCCAGTAGGTCTTGTAATGGGCTATCTTCCTACTGTTCTATTTCTTCCTCCTGTTCAGCTTCTGCCCCCTCTTCGGATTGTTCGTCCTCAATTACCACCGGTTGGCTGGCGCTTTCCTGAAGCTTCTCCAACCTTCCTCGTATCCGAGCCAACCGGGCTGATTTTCTGGGTTTATCTATGCTTCCTCTCATCCGAGCCAACCGAGCTGACTTCCTGGGTTCCTCTGGTTGCTCGGGTGGATCAACGGCATGCTTGCGCTTTGCCGATTCTTGGTGTGTCTCTGGTTGTTGTGATGTACTGGCAACATTTTCTCTGCGTTTTGCCGGTTGTTCTGGTGGGCTTATAGAATGTCTACGTTTCAGGGATGGCTCTGCCAATCCCCCCTCAATCATTGCAATGAGCTCTTCCCAGCTGCTCTGCTGCTGGGTAAGACCATAGCTAACAATAAGTCGAATCAACCCATGGTGACTAACAATTGCTTCTACGTGCTGTGCCCTTTTCATAATTTGTGCAGCATCATGCAGTAACGAGTTTAGGAGTGCCGGTAAATTCACATAGCATCTCTGCTTTAAAACAGCTAAAAGTTTAAAGTGTCGTGGTCTTACCACGTCTTTTCTTCCTTCGCAAGTAATATAACTCTGCACCGTTCTTGCTAGCTCCGTCCAGGGTTCACCTAGGGTTGCTGGCAGAACTCCCTTTCCTTTAATTGTCAAATTCTGGCCTTCGTCCTGGAACAGTTCCATGACCATCTGTAATCGTTCCTTTTTTAAGGTCCATACCGGTCCGGTGGCTGGTAGTCCTGAGACTTCTGCAATTATGGCATCAGTGACCGCTATCCGTTTCCCTCTTACTGTGGAGTGGTCATCTTGTAAATTCTGCAAGAACTCCATTGCTACTGTCTCATTACCCTCCTGTAAGCGATTGAAATAGTTCAACCATCCTGCCCTTTCCAGGATTTCTCGGGCAGCAGCAGAGATCGTTAGCTGTTGAGGCTCACTACGAATTGCCTTTCCCCCCATGATTTCGCTGTGATTTCTAAATGGAACAGCAAAAACGTTTTCGGTTTGAAACACAGAGAGCAAGGTTTCGCGAAAGAAAACACAGAGTATGCAACAGTGCAGCAAAAAACAACTTGTGTGAAAATAAAAATAAAAATATGCCATGCCGTGAAACCATGCCAAACCGTCGTAAACTAATTGTTTCGAATGGTGAATTGACACGTAATACAGGGAATGATGAGGTTAACCTCCCCCCCCGCAGCGTGATAGGATGTCCCAGCCGGAAAATAAAGGAGCGGCACCCAGTCTGCAATCAGGTCAGAAAGGAACAGCATGTGGATTTATGCCATGTTGAAAAAGGACAACAGATTTCCGAAATCGAGGCGGAGAATGGATCGCGTGTTATATAAGAGGCTGTTGTGTGATGATTTGAGGCTGATGGATAGGGCATGTATCGTACTTGCCAATCTTAAGCGGTCATGGTCACCTCCGTTGCCATGATTGGTAATGATAAATATTCATGCGGTGTATAAATCGGGAAATAACATATGATTAGTGCCTAGGATATAAAAAACAAAAGAGTGTTAGTATCTTACCTATTGGTGTAAGCAAGGTGACTTCGATACCATTAACATTACTTTGCTGCCAACAGGTGTCCATAACCTTGGCAGAGTTGTTTTTCACCCTCGGAACCATGATCCTTTGTGTATACCTAGGAATGTTGTTATATCAAAATGTAGACCATTATGCTGGCTTGGTGACCAGTTAACCATAATGCCATTCACGAGGAAAGAGCGAAACGTGGGCAGGTCGGCTCGTGATGAGACCGCCTGTTCCAAGGTTTGTTTATTTGATATACCTTTTGGACCATATCCCTGGTGTGGTGGCCAGAATGGGAATGCCACTTCACTTCCATCCTCATGATCATGGTAGGCCGGCTCTCGATGAGACCCCCTATCCTGCATTTGACACTTGACATATCATGTTCACATATTTTTTCTTTTTTATCGAATACTTTTCCTTATACACAAAGGGTGGCTCAACACTCCTTAAGAGTAGGAATGGTGGAAGAAGTCTTATTATCTCAATAGGAAGATATAAACTCTTTGCTCTTATTCCCAAGTACTAATAAAAATTTTTTTAAGGGAATTAGCATGATAAAGATAACCAATCAGGGCAAAATTAGTAAAACCATGTCAACAAAAGGTAAGAAATAAGTATGTCCTTCCAGTTGTCCTCTTATTGATGCAGAGCCTTATAGATATAGCGATTTATGATTTGCAGATTTCGGCATGTTGTGTTTTTATATTTTATCGCACAAATACATAGCTGAAGCTTGAAGACTAGAAGGAAGACGGGCAAAAAGCATCCTCAATTTAAATCAGCAAAAGAGATCAAAAGTATGCTAATGGTGTTTCGTTGGAAAAGAGACAACGATGGATAATAGAAAAAAAGAAAAAATGCAAATGCCGTTCCTTTGGGAAAAGGAACGGCAATCATACTATAAAACACTCAATATGCCATTCCGTTGAAAAAGGTAAAACAGCAATAAAAGAACGCTGTTTCTTTGAAGGAAAAGGAACAGTGGTAACCAAAAGGAACAGCGAGAAACGTAACAATATTGTTCTTTTGAAAAAGGAACAGCAGAGATCCGAATGTTGTTCCTTTAGAAAAGGAACAGCAGAACAAGCAAAACCAACATCATAAAAACACATGCATATGCTATTAGAAGACCAAAAATCAAACTTTGTGGAAGAAAAAGGAACAGCAAAAAAAATGACAAAAAGATATTCAAATCAAACTTATGTACAAGAATCACTTAAAAAACAAGAACTTTATGTACAATTTGCAAAAAGAAATAGACCCTTAATGAATTACAGGTGAGGAAGATTTCTCTTCCTCTCCTAAGATCTCCAGATCAGTATCTCGGCGTAGCTGCTAGCAGAAGGATTCCCGAGTAAGTGGTTTACGGTAGAGACGGACTCGGTGGCCATTTACTTTGAATGCATATCCAGAACCGTCAATGGTGATTAGAGTAAGTGTTCCATTGTCATGTACCTTCTGGATTTCGTATGGTCCCAACCATCGAGTCTGAAGTTTTCCAGTGAAGTCCTGAAACCGAGAATCGTATAACAGAGCCCAGTCTCCCTCGTGGAAGACTTTGTTCTTGATGAGCGCATCATGCCATTTGGCTCGCTGCTGTTGAATTAAGGCTGTATTTTGTAGTGCAGAGAGCCGAATTTCGTCTAATTCATTGATCTGCTGTAGTCGATTGAGTTGTGCCTCAGTTAAATCTAGGCCAACTTCCTGTGCTGTACGCAGTGTTTGGATTTCGAATTCTATGGGAAAAATAGGTTGTTTTTCAAACACTAGTTGATAAGGTGAGTAACCAGTGGTGCTCCTCCATGTGGTTCGATAGGCCCAGAGTGCTTCAGGTAGTCGGGTAGCCCAGTCACGCCTAAGTGATGCAATAGTTTTCGTTAGGATTGATTCTATTATCTTATTGCTACTTTCTACCTGCCCATTCGCCTGTGGGTGATATGGAGTAGTGATCTTATGCCGGACATGATAATTGTTAAGTGTTGCAGCTAATTTATGCCCAACAAATTGTGGTCCTCCATCTGTAATTATTTCCCTAGGAAGGCCATAACGAACAAATAGAAGGAACAAGAACTGTATGACAGAGTCCTCTGTGGCTCTTGGCAATGCTTCTGCCTCAACCCATTTGGTGACATATTCTGTTGCCACCAAAATATATGTTTTCTGATTTGATGAAGGGTTGATGGGTCCGACGAAATCAAGAGCCCACCGCTCGAATGGTTCGATGACCAACTGTGGTTTCAGAGGCATCTCATCAGCTTGACCAGGTCGTCCTGCTCGCTGGCAGCTGTCACAGGCTTGGACAAACTTCTTTGCATCTTTGAAGATCGTAGGCCAGTAATATCCTGTCTGCAATACTTTATGTCCAGTCCTACGCTCAGCGAAGTGCCCCCCACACGGTCCATCGTGACAGGCTTTTAGGATGTCAAAGATTTCATCCTCTCTAACACATCGCCCGATATGCATGTCTGCTCCTGTGTGAAACAAATAACCTCCAATCCACGAAAATCGAGAACTTTTCTGAATAATCTGCTTACGCTCATTAGGAGTTAAATGTTTTGGTAATTTACCTACTGCAAGGTAGTTGGCAACATCAGCATACCAGGGTGTTTGAACAGCAACAGCAAACAGGTGCTCATCCGGAAATTGATCTTCCACTGCTGCTGCATCGCTTGATTTTGGTATTCTTGAAAGAAAATCGGCTACAGGGTTTTTTTTGCCAGGGCGGTCCTTGATTGTGATGTCGAATTCCTGCAATAAGATTAACCATCGAGTTACTCTGGCATTTGTGACAGGCTTATTTGCTAAATATTTTATGGCAGAATGGTCTGTATACAAGATAACATGGTAGCCTGTGATATAATGTCTAAATTTATTGATAACATGTATTACAGCTAGGAATTCTTTTTCAGTAATAGTGTAATTCAATTCAGCAGGGGATAAATTTTTGCTGATGTAATAGATAGCATATGGTTTTTTATCCTCTTCCTGCCCAAGGACTGCACCAATGGCTGTATCTGAGGCATCAGATGATATCTGGAATGGTAGGTCCCAGTTTTGTCCTCGAAGGACTGGGGCTGTGGATACCAGCTTCTTTAGATCCTCGAAAGCACGATCACATTTGTCTGTCCAAAGAAAATCAACGTTACCAGTCAGTGCATATAAAGGAGCAGCAATGTGCGAATAATGCTCTATAAATCGTCTATAATAACCTGAAAATCCAAGAAAACTGCGTACCTCTGTTTGAGTAGTAGGATTGGGAATAAGCAAAAGTATTTGGATTTTGGCCGGGTCTACCTGAATGCCGGCTGCTGAGACATAGTGTCCTAGGATAAGTCCTTCAGTCATCATCAAGAAACATTTTTCATTGCTTAAGCAAAGTCTAGTAACAATGCAGCGTTGTAGGACTTTCTCTAGGGTGTCGAGAGCTGGATCAAAGTCATCTCCATATGGTGTAAAGTCATCCATGTAAACTTCAAGTCCATCATTGATTAAATCTGCAAAAATACTAAGGATAGCCCTCTGAAATGTGGCAGGAGCATTACATAAGCCAAAAGGTAAAACTCGATAGGAAAATGTTCCCCAGGGGCAAGTAAAGGTAGTTTTATCCTGGTCTTCAGGGGAAATCTGAATCTGATTGTATCCACTGAAGCCATCCAGGAAAGAAAAGAACTTCTTCCCTGCTAAAGTGTCCAATACTTGATCTATGAAAGGAAGGGGAAAATGATCTTTTTGTGTTGCTTTGTTAAGTTCCCTATAATCCACACAAATTCTCCATTTCCCATTCTTTTTTGGTACCACCACAAGTGGAGAGACCCATTTACTATCAGAAATAGGGTAGATAAAATTCACATCTAAAAGCTTCTGAAGTTCAGTTTTTACGACGTCTTTTAGATGGGGATTAAGTCTCCTTTGCGGCTGACGCACAGGTCTGGCATCCTTTTCTATGTAAATTTGGTGTGTACATAACTGGGGATCGATTCCTTTCATATCAGGGTAGTCCCATGCAAATGCTTCTTGATATTTTGTTAACAGATGGATGAGCTTTGTTTCTTGTTTCGGTGTGAGATTAGCATTGATATTTAAAGTTTTCCCGGGTGCAATTTCCACAGTTTTACTATTTGCAACAGAAGTGACAGGTATTATTTGATCATGAATATCTTTCAGGGGATCTTCTTCTAATTCATTATCAAATGCTGCTTTTATCATGTGACATTGTGTGCGAGGTTCAGGTTGAGTAATGAAATTATTAATGGCATCGTCTTCTGTTTGATCTTTGAAATCGAGTGCCTCTTGTATAGTTAATGGAGATCTGATGTTATCAGTAAGATATGATACAGGGTGCTTATTAGTTTTAATCATTGTGACACTTGGCTGCGCTGGAGGATATAGAACTAAGTTTTTGCTATTTGGTCCTCTGGTTATGGTCATATTTCCCTGCCGACAGCCAATGTAGGCATCGGCAGTAGCGAGCCAAGGTCTACCTAAAATTAGCGGGTGTCCATCAAGTCGGGTTTTTGGATTAATTATCAGGAAATCGGTTGGATACTCCCAGGATTCTACATAGACCATGACATCATGTAGAGTGCCCTCTGGTCTAACCACAGATCGGTCAGCCAATTCTAACAGAGTAGAGGTGGGTTCTACAGATGTAATGTCGAGCTTTTGGCAGGTTGTGGTTGTTAAAATATTAATTGCAGCCCCCAAATCAACTAAGGCATTAGGCAGGGTCTGACCATAAATTTGAACAGTTATAATTGGGTTCCCGGGATCTTCATATTTAAGGGGTGTTTCTCTTCCAGACAATAGGTCAGATAAGGTACCGACTACTTGGACTCTTGGATTATTTGTTATATTCCTCCTCGGTTTCTTTATGCACAATTCTTTTATGGTTTTGGCGTATATGGGAATGTCTTGAATGGCTTGGAGGAATGGAATTTTTATGTACAGGTTTTGTAATTCTCCCAGAATGTCAAAGTCAGGATATTGTATGGATCGAGGTATGGCTAATCGTTCTGGGAACGGAGGAGAGGATGTGGTTGCTTGGTTATGAGTTTGTTGCTTATTTACATCCTCTTGTTGTGACCGATGTTCTCTGGGTAACTGATCTTCAATATGAACTGTTTTATCTCCCTCAGTTTCAATTATACGCCCGGATCTTAACTGAAGGTCATTGCACTCCCTTAAGTCAGGTCCTGGTTCTGGTGATTCTATGATTTGAATAGATTGGACCTGCCTGTTGTTTGGATTGGGATCGGGTTGGGCTGGGAGTTGCGGCCTCAAGTTAGACTGGGGATTTTGTTGTAGAGCTGGCAAAGTAGGTTGAGGGAGCGGAATAGTTCCAGCTGGGTGGTACATTGGTCTTTGCCAGCTTGTCTGCCAAGGTGAACTTTGTGAAGTAGAGGGAGCCCATTGTGAAGGATACGGGCCATTTTGCCAATATGGTGGAGTGTAAGGGAAATTCGGCCAACCAGTTTGGCTTGTTTGATTCAGCCATGGATTTGAAGAAGGAAATGATTGTGGTGACCAGTTTGTAAATGGGGTTTGAGATTGATTTTGCCACATACCATATTGTTGAGCATTATACTGTGGGTTTTGAAAGAAAGAGGTTGGGTCCGAAAACATACCAGGTTGTCTTGGCTGCCACGGGCGGCGCTGGTTGATCGAATTCACCGATTCTGGTTCTTCTTCTGCTTCCTTATATACCGCTTTCAATCCAGGAAGTGAGGGGTAGCTCTCCGTAAGGTGATCTTTTGTACAGATGGCGCATGTTTGGACTTTATCTAATGGACACTCCTTGTGGCTATGTTTCTTTCTGCATCGGGGGCAGAAGATTGCCATATTCTGTTCTGCCTCCAGCTGCTTCTGTTTAGCCTGTACCATATCAAGTTGTGTAGTTAGTGTCCCCATAATATCAGTTTTAAAATTTTCTAATAAATTTCCAATTTCTGCGCGTGTTACTCCTTCTGCTGATACTTTGTTATCTCTTGCAAACCGATCATATTCTGTCGGTTTTATTCTTGTACTGCCTCTCGAACTCCTGATACACAAATCAATAATGTCAGAAAAACTCTCTTGATAAATATCCCCTTTGCTCATAATGTTTAATGTTTCAATCCATTGTTCCTTCATGCCCCTCATTAATGCAGTTTTTAACACATTATCAGGTAAAGGTAGCGATGCATAAGGAGATCTTTGTAAATTATACTGAAAACGTTCCACATACTCTTCTAGTGTTTCGTTTGGTCTGGCTGACATTTGAAATATCTCGTCTTTTAATTCTCTAGACCTACAATAATCCTCGTATTTCTTTAAGAAGGATTCTTTCATTTGATCCCAATTGTTGATAACCCCGCCACCTAGCCCCATAAACCATCTTAAAGCAACCCCTTTCAATGTAGAGGGGAATAATTTCAATTTTTGGGGATCGGTGGTGTAATCATACCCCCGACATAACACATCGAATTCAAATAGGAATGCATCCGGATCTTCTGATGTGAGTCCGTGAAATGTGGGGATATGCTGAAGAGGGATAGCTTTCATGGGTGCATTTGCTGCAGAATCCACTATAGGATATTGTAATGTAGAGGTTTGAGTGTTTGGCCGGTTTTGAGCGTTTGGTTGGTTTTGAGCCATGGGATCGAATATATGCCAGTAACCTTCTGGGATATCTAGGAGGGTATTCCTAGGTTGGGTGGGAACGGTTTTGACAGGGATATTTTTAATAGCGCTTCCTTTATCTGGAATAATGGGAATACCAGGTGTTTGAGGAGATTGAATCTCTTCAACAATGACTTTCGCAGCACTTCCCTTATCCGGGCTATCTAATGGCCGATTTGTTTCAAGAGGAGATTTTGGTTCCTTGATTTCCCCCGTTTCTCCTTCTCCTTCACAAAAGTTTCTAGAGTTCCCTTCCTGCAATAATTCTGGAGTGGAATTTTCAACTTCCTGAAAGTCCTGCTCCTCAGTTTGACTATGCACCTCAGCACAGGCTACAGATGGTGATCCTGTGGCCTGAAGGGAACTAGTAGGTGGTTTGGAAGTGTTTTTCTTGAAACCTACTGATGGCTGAGACTCTGTTTTCTTATAGATTTCGTCTCTGAAGGTCGTTCGGCCAAGGGTCACCGGCCCCTTAGCTTTTTCAGGTTTGGATGGGGGTTTGATATTCTTTTCCGGTTTTTTCTGCTTAGTCATGCACTCAAAAATAAACTACCAACTTCTATTTAAACAAACAAAAACAAATATGTTAGGAAAGCGGATAATGAGCAGGTCTTTTACATGCTCTGCACGTAGGTTCTTACCTTCCGTTTTTAGGATCCAACTCCTCCCTATCAGGCTTGTACACCACTCTGAAAAAGACAAATGGCTTCACTCTTTCCCCGGAAACGGCGCCAAAATGTAGAGCTATAAAAAGGGTCTCTTTCACCTCTAATTACCTCACATTAATATGTCAACCCGAGAGCATTTTGTCATTACAAAGAGTGACTCAATCCGAGGCTCATTCGTCAGAGTAATGCTAGTAGTACAGTGCTTAAGAAATACAAGAGTAAACGGATGCTTAACTGAAATCAAATTACTTTAAAGAAATAAATTACACACTCAGAAAACTCACTAACTTATCAGTCAAGGGCTCGGCAATGATAAACCATCCCTTCAGAAACTGATGGAAAAGGAATTAGAGCATAGATCACAAGCCTGGGAGCTAGACAGTAAAGCTAGACAGTAACTGCTACTGCTCACTATAGCTTTAGATCATCTCTCACAACAAACCAACAACTGCAAGTAAATGAAACATCAAAGCGAATAAAGGATTGAACCACAATTCTGAAATGGAACAGCAACTCTAAAATGGAACAACAATTGAATAACTAAGTCCCGCGGGTTATAACCAAACTCAATCTATACACTCTTTGCAATCAAAGAACATTCTGTCACTCTAAAGGCGATTTACACAGATAACACTAATGGAACAACAATAACAACAAATGAATTATGGAACAGTACTGGTAAATTAGAAACGCACACCACACGAACGCTTAGTACAACAGCTCTGTAATATAACAGTAAGGATATGCGATTAACTCTTGAAAGGATAAATAACTTGATACAGAGTCAACATACAATTCTATCTGTCGAAACTTCAATGATTCAAACTTGAACAGAGCATATCATATGAACTTGTAAAGCATATCAAATAATCAAATAACAAGAATAAACAAACCACACAGAAGCGAAGCTGTAATGGTACAGAAGCAAGTGTCCTTCGGGGCCGGGCCCTTAGCCTCCAAGGATACACCGCTTTAAGTTAACGCAGACGCGAGGATGGAATAATCACCAAGCTTTCATTAATGCATTGATCAAAAATACATCGAACCAGTCTTCAACGAAACTTAATAACCAAAGCTGATGTTTTACAGGAGATTACATAAAACATATCCTATCTCGCTATTATCTATATCCCTATCAAGCTAACAGTGCTGTCTTTATATAAAAACGATGGCGGAGATGTCCAAGCGACTTACTCAGAAATAGCTGATTCTCGCATTTGAATCCCGAGGGGATTCGCCAAACTGTTAACTCTTCATCCTCGTTTTGCCGTTGGCAACAGCCGGTGTCCCTCCTTTCTTCCCGAGCCGATTTACTTGATCCGTTTCCCTATGAGCCATTCCGTAGGACAACACTTTGTCCTTTCCTTTGAGCGCAACTCTTCGTTTTCTCCTTTTCCTATATAGAAAGTAAATAATTATCGTTGGCTAAGTTATACACATCGATTTGCTGTTTTGTTATAGTTGTAGTTCTTTATTACTTTCCAAGTTCATGGATAAAAGGTTCACAAATTCTATTAAAAAGTCGGCTGAAGCTAGATAGGATTGTGATATGAGGTTTTTATATTTGACATGGGCGAACTGGAAAGGTAGAAAGGTGAAAAAAGTTTTAGAAGGGTTTTCTGGATGACTTATTGACATAAGAAAATCAGTTTCTAGAAAACTCAGCTGTAGATATAGTCATCACTAACATGTAAAAAATACTGATGGCTAACAGGCACAAGCAAGCTTGCTTTTCTTTGCATAGTGCTTGGTCATCTTCTTCTGGAGAGCAAGGACCCTTTTCACCTTCTTGAAATTATTGTGCTCATTATTGTAATACTGAATGACACATTGTGCCATATCGAAATCTCTTTCCCACTGCTTAATTTGTGCATCTTTGGTTAGGAGTAGCAATCTAGTGGTCATCTCCTTGTCCTCATTGTCACTGTCTAGATCAATGAATTGAGGCTCTTGAGTACCTTTATTGATTCTCTTACTCCTCCTCACCTTTACCTGCTTCTTACCCTTTTCCATATTTTCCTTTCCCTTGTCCAATGGCTTGATATCTGGAGAAGATATGCCCCTTTTCCTTTTTGAGGCAGCAAACACATCTCTCTTCCCTCTATGGCATGTGCATGTGAGAGGAGTGATGATGGTATTGGTAGTGTGCTTACCTTGGCTGTGACCCTTGGTGTTGTCATCAAATCCTTTATCTTTATTGTGATCTCTACCAATTACCTCATGTTCTATTTGATCACTATTGTCCTGACCTTCAGCATCATCATCATCTTCATTTTCCTCATCGCCTTCTATACTGTCACATTGGTCTTTAAATTGATCAAAACCTTCTTCACTTGCCTCACTTTGACCTTATTCCTCATAAAGGTCCTTTTCTTCATGATCCTCTACACTATCTTCACTTCCATAATCATTAGGAGGCTGATTTGTGTCATGACAGTCATGACAGCTGTCATGAACAACTGTCATGACTGTCATGACTATCTCTTTTGATGTCCTTTTCCTCACTGACTGTCCTATCAGTGACATTCTCTTTATCATTGTCTCCTTCATCAAATTCTTCTTGTGCCTCACTGTTTTCCTCTTCTTGATCTTCTATTTATTCTTCATTACCTTATGTTTCTTCATGTTCATTATCTTCATCCATATTGTCACTGCTTGCACTATGACTGTGCTCATTTTCATGCTCATGCACATTTTTCTCTTTACTATCATGTTCATTTTCTTGTTGACTGTCATCCTCCTGTTCATCATTTGTGTTCATGTACTCTGTCTCATCCCGACCCTCATCAGTTTCACCTTGGTCATCGCTCTACTCATCTTTAGGGTCTTCTTCTTCATCTTGGGATAGCTTAATTGTATTTGTATCACCACTACCTCCTTCTGATTTGTCACTATCTTTGTCTTCATCATTGTTGTGCTCACTTCCCTCTTCTTCATCAACATTAATCTCCTACACTTCTTCATCAATCTCTATCTCAACCCCACTTCTCTCATCATTTCCACCATCATCTTCTTCTTCATCATTGCTACTGTTATCCCCTTGTCCATCATTACCACTGTTATCCCCTTGTCCATCATTACCACTGCTATCTTCTTCATTTGATGCATTAGGAGAAGAAGAAAGAGGTAATTTTCCTTGTGGAGAAGGCATGGGTGGAGGTGATAGAACATGATCTCTGGGGGGTGATGGAGGAGTGGAGGTAGGTGGGTGTGAAGTGGAAGGAAAATTTTGCTGAATGAAGGTTTGGGGATTTGCAAATACATCATGTGAGATGAAAACTTCCCAAGGGATTCCCTGCTGCTCTAGCTAGTGCAAAACAATCATATTAACCAAGGAGTGGTGACAAAGGCTTTGCATTTGGTGGGCATAACTCCTTTTCTTGACTACTGAAGCCATTTTGTTAATTCTTCGGTAGAGATAGTATGGTAGGTTTAGCAATTTAACCCTGGTGAAGTGCATTAGCAGCCTTATGTGACATGAATAAATCCTAGAGTACCTCCCCTCACAAGTGAAGTACTTTACGATCTGCATCATTAGTGGGGCATATCTCTCTAGGAGGTGGGAGAAGGGGAAAAAAGTCTTGTAGCCCTGTTGATACCTAGGTTTGAGGAAGGGCTCATAGTAGCTTAAGGCCATTTTTTTATGCTTGAACCATATTTCACCCACATCTGGTATCCCTGTGTCTTTAGCAAAGGATTCAGATGACAGTTCAAAATTTACTCTCACTAGGTTGACTTTGTGGCTTTGTAGGCTGAGAATGAAAAACCTAGTCAAATATGAGTGTTTTTGGACCTGTTTAACCCTCTCACAGAACTGATAGCATCCAATTTCTTGAAAATATGCAAGGAGCATGGGAGAAGAGGTGATTTGAATTGTATCCAAGGGTTCAAACCTGTTAGTTCTTCCTCCCTTTTGTTTTGGCTTAATAGGCCTTTGGCCTTCATCACTACTGGTATTGATCTCTTCTTCGAACATAGTGACTAATTGTATCCATGAAAAAAAATGGTTTTTAGCTTGGTGAGATTTTTTAGGTCTAGGGAGGAAAAGTGAGTGATGGTGAGGTCAAATTTTAACAAATGGAGGAAAAATGGAAGAAGTCAAGGAATTCTTTCAAAGCTTGGAGGATGCTTGGCTGGTACTGAGTGTATTTACACTAATGACCACTCTTTAATTGGTAAATTCTTGCCCTAGAATGTTAAATGATGGTTTGACATGAAGATTAGGTTTTTTAGCCAATTTAGGTTATGGTTACTCTTCTTTGATTATGAATGCAAAAAAGATCATTTGGAGGGCAAAGAAAGTGATCACCAACCTTGTCTAACTCGTGCAGGAGCCTGGGGTGAATTTGAGGAGGAGAAATAGTGATTTTGAGCAATTTTTTGGCAATTTTGGCAAAATCTCCTCTGTGTGCAGCACCACCTGACTGGTCGTTCCTATCGGGCCCTCTGTGCGCAGCGTCGGGCCAGGTCGGGCTATTGGAAAGCCTATGAACAACACTGGGAGGCTGTGGGCGAGTTGGGATCTGATGTTGGTGTGTGCGTAGTGCCACCACCTATGTGTAGCAACGAACCTTATGTGCATAGCACAGTGCTTTTTAGCACTGCCTCTTCTCCCCTATGCGCAGTGCCAAAGGATCTATGTGTAGTGCCTCCACCTGTGCGTGGAATCAGAGAAACTTCAACCAGTTTGCAGAAAAATCCTTAAAAACGTTTCAACGTCTCTCTATCTCTCCTTCCAAGACAAAAATGAGTTGGGGAGAGGGAAAGAAAACCTTTATAATTCCTTTTGAAAAATAATTTCATGATCAAACCCACTTTCTAATGTTTGTTTCCCCTTCTTACTTTTTTACTAACTTTTTGGTCCTTTTTGTCCTGTGGGCGACAGAACTCTGAGAAAAAATGGGTTTTTTCCTTGGATAGAGCATTTTGATGTTTCCCTTATATTCAAAAGCTCTTTAACAAGCTTAATCTTTGCCTCTTAAAATATTTTGGAAACATGAACCAATTCTTGAGAAGCATAAGGTCATTTTGACAAATTGTTGAGGAAAAAGTCATTCAGTGACATTAGTGCTCTTTTTTGAAGGTTTTCTTCACTATATCCCTTTCATGAATTTAAACACCTATAAACAGTAAACTTGTGATCATTTTGGCACCTTTACCTTGGAATCTTCAATCATGTATTTTTTATGCCTTTTATTGCTTGGTGGATGAGACTGAAGAGAAGAAATTTGATCTTCCTTTAACTGACATTCTGTCATGTTTTTAATGTGAAGCAATGAAAAACCTCTTGGTGTGAAAACCCTAACAGTTGGCATCAACAACTCCTTTAGCCTTGATATGTGCCACCATTGTGAGATACATTAGGTTTGTTTGACCTTATATATCTTCCTATAGGTAGCCATCTTTGACAGTCCTGCAGAAGTGTCACTCATGGCTAACTATCTCTTGCAGAATATACTTTTGATAAGGAAACTACTTTTGGAGGCTTCTCTGCTTTGTTTTATACCAAATGCATGTTTTTTACATTGACCATTTTGATAGTGATATATCTCTATTCATTACTTTGGCACTTTACCTTATGTCTGCCTCCTTTTGATCATTTTTAAGACCTTTGACTGTACTTTTGAAAACTCAAGAATTTGTATTGATACTCTTTGCCATTTTTTCCTTTTGGTGAGGTGGAATTAGTGCTTCTTTCTCAAACCCTATAGGGAAGCTTGACTACCCCATTAAATGCCATCTGCTGTTATGAAGGAGGCCCTATCATCATTAATTGACTTGTTTATCACTCTTCCCAAACTCCTAGGTTTTAGGGCTGTTAGAAAAAAGTAAATAGTGTTGTCTTCTAAGTTCTCTAAAACCTTTCTAAACTCATTAGTTATTTCTAAAAATCTTCAATGTGCACTAGATGAAGTTGAGGTGACCTTTGTCTTTGTAGCCCTTGTACATATTTCGTGCTTTGGCACATTGTTTCCCAATTAGTCACAAAACCCTAATGCTCTAAAACATATGCCTGTTGCCTTTCTCTTTTATGTAGATGGTATTCTTATGATGTTTTCCCCCATTGCCTTACCTCTCTTTAGTTATGATATCCATTTGATTCTTTTTCATAAATGTGAGCAAGGGTAGCTGTCCCTTGTAGAATTTGTGCTCTAGGCCAAGGAGTACTTTCTTATATGGCCCTTTGATCAGTTTTGGACAAATTCACTTGTCCCTTTTCTTCTTTCAATGTAGTCTCTTTATATAGGAAAAACAAATATTTTAGGATACTAAATCCACCCTATGACTTGTG
The DNA here is from genome assembly GCA_034641835.2 of Pinus albicaulis. Taxonomy (NCBI): domain Eukaryota; kingdom Viridiplantae; phylum Streptophyta; class Pinopsida; order Pinales; family Pinaceae; genus Pinus; species Pinus albicaulis. Next base: position 709,937,663 of record CM076569.1, read on the forward strand.
AAACCCTATGTGACCTAGTGGAGGGTTCCTTGGACTTGGATTTGGACTAAAAACTTATATTTTGGGGTCATTAAGTGTAAAACAGAGTTTATGATAAACTAATGTATTGAATATCCAAAATACAATGTACTTGATTTATCTAAAGAGCCTACAGAGACAGTTTTGAGACAATCAATGCTTGGGGTATTTTTTGGGAGACACAACAGAGTTGTTTGATTGGTGGTCTTAGGTAGCAGTGGGGGGTTTAGGCAAAAAAAAATAGAGGATTTGGGCCAAAGGTGACAAAATATATGGAAAATGAGTGACATGAGCCCCTAATGGGTTTTCTGGGACTGGTAAGCAGAGCTTGACATGATGGAATGATGAAATAGTGAAAATTGATCTTAAGGATGATGAAGGCAGTGAGATTTCTAAAACTCACAATGTTCATGAAATTTGTTTCTAGAAATATAGGGAAATCATTTAGTCATCTATGAAGGCAAAAAATTACTGATGACTAACAATGGCTCCACTTGGGGAGGGCAGCTCCTTTTCAGGAGGTGTCCAGAACTTCAGATCTCTGGCTTTATGGAGACCAATGCCTCATACATTGGGCTTATTTTTACCTCTTTTCACTTGCTAATGCTTGCTTAAAGATACGATCCCAGTAATCTAAAAGATATGATTGGCTCAGCTTCATCTCTACCTACCCAACCTACTTTCCTGGAATTTTTTCTTCCTTGGGTGCATTTGGACTAACAACCTTGACATCTTTTTATTTTGAAAATAAAACAAACTATCTACTTCTATCTTATTTCGTCCAGGAGTTCAGATTATGCTAATGAACTCCTTTGATTTTATACCTATACTACTCAACTGTCAAGATTAAGCTATTTGACAGGATCCATTCATTAAGATATAAACATGAAATTGAAAGCATGATTAAATTAGGATTAGACAATATGACTTACCATGAGCTTGTGGCATAAGAACAAGCTGCACACAAATGTTATTTTTGTACAAAATAAGACTATAAAAATCAGGGCTAGGATACAGTGTTTGCTATTCATCCCCATCTTTCTCCTTGGTTATGTTTTTAAGCATGTGGAACTAGTATCTTTCTCCCTAATCTATCTTTCGACAAGTCGAGCTTGAATAATTTCACCAACTATCTTTCACTAACTTATCAATAATAAATTTAAAACATGTTTCAGCCATTATTAGGCTAGATGAATAAAAAAAGACTTATTTATGCACTAGTAGTGGTATTTAGGCTTACACGCTTTCAATAGTTCTATTTTTTGGGTATGGGGCTTTACCTCTTTTCAAATCTGCCCTCTTTTCAATTTTTCTGTTTTTGTGTTTTTTGTGATTTCTCTCATGCAATGTTTATGTACAATGAATGAAAATCTTTAAAATTATGACTCTTGACTGAAATAGTGTTTGAGCGTCCTACCATTTACAGGACCTCCAAAAAGTTCTTCTCCATTAAGCCCTTGTAAAAATAAAGCGTTATGACCTCTAACTAATTGAATGAGGTAAGGGCCTTTCCACAAATTCTCGAATTCTTTGTCTTCTCTCCTAGAATCCCATTGTAGTACATTGTCTCCAATGTGGAAATTATTAGCTTTAGTTCTTTTGTCAAAGATTTTCTTTATGCTTTCATGTATTTCCTGAGTCTTGTTATAAAATTCTTCCCTTGTCTGATGCAAACGAATGGTTTGGTTCAGCCTCCTCTGCATGTCATTTTATTTTGATTGCACTTCTTGGAGAAGTCTTACCACCGGAACTCCCAAGGATGTTGGAAAAATGGTATCCATGCCATACACTAGTTGATAGGGAGACATACCGATTGATTTCTTGGTGGATAGTCTATCAGCCCATAGTGCATGTATAATCTTGCCATGCCATGCCTTTTGATTCTGTTCTAGGAGCTTCTTTATGATATTGACCAAGATTTTGTTAGAGGATTTAGCTAACCCATTAACCTGAGGGTAATAAGTTGTGGAATGTCCTAGTGTGATGTGATATTTATGAAAAAAATCAATAATTTTTTTGGATGAAAAGGTAGCAGCATTATCTTTGATGATATTTCTGGGGCAACCAAATCTAGACAAGATGTTTGTCTCAAAAAATTTGATAATGACTGATTCAGTGGCACTTCTAGAGGGGATGGCTTCTATCCACTTGGTAAAGTAATCAGTATCGATGAGGATCCACTTATGTTGTGTAGACGAGGTGGGGTGAATCTCTCCAATTAAGTCTAAACCCCATTTTTGAAAAGGAGCTTCAATAGTAATGGGATGTAAAGGTAAAGGTAAGAGTTTTCTCTTGCCATCAAAAATTTTGTATTTATGGCAAGTCATGACTAGCCTGTGGGTATCAAGGAAAAGGGTGGGCCAATAGTAACCAGCTCTAAGGATTTTGTTGGCTGTAGTTTTCCAGTAAAGATGGCCTCCACACTCTCCCTCATGCAGTTCATGCATGATCTTACCTACATCATCCTCAAGAAAACATTTAAGCAGTATACCAATAGGATTCTTCCAATATAATATCCCATCTAAGATGCAGAACTTCAAAGCTTTTTGTTTTAGGAATCTAGCTTGTGTCTTTGATAATGTAGGGAAATCATTAAGATAGAAAATCACATAAAGAATATCAACATACCAAGATGAATTCAGAAATTCTTCTTCAACATGGGGAGTGGTGCATTATTCTTGTTCTTCTAAAACATCAACCATGTTCATATCTAAAGCTTTGAAATTTGACTCAGCCATGAATTTTGCAAGCCTTTGTCCTTTAACCAGTTTTTTGGGCATAATTTCTAAGTCATATTATAATATAATGGCAATCTGCTTTCCTCTTTTACCATCATGGTCCTGATTTAAAATGTCCTTGACAACTGAGTGTGGAAAAAAATCAATGATATGATAATGTAATATATAAACTCTAAATTCTTTCAATGCTTTGATCAAGGCAAAGGCCCGTTTCTCCATGATGTTGTATTTTAAAGGAGCATCTCTAAGGGCTTTGCTGAAGAATGCTATGGGATGTTTTTGTCCCATCATGTTCTTTTGCAGTAACACTGCACCAATGTTATGCTCAGAGGCAAACGATAAAATGTAGAAGTCTTTGGTAAAATCGGGACTGATTAGAACCAGTGTTTGAGTGAGGGCTAGTTTGACCTGATCAAAGGATTTTTTGGCTTCTAAGTTCCATTTAACCCCTATCTCCTTTTTAAGCATGTTTTTAACATTCCTAAAAGGTTCTGAAATATTGGGGATGAACCTCCTTAAAAATTTTATCTTCCCGATGAAAGACTATAGTTCTTTAATGTTTCTAGGATGGTTGATTTGTAATATGACTTCAATCCTTTTGGGGTATATTTTTATTCCTTATTCTAAGATGATGTGACCTATGAGTTTTCCTTCCTGGAGACCAAACAATGTTTTCTTAGGATTCAAGGAAAGGCCATATTTCCTACATTTTTCAAAAACTTTCCTTAAGTGAATTAAGTGTTCCTCGTCAGTCTTAGAGTAAACAGTGATGTCATATGTTAAGTCCTTATATTAATAGTGTAGTCTCTTATTATGTTAGTTTAGCCCCCCTTATTGTTATTTTTGTAAGCCTGTAACCCCCATATTGTTATTATTGTGCATTTACATTATTATTGTTAGGTCAGCTAGGATTACATTGTGGCCCCACTAGGATTACATTGTGGCCCCATGGACTCTTTATATATAGAAAGGAGGTTTTGTCATTTGTATCATCCAATAATTGTTCATTCATGTTATGTAATGGAGGTTTCCCACTGAAAATGTCTTATTTATAAGGCGTTGATATCTCTTTTCTTCTATTTTTTGAGCTGGTTTCACAACATTTGGTATCAAAGCTTTGGATTCTATGGATTCACTGCACCAAACAAGGCATCATGGCATTTTTGCTATAAATTTTTTTCTACGAATATTCATAAGCTAAAAATTTTAGAGCACGAAGAAGAAATCGTGAGGAACATCATCGCAATATTTCAGATCTTGGTTCACAAAATGTTCGGAGATATGATCTGTGTAAGTTAGGTATTGTTTAGGCTCCCAAATTTCATCTCAAAGAGGTGATCGTGGGAAAATATTCATAACTCTCTCTCTCTGAGTATCAGATTGAAATTATTTAAAAATTTACTAGAAGTAAACAGAATATATTTTCTTATCTATAAATTTCAGAGCCAAAGGAGCAAACAATGACACATGGCAAGTAGTACAAGTTCACTTTACTAAACTAGACATATAATTAGGTCATTGTGGGATACTGGACATAACTTTTCCTTGAAGAATCCAAATTGGGTCAAACTTGTGGCATTCGAAGGAAGATTCAGAGGGCTCCTTCAGGGCCAAATTTTAGATATTGAGGATCCTAAATCATAGAGATAATTAAGCTTCAATATTGAGCTCCTCAAAATCAAGAAAAAGGTGTGTATTTGGTTTTTAAAATTGCATAACGTTTGTTTGAAAAAATAGTTTGAAGTGATTCCAAGGGCATATTTAAATATTTTAGAATTTTTATCAGTGTTGGGTTCAATAATTCCTCCAAAAAATAATTCCATAACCATTAAGCCCTCAAAAATCTATATTATGACACATGAAGAGGAAGAATTGTAGTATGAGATATCAAAATTACGACACCAAGTGCAACAAATTTCAATCGTACGAAGAGCAACCAAAGATGACATAGATGGTTTAAAGGAAGAAATGGAGGCTAATTTGGATGGTTTGAAGGATCAAATAATAGCTAATATGGATGATAAATTAGTGGAATATCACATCGAGCATCAACAACAAGTTCTCCAACTCTCAAAGGATAACCTAACTTTGGTGCAGAATCTAATGAAACAACATGAAGATCAACATCAAATTGAAAGAAGTTCTAAAGTAGTCACGGAAAAAAGAACTCAACAAGTACGATCAATTTCAGAGTATCTCAGCAAGTGGAATAACATTCGTGTAGAAGATTCCACATGGGAGGATGAGAATTTTATACAGAAGCATCAAGAAATAATCAAGCGTTGAGGACAACACTTGTTTGAAGGAGAGGGGCATGTTAAGTCCCTATATTAATAGTGTAGTCCCTTATTATGTTAGTGTAGCCCCCCCTATTGTTGTTGTTGTACCCTTGTAACCCCGATATTGCTATTATTGTGTCGTTACATTATTATTGTTAGGTCGGCTAGGATTACATTGTGGCCCCATGGACTCCTATACATAGAAAGGAGGTTTTGTCATTTGTATCATCCAAGAATTTCTCATTCATGCCCTCGAAGTGGCTTATTTCTAAGGCATTGATATCTCTTTTCTTCTATTTTTGGAGCTGGTTTCACAACATTTTAGCTAACCCATTACCCTGAGGGTAATAAGTTGTGGAATGTCCTAGTGTGATGCAATATTTATGAAAAAAGTCAATAATTGTTTTGGATGAAAAGGCGGAAAAATTATCTGTGATGATCTTTCTGGGGAAACCAAATCTAGACAGGATGTTTGTCTCAAGAAATTTTATAATGACTAAATCAGTGGCATTTCTAGAGGGGATGGCTTCTATCCACTTGGTAAAGTAATCAGCGGTGGCGAGGATCCACTTATGCTGTTCAGACGAGGTGGGTTGAATCTCTCCAATGAAGTCTAAAACCCATTGTTGAAAAGGAGCTTCAATAGTAACGGGATTTAAAGGTAAAGGTAAGAGTTTTCTCTTGCCCTCAAAAATTTGGCATTTATGACAAGTCATGACTAGTTTGTGGATATCAAGGAAAAGGGTGGGCCAATAGTAGCCAGCTCTAAGGATTTTTTTGGCTACGGTTTTCCAGTAAAGATGGCCTCCACACTCTCCCTCATGCATTTCATTCATGATGTTACCTCCATCATCCTCAAGAAAACATTTAAGCAGTATACCAATAGGATTCTTCCAATATAATATCCCATCTAAGATGCAGAACTTCAAATGTTTTTGTTTTAGGAATCTAGATTTTGTCTTTGATAATGTAGGGGGAGCATTAAGATATAAAAGCACATAAAGAACATGAGCATACCAAGATGAATTCAGAAATTCTTCTTCAACATGGGGAGCAGTGCATTCTTCTTGTTCTTCTAAAAAATCAACCATGTTCATATCTAAAGCTTTGAAATTTAACTTAGCCATGAGTTTTGCAAGCCTTTGTCCTTTAACCAATTTTGTGGGCCTAATTTATAAGTCATATTCTAATATAATGGCAATCCACTTTCCCATTTTACCATCAGGGTCCTGATTTAAAATGTCTTTGACAACCGAGTGTGGAACAAAAGCAATGATATGAGAATGTAAGATATAAAATCTAAAGTATTTCAATGCTTTGATCAAGGCAAAGGATTGTTTCTCCATGATGTTGTATTTTAAAGGAGCATTTATAAGGGCTTTGTTGAAGAATGCTATGGAATTTTCTTGTCCCATCATGTTATTTTGCAGTAATACTACATCAATGGTATATTCAGAGGTAAATGAGAAAATGTAGAAGTCTTTGGTAAAATCAGGATTGATTAGAACTGGTGTTTGAGTGAGGGCTAGTTTGACCTGATCAAAGTATTGTTTGGCTTCTAGGATCCATTTAACCCCTATCTCCTTTTTAAGCATGTTTGTAATATTCCTAAAAGGTTCGGCAAGATTGGGGATGAACCTCCTTAAAAATTTTATCTTCTCGATGAAAGACTGTAGTTCTTTAATGTTTCTAGGATGGCTGATCTGTAATATGCTTTCAATCCTTTTGGGGTCTACTTTTATTCCTTCTTCTGAGATGATGTGACCTAGGAGTTTTCCTTCCTGGAGGCCAAACAATGTTTTCTTAGGATTCAAGGAAATTCCATATTTACTTCATCTTTCAAACACTTTCCTTAAGTGAATTAAGTGTTCCTTACCAGTCTTAGAGTAAATAGTGATGTCTTCAAGGTAAAGGACTATTAAGTATCCTATGTCTTTGGAAAAAAATATATCCATGGCCCTTTGGAAATTGGCCCCTGCATTCATCAATCCGAATGGCATTTTAACATACATGAAAGTACCCCAAGGGGTAGTGAAGGAATTTTTGTGTTGATCACTCAGGAACACTAATACTTGGTTGTAGTTGGAAAAACCATCAAGTAGGGAGATCCTCTTAGAGCCAACCAACCTTTGAAGAATGTGATACATCTTAGGAAAGGGGTATTTAACTTTTAAAGTGGATTTTTTTAGATTTCTAAAGTCAATTCAAAGCCTAATATCTTTGGTCTTCTTCCTAACTGACACAAGGGTTGAAACCCACTCTCAGTATCGAAGGGAAACTATGATCCCAACATCATACAGATTTCTAATTTCCTTCTCAACTAAATATAATAAGACAAGGTTTATTATTATTAAATTTTGTTTGAATGGTTTCTGATTTTCTTTAAGAGGAATTTTGTGTTGAATAATTCTTGTGTCATATGATTTCAAGTCCTCATATCCCCATGCAAAAACATCTTTAAACTCTTGAAAATTTTTAATGTATCTATGTTTTATTTGAGGGGTAAGAGTTTTGGAGAGTTTGATTATTTTGATTTCCTTGAGGTTGCCTATGTTATATTCTTCCACATCATTCTTGGTAGACTCTATCTTAGGTTTTTTAGCCACATCATTAATTTCAAATAGCTCTTCTAATGGTGTCAGTCCTCTTGGTAAGGTATCATCCTTGCACTCTAAAACCTCAAGGTCCCTTCGGTCTAGATCCTCAAACACTTCTGCCGCATAAGGATGTGTAAGTAGGTTTATATCATCAAATGGTGGCAGCTCTATTTCTAAGGTCTTTTCTTCTACAAAAACCTTTTTCTCATGCCCTAAAATTGGTTTTGTCAATGTAAATTTATTCTTAGATTGCAAAAAATCATCAATTTGTTCATCACCCTTAAACACTTTCCAATAGTCAATGCTTTCAAGTACTGTAGGTCATTGTTTGACTTTGACAGTGTATTATTTTCTTGAAAGTGGTATTTGGCAGTTGCTAGCATCAAAGGAAAACTCATTTGCAAGAATATTTTGGGCTCTAGGAATGTAAACTAGCTCATATTTCTCAAAGTTTTTGAGGAGATCTAAGGCTGCATTTATGTACTCTCTCAATCTTCGATTCTTAGTTGAATACTCACCTCTGATTTGTTTAATGATTAGTTCAAAATATCCTTGAGCAGATATTTTCTTAGCTCCTAATTCTTTGAGAAGGTGTAAGCCAAGGAATAGAGCTTCATACTCTGCAATGTTATTGGTGCACTGAAAGTCTAATTTGTAAGAATGGCCTTCATTTATGTTATGAATCTAGACACTAGCCCCTAATCCAGCCTTGCCACAAGATCCATCAAAGGTTATGCTCCAAAGTATTTCTATTTCATGTTCACCACTATGTTGTTGTTCAGGGCTACTAGAGTTTTGGATGATGTGCTCTTCAGCTGAGGGTATGTTTGGTTGTTCTGGTGGCACTATATCTTTGTCATTTTCACTCACTTGTTCATTAATGTCATTTTCATTATACAAGATGAATGAATATAAGTCCGAATGAATGGAATAGACAGGGGTGTTGTTTTGCCTATCCAAGTTACTCACCATATACCTCATGTGTGACTCTCAATAATTTTTCTTGTCTGGTTGAAAACAAGGATAGTAGCATAGGACATATCTAGTTGAATGTTCCCCTAAAGTTTGGCTCCCCAAGATCTGGATAAAAGCATGCCATATTTATGGGGAATGTTTGCCACCACTATGTCCATGACAAGGTCTTTAGCAAGAATTTGTGCCAAATTGACACAAAGATCTTTGATTAGGGCTAAACACTCAACCCTACTCGAATCGAATGAGTACAAGTCTTTGTAAGGTTTAGTTATTTCTAGGCCTAATCTTTCCATCACAACTTTAAGCATGAGGTTGTGTGAGGCTCCAGAGTCCAACATAGTATTGTGAAATATTTTGTGATGTATGTTTAGACTGATATAGAAAGGCGGGACGACTCCTTATTGATAATTTCCTTCAACCTTAGGTCTGAATAACAATTCAGGACCGTCATCAATTAAATTTAGTGTGTCAGTATCATTTCCTAAGTTCAAAACTTTTAGCACTCAAGTGGGATTTATACACTCCTTGGGTTACTAGTTCAATCAAAGGCATGGTTATCTTAATTTTAGCAATCTCCCCCTCAAGGCTGAAATGGATTTGGGTCTTATACATACTTGCATCAGTTTTATCAGCCAGAGCCTTCTCCACAAGTTTGGTTTGCTGATTTTGATCAGGGGTTTTAGATAAAAAAGAAATTTTTTAGGGCCACTAGTAGTGTTAAGTCCCTATATTAATAGTGTAGTCCCTTATTATGTTAGTGTAGCCCCCCTTATTTTTGTTTTTGTACCTTTGTAACCCCCATATTACTATTATTGTGCCCTTACATTATTATTTTTAGGTCAGCTAGGATTACATTATGGCCCCACTAGGATTACATTGTGGCCCCATGGACTCCTATATATAGAAAGGAGGTTTTGTCATTTGTATCATCCAAGAATTGTTCATTCATGTAATGTACTGGAGGTTTCTCCCTCGAAGTGGCTTATTTATAAGGTGTTGATATCTCTTTTCTTCTATTTTTGGAGCTGGTTTCACAACATTTGGTATCAGAGCTTTGGATTCTAGGGTTTCGCTGCTCCAAACAGGTCATCGTGGAATGTTTGCTATAACGTTTTTTCTACAAAAGTTCAAAAGCTGAAATTTTTAGAGTGCAAAGTTGAAATCCTGAGGAACATCATCGAAAAATTTTCAGATCTTGGTTCGCAATATTTTCCAAGATATGGTTTGTGGAATTTAGGTCTTTTGCAAGCTCCCAAATTTCATATCAAAGAGGTGATCGTGGGAAAATCTTCATAACTTTCTCTCTGAGTATCGGATTAGAATTATGTAAAAGGTGGCTGCAAGTAAATGGACTGTAGTTTCCTGTCTATACATTTTAGAGCCGAAGGAGGAAACAGTGACATGTGGCAAGTCATAAAAGTTCACTCTACTGAACCAGTCCATAATTAGGTCATCGTAGGAGATTGGGCAAAACTTTGACTTCAGGAACCCAAATCAGGTCAGACATGTGGAATTGAAAAGAGAATTTAGAGGGCTGCCTCGGTGCCAAATTACAAATATTGAAGATCCGAAATCACATAGATAATTCAGTTTTAATATCGAGCTCCTCAAAAGCAGAAAAAGGTGTGTATTGGGTTTTTTAAATTGCACAACGTTTGTTTGAAAAAGTAGTTTGAAGTGATTCCAAGGGCATATTTTAGAATTTTTATTAGTATTGGGTTCTATAATGCCTCAAAAAAATAATTCCTTACCCATGAAGCCCCCAAAAAGCTATACTATGACGCATGAAACAGAAGAATTGCAATATGAGATATCAAAATTACGGTACCAAGTGCAACAAATTTTGATCTTACGAAGAGCAATCAAAGATGACATAGATGGCTTAAAAGCATAAATGGAGGCTAAGTTGGATGGTTTTAAGGATCAAATAATAGATAATATGGATGATAAATTAGTGGAAGATCACATCAAGCATCAACAAAAAGTTTTCCAACTCTCAGAGGATAACCTAACTTTGGTGCAAAATCTAATGAAACAACAGAAAGATCAACATCACATCAAAGGAAGTTCTGAAGTAGTCATAGAAACAAGAATTTGACAAGTATGATCAATTTCAGATTATCTCAGCAAGTGGAATAACTTTCCTGTAGACATGGGAGGATGAGAATTTTATACAGAAGCATCAAGAAATAATAAAGCATTGAGGACAACACTTGTTTGAAGGAGAGGGGCACGTTAAGTCCCTATATTAATAGTGTAGTCCCTTATTATGTTAGTGTAGCCCCCCTTATTGTTATTTTTGTACCCCTATAACCCCCATATTGTTATTATTGTGCCATTACATTATTATTTTTAGGCCGGCTAGGATTACATTGTGGCCCCATAGACTCCTATATATAGAAAGGAGGTTTTGTCATTTGTATCATCCAAGAATTGTTCATTCATGTAATGTATTGGATGTTGCCCCCTCGAAGTGGCTTATCTCTAAGGCGTTGATATCTCTTTTCTTCTATTATTGGAGATGGTTTCACAACTAGTAGAGGTACTAGGGCAGCTTGTGTCACCACTTTGCTCGCTGATTTTTTCTTTGCTTGGGTCAGTTTTCTTAGCTATGCCATTTACATTGTCTGATGTTCCCTTACGACTTTTTTCTGGAGCTTTCGTAGTAACAATATCAATTTGGTGTTTCTTAAAGGCTTCTTGGTTTCTTTTTCTCCTGAGGTCATATTGCCTATGGAATTCCATAATTACATTTTCCAGCCCCAAGCAGTAGTCTTCAGAATCCTCATAGTTTGTGTTAGTTTTATCAGAGGAAAAGAAACCTTGTTATTCTTCGGTGAGAAAAACATCATCTTCATTATCATAACCTATTAGGTTAATATGGCTTTCTTCAAGTTCTATAATTTCTCCTTCTTCTTCATCTACACAGTTTTGTTGAAAGGGAGGTCTGATTTGTTGGTCACATTCCCTTGGTTTGATTTGAGGAGTGTCTCTTTTGAATTTCTAAGCTCTATTTCTGTTTTGGGAATTAGCCTGGTTTTCCCTAGGAGGTGTTCTTTCGTTCAAATTTATCCTTTCTATCATTCTCTCCACAATTCTCATTAGGTTGTCTATTTTGGTATCAAAAGAGGAGGTTGAGGCCATGGTTTCATCCTTGTAGGTTACTCTCTTTTTTGATTTCAACCTGGCTCTCTTTTCAATCAAGTTAACTTCTGCACTAACTGCTACCCTTTTCATTTCTTCTAATGTTTCAAGGTCTCTTTCTCTCAATTGGAAAGTCATGTCAGGGTCAAAACCTTCAGGAAATTTCACTAGTGCTAAGCCTTGTGGAGGTTTCATGTGAGGTGGAAAGGAATTGTACACATTGTTAAACCTGGTGCAATAGTCTTGCACACTTTCCCCTACATTATTTTTAATATTTTTGTATTCAGAAAGGATTTGGAGGGGATTTTTCTTTATTTCCCACTTGTTTATGAAATTTTGGTAAAGGGAAGGGATATCATGTATTGAATTAGGAGTTAATTCTTTGAACCATTTTTTTTCCTCTCCTCCTAAACTTTGTGCAAAGATCCTAATTTTAATAGTTTCTTCTTCCATCTCCATGTAATCAAAAGCATCATTGATCCTATCTACATGTTGTTGGGCCGTGATGGATTCAGCCCCTGTGAAATGAGAGATATTGGACTGATAGTCATTTGGAAAAGGAACTAGGGGTTGAGGTAATGCTAAGGGAGCATACCAAGATGCCATGATGAGAACTAACAGAGGGTTTACAAGCGAAGGGTTAGTGAAAGGAGACGTATGATGAAGCGGAGTGATTTGCACGATGGTGGTATGAATGGGTGTAGTGGAAGTACTTAGACCAACAAACTGATTTTGGGTAGATTTGGTATGGAAATAGTTGGAGTGATGGAGAAGCTGAAAGTCAGGTGGTGTGGAAGGAGAGTCTTCTCTACTAGAACTCTGCTGCAAATCTAAGGGTTCAAGGTCAGTTTGGTTAATATTAGTTTGAAACCTATTTCTAAAGAGGTTCCTTGTATGGTGCAAGTCAAATTGGGGATCTTGCAAAGCTATAAGATGTTTAGGTATGGATATCTCTCTATGGATGGTCCTAACAGTGGTTAAGTTTCCAAATCTAGAATTTTGCCACAAAATCTTCTTTGGGTCATCAACTATGTTGGGAGGGTTTGGGTCTGGATGAGATATGGTACTGATCCTATGTGAAGCCAGATTTCAAATTTCAAAATTCAAAGAGGCTGAAAGTTTTAGTACTATTTTCTAAAGGCTGACCTTTCTTAATGATTGGTAAACTCCTACAATATATAAGTGGGTTCATAAACTTCTTAGGGTTGGTTTGAAACAAATCTAGGAAGTGAAATGAGTACTAGTGAAGTAATAGGCCTATTGGAGGCTATTGGAGTTGCCAGGTGGATATTTTTTTTTGTTTTTAAGGATGTATGTTTATGGTCCACCACCAATAACTGATAAAAACCAATCTAGGGATGTTTTGGGGTTTTATAAGTTTTATTTTTATATTTTTAAGGTTTGTAAGAGTGTCCTATGGCTGAATCATCATTTTGCTAAGATGTTGAAACAAATATAATATAATCTTGGCTATAGGTTGAGTTCTCTATGATTTAACAAATGTTTCTGAAGTCCTAAGGGATACTTAGATTGTCACTGACTCAGAAGGTCCCACCGTGATCGCAAGAATTTTAGGGTGGAAATGAGGTGGCAGATAAACCACCAGATACTATCAGTCAAGGGTTTCTGAATCTTTTAATGACTATTTAAGCATGAACATACTCAGAAGGTCCCACCGTGATCGCCATAATGTTAGTGTGGCAATGAGGTGGCATATTCACTGGATTTTCTAAGTCAAATTGAGGGTCTAAAGAGTCTTAAGAGGTATTCAGGAAACTATATACTCAGAAGGTCCCACTGTAATCACCAGAATGTTAGTGTCGTGATGAGGTGGCAGATTCACTGGATTTTATAAGTCAATTTGAGGGTATAAAGAGTCTTAAGAGGTATTTAGGAAACTATATACTTAGAAGGTCCCACTGTGATCGCCAAAATGTTAGGGTCCTGTGATTTGGCAGATTGGTATACCGAATGACATGGTAACATGGAACTAGTCTTTGGATTCCTAAGACCTAGCCTTCCTGGACTCAGAGAGGGATCTCTCTATTGGGTGCAAAGGATATGTTCTTTTTGCTTTAGGTAGTTGATTTCAAGCTAGTTGTTAAGTGTAGGGTTTGTTGATTATTTTCGTTGGGTAAGATGGTCAAGTTGAATAGGTGGAGTGAGAGGTCTTTGAATCATTGGGCTATGGAGTCAATGAAAGTCATGATTGTATCAATGATGAATCAGAGTGTATTGCAGGGATAATCTAGCAAGGTCAATGGATCCTTAAGGTAATGTGTGAGGTGAGGTGGACATCAAGTTTGGAAAAAACAAGGAGGTCTTAAATAAATATAGTTAAAAGCTATAACTCATGAGGTAGGGAAAACCATTAAACTCAATGAGCAATACTTAAACTGATAAATATCCAAGATAAACATTACAGTGAAACATAGAAAGCATAAGAGCTTATAACTTCAGTAAATTCACCTTCAGAATTTGAGAAAACATATAAGATAACACAAATAACTCAGTTTATGAAGAGGAAACTCATAAACATCATAAATCAGGCTACAAAGAACTCTGAAACAAGTTGGTAGACATGGACAAAGGGCGAGATCGAACAAGACCTCTTTGACTTAACCTAGCAAACAATATTCAAGATAAAGTTTGGATAGCTTCAAGTAAGTAGGGCATATTGTGAATCCTACTTGTAAACTAGCATACTAATCCATATACAAAACAAGACAAGTTTAGGTGGACCTAAGGAGCAATCAAGAATTCCTTAAGATGTCCAAATAGAGGAAAACATCAAGGCTATAGCAAACAGGAGGACTGAGGTGCCTCAAAGAGCATGTCTCAACCTATACTTTTCTAATTTATAGCAACCAAGAAGAATGAAACATAATTATAAAAAGAAAATATAAACAAATTAAGAAGACATCACCATTCACCAAGCTAAGGAATCCTGCAAACAAGCTTCTCCATCATCAATCCAAGCAAGCAATTTATCAACTTCACAAAACCAATTTCTTGTCCAAGCTCATAGAAACCATGTATTTCTCTCCAAGTTCATCAAAATCCAACAAAATACATGAGGACCTTATGCTCTATTTATGGAGCAAAGGAGGAATAAAACCCTAAATATGGTAGGAAAATGTCAAATTCAACCATAAATGTCATTTATGGCCAAGAGACCATGCAAGGCCCAAGGGACATAATATCCTAAGAATTAAATGCCATAATAACTATTTGCACCTAATTCTAGAGTGTTTTTCCTTAAAAAACTCAAAAATATCATTTTGCAATAAATGAGTGTGTTTTGTTGACTTTTGGTCCAAAACACACTTAGACAGTCTATGTGAGCAGTGCCACTTCAGCAGAAAATAGGGTTTTTTGTGACTAAGTTTTGGTGCCCTTCCCGATGCCGAATTTGGATACTTCATGGCTCGTTGGAAAGCCTGATGAGTCTACTTTCCTGAAATTCTTGTGTTTTCCTGAATCAGTGCCATTTTCTATCCAAAAATCCATTCTCCCAACACTGCTCTGTGCATAGCACCTTGCCTGAAAATGAGATAGAATGGTTAAAATTAAGGTGTTTTTTGACATTTTGGGGGGTCAAAACTGCTCCAAATGGTCTGAAATTTTGATAGAAGACTGATGATAATGAGAGGAATCGAAAATTTTCAAGTTTTCAATTTAAGGATGAATGAGATTTGTGCGCATTTCCAAGGGTGCTGCACATAGAGGCCTCAAAATTTCAAAAAGACAAAATCTTTTTCAAATTTGCTCAAAATTTGTGGAGTGGTCCCTCAAGAGGTCTTGGACACCTCTTGAGAAGCCTCAACCAAAAATCCAAGGCTATCATGATTTTTTTCCTCTTTTAGTTTTTTTTTATCTCTATGAGGGCCTCCTTCAGTTTGGCACAAACAAGCTTGTTTTTCTTTGCATAGTGCTTGGTAATCTTCATCTAGAGACCAAGGCCGCTTTTCAACTTCTTGAAGTGCTTGTGCTCATTATTCTAATACTGAATGACACGTTGTTCCATATAGAAATATCTTTCCCACTCCTTAATTTGTGCATCTTTGGTTAGGAGTAGCAATCTGGTGGTCATCTCCTTGTCCTCATTGTCACTGTCTAGATCAATGAATTAAGGCTCTTGAGTAGCTTTATTGATTCTATTACTCCACCTCACCTTTACTTGATTGTTACACTTTTCCATGTTTTCCTTTCCCTTGTCCAGTGGCTTTATAGCTAGAGAAGAGATGGCCCTTTTCCTTTTTGAGGCAGCAAACACATCTCTCTTCCCTTTGTGGTACGTTCATGTGAGAGGAGTGATGATGGTCTTGGTAGTGTGCTTACCTTGGCTGTGACCCTTGGTGTTGTCATAAAATCCTTTATATTTACTGTAGTCTCTATCAATTACCTCATTTTATGTTCGATCATTGCTATCTTGACCTTCAGCATCATCATCATCTTCATTTTCCTCACTACCTTCTATACTGTCACATTGGTCTTTAAATTGATTAAAACCTTCTTCACTTGCCTCACTTTGACCTTGTTCCTCATAAAGGTCCTTTTCTTCATGATCCTCTCAGCTATATTCACTTTCATTATCATTAGGAGGCCGATTTGTGTCATGACAGTCATGACAACTGTCATGACTATCTCTTTTGTTGTCCTTTTCCTCACTGACTGTCCTATCAGTGACATTCTCTTTGCCACTGTATCCTTCATCAAATTCTACTTGTGCCTCACTATTTTCCTCTTATTGATCTTCTATTTCTTCTTCATTACCTTCTTTTTCATCATGTTAGTTATCTTCATCCATATTGTCACTTTTTGCACTATGACTGTGCTCATTGTCATTCTCATGCACATTTTTCTCTTGACTTTCATGTTCATTTTCTTGTTGATTGTCATCCTCTTGTTCATCATTTGTGTTCATGTACTCCGTCTCATCCCGACCCTCATCAATTTCACCTTTTTCATCACTCTGCTCATCATTAGGGTCTTATTCTTCATCTTCGGATGGCTCATTTGTATTTGTATCATCACTGTCTCCTTCTGATCCGTCACTATCTTTGTCTTCATCACTATTGTGCTCACTTCCCTCTTCTTCATCAACATTAACCTCCTGTTATTCGTCATTAATCTCTGTCTTAGGTCCACTTCTTTTATCATTTCCACCATAATATTCTTGTTCATCATTTCTATTGTTATCCCCTTTTCCACCATTACCACTATTATCCCCTTGTCCATCATTACCACTATTATCCCCTTGTCCCTCATTACCACTATCATCTTCTTCATTCGATGCATCAGGAGAAGAAGAAAGAGGTGTTGGAAATACTGAGAGGGGGGGGGGGGGGGTGAATTAGTATTCCTTTCAATTAGAGCATTAGTTAATCTTCAATTACTATTAGTGTTTGTACAATGATAGAAGCAAACAAAAGGAACACAAATGCACATAGCTTTTAAGGTGGAAACCCACTCCGCGACAAAAACCACCTAATGCTTTTCTAATAATTCTTTAATATTCAAATCCAATTGAAAATAAAGCTCCAACTTCCTAGAATCTAGAAAATCATTCTTCTCCAACTCCCACTAGATGGACACTCCAACACCCGAGATTCTTCAGTAGTTAATTGAATGGATGCCTCAACACCCAATGAGCTACAACTCAACCTACCACCACCCTACCACCCTATAGAAGAATAAAATAAGAATGGATTCCCGTACCAGGGAAAATGGTCCACTTTACAATGATATAGAATGATGTAGAAGAAGAAGAGACACTAGAACATAACCCCAACTATGACACAACCACCTAATGATGATCCTAGACATCCCAACACTGCCTCTTCAACTCTTGGCAGATAGACACTAGAACAATTTTTACAATAATGTATTTACAATGACTTAGTACAATGATACCTTTACAATGATTGTATGCAGTGTTGCCCACTTGAAGATTTCATGTGATGAAATTCTTGCTATTGTTTTGCACCTTGGTTGCTTCTCTTGTCATGCTACCCTCTACTACACCTTTCTTTTATTTTCTACCCTAGAAATTTTGGTCCTTTGCATCCATTGACAACACATGATCTATCTTTTTCTTGCCTTCTAGGAGCTCGATATTGAATTTGGTTTATCTCCGTTATTTCAGATCCCCAATATTTTATTTTTGGTCTTGTAGTAGTCCTCTGAATCTTCTTTATAATTCCACAGGTCTAATCCAAATTGGATTCTTCAAGAGAGATTTATGCCCAATCTCTCACAATGCCCTAATTATGAACTGTTTCAATAGATTGAAATTGTACGGCATGACACATGTCACTGTTCCTTCATTCATATCTAAAATTGATAGAGAAAAAACTAAATTTTGTGCACTATCAGCCACTTTTTACAAAATTCCAATCCAATACTCAGAGAGAGAGTTATGACGATTTTCCTAATGTCACTTCTTTGAGATGAATTTCAGGAGCCTACAAAAACAGTGACTTCCACAGATCATATCTTTGAACATATTGCGCACATTAATATAAATTTTTCACAGGATATTTCTCAAGATTTCAACTTCTAAACATTCAAAGAACAAAAGTTAGAGTGAAAATTCCATGATGACCTGTTTCGGATGGCAAAATCCCTTGCAAAAAGAGGATATGAGGATCACAATTTATATAAATGCTTAGGTTGAGAGGGGCTTCAACAAGTGAATGTGGGAGGGATTTTAGGAGCTTAAAAAATATTAATTATGACTTTTCAATGATCCATGCCACAACCCCATGGGGTTTTATCCCACTAACTGGGGTTACAAACTTCAAACATGAATATCTCTCAAACCGTGAAGAATTACGTGGCATGCCATATATCAATGGAAACATCTCGACAATAAGAAACCATAAAATAATTCTTGACCTAGAATATAGTAATTTGGTAGGTCAAAATTTCCATGAAATATTGGAGAAACCCTTGGTGCTGCTTGGGTTGACATCAATGACAACCGTTGATCAACAATCTCCCCCTTTGTCATTGATGGAAACACAAGTACTCCCCCTGTGATCATGACACCTCTTCATACAACATTCTCTCCCCCTTTGAAATCAATGGCAAAGGGTAACTCCCCCTGACACACAACCATCCTACGGACCTGTAAAACTGCCACTCCCCCTTTAAATTATGAATAAGGAAAATCAAATGAGAACTTGGGATAATCCCAAGCTTTTGGTGAAGATATTCAAATGCTTCACGAGGTAAAGGTTTAGTGAAGATATCAGTGATTTGTTCTTTTGTACCAACATACTCAAGTTTGATATTATTTTCAGCAACTTTGTCTCTAACAAAATGATATTTAATTGGAATGTGTTTTTTTTTTTAATGCATGACAGGATTCTTGGAGATGCTGATGGCACTAGTGTTGTCACAGAATATGGGAATAGGCTCACTGAATTGTACATGAATATCTTGAAAAGTTTGTTTCATCCAAATGAATTGAGTACAATATGATGCCGCTGCAATGTATTCTGCTTCCACTGTAGATAATGAGATTGAGGTTTGCTTTTTTCTCAACCATGATATGAGACAACCACGTAGATAGAATGCTACTCCACTAGTACTCTTATGATCATCAACGCTTCCTGCCCAATCTGCATCTGCAAAGGCTTGAATAATGAGATTGTTACCCTTGGGATACCACAAGCCATATTCTTCTATGCCCTTTAGATATCGAAGAATTATTTTGACATCAATAATATGTGATTCTTTTGGTGCTACTTGGAATTTTGCTACTTGTCCAACTACTTGCATAACATATAGCCAGGAGGCTGTTACATATAGAAGACTACCAATTATAGATCTGTACAACCTCTGATCCACATCCTTAGATGAGTCGTCTATGCTCAATTTGCAACCTGTTACCATCGAAGTAAGGACAGGTTTTCAATCTTCCATTTTGAATTCCTTGAGCATTTCCTTGATGTACTTGGCTTGACATATAAATATTCCTTTCTCCTGCTGAGATATTTGAAGCCCTAAGAAGTATGTCAGCTCACCAAGTAAATACATCTCAAACTCACTTTGCATATTTGTATAAAATTTCTTACTTACTCGATCATCATTGCTACCAAATATTATATCATCCACATATACCTCAACGATTGTTAAATTATATTTATCTATTTGTACATAAATATTGCTATCAAAAATACCTTTCTTGAACCCTTGTTGACTAGATATCCATCAAGATGAGCATACCATGCTCTGGGAGCCTGCTTGAGACCATATAGAGCCTTCTTTAACTTGAAAACATAGTCTTCTTTTTCTAATAGTAGAAACCTTCAGGTTGTTCGATGTAAACTTCTTCTTCTAATTCTCCATTCAGAAATTTTGTCTTAACATATATTTGGTAGAATTTGATTTTTCTTGAACATGCATAGGTGAGAAACATTCGGATGGCTTCCATTCTAGCAACTGGTGCAAATATTTCATCAAAATCAATTCCTTCCACTTGTGCATAGCCTTTGCAAACCAATCTTGCTTTGTTTCTGGTAACCTATCCATCTTCATTCAATTTGTTCCTGAGCACCCATTTAGTCCCAATGACATTTTTATCTTTTGGTCGTGGAACTAATTCCCAGGTTTTATTCTTCTCGATTTGATCCAATTCTTCATTCATAGCTACTACCCAATGTTCAATATGGTTGGCTTCCTCAAAACTACTAGGGTCAAAGGTTGCTTAAAAGGCAATGTGAGCTTGTTGTGATGAATGAAGATGTTGACCTTCATTTATGTCACCAATTATTTGATTTGATGGATGGTTCTTTTGAATCCATTCTTTTTTTCTCCTTGGAGGAGATTCTTGTTGTTGTTCTGGTATATCTCGATGATTATTATTTACTTCTTCCTAGTTGATAGTTTCTTCTTGTTCTATAATTTCATCTATGTCTTTTTCAACCTATGTCTCAAGTTTCAAAGATTCTAGATCCTCATCATTATTCTCTAGAACACCATCTTTGTCAAATGTAACATTTATGCTCTCCACTATCTGTTTTTGTCTTAGATTATAACATTTATAGGCCTTTATTTTGCGTGAGTAACCAACAAAGATACCTTCATCAACACGTGATTCAAACTTACCCAAATTTTGATCTTCTCTTTTGATATAACATTTTCTTCCGAAGATTCTGAAATATTTTACATTAGTTGGTTTTCCTTTCCATAATTCATATGGAGTCTTGTTGCAATTATTTCTGAGAAGACTTCGGTTGATAATGAAGACTGTCGTATCAATTGCTTGAACCTAGAATTTTTCATCCAATTTTGAGTCCTTCAACATTGTTCTACCCATTTCCTGTACAGTTCTATTCTTTCTTTCAACAACTCCATTTTGCTGAGGTGTTCATGCTGTTGAAAATTTCCTTTTTATTCCATTTTCGTCACAGTATTGTTGAAATAATTTGGAAGTGAATTCTCCACCATTATCTAATCTTAAACACTTTATTTTCAAATCAGTTTCATTTTCAACCAACTCCTTGTAGATCTTAAAGCACTCAAATGCTTCAGATTTTTTCTTTAGGAAACTGATGGCTGTCATCCTGGTATAGTCATCTATCATTAACATGAAATATAATTCTCCATCTAAGCCTTTTGTTCTCATAGGACCACATAGATCAGTATGTATTAATTCCAATGGATGTGATGCAAAGTGTTATTTTGTTTTAAATTGGACTTTTGTTTGCTTGCTTATCTCGTACTACTTCTTTTTTGCTTATCCTGACAAGATTGTTGAAGTTTATGTGACCCATTCGTTTGTGCCATAACTAGCTTTCATCTTCTTTATCTAGTAGACATGCTTTAGTTGCTTCATCCAGCACATATATGTCGTTTGGAGCTCGAATTGCTGTAGCCACAATTTTACCATACCTACCTTTCCTAATTTCACATCTTATGGAGTTGAATAGAATTGTGTCCTTGATCACACATTTTTCCAACACTAAGCAGATTGTGATTCATGTTTTCAACCAATAGAATATTCTTAGCTATAACATATTTTCTTCCAAGAGTGACAATACCTGATCCTATAACATTTGAAGATCCATCTTTTCCAAAGGATACGGTTCCATCCTTCTTCTCTTTCAGAGATACAAATTTCCTTCTATCTCTAGTCATATGCCTTGAGCAACCGCTGTCAACATACCACACATATTTGTTGTTTTGAGCCTTGAGAGTGAGAGCACAATTATCAGTCTTCTTCTTATTCCATGTTCGTTCATTCTGTGGCTTCAAAGATTCTTCTGGAGGATTTTCAAGTTTGCGGTCTCTGGCTATGTGTCCAAATTTTTTACTTTTGTAACATTCCATATTATTTCTTAAATGTTCAAATCTATTAATGTTTCATTGAGCCCTTGGAGGTTCATATTTGAAGGATCTCCTGGAATTGTATTGGTTCCTAGGGTACGTGCGACATTCTACATATTTATGACCAAATTTTCCACATGAATAACAATAGCCATGAAAAATATATTGGTACCTGGATGGAAATCTTTGTCTAGGAATTTTCTTCCAAGGATGTGCTTGCGAATCTTGTCCAATGAAGTATACATGCATGTCAGATCTCATAGGTTCATTGTATTTTGTTGTAGAATGTCCTGCTTCTTCTTCTTTGTAACTGAGGCCAATTCTATCGTTGTAAGATCGTTGATTGTTGATGATTTCTTCCAATACTATTGAGCTGTTAGCAGATTTTTGGATAGTTTTTCCCTTCTTCACTTCCTTACACAATGAGACTACTTCGGCTTCTAATGCTTCCCTTTATTGGTTTCTTTCTACCAACTTCTTTTGAAGTGACTCTTCAATACATTTGTGTTCTTCAACTTCAATTTTGAGACATTGAACTTGTTCTTCAAGAGTATTGGAGCGGATCTTCTCTACCTTGAGCTCTTTTATAAGATTGACTGCTTCCTTAGAAAATTATTCCATGGTCAATCCTTATTCTTCGTTGTTTGATACCTCTTGTTCATTGTGCTTGGCCATAAACAATGCTCTCTCATTGGCTTCTTCTTTGCTGTGATTGTCTTCATTGGATGATGAACTATCTTATTTAGAGAGAAAGTTCCTTTTAGATCTTCGTTTTTTGAATTTATTAAAGCCTTTATTTCCTTTTGGGTTGTCATCACTTTCGTTCGGACATTTTTCTACGAAATTCCCAACCTCACCACAGCCGAAACATATCAATGGAAGTTTACCTTTGAATTTTCCCTTACCAACTTTTATTT
This sequence comes from Pinus albicaulis, assembly GCA_034641835.2. NCBI lineage: Eukaryota > Viridiplantae > Streptophyta > Pinopsida > Pinales > Pinaceae > Pinus > Pinus albicaulis. Next base: position 709,960,669 of record CM076569.1, read on the forward strand.
TTCTCGTAAAGTAAGAATATTCTTCATCTGAAAGACCTTCTCCATCATCTCCCTTTTCTTCACACTTGCAGGTGCATGTCTTTTCAATTGAATTTTTTTTGTCGTTATTGGTTTTCTTAGATGCAACGAACGTATTTTCTAGATGCGAAGTATCCTCTTCTTCATCAAGTCTCATTTCATATGCTATGAGAACTCCATGTAATTCCTCTTCGCTGAGTTTGTCCAAATTTGCACTTTATTCTAAGACCCATACCTTTGGGTTGAATCTCCCTGGTAACGTTCTAAGAATATTTCATATAATAGTCTTCTCATCAACTGGCTCTTCCAATCCTTCCAGAGTATTGATTATTTCACCAATGTATTAGAAGTATGCAGCAATGTTGCAATCTTCTTTCATTCTGAGTTGCTCAAATTTTTCTCTATAGATTTGAAGCTTTGCTTCTTTGACATTTGAGTCACCTACATATATATTTTCAAGCTTGTCCCATAAATTTTTGGTGGTTTTACAACCCAACACTTTATGATAAGTAGATTCAATAAGCTCGATGATTATAATATTCTTTTCTTTTGCATCATTTACCAAATTCTTCTTACCTTGTTCATCCGTGGTTGATCTAAAACCATTTTGAACAGTGTCCCATACTTTGTAACCTTGTGCCAAGAGATAGACCTCCATTCTTCCTTTCCAGAGTGCATAATTATTTTCATTGAGCAGAGGTACACCATTCTTGGTGTGCTCCATGACCTCCTTCCAACTGTTAAACTGTTACTGAAGGAACCAAGATCTTATACCAATTGTTGGAAATACTGAGAGGGGGGTTGAATCAGTATTCCTTTCAATTATAGCATTAGTTAATCTTCAATTATTATCAATGTTTTTACAATGATAGTGTTGTTCAATCTTTAGCATTAGTCACGGATGTATTAAAGGATGGACAAGCCACGCATTAATGTTTTATATCAAAGGGGAAAATGTTCCAAAAAGTGGGTCGAAAAGAGACAAGGTAGTGAAATTCGCATGTATTAAAGCCAATGGGTAAATAACGCAAAGGGTGGAGTGTAAAACCATAAGTAAACAGGAGGTATAAAAGTAAAGGGGACGCAGCGCTAAACACATGATCGATGTATTAAAAGGAGCCGCTGCCATGTGAGAAAGCACGTGGGGAAATTCCGAGGGGGTCGAGCAGCGGGGAAGGATGAGACCCATACCCCCGTGGAATGGTGACACATGGCATGGTGGAGACTCAACGTTGGAAGGGGATATTAAGAACAGGCCGCATGGTGTGATTACGTGGCGGAGCAAAGGCGGACCCGCACGACGGGGAAAGCCATGTGTTATTTCGGCGTAGGAAATCACGCGCAGCAAGAATTAGACAGCATATGTGGATAAAAGGTAAGGTAAAGTTTATTAGGTCAGCTGGTACTGAGACCCGTACCAGCCTTAAACCCGACACGAGGCGCGCACCTACACCTTGACACCCCCAATCCCCACGCACCACGTGTCTCATTGTCAGTGTCCTTATGACACTTGCCTTCTGTCATCCTACTCACCTGCCTTTTTAGCTCGAACAGCCTGCTTGCATAGTAACAACTCCCGTATCTCTCTCCAGTAAAAAGACACAGGTTACTATCTACGGCAAATACCAAGTAGGGAAGAGCGCCTGGTCTACCCCAATCACTGTCAGGGTTCCCCGCGTCGCTTTCCCGAGCAGTCTAACCCTCTGTTCAGGTATTCCATTCTCCATTTTCCCTCTGTTTCCTTTCTCTTTTTCGAATTCTTAAAATGTCAACCATGGGGAGGGGAACGCCCAAGAAGAACGAGTCAGAAACTCCCCAGGTCCGTGAGTCTAGGAACCCCCCTGGTTTTGAACCCCTCTATGACTTGAAGTCTGGTATCTGCGACCCGAAATACCCTTTTGACATACGCAGTATCAAACCTTTACTTTTCGGCCGCCATTGCAAGAACGCAGACCGTTTCTGAGTTGTCGTGTCGGGCTTCTACCACCAAATCACCCCCCAGGTCCATTCTTGTATTGATTTCATCACCTGGCTCAGAGATGCCTTTGATGTACATCGGGGCACTTTCGTTTCCCCTCAGGGGAATAAGGTTTTTTTCCTTTCTACCGATGTTATCAGACATGCCCTCCGTTTCCCTGCCAGCGACACATATATCAGCTTCAAAGATGAAACCTTGGTAACCCAGTTCAATAAACAGCAGAGGGAAACCCGCCGTGCCTTTATATCTTCCATAACCGTCGACCATGCAACTTCCCTGCCTACATTAGAGCCGTTTTCACTAAGTTTGTTCGTCGAAGAGGTTCGACCTGTTCTCTCTCTCATCGCTGGCCTTTTGGGGATAGGGAGCCCGGAAGACATTTCTATGGTATGCGTTCGCTTCTTATGGCTCATGTCACAGAATGGGGTTGTCTTGGACATTCCTGGTTTCCTCTCCTTGACCATCCTAACCCAATTCCAAGAGCTCTCACAAGCCCGACAGTTTCGCTTCTGCTCAATGGTGTTCTACCTCTTCTTGTTCCAGCATGCAGATAAGTTCGACCATTTGGGGTTAGACAGGGTCTATTCTGAGAATTCCCAACCCAGACAAGTCTTCGACTAGAACTTCTTCGTCCGTCAATTACCCAAGGGAGAGGGCTATGCGAACTTTGTGAACACTTTCATGTCCATCGCCTATACCATCATCCACGATTCACCTTCCCCTAGGGTTTTCCCAGAAATGAAACGTTGGCTGCAAGCTGGGAAATACCAGTGTACCGGAGATTGGTTTCTTTCTGAATACTGTACTGAAATTTGGGTCTATGGAGCCGAAGTTGATCCATACCGGTTGCTAGTTTTCCCTGTCCGACGAGTTTACGCCCTCGAATACATCCGGCAAGCCCTCAAAGCCGACCAGCTCCATTTTTTCCCCACTAAGAAAGGCTACATCCTAAGGCTTCCTACCCAAATCGGCCCCTTCGTGGTAAAATCGAGACATGCCCTCCCAATTGCTAAAAAAATGCTGCAAAATATGGACCTGACGTTGGGGAAAAGCTGGGCTTATGACCCGCGAGAAATCATTTCAAACAAAAGGAAAAGGAACAGGTCTACACCCTACATACATGAGCCGAGGCCATTTATGGAATGGAGGGCTAACCTCGAAATTTGGCCCTTGTTTTCGCAGATGGAGACAGATTCATCTGCTACAGGGGAAGAGGAGGAAGTGAACAGGGGCACCGGTGAAGAAGAGGCAGGTACCTCCAGAGCAGCGCCACCACCCAAGAGGCAAAGGACAACCACCAATGAAGCGGAAGTCATAGGAGAAGGGCAATTACTAGAACCCTTCACGAAATTTGGTGAATTTGATAAAGGTAAGGCAGGGATAACAGTGTTGAGAGACAGCGTCGCTTCCTTCGATTACACAGAGGTTACGCAGGCCATCATTGAGCACACTTCATCCAGGGAAAACGAAAGGGAGCAGATGAATAAAGCAATCCGAGACAGGTACAAAGCTGAATTAGGGGGGTATGTGGAAAAATACCATACCAGGCTCTTCGCCTCTATCAATGCGGACACTGAAAGCCTGATATTGTCTATGGCAGAGGCCATCCTGGACCCTAATTCTGATGTTCCCAGCTATAAAGTGCTCGAATTGGCCATTGACATGCAGAAGGTACCGGCCAATGACATGTGCGACCTGTTCCAAACGGTTTGCGACATGATGAAGGATAAACTAATGCAGCTCACCCTCGCACTAAAAAAGTTAGAACAGAAACAGGACTAGCTAAGGGCATCCTTTGTAGCTGAACAAGTTTCTTGCCGTGCCAACGCACACCAGGTGCGTGATCTCCAGGACCAAATCAAGAACTCAGATGAAGGAGGAAAAGGTGCATAGGTAGCACTCATAAATAGGTTGCAGAAGGATGTCGCATCCGCAAAAAGACAGGCTCGCATACCTGCCTCGCATCATGTTCAAACAGTTGAATTGGTACATGCGGAGGAAGAGAAAGCAGAGCTATCTGCCAGGTTATCCAAGGAGAGGGAAGAGAAAGAAAAGATGGCCGAAAAGATCAGCGAGTTACAAGACAAAGCAACAGAGCTACAAGCCAGGTGGGATTCGCACAGCTGCCAGACGGCTGAAGCATCAAGTGGAGCCAGCTCATTGCCGGCACAACTGTCCACAGCCAGAGCTGAGATTGAAGTACTGGAGAAACAAGCATCCACGGCCAGACAAAAGATCGCGGAATTGGAGAGCTCCCTGGCCGAAAATGCCAGAACAGTCGAGGGGCTACAGAAGGAAGTTGAGCAAGAGAAAAAGGTCATGGCGGAGCAACAGAAAACCATTGCTGACATGAGAAGTCGAGCAAAGGGGAACCTCACCCTTCTCGAGGCCAGAAGCATAATCTGGTCAGACATAATCACTGCGGTAACCGAGCAATGGGAGTTTTTGACAATGATAGGGGAGCTCAATTCTACTTTTCCCTATCTCAGTAGAAAGTTGCAGGAGGTAGGGGTTGATCTGCCTAACAGAGCTCAACATGCTGGGGATTACATCTCATTTCTTTACGCGTTAAGGGCAAACGACTTGGAGAAACACGGTATCTCCAGCTGATTTACAGAGGTCATCGAATGTCATAAGATCATCAATAAAGAGAAGGCCCGAGCAGCAGCTTCAAGGGCCCTTCAACAGGTGGGCGACAGTATCGAATGGTTTGACGAGGTATGGGATGAAATCACGACAACCAGACTCCCTTCCTGCTGGGAACCGACCGCCCCTGCCGTGCTTTTGCCTCTGGACCAATACACAGCGCGCTTGCAAACGGAAATAGATCGGACTGACCTCCAGATGGGAAAAGCGACTCAACTAAAAGCTGACACAATTGTTATGGTCCTCCAAAAGGAGTTTAATCTCCTTTACATGATTAGGCACCAGCTCCCTACCGAGGTAGGTTTTCATGCTCTCGGCGAAGCCTTCATCGAGGTGGAGGGGCTCTCAGCGATGCCCGAGCCAACTGTGGAGAGTCAGCAGAGACTGACACAGTTTATGAGTCAGCATACCAGTTCGTCCGCTAACATACTTCCGCCTGAATCAGCAACTGCTTCCACTCAGCCTCGCCTGTGATTTTTCTGTCAACTCATGATATGGTCTTAACAGCCTATTTCACTTTTACTTAGTTTATTTCTTTTAGAGTTCCGAGTGGGTTGTTTTCCCCCACTCTTGCATTTTACTTTTTACACCAAACAGTTGTTTAAATTTCTGTTTTGAAAATGGCCGAGGGCCTTTTTACACATGATGGGAGGCTTGATTCCCCATCATGAAATTTTTTTGTTATGAAAGTGACATCTAACAAATTTTTCCCATGCGAAGAAGATATTTTCCCAAAATATCTTCTCGCTGAAATGGAAGGAATCCTATATAAGGTAAATCAAAGGAGAAAGAAAGGTTCCAAAATTTTGAGAAGAAGTAACTGTGTAAGACCTTCTTGTTTGGTTATTTTGTGAACATCCCAATATGAATGCAAAGAGCCCGTAGGGCCTCAATGAAAAGGATTTTTGTTTCGATTAAGGATTCTGGCTTCGATTATTCGCAGTGTGTTATTCTCTCTGGTGTGTTGTAGTGTTGTTATTCATTTTTCTTATATCCATATATCTGGTATTACATTCTAGAATGCGAGTTTCTGGCTACTTTCTGTTATGAATTTATCCCTGTGGATACTTATTTCATTAGCTTCTCGGCACTTTAAATATGGCTCAGGTGTAATATGTTGTTCCATTCTCACCCCATTCACATTTCTTCTATATTGAATGTTATGAAGTATTATTTACGAATGTGGTTATCATGTATGGATTCTTAATGTTTAAGCCCACCACATGTTAACGCATGTTTCTGGATACTGTCTTTATAGCAATTAATATCTCCTTTCTTCTACATTCTCAGTAAATACCTTTATATCATCCTTCTCTGTGAACTCTTCGAGAATCCAGCCCTTGCTACAGCTAACGGTCTTGGAATTGTCTTGTGCATTTATGTTGGGGCCTAACATCTTGCTTATTCAGAATTGTCTCTTCCGCTTTAAGCTTTTGAAATATTGGATACCACTGAAATTCTAGTTTTCTCATTTGAAAAGAAATAGTTCGAGAGCTCGGTCTTGCTGAGATCCTTCCCATTACATAATCGTGTCTCTCTGTTATATAAGATGTCCTAGGCACTGGTCTATGGCAACTCTAGGCTGTCTCTAGGAGTTACAACAGATAGTATCAAACAAAAGGAACACAAATGCACACAGTTTTTAAGGTGGAAATCCACTTCGGGACAAAAACCACCTAATGCTTTTCTAATAATTCTTTAATATTCAACTCCAATTGAAAATAAAGCTCCAACTTCTTATAATCTAGAAAAGAATTCTTCTTTAGCTCCCACTGGATGGATGCTCCAACACCCAATATTCTTCACTAGTCAACTAAACAGATACCCCAACACCCAATGAGCTATATTCCACCCTAGCACCACCCTACCACCCTATAGAAGAATAAAATAATAATGGACTCTCGTACCAGGGAAAATGGTCCACTTTAAAATGATATAGAATGATGTAGAAGAAGAAGACACACTAGAACATAACCCCAACTATGACACAACCACCTAATGATGATCATAGACCTCTCGAGACTACCTCTTCAACTCTTGGAAGATAGACACTAGATTTTTTTTTTAAATAATGTATTTACAATGACTCCATGCAGTGCTGCCCACTTGAAGACTTCATGTGATGAAATTATTGCTATTGTTCTACACCTTGGTTGCTGCTCTTGTCATGCTACCCTCTGCTACACCTTGCTTTTCTTTTCTACCCTAGAAAGACTGGTCCTTTACAGCCCTTGACAACACATGATCTAGCTTTTTCTTGCCTTCTAGGAGCTCGACATTGAATCTGTTTTATCTTTGTTATTTCAGATCCCCAATATCAGATTTTTGGTCTTGTAGTATTCGTCTGAGTCATGTTTCCAATGCCACAGGTCTGATCCAATTTGGATTCTTCAAGGGAGAGTTATGCCCAATCTATCACAATGCCCTAATTATGGACTATTTCAGTAGAGCGAAATTTCACGGCATGCCACGTGTCATGTCTCTTCATTCATCTATGAAATTGATAGAGAGAAAACTATAGTCTGTACACTATCTGCCACATATTACAGAATTCCAATATGATACTCAGAGAGATAGTTATGATGATTTTCCCAAGGTTACTTCTTTGAGATGAATTTCAAGAGCCTGCAAAAACACTGACTTCCACAGATCATATCTCTGAAAATATTTTGCACCTTGATCTCAAATTTTCACAGGAGCTTCCTCAGGATTTCGGCTTCGCCTAATAAAAATTTCAACTTCTGAACCTTCATAGAAAAAAATTTAGAGCAAAAATTCCACGATGACCTGTTTCAGATGGTGAAATCCCTTGCATAAGGAGGATATGAGGATCAAAATTTATATAAATGCTTAGGTTGAGAGGGGCTTCAACAAGTGAATGTGGTAGGGATTTTAGGAGCTTAAAAAATATTAATTATGACTTTTCAATGACCCATGCGACAACCCTATAGGGATTTAGTCCACTAACTGGGGTTACAAACTTCAGATATGAATATCCCTCAAACCGTGAAGAATTATGTGGCATGCCATATATCAACGTAAACATCTTGACAAGAAGAAACCATAAAAAGAATTCTTGACCTAGAATATAGTAATTTGGTAGGTCAAAATTTCGATGCAATATTGGAGTAGCCCCTGGTGCTACTTGGGTTGACATCAATGACAACCGCTGATCAAAAAGATGTAATTTTCCTTGTGGAGAAGGCATGGGTGGAGGTGATGGAACATGATCTCTGGGGGGTGATGGAGGAGTGGAGGTAGGTGGGTGTGAAGTGAAAGAAAAATTTTGCTGAATGAAGGTTTGGGGATTTGCAAATACATCATGTGAGATGAAAACTTCCCAAGGGATTCCCTACTACTCTAGCTGGTGCAAAACAATCATCTTAACCAAGGAGTGGTGAAAAAGGCTTTGCATTTGGTGGGCATAACTCCTTTTCTTGACTACTGAAGCCATTTTGTCAATGCTCCGGTAGAGATAGTACAATAGGTTTAGCAATTTAACCATGGTAAAGTGCATTAGCATCCTTATCTGATATGAATAAAACCTGGACTACCTCCCCTTAGAATTTAAGTACTTGATGATCTGCCTCATCAGTGGGGAATATCTCTCTAGCAGGCGGGAGAAGGGGAAAAAAATTCTTGCAGCCCTGTTGATACCTAGGTTTGAGGAAGGGCTCATAGTAGCTTAAGGCCAATTTTTTCTGCTTCAACCATATTTCACCCACATCTGGTATCCCTATGGCTTTAGCAATGGATTCGAATGATAGTTTAAAATTTACTCCTGCTAGGTTGACCTGGTGGTTTTGGACCCGTTTAACCCTCTCACAAAACTGATAGAATCCAAAATCTTGAAAATATGCAAGGATCATGGGAGAAGAGGTGATTTGAATTGTATCCAAGGGTTCATACCTATTAGTTCTTCCTCCCTTGTGTTTTTTCTTGACAGGCCTTTGGCCTTCCTCACTACTGGTACTAATCTCTTCTCCAGACATAGTGACTAGTTTTATCCTTTAAAAAAAATCGTTTTTAGATTGGTGAGATTTTTTAGGTCTAGGGAGGAAAATTAAGTGATGGTGAGGTCAAGTTTTAATAAATGGAGGAAAAATGGAAGAATTCAACGAATGCTTTCAAATCTTGGAGGATTCTTGGCTGGTACTGAGTGTATTTACACTAATGACCACTCTTTCATTGGTAAATTCTTGCCCTAGAAGTTTAAATGATGGTTTGACATGAAGATTAGGGTTTTTTTCCAATTTAGGTTATGGTTACCCTTCTTTTATTATGAACGCAAAAAATATCATTTGGAGGACAAAGAAAGTGACCACCAACCTTTCCTAACTTATGCAGGAGTCTAAGGTGAATTTGAGGAGGAGAAAGAGTGATTTTGAGAAAATTTTTAGAAATTTTGGCCAAATATCCTCTATGCGCAGCGCCACCCAACTGGTCGTTCCTGTCGAGCCCTTTGTGCCTAGCATCAGGTCAAGTCGAGTTGTTGGCAGGCCTGTGCGCAACGCTGGGAGGCTGGGCTCTGAACTGGGCATGTGCGCAGTGCCACTACCTATGCGTATCACTAGCCCTTCTATGCATAGCACAGTGATTTTTAGCACTGCGTCTTCTCCCCTATGCACACCGCTGAAGGTTCTGTTCGTAGCGCCTTCGCATGTGCACAGTGCCGAAGAAACTTCAACTAGTTTGCAGAAAAACCCTTAAAAACGTTTCAACGACTCTCTATCTCTCCTTCAAAGACAAAAATGAGTTGGGGAGAGGGAATGAAAATGTTTATACTTCCTTTTGAAAAATAATTTCATGATCAAACCCACTTTCTAATGTTTGTTTTCCCTTCTTACTTTTTTACTAACTTTTTGGTCTTTTTTGTCCTGTAGGTGACAAAAATCTGAGAAAAAATGGTTTTTTTCCTTGGCTGGAGCATTTTTATGTTTCCCTTGTATTCAAAAACTCTTTAACAAGCTTAATCTTTGCCTCTTACCTATATTTTGGAAACATGAACCAATTATTGAGAAGCAGAAGGTAATTTTGACAAATTGTTGAGGAAAAAGTCATTCGGTGACATTAGTGCTCTTTTTTGAAGGTTTTCTTCACTATATCCCTTTCATGAATTTCAACACATGTAAACAGTAAGCTTGTGATCATTTTGGCACCTTTACATTGGAATATTTAGTCATGTATTTTTGATGCCTTTGATTTTTTGGTGGATGAGCCTGAAGAGAAGAATTCTGATCTTCCTTTAACTGACATTCTGTCATGTTTTTACTGTGAAGCAGTGAAAAACCTCTTGGTGTGAAAAACCTAGAAGTTGGCATCAAAAACTCCTTTAGCCTTCATATGTGCCACCATTATGAGATACATTAGGTTTGTTTGACCTTATCAATCTTCCTGTAGGTAACCATCTTTGACAGTCCTGCAGAAGTGTCACTCATGGCTAACTATCTCTTGTAGAATATACTTTTGATAAGGAAACCACTTTTGGAGGCTTCTCTGCTTTGTTTTAGACCAATTTCATGTTTGTTCCTTCGACCATTTTGACAGTGATATATCTCTATTCCTTCCTTTGGCACTTTACCTTATGTCAGACTCCTTTTGATCCTTTTTAAGACCTCTGACTGTACTTTTGAAAACTCAAGCCTTTGTGCTGATACTCTTTTCCATTTTACCCTTTTGGTGAGGTGGAATCAGTGCTTCTTTGTCAAACCCTAGAGGGAAGCTTGAATACCCCCTAAAATTCCATCTGCTATTATGAAGGAGGCCCTATCATCATTATTTGACTTGTTTGTCATTCTTCCCAAACTCCTAGGTTTTAGGGCTGTTATAAAAAATTAAATAGTGTTGTCTTCTAAGTTCTATAAAACCTTTCAAAACTCATTAATTATTTCTAAAAATATTCAATGTGCACTGGATGGAATTGAGGTGACCTTTGTCTTTGTAGCCCTTTTACTAATTTCCTACTTTGGCACATTATTTTTCCAATTATTCACAAAACCCTCATGCTCTAAAACATATGCCTGCTGCCTTTCTCTTTGTTGTAGATGGTCTTCTTATGATGTTTTCCCCCATTGCCTTACCTCTCTTTAGGTATGATAGCCATTTGATTCTTTTGTAGAAATGTGAGCAAGGGTAGTTTTCCATTGCAGAATTTGTGCTCTAGGCCAAGGATTACTTTCTTGTATGGCCCTTTGATCATTTTTGGACAAAGTGACTTTTCCGTTTTCTTCTTTGAATGCACTCTCTTTATATAGGAAAAACAGATATTTTAGGATACCAAATCCACCCTATGACTTGTGAAACCCTAGGTGACCTAGTGGAAGGTTCCTTGGACTTGGCTTTGGACTAAAAACTTAGATTTTGGGCTCATCAAGTGTAAAACAGAGTTTATGATAAACTAATGTATTGAAGATCCAAAATCCAATGTACTTGATTTATCTAAAGAGCCTACAGAGACAGTTTTGAGACCATCAATGCTTGGGGTATTTGTTGGGAGACACAACAGAGTTATTTGATTGGTGGCCTTAGGTAGCAGTGGGGGGTTTAGGAAAAAAAAATAGAGGATTTGGGCCAAAGGTGTCAAAATATAGACAAAATGCGTGACATGATCCCCTAATGGGTTTTCTGGGACTAGTAAGAAGAGCTTGACATGGTGGAATGATGGAATAGTGAAAAATTATCTTAAGGATGATAAAGGCAGTGAGATTTCTAGAACTCACAATGTTCATGAACTTTGTTTCTAGAAATATAGGGAAACAATTTAGTCATCTATGAAGGAAAAAAATTACTGATGACTAACAATCTCTATCATTTCCAGTGTTGCGCCTCGAATTTCATGAACTCCAATATTGACAATTAAATGTTGGTCCATTAATATGTTGTATACTACTCCCAACATTTTGGCATCGTTACTAGCGAGGCACTCATGGGATTGACCTTGGTGACCTGTTGCATTTTTGTTTTTCACCTAGTTTCTCTTGCAAATTTATGTTCTTTGAATTTATTTATTTCCTTCACATCTTGGTTATTTAAGTTTTTTCATTTTCTCAAAAGGTAAAAGAACTTCGCATATATATATATATATATATATATATATATATATATATATATATATATATATATATATATATATATATATATATATATATAAACGTTATTCCTATGTTGAGGATATACCAGTTGGCTTATTGAACACAAGAAAGTGGTATTTTTAGGAATCATTCAATGAGGAGTCTTGATGCAACTATATATATATACAAATCATCCAATGATGAGCTCATAAGTTAAAAACTTAGTATCTTTCTTGAGCATAAATATAACATTATTAAATAGTTGATTTAAAAGTTGGATGATTTTAAGGAAGAACATAAGATGCATGAATAACCATTGTTGATATTTTGTGCCAACTGTATGAAGAAGCACTTCCTTGGAAGGTGTCCACTAAGTAGCCTAAAAGTTTGCAAAATTTGTGAGGAGGCTCATTCAACTGAACATTTCCCATCACTACCAGGATTACTAATGGTACTCAGGAAATCAAGTAAGGAATCGAATTAATTTCCAGGTATAAATCAAAATTTATCATCATTAAATACTTGGATTAATGCATATTCTCCCAAGCAGGTTCCTCAACATGTTTATAATCCTACAATTTCATGGAAAATTTTTAATCCTCATCCAGTTGAATATCATACTTCATGGCCACAGTGGCCCCATCCTTGGCCCACTTCTTCGAGTCAGATATCCCCTTGTCTTCAATAATGGTTTGGAGATTTTTCTCTAGAGAAGCCTTTCATGCAAAATCAATTAATTAATCAAAAACAAAAATCACAATTTTTGTTCAATGCAATATCAATTCATTATCCTTATGTTCCCAGTTACCTGTGCAATCTTATCCTAATCCATACCCTACCCCTTATCCTAATCCATACCATACTCCTTATCCTTACCTAAAACCCAACCTTATACCTAACCCTAGTCAAAACATTAATTCAAACCGTATACCTAACCCTATTCAAAATCTTAATTCAAACCCTAAACCTAGCCCTCATTCAAACCCTAAACCTAGGCCTCATTCAAACCCTAAACATAGCCCTCATTCAAACCCTAGACCTAACCTTAATTCAAGCCCTAGAACTAACCCTATTTTAAACCCTAACCTAAATCCTAAGCCTAGTATAAGCCTTAGCCCAAACCATAGTCCCCCTAATCCAAACCAATAGGTTGCATAACAATTTGAAACAACCATTCTTCCTATTGATTCCCCTATTGAAAAAAATGTTACATCTTCCATATTGGGGAAGGGAGTGAATTTTGAAACTTCCCCCATTACCACGGAACCTTCACCTTGGGAAGAAGCCTTGATTCAAAGACCATTAAATGAGAAATCTATAATTGGAACCTATTCTAAAATTGTCGTTGAATCTCAAAACCATGGAATCTCTCTCAACCCTTCTTATCAAAATGAAAAGAAGATATTTGAGCTCTACCTTGAGGTATTTTTATTTTATCTTTCACCACATCCATTATTCCTGTTATAGAGTGATTATCAAGTTGTTGAAGGCTTGCATCAATCATAGAATCATGAATATGTGGATCACATTGAATCCTAGTTTCAAGTAGTCACTGACACACATCATTTCCTCACCATTTGACAACTCTTGGTACCATATCAATTAAAGAAATTGGTTTCTCATACTTTGGTATGTCTCAAATTTTATTCTTTAAAACTAAGTGTGAGTATATTTAGCATTCTGTTATGAACATGGATGGATTGGCGTGTTTATTACAATGGTGTACGAAATGCACCAGTGCTTATTAGGAGTGATTGCTAACCTACAACCAATGCCACAGGGGAAAAATGGGTTTTTAGATGGTTAGTGAAGCATCATAACATGTAGAAAAACTAGTCATACAACATAGAATACCATAAAAAAAGGAGGAAACAAGAAACAAAAAATTAAAATATAACACAAGCTAAATATTGATTAAACAAACTAATAATATCAACGAGGAACGAATCCCCTTTTATTAGCCATTGGTGCTAAAAAATAGGTAGAATGTTAAAACGTTCATAGTGAGTCCTTAGAGCTATGGAGATATAATACTCAAAGCAAGGAGGGATCTTCCATTAATATGTCGCAAGACTCTCTCTCCTCCTTGAATGAGTGATCAGATAATGGACAAATTATGCACTTCTCCTTTGGTATTGAGATGTTGGATGGACAACAAATGAATCCCTTCGCTTTTTTGATGCTTGGAAAACACACTTCTAGTTTTCTCATGGGAAATTTGGCCAACATAACAATGTGTTCTAAATTGTTCTTCTCATGGTGGTATTTTATAGGAAAATTTCAAATCTTCTTCCCTCTATTGGTACAATTGTGGATAATGACCCAAGAGTGGTAGTTGATTCCATTGTGTGCTCACTTTAGGTCTCAAGGTGGCTTTATGCGGCTACCCTTGGGAAGCCTCAAGTGGAGAATCTTCTTCTTGAAGTGTGCAATGCCGTCTTGTATGTTGACCTTCCACCATACTCACAACCATGCGCCTTATTGAGGGATAGCTAGAGAGACTTGCACTTATATCGAAGAAAAGAGTGCATGGAGTGCTTTGTGCCAATATATTTTGTGTGCAACTTAATAAATTTTCATTTTGACCTTAGAGAAAGTTAAAGTTTCCAGATTCTGCAATTTTTTTCCACCTTGGAAATTCTTCTTCTTGAAATTTCATGATGTCCTTTGCTTGTCTGATTTTCTAGTGATAACAATTTCCCCCTAATGTATGAATTCTAGGAATAACTATATAGCCAAAGTAAATTATATTTTATGTTCTGTATAACCTATGTTGTGTGTGTGTGTGTGTGAGAGAGAGAGAGAGAGAGAGAGAGAGAGAGTAACTTGTATGTAGCCTAAGGTTGGAGACCCCTTGATGTGAGTAAAAGATGGACCATGTTCTGTCGGAAACCTACAAGAGATATCATAAACACAATATTTCTACAAGGTGGTCATGTCCCATGCTCGTGATTATTTGGCTAGTTAAAGCCTATCTGAAAGATAGAGGTTCTATCTGTGTCATTTATATTGTAGTCATCTATTGATTTGGTTGATGACGACAATTGTTGATTCCCTCAAGGGGCTTTTTTCTTTGACAATAGGTTGAATGTAGTGCCCACACGAATAATCTTGGAATGGAATATTTTAGAACAAATTCTCATTGTATGCATGGGTGTATGTCTGGGACCTTATCGTGTAAGCATTGCTGAAAGATATGCTTATAATGGCATAGGTCTTCGACGAATTATGGCAAAGTGAAATGGTTGTGAAGTACGATACCATATTGACATGAAATCTTTTGTTGTATTCAAAACAGGAGGATCAATGACAGCAATGGGCAATGATTATTCCCACAATGCTATCTGAGGATGCCCCTATTAAGGTGAGGACCCATCCAAGGCACTACTTAATTTTTGGAAAATGGTTGTTGAATTAGACAAAAAAGGAAGCCTCAACCAATCGAGAAAAATACTGATGCAAGGGACCAGAGTCTCTGATATGATAGGTCAACATAGGAATGATGGCGAGAAATGGTTGAAAAATGATGATGGGAGTTGAGTAGCCCAAGGTCGGATCTTGGAAAAGTAAATTGGCGACAGTCATAATGATTTTTGATGAGGAAATCCATCAAGTCAGTAGGACATCCAGGGTGGGTGTATGTTTGTTATGAATGTCAGGTGGCTTTGTGTCAGGGGTGTGAAGCTTTGACCAAGGGTAATTAGGGACCGTTTCCAGGGGAGAAAAGTGGATGGACGGGTAGGGGATGTTCTCCTAAAAAATAATTTTACACTTGCCAAAATAATATTAAATGGTTTTGGATGTAAAAACACGGATACTAGTGCCGCAAAAATATGAAAATATTTCTCATTGATTATGTGAGGAAGGTGTTTTTGCTGAGGGTGGGGGCCCATTTGTTATTCTAGGTGCATAGGTGGTGAAGCAGATGGAAAATATAGTAGATGGGCTATGTTGATGGAGGTATGGTAGGACAAATGTGAGATTCATTGGTGCGTGTTTAATCTGCTTGTGAAAATGGGGAAAGGGGTTTTATTGTGATATGGTAAAAAACTTGATGCATGATATATGGATGAACATGAAGTGCTTCCTAGACTCGAGTGTTATGGCCATGGCATCATATTTCTTGATGCATGGTCTACTTGAGTGATGGACCCCATGGAGGGGGAGGCTCTACCAACCGACGAGAATGTTTATCATGTGCAAAGTGGGGAGATGATAAACATGGTCGGGTGTTTGGAACCTATGGTTGATTCTTGTTGAGAAATGATGTTAAGATATGCAAAGCTTCTTTGGGACTCTATCATGTTGGGCGCAGAATGATACCTGCTCTGAAACCTTAAATGACTGGGGAAATAGGTGGTTTTTCATACTCTATAACATCTGCAACCAATACCCAAAGTGAAAGCATATTTTTCATTCAAATATATTGACAAATGTGTTGAAAGAAAAAATGATAAGAGAGGGCATACCTGTCAGAACTAAAAAAATTAGTTTTTCAAACGTGTGAATGTGTTAAGCCTCCTTTGAGCGTTATGAGGTGTTGATCACTGTGTTGCTTTCAGTTTCACAATTGGGCTTTCTGAGCTCCCTTTATGGTCCCTCAAATAATTTGAAAAGGATGATATATAGGTCAATATGGCTTATTTTAGTTCATATGTGTCATTTGAGAGTTGTGAGGTCAGAGCTTGTTTCCTAGCCTTTCTTGCCATTGTGTTCAACCTATGTACCATGGATTCGTCCCATTAGTGCCAGGTAGGCCCCTGAACGTCCAAAATTTAATTTTTTTAGTTTTACTGTGTGGGGGTTCATACAAATTAGGTTTGTACAGACCCCTATTGGTTTTTGGCCTTGATCACAAGGGTGATCAAGGTTCAGGAAAAGATACTCCATGGGAATTTTAGGGCTTTCGTGAAGATTTAATGCCTAATGGAGGTTTTTCACATGGATTTCACAGTTGTCTGAGATATAGATGTGCGGTCAGACGTGGCGAAAATCCTAGGTAGCTTTTGAATTTTTCTTTGAAATTTTTTTAAGTTTTGATGTCACTGATGTTCTTGTGCTTGGTGACATGATGTTGTGGAGAGAGTGAGACTAACTAGATATTCATATGGTTGTGGCAGAGGATTCCAATGCCTGTAGGCTACTGGCTTAGTGAGGTCTTCTCAAGTTTCTTGAGAATGACCTCCTGAGGTTGTAGGATCACCTCCTGCACTTCTTGGTTCATTCTTGGAATAGGAGGTACAAGGTGATGGTTTTGCGAGGGAAGGACATTCCTATCCATCCAGAGATGAATATAAAATTTATGACCGATTTTCTACCATAGGGTGAGACACATCCCAATCCACTCCCACCTGGGAGGGTGTCTCTCCGTTGTTGGTTGGAGCAGCACTGTGGCGGGATGCCCCTTTTGGAGGGGCACATTTATCAGGAGATCAAGTCCTTAACGGAAAAATTCTAAAAAAATTAGTTGCTCAGAATTGGTCCAAACTAGAACGACTAGAAAGAGCTTGGAAAAATGATCCTGTAGATGCAAACAACACTGAAAACTGACGCTGTATGAGAAAGTTATTCAGCTTTGAAGTTTTCCAATTTCAATAAAAAAATGGCCAATTTGACTTTACAAAAATATTTTATTACAAAAAGAGTATTCCACAAAATATTCTAGGAATATTCTAAGAAATATTCCACAAAATATTCTGTAGAATATTCCATTGGCTACCAATCAGAGGGCACCATGTGGCCAGCCCGGAGGCCACCACGTGGCCCCAAGGGTTGAATTTTTTATGTGTTAACAAAATTTTGTTTGCGTTGCAAGTAGCAGTCGACCCTGAGTCGACGCTGGAACAGCCAGGTGGCCTGACTGTTGGGCCACGGTGGTACTTATTAAACCATGGCAACGAATTTATATTTAAATTTTGAATGTTTAATGGGTGGGGCCCGAAAGGGGGCTAGCCCCCTCCATATTATGACCTGTGGCTCAGAACCGAGGGCCTATACTCATCGGTGCGCAGGTGGCGGGGTCTTGGTCCCGTGGACAAGCGACCAGTGCGGAAAGTTTAAATATGCGGTTTTAAAACCTTATTCCATGCCGATTAAAACTCAATGTTATTCAATGTAACCCGATCAGTGCAGTCCTATGGGGCCTTAACCTTAGCACCTCCTTTCGGCGGTCCCCCAATTTTAGCGCCTGTCTCCAGTTTCGTCGGAGTTATCTGGCAATGCTCCACATTTATTGGAGCTTTTCAAGGGCACACTAGGCAAAAGCTTCAGTTGACCATAATTTTGGCTAGCGAAGTCCTTTTGAAGTGATTTTTGTTTTGATTTGAAGCATTCTGAAGCTATTGGAACAGGTTGCAGAGCCATCAGGGCACACTGTCAGTGATTTTATGAGAGAATTTTCTTGTGGAGCCACTAGGGCTAGGTGAATGATCAGCTGTTTTGGATTATATTCATCAGTTTGAGGTGAATGAATAGTCAATTTTTATTGTTTCCAGCACTGTTTCTGAATTTGCAGCTATTTTAGCCTTTTGAGGCTTTCTTCATGGTGTAATATGTATTTTGAGCATTAATAAAAGAGGGAAAAACCTATTTGGAGGCTTTTGGGCCCAACAGAGGTAGCCCAAGAGAGGGGCGAACTGCTTAAACAAATTCTTACTGTTATGCTGTGCATTTTTGCTGCTATTTTCCAGAGTTTACTACATTAAACAATAATTTTTAATAAGTCCACTTTTCCCAATGAAACTTATACAGTGATCAAAACTCATTTGTTTCATTTCAAACCACATTACTTCCATTGCGGAATACTTGAACTTGCTTATTCACACATAAAATTTGGTTAATGAATACTTTGCAAACATAAACAAATAATTTCATTTCAAGATCGATTTAGTGTTTCCTTTATATTTCTTTAGGCAAAGCCAGTAAGAGAGCTAAAAGCTTCTGGTTTCATCCTTTCTAGTAAAGGTGAAATAACCAGTAAAATCCCCTACTATCTATCTCTGTATAATAAATATTTTGTTCACACATTTTAGATCAGATTGGTATCAGAGCTCTACGTTGTGCTCAAAATTTTGTGAATTTTGCGCAAGGAAATTTTGTTGTTCTGCAAATTTGATGCTTACTAGGCTGAAATTGAAAAGAGGGGAAGGTCAATTGGTTAGTGCACAAGACAATTCTCAACCAAGGAGGGCTAGAGTGCCATTATCTCCACCTTCAATTTCATCCTCATTAGTCTTGGAATCAACCACAAACATGTCTTCCATAGAAGGAGAACTACATGAGGAAATGGATCCCAAGGAAGAAGAAAGAGTCTTTAGAAAAGCTTTCTTGGACATGACTGAGATGGTTAGGATCCTCTATCAGGAGAGAAATGATAGGATTGCTGGAGAAGGGTCTAGAAACCAAAGAGAAGAAGGAGATTCTTCAGGAGGGAAGAAAGACAAGGATGAGTCTAAGAAAGGGAATGGAGGAAATGGTGATCCTTCATATCCATTGTCATCCTCTTCCTCCACATCATTGTCTTCAACTTCTGTTAATCAGTCACACAAAACAAAAACATCTCTTAGAAATCCTTTGTTAAAGCTTGATGTAAAATTCGAGTTGCCTATGTTTAATGGTGATGTCAATGCAGAAAAATTGGATAACTGGATTAGACAGCTGGAAGTCTATCTAAGAATTCAGAATCTGCATGATGATGATACAAAAATCCAATTATCCTCATTGAGAATGGATGGAGCAACTTTGGTTTGGTGGGAAGCCAAGACCAGAGACGAAATCAAAAATCATGGTAAGATAAATCTAACTTGGAATGAGTTTATTACTTCTATTAAGAAATAGTTTTATCCTCTTGCTCATATTTAGAAAGCAATCATGAATTGGAAAAAATTTAGGCAACTTAAGGGTCAAAAAGTGCAAGATTATACCCAAGAGTTTATGAGGAGAGCACTTCTACTTGGAGTAGACATACAAAGTCAAGACACCTTGTTAAAATACATAGGAGGTTTGTACAATTACCTTCAACATACTATTCTAATGTTCAATCCTACCATCTTAGATGAAGTCTATGTGCAGGCTACACATTTAGAAGCTAGAAGAAAGAATACTTTTGATGAGGATAGTAATTTCAAAAACAAAGGAAAGAAAAGAGTTGCAAATTCAAGAAAAGACAATGGAAAGTTCTTTTGCAAGAACTGTTCAAAGACAAGTCATGATGAAGATTATTGTTGGAAACTTCATCCTGAACTGAAACCAGAAAAATACAAGAAAAAAACAAGACCAAAGAAAAGGAGAAAACTATAGCAACAGTTGAGCAAGACCTAGGATCAGACTCAGGAGATGAGACAAAAATCATAGCCATGGTTTTAAAGAAAATTAAGGGGAAAGAAGTGGTGCAAGACACAATTCCCAATTCTAGCTCTTTGAATTGTCACAAAGATACTCATGAAGAAAAGAGGAGGATAGAGCTCTTCCATGTGAGTGTAATTTCAAAACATACCAAAATTGACACACTATTTGACAGTGGGTCACAAGAGAATCTTATATCTGAAGACTTGGTCAAGCATCTTAAACTTGAGACCATTCCACATCCGAAGCCTTATCCACTTGGATGGATATGCAAGGATGCCAATTTGAAAGTTTCAAGGAAGTGCATATTGCGCTTTGCAATAACTGCACACTTTATTGACACAATTGAACTTGATGTGGTGCCGCTTGGTATCTCAGGTATTGTTTTGGGAAGTCCTTACTTATTTGACAGGAAGGCCATAGTTCATCGCCATGAAAACAAGTATCACTTGTTCAAAGATGGTAAAGAGTACATTGTGAGAGAACACAAGAAGAAGCTAGAATCTTCTTTACTCTCTGCAGGTCAATCGAAAAGGCTGGTTAATGCAAGTCAAAGTCTAATATTGTTGATGTTGAAACGACAAGATTTTGAGCATTCGCCTTTTTATGATGTTGTTAATGATTTGTCTCAGTTTAATAACAGTTTGTCTTTGAAAGAAGATGATGTTATGCTGTGAAAATTACCTTTTGGGTCAGAAAATGCAGTGACTGAAGTGTCAAAGCAAAGCAGTGCAAGCAAGGAGGACACACAACTCAACATGGGAAAAACTTGGTTTCATAATGGTAGAATTCGCCATGGGAATAGTTTGCAAGGTGAAAGTTATTTTAAGTATTCTGGGAAGTTTGATCAGTGTAGAATTTTTTTTTTTTCTGCAGATTACAGTTTTTTTTCTGCAAATTTTAATAATTTTCATCATGACTCTGTCAATCTTAGCAAGGGTCGATCAGTTGATTCCAAAGATAGTTTATCATTTTCTCAAAAGCTCCATTTGATGAAATCAGGTAGATTTCAGTTATTCAAGGGTGGAAGAGTGGAGAATCAGTCTCCACATTATCAATTTCACTAGTCGGAGATCTTTTGGGGTCCAAAAGCTTCCCATTTGGGAGGTGTGATCAGGAGATCAAGTCCTTAATGGAAAAATTCTCAAAAAATTAGTTGGTCAGAATTGGTCCAAACTAGAACAACTGGAAAGAGCTCAGAAAAAAAATCCTGTAGACGTGAACGACACTGAAAATTGACGTTGTATGAGAAAGTTATTTAGCTTTAAAGTTTTCCAATTTCAGTGAAAAAAATGGCCAATTTGACTTTACAAAAATATTTTATTAAAAAAAGAATATTCCACAGAATATTTTGGGAATATTTTGTGGAATATTCCACAAAATATTCTGCAAAATATTCCATTGGCTGCCAATCAGAGGGTGCCATGTGGCCAGCCGGGAGGCCGCCACGTGGTCCCAAGGATCGAAATTTTAATGCGTTAACAAAATTTTGTTTGCGTCGCGGGCAACAGTCGACACTGGAACAACCGGGAGGCCTGACCGTTGGGCCACGGTGGTACTTATTAAACCATGGCAATGAATTTATATTTAAATTTTGAATGTTGAATTGGCGGGGCCCGAAAGGGGGCTAGCCCCCTCCATCTTATGACCTGTGGCTCAGAACCGGGGGCCTATACTCATCGGCGCAAAGGTGGAGGGGTCGTGGTCTCGTGGAAAAGCGACCAGTGCGAAACGTTTAAATATGTGGTTTTAAAACCTTATTCCATGCCGATTAAAACTCAATGTTATTCAATGTAACCCGATCAATGCGGTCCTATGGGGCCTTAACCTTAGCACCTCCTTTCGACGGCACTTTCAGCAGTCCCCCAATTTTAGCGCCTGTTACACAGTAATTTGTCACCGTCCCTACCTTTCCCCATCTCGCACATTGGAGGGCCCATTTTGTGACCTGTGAGAAATGTCATGCCTTGAAACCATTATCATTTCATTCCTCTAAACATGAGCTTCAATTTCCCTAAAGACATCTCCTTGTAGAAAACCATAAAAACATCCCTTTTTGCACTAGCGCGGGTATCCAGTTCAGCACTCGCGCCAATGAGGAAAATCCTACAAAGAGGCTGCGCCAACTAGCGCTCTGTCCCAGAGTCGCAGTCGTGCCAGCCAATTTAAGTAGTGTTTTTTAAATAAGAATGGCGGAAGTTGCGTTTCAACAGACTCAGAAAATGTTATCTATCTTGAGTTGGGAGGTTTGGCTCCGGGAGTTCCATGAAAGGGAAGTGGTTTGCCACCTCTCATGGAAGCTTCCTTGAAGATAGGGCCAATCCCACAATTATAGGGATCCCAACACTATCCATACGCAAAAACAGCTCATGCCATTGCAAGCTAGTCTTGAAGTGCCTAAGCCTTGAATCTCCAAGTTCTCAAATTCTCAAGAGCCTTCATGCTGCAAGAGCCCTCATTTTTCCCTTAAGGCCAAACTCGAGCAAGGAGACTATCGTCGAGAGACTCTAAGAGAGGCTTGTCCCATCCTTAGAAGGCTTTGCGAGATGTGTACGACTGGAGACCCCTCCGAAGGAGACCTCAGCGTTAGAACATTGGTTGTACTCTCTTTCGATTGCTTATTAATGAATGACTATTGGTTATGCTTCAACTCTATTTTTCACTTATGATAATGATGAGTTATATCCTTTCTGACTGATATATAGTTGCGTATTCTGGGTTTTATGCTTGTATTCGTGTTGTTTCTTGCATGTGTAGGTGTCCATTCACGGAGATCATGGGGATTGTGATCTGCTGAGGCTGAGGAACGAGAACGCTGTCTCTTCTACGAATCATAGCACTAGACTCCAGGTAGGCCTCCATCGTTGGTCTGTTTATTCGCACTTAGGAACTTGCGCTGTAGCATTTGATGATTGTTGCTAGACCTGCTCTGGGCTAGTAGGGATTGCCTCTGTTCACAGAGGGGATTTACCTCTTCAACAATTTGGCGACTCCACTGGGGACCGTCTATTTTTGATTGTCTCGTTTTGATTGTTTCGCGGTTTTCCTTGCTTGATTAGCTTTCTGGGCTGGGTTATTTTGTTGTTTTTTGCTTCTTGGTTTGCTTGGGTATCATTGATCTGCTTCTGGAGTAGTTCTTTTTTATTTTTGGCTGAGGAAATCAGCTGGCGCGCTTTTTAGCTCGACAGTCGTGCCAATTGGCCATGTTGCTTTTGTATTGCCTGCGCCAATTGCTTTCTAGCGCCAGTTACAACCTCACAGTCGCGCCACTCCTGTGAGGCATTGAGTGAAATTTGTTTGTTTTTCTCTCTCAATATCGTTTCTCAAATTTCTTCTCCTTTGTTTCCGGTTTGTTTAGTGCATCTAGCCATCAAACATTGAAAATTGAAAAAAAAAAAATCTCTTTTACTTTTGGTTGATTAGTGCAAATTGAAATCTTTTCGATTTTACTAGTAATTAGTGATTTGAATGAAAAGTTCTCGATTTCATTAGTTGCATTAGAGATATCATTGATTATCTTCCGATCATTTTGTTTGTGTAAAAAACTCTCAACTCTTCTGTAGCTAGTTTTCATCGAACAACATGATGTACTGTGGCATGTAACTTTTCATTTATGAGATTTTTGAGACAACACATTCGTTAGGGCCTGAGAACTGAAACGTAATTGAAGATCAAATTTAAAATCTACTCAATTTACACTAAGGCAGCATTGAAATCTAACGAAACATATTTAGTGGTCTAGGCTAGAGACATGTTCTGGCGTCTTTAAACCTAGTAGTTGTCGTTCGCCTTTTGGCTTTAGACAAGACTAGTACGACTTGTGTTCTGCATCGGCCTCGCATATATAAAGGGAGACCCCACTAGGTTTCAATCCTTTATCCATAGGAAGCCGAGTCTGCCGCCCTATACCCGTGATACACCGAACAAAGCATTCAGGGAGATTGCTTGCATGTACGGAAAGTCCTTGGTTGATTTATTTTTCATTATTGAAACCAAGGTGTATATTGCAGTTCACGGTTATTTGGTACACCCTTTTGCCTAGTACTCTTGAGTAGTCATTTGATCTTTTCTGACTCTTTAAATTTGAAAATATCGTCAAGCGCTTGTCCTTTCACGCTTGTTTCCAATCTGAAAGTGACAGAGTCACCTTTTTTACCATTTCTCGACTCTTAAAACATGAAACGGTGAAGTTTCTTATATTTCAATGTGGTAAAAAATTAATCACCCACGATTACACGCCCTGTTAGATTTTGCCTGTTGACCATTTGATTGTGTGCCTTGACTCTTTTTCAGCCTGTGTGCGGTTTTGAGTTTTGATGGCGACTTTTTCAGAGTTTACCAACCCAGGAATCCCCCCATAAGGGAATCCTGGTCATTTTCCTCCTTTTGGGAATGTTGGTGCTCCTTACATGGCAACGTTGTCCCTTCCCGGGTTAACTGTTGGGTTGCATGTTTGGTTGTTTTCAACCTCTGTGGTCCCAAATGTCTCCACTATTGTTCAATCAGTTCCTCTGCCGGAACAACATCATGTTGATTCCCAAGTGGACCTCTCCCCTTCTTCGCCTGTTTCTGCGTCCTCCTCTTCTTCTTCGCCTGGTGAAAGTTTGGGTTCGAGTAACCAGGTGGTTAAGAAGAAGAAGAAGAAGACGAAGAAGAAGAAGTCTGATAAGCGAGAGGCTAAAAGTGCAGCTATTGTTTCTGAAATATCTCCTCTTGATATACCTCCCAACCCTCCGCAGAAACTCAAATTCCCTTGCATGTTGTGCACGGGAGACCATCTTCTTAGAGACTACCCTGGCATTCCCAAGGTGCTTGAAGCATGGTCCAATGGCCGTCCGCCGTTGTCTTTGACTTCCGAGAGCCAGGTGGGGGGCACGTCTTCAACTGGTGCTGATAAGGCTCCTAAAAAGTAGGGTAAGATCATCAATCCCTGTAAGTTGTGTGAAGGGCACCATGCCAGTCACCTTTTTCCTTATATGGATGAAGCCAAGCGAGTGTTGGAAAACCCGGCTATATCTACACCATGCCTCCCAGCTGGTTATAAACAGCTCTCTTTGAGTCTTCCACCTACTGATGATACAATTGGTCAAAAATCACCTTTGGTCGATCCCACTCCCTCAGAAATTCGGATTCAAGAATCCATCCCTGACCAACCATTGGTCGTGGGATCGGTTGAGCTGGCCCCGTCCGCGGTGCACCAGGTATTTTCTGTCGAGAGTGGATCTCACATCCCTCATGTCCTTCTGGTTTCTTCAGATTCTTCAGACTTGGAGAAAGATTCTCCTGTCCCCGTACCTTAAGAAGCTACTCCTCTCCCTCCCACGATGGAGGCTCTAGAGGATACCCCTCCCGCCTTCGAGATGGAGGTTATGGAGAATGCTCCCCCTTTCGTAACACCAGGGGAAGACCTTCTCGGTTTGATGGTACCCCCTCCGAGTAGTTTGGTCACTTCCTTTGATTGGAATCGATTTGGAGGATTTCGCCTTCCATCCTATGTGCCTTTCGAGATCACAGTATAGGCTCTTGGTCTGGTCGTACCCAGCACCATTATAGACGAAGGTGCCTCTGTTAGTATTCTATCCTCAACTACCTGGCAAGCTTTCGGTTCGTCGCTGCTTGCGCCTGTTACGCAGAATCTGTTGACTTTTAACAGAAGGACGAGTCAACCGTTGGGAATCCTTCCAAGGTTACCTATTACTTTGGGAGGTAAACCGTCCATATGGACGTGATGGTCATTCCAGGCCTCTTGGATTTCAATCTGCTCCTGGGGCGCGATTACACCTATGCCATGGGAGCGCTTGTCTCCTCCATTTTTCGTGTGGCCTGTTTTCCGCATGAAGGACGGATCGTGACCATTGATCAGCTTTCGTTCTTTGGTCCTAATGTGGCAATTGGTCCGCCATCACCTCCTCCTAGTTTTTATCCACCTGTTGTATCTTCTCCACCGCAGGTCAACTATGTGTCTACCTACCCTGTGCCCGCACTTAGTGACGACGTCGTCATGCATAGTGTACTGGGGCATTGGGTCCTGATTTCCAAGATGTTCTCCTTCCACCAGAGGAACTTTGGAAGTGCCCGCCTTATTGTTCGTTTTGATGAAGGTCATAGAGCAATTGCTTCCTATGTCGTGTTTTAAAAAATTAAACCGTGTTCCTTGTTATTAGTTCCTCCACTTGAAGTCAAGCTCCTAAAAACAATGAACCAAGCTGTTTGGAGGACAGGGCTCTTTTAAGTGTGTCAACCTTGTTAAAATAATGAAGCACGAGCATGTTCAATTCGATTTTTGTTTTGAACCTTCACTCCATTTCCAATGGACTGAAGCTTGGGGGGCATGTTCCTCGAATTGAGACACCATGCTGGGGGGCATGCCCATTTTCCTTATTTTAAGCATAGTTTGTATTTTAAGCTTGCATAAAAATAAAACTCATTCTCAAACATAGTTTGCGTATGTGTGTCCATGTGTGCTTTTAAGCTTGCGTAAAAATGAAATGTGTGATTAGATACATTGTGTTAATTTTTCATTTGGGTCATTTGTTATGCAACTGATACATTAGATAACATTGTATTAGATATTCCCATGACATATAAAAACATCATCACATGTAAAAGATCCATTCAAAATAGTCATATGTATATATATATATATATGTGTGTGTGTGTGTGTGTGTGTGTGTGTGTGTGTGTGTGTGTGTGTGTGTGTGTGTGTCAAAATTTTTGCATAGTGTGCATCACATAAGATCAAAAAATATACATGTTCGTCTTATTACATCCAGAGACGACACATCTCTCAAAAATATGCATGAAATAAAACCCTAAGAGGCTAGTCTGCGTGGTGCTCATGATAAAAAGTCAGTGCACGCACTAGGCATATCAGTAGATGGTGGAGGCAACTAGGCACTCCTACTGTATGTCTCTGATATGCTAACAGTACATCCGCTAGCCAGGCATAGTCCGAAATCCCTCGGGCAATCCCCTCGAGGTTCTGAACCAACTCTCCTCCTTCTGCGCCCTCCTCGTGAGGATCGACTGCAAGCTGAGTTCTCCGTGTGATAGGAGACATCTCGGCTAGTCTCTCTGGGCCAACATCTGCATACACATGTAACTGCTGTCAGAACGAAAATGTATTAACAAAAAAAATCATAAAACATAAAAAATAAAAACAGATCATACCCAGCTCTTCGTCCCAATCCTCTCCCTCCAGCAGTGGGAGATCTGGGTCTCCAGTAAAGTCTGTCCTGGCATAAGGCCAGTCCTCAACTACAATCAACTGGCACCGCAACCACCCAAAAAACTCTGGCCTCCAGGACATCTGTTGGCCTCCTCTTGCTCTGGGCATCAGTGCTGCCCAGCGAGCCATTCTCAGCTCTCATGGTATCGGCTCCGCTACAATGGCCCCTTAGCCCTGGAAGATTGGCAATCGTTCCAGAATGAACGATACCAGGATGGACCCATAGCGAAACTGTTTCATCTTGGCTTGTTTGCATCTCGTCAGCTATCTCTTGATGTTGATCGTTACTGATGTGGCCCAGTCAAACAATATGGGACTCATGCACTCTGAAGCCAGTAAGAGTTGGGCTTTCGTCACTTCGTGCGGTTCCTGCGATCCTGCAGCCCGCGTGATGGTATGCAGCACTACTCGTAGTGCCAGATCGGGGATAGTGTGGATAGCCACCCTTTTACTCCCTGATCCCATTTGTGCCCGTGGGCACACTCGTGCCATCACTTCCTCCATTTTTTCACCCAACGGTCTGCTCCCTGTCACTATGGGTACCGGACCTCTACGCGACAGTCCGGTTATGAAGTACACATCAGAAACGTCCAGTTCTAACACCTGGTCTCGTAACTTGAATACTTGTTCTTGTTCATCCCAAATGCTCACCAAGTACTGAAGTAGCTCAGGTTGAGCGCACAAACAAGGTGTCAGGAAGAATTTCTTGAGCCCACAGTTTCTGAGGGCATTCATGCAGGCCTCATTTTCCATGGCCATTTCGTCTTCTTCCCCATGCTCTCTTTCTTTCCACTCAATCACCATTTTTCTCGGTTTCCTGCATCAACATGGTCACAAACCTTCAATTAGATCTCTGTTGAGCTTCAAATTTCATTCAAATTGATCAGAATGTTGAATTTTTAGGCGGAAAATTGGGTTCGGCCGCTGGCACGATTGTTTTAGGAACAGTCGTACCAGTTGGCGCAATCCCTTTGCATATAAAATCCCATTGGCGCGGGTCCATGCCCGATACTCACGCCAATGAGCGGAGCCCTAAAAATTCAAAAATTTGCCACAGAAGTCTATTGCATGATGGAAAACTATTAAAAATGGACTGAAATGAAGGATGAGGAAGCGCCTTTTACCTGGAACTGACAGAACTCTGAATGGTGGCCCGGATCGGTCGTAATCGCCGCCAGAAGTTTGCATGGTAAATGGACCAATGTTGCTCTTCACTCAGGTAAAAAGTAAAAGTAATTTCAATTTTTACCATTTAGACCTATTTATAACTTTTTTGAGCTCTATTTTAAGTTTAAAAAGTCATTTTTCATTGAAACTTCGTATGTTTTGTCGAAAATGGATTTTACACTTGCCTTTCTGTGCAGCAACAGGTTTTTATGCAACGTAAACAGCGAAACGAATTGTATTTTATAATTTTTTGGACTCGGTAAAAACATGAAAAAGTCACTTTGGAGTCATCTTTCAGCTCTTTTCTGACTCTCTAAACATGAAAAGATTGTCGAGGCCCTTGTCGTTTCGATCTTGTTAAAGTGGATGTGAAACGACATCTACCCAGTATACGTTTACCCATTTTTCGGGCTGGGATGGATTATTTACGAAAAAGGAATACCCTAGCCTATCACGACTAGGAGGTTTTCCTGGATATTGTTTTCCACCTTTTCAGATCTGGGGAACTATTGACGAAAAGGAACCTTTGGAGTTTACTTTTCTGCTGTCTTTTCAAACTCTCTAAACATGAAAAGACGCCGAGTTCTTCCTTTGTCACACTCGTTAAACCCTGATGACATCGGATTCAGTCGAAATGACGTTCTCCGAGTTCCTCCTTCCTAGGGCTCGTTAAATTTACTAGGGTGGATTCGTCTGAAGGGCGGACTTATATTACAAACATATGCTATCCCCTTCAAGCTTGCTATCAAAAATAATTGGGGTAATCACCAGAAATGGTGGGGGAAAATGGAACCATCATCATTGTCGTGTCGGCAGTATGTTGCTCTTGAACATGGCACTTGTCTGCATTCGTGTCAGGTTGGGGACATCTCATCTCGTTTTTCACTTGCTTCCATGGGTTTGGGTAATCCTTTTTGACCTCTCCTCTGCTCATTGCCTCGTCACCATGACCTCTGATCCATTGATGTCAAATACTGCCAAAACCACTATTTGTGCCGTTATATGTTCAAGAGAAGTTTACCTCTGCAAATATCAACCTTCCTCTGATTCTCATATGGTCTTGATTCACAACAAAAACATCATGTTCCTTTGTCTCGTGTCGACGATGTGGGAAACATTATGGCCCACCTTCGATCAAGGTCACTTCCTGTCGACTTCAGCTCATTATCCAGGAAGCTGATCTAGAGACCTTTATGGGTACCTGAGCCTGCATGCCTCAATGGCAGTGTTCATCGCATTCGACGTGTTTTCATCATTCGTCTCCGATCGAGTGATTCTAAGGGTGTTCGACGCCAGCCTGCCACCGATTCATGCCGTAGATTGTACCTGCCAGAGTGTCCTCGAGGGCCACTGTCATTATTGGTGGTTCCTTCTCAAGGCCTCGTTAACAACTCTCATCATTATCAGAATGACGATGTTCTTGCATGAATATCTTCAGCCTGCTATTTGCATGACATGCCGGAACTTGTACTTTGTTCCTGCCTGATGGAGCGCAAGACCCCAGATTGGGGGTTCCATATAATTCAGGTCACCCTATGTGATTATTATTTACATGAATTATTCACTGATGGTCACACCATGCCTGAGTCTATTTGTTGATCCTCACTGGATGGCTGCGACCAGACCTTGGATCTGGATTATTGTATACTCTGTTTTGGATGGCTGCGTCCATACCACATATACATCATGTACTTGAGATATCAGTTGTATTTCTCCACGCAGGTTTTCCGACGGTAGAGCTTCAGTTGGGCACGTTCTCGTAAAGCATTTCACCCCTCTCTCTCTCGGGCCTCATGCTTAGGGGGCATCTGTTACACAGTAATTTGTCACCATCCCTACCTTTCCCCGTCTCGCACATTGGAGGGCCCATTTTGTGACCTGTGAGCAATGTCATGCCATGAAACCATTATCATTGCATTCCTCTAAACATGAGCTTCAATTGCCCTGAAGACATCTCCTTGCAGAAAATCATAAAAACATCCCTTTTTGCACTGGCGCAGGTATCCAGTTCATTACTCGCACCAATTAGGAAAATCTACAAAGAGGCCGTGCCAACTGGCGCTCTGTCCCAGAGTCGCAGTCGCGCCAGCCAATTTAAGGAGTGTTTTTTAAATAAGAATGACAGAAGTTTCGTTTCAATAGACTCAGAAACTGCTATCTATCTTGAGTTGGGAGGTTTGGCTCCGGGAGTTCCATGGAAGGGAAGTGGTTTGCCACCTCTCATGGAAGCTTCCTTGAAGATAGGGCCAATCCCACAATTGTAGGAATCCCAACTCCCTTCCTCCATCTATAAAAGCTAGCTCATTGCCATTGCAAGCTAGGCTTGAAGTGCCTAAGCCTTGAATCTCCAAGTTCTCAAATTCCTAAGAGCCTTCATGATGCAAGAGCCCTCATTTTTCCCTTAAGGCCAAACTCTAGCAAGGAGACTATCGTCGAGAGACTCTAAGAGAGGCTTGTCCCATCCCTGGCAGGCTTTGCGAGGTGTGTACGACTGGAGACCCTTCCGAAGGAGACCTCAGCGTCAGAACATTGGTTGTACTCTCTTTCTATTGCTTATTAATGAATGACTACTGGTTATGGTTCCACTCTTTTTTTCGCTTATGATAATGATGAGTTATATCCTTTCTGACTGATATATAGTTGCGTATTCTGGATTCTATGCTTGTATTCGTGTTGTTTCTTGCATGTGCAGGTGTCCATTCACGGAGATCGTGGGGATCGTGATCTGTCAAGGCTGAGGAACGGGAAAGCTGTCTCTTCTATGAATCATAGCATTGGACTCCAGGTAGGCCTCCATCATTGGTCTATTTATTCACAATTAGGAACTTGCGCTATAGCATTTGATGATTGTTGCTAGACCCGTTCTGGGCTAGTAGGATCACCGTCCGCAATGGGGATTTACCTCTTCAACAAAGGTCTGCCCTCAATTTAGCCGTAGTTATTTTAAAGTGTGTTGTCTACATTTAGTGGAGTTTTTCAAGAGCACACCGGGCAAAAACTTCAACACCATAATTTTAGCTAGGGAAGTCCTTTGAAGTTTATTTTTTTGATTTGAAGCATTCTAAAGCTATTGGGAAGAAGGTATTTTTACAGGGCACTCTCACGTTGATTTTAGTATGAATTTGTTTGCCGAGCCACCGTGGCTAGGTGAACATCAATTATTTTTGGACTATTGTCATCACTTGAGAATGAATACCATTTTACTATTTCCGGAAAGACTGCTTTCATTTGCGCTTATTTTAGCCTTTTGAGGCTTTATTCATGGTGTAATACTTATTTTGAGCATTAATAAAAGAGGGAAAAGCCTATTTGGAGGCTTTTGGACCCAGCAGAGGTAGCCCAAGAGAGGGGTGAACTGCTTAAACAAATGCTTACTGTTATGCTGTGCATTTTTGCTGCTATTTTCCATATTTTACTACATTAAACAGTAATTTTTAATAAGTCCACTTTTCCCAATGAGACTTATACAGTGATCAAAACTCATTTGTTTCACTTCAAACCACATTACTTCCATTTCAGAATACTTGAACTTGCTTATTCACACATAAAATTTGGTTAATGAATACTTTGCAAACATTAACAAATACTTTCATTGCCATATCGCTTTAGTGTTTACTTCATATTTCTTTAGGCAGAGCCAGTAAGAGGGCCAGAAGCTTCTGGTTTCATCCTTTCTAGTAAAGGTGAAATAATCATTAAAAGCCCCTATTGTCTATCTCTATATAAGAAATATTTTGTTCACACATTTCAGATCAGATTGGTATCAAAGCTCTAGGTTGTGCTCAAAATTTTGTGAATTTTGTGCAAGGAAATTGTGTTGTTTTGCAAATTTGATGCTTACTAGGCTGAAATTAAAAAGAGGGGAAGGTCAATTGGTTTGACCACAAGACAATCCTCAACCAAGGAGGGCTAGAGTGCCAATATCTCCACCGTCCATTTCATCCTCATTAGCCTTAGAATCAGCGACAAACATGTCTTCCAGAGAAGTATAAGTACATGAGGAAATGGATCCCATGGAAGAAGAAAGAGTTTGTAGAAAAGCTTTCTTGGACATGACTGAGATGGTTAGGATCCTCTATCAAGAGAGAAATGATAGTATTGTTGTAGAAGGGTCTAGAAACCAAAGAGAAGAAGGAGATTCTTCAGGAGGGAAGAAAGACAAGGATGAGTCTAAGAAAGGGAATGGAGGAAATGGTGATCCTTCATCTCCATCATCATCCTCTTCCTCCACATCATCCTCTTCAACCTCTGTTAATCAGTCACACAAAACAAAAACATCTCTTAGAAATCCTTTGTTCAAGCTTGATGTAAAATTCGATTTGCCTATGTTTAATGGTGATGTCAATGCAGAAAAATTGGATAACTGGATTAGACAGCTGGAAGTCTATCTAAGAATTCAGAATTTGCATGATGATGACACAAAAATCCAGTTAGCCTCATTGAGAATCGATGGAGCAGCTTTGGTTTGGTGGGAAGCCAAGACCAGAGAGGAAATCAAAAAGCATGGTAAGATAACTCTAACTTGGAATGATTTTATTACTGCTATTAATAAACAGTTTTATCCTCTTTCTCATATTGAGAAAGAAATCATGAATTGGCAAAATTTTAGGCAACTTAAGGGTCAAAATGTGCAAGATTATACCCAAGAGTTTATAAGGAGAGCACTTCTACTTGGAGTAGACTTGCAAAGTCAAGACACCTTGTTAAAATAAATAGGAGGTTTGCACAATTACCTTCAAAATACTATTCCAATGTTCAATTCTACCAGCTTAGATGAAGTCTGTGTGCAGGCTACACATTTAGAAGCTAGAGGAAAGAATACTTTTGATGTGGATAGTAATTTCAAAAACAAAGGAAAGAAAAGAGTTACAAATTCAAGAAAAGACAAAGGAAAGT
Organism: Pinus albicaulis; assembly: GCA_034641835.2. Lineage (NCBI taxonomy): Eukaryota > Viridiplantae > Streptophyta > Pinopsida > Pinales > Pinaceae > Pinus > Pinus albicaulis. Next base: position 709,994,015 of record CM076569.1, read on the forward strand.
TCTTTTGCAAGAACTGTTCAAAGACAAGTCATGATGAAGATTATTTTTGGAAACTTCATCCTGAACCGAAACCAGAAAAATACAAGAAAAAAACAAGACCAAAGAAAAGGATAAAATTGTAGCAACATTTGAGCAAGACTTAGGATTAGACTCAGGAGATGAGACAAAAAGCATAGCCATGGTTTTAAAGAACATTAAGGGGAAAGAAGTGGTGCAAGACACAATTCCTAGTTCTTGCTCTTTGAATTGTCACAAAGATACTCATGAAGAAAAGAGGAGGATAGAGCTCTTCCATGTGAGGGTAATTTCAAAACATACCAAAATTGACATAGTATTTGACAGTGGGTCACAAGAGAATCATATATCTGAAGACTTGGTCAAGCAGCTTAAACTTGAGACCATTCCACATCCAAAGCCTTATCCACTTGGATGGATATGAAAGGATGCCAATTTGAAAGTTTCAAGAAAGTGCATATTGCGCTTTGCAATAACTGCACACTTTATTGACACAAATGAACTTGATGTGGTGCCACTTGATATCTTACATATTGTTTTGGGAAGTCCTTACTTATTTGACAGGAAGGCCATCTTTCATCGCCATGAAAACAAGTATCACTTGTTCAAAGATGGTAAAGAGTACATTGTGAGAGCACACAAGAAGAAGCTGGAATCTTCTTTACTCTATGCAGGCCAATTGAAAAGGCTGGTTAATGCAATTCAAAGTCTAATTTTGTTGATGTTGAAACAACAAGAATTTGAGAATTCACCTTTTTATGATGTTGTTAATGATTTGTCTCAGTTTCATAACAGTTTGTCTTTGAAATAAGATGATGTTATGTTGTGAAAATTACCTTTTGGGTCAGCCAATGCAGTGAATGAAGTGTCAAATCAAAGCAGTGCAAGCAAGGAGGACACACAATTCAACATGGGAAAAAGTTGGTTTCAGAATGGTAGAATTCGCCATGGGAACAGTTTGCAAGGTGAAAGTTATTTTAAATCTTCTGGGAAGTTTGATCATTGTAGAAAAATTTTGTTTTCTATAGATTACAGTTTCTATTCTACAAATTTTAATAATTTGCATCATGACTCTGTCGATCTTAGCAAGGGTCGATCAGTTGATTCCAGAGACAGTTTATCATTTTCTCAAAAGCTCGATTTTATGAAATCGGGTAGATTTCAGTTATTCAAGGGTGGAAGAGTGGAGAATCAGTCTCCACATTATCATTTTCACTAGTCAGAGAGATTTTGGGGTCCAAAAGCTTCCCATTTGGGAGGTGTGATAAGGAGATCAAGTCCTTAATGGAAAAATGCTCAAAAAATCAGTTTCTCAGAATTGGTCTAAACTAGAACGACTGGAAAGAGCTCGGAAAAATGATCCTGTAGACGTGAACAACATTGAAAATCGACATTGTATGGGAAAGTTATTCAACTTTGAAGTTTTCCAATTTCAGTAAAAAAATGGCCAATTTGACTTTACAAAAATCTTTTATTAAAAAAAGAATATTCCATAGAATATTCCATTTGCTGCCAATCATAGAGTGCCACATGGCCAGCCCAGAGGCCGCCACATGGCCCCAAGGGTTGAAATTTTTATGTGTTAACAAAATTTTGTTTGCGTCGCAGGCAGGAGTCGACCTTGGGTTGATGCTGGAACAACTGGGCGGCCTGACCCTTGGGCCACGGTGGTACTTATTAAACCATGGCATCGAATTTATATTTAAATTTTGAATGTTGAATGGGCGGGGCCTGAAAGGGGGCCAGCCCCCTCCATCTTATGACTTGTGGCTCGGAACCAGGGGCCTATGCTCATCGGCGTGCAGGTGGAAGGGTCGTGGTCCCGTGGACAAGCAACCGGTGCGGAACATTTAAATATGTAGTTTTAAAACCTTATTCCATGCCGATTAAAGCTCAATGTTATTCAATGTAACCCGATCGGTGTGGTCCTATGGGGCCTTAACCTTAGCACCTCCTTTCGGTGGCACTTTTGGCGGTCCCCCAATTTTAGCGCCCGTCTCCAGTTTAGTCAGAGTTATATGGTAGTGCTCCACATTTAGTGGAGCTTTTCAAGGGCACACTGGGAAAAAACTTTAGTTGACCATAATTTTGGTTAGGGAAGTCCTTTTTAAGTGATTTTTTTTTATTTGAAGCATTCTAAAGCTGTTGGAATAGGTTGCAGAGCCATCAAGGCAGTTTGTCAGTGATTTTATCAGCGAATTTTCTTGTGGAGCCACCAAGGCTAGGTGAATGATCAACTGTTTTGGACTATATTCATCAGTTTGAGGTGAATGAATAGTTAATTTTTACTATTTCCAGCACTCCGTTTCTAAATTTGCAGGTATTTTAGCCTTTTGAGGCTTTCTTCATGGTGTAATACTTATTTTGAGCATTAATAAAAGAGGGAAAAGCCTATTTGGAGGCTATTGGACCCAATAGAGGTAGCCCAAGAGAGGGGTGAACTGCTTAAACAAATGCTTACTGTTATACTGTGCATTTTTGCTGCTATTTTCCAGAGTTTACTACATTAAATAGTAATTTTTAATAAGTCCACTTTCCCCAATGAGACTTATACAGTGATCAAAACTCATTTGTTTCACTTCAAACCACATTACTTCCATTGCAAAATACTTGAACTTGATTATTCACACATAAAATTTGGTTAATGAATACTTTGCAAACATAAACAAATACTTTCATTGCCAGATCGATTTAGTGTTTACTTCATATTTCTTTAGGTAGAGCCAGTAAGACCGCCATAAGCTTCTAGTTTCATCCTTTCTAGTAAAGCTGAAATAACCAGTAAAAGCCCCTATTGTTTATCTCTGTATAAGAAATATTTTGTTCACACATTTTAGATCACACATTCTTATATCCTCAGTGAAAAAACTAACTAAGAGATAATATTTGGATATTATTTTGCGATTGACTAGGTCGTCATCGCCGCATATGGCGTCGTGACCTCAGGTTGGTGTTCTGTGTCAGCTTCAGGCTGGGCATTTATTTGACTGGGCACATCATGTTTATGATGGTATGGTATCGCAGTTGGTGGAGGTGCGAGGAGGATTTAAGCTATTGACATATGCTAGCACCTCTGTAGCATTATATTTGACTGGGTGGTACTGCTACGACCCATTGTGCCAGTTCCTATGGGGTTTCACGGGGACCCTTAGATGAGGCAATGAGCACCGGTGATGCCTCGAGGTAGGGGAGGAGAGGTGGGTCGTTATTGTAATGTGACCACAAAAGCATGGTTCAAGGTGAACCCCCAGATGTTCCTCGACTTTCCATACTCTATGATGGACTTTTGGGGAGATCCAAATATGGTTCTTCCTGAGGGTTACATGTGGGGACCTGTAGGTATGATTTTTATGTGTTTTTCTACATCTTAGTATTTATGATGTGTATCTTTGTATTTTTATTGTGGTGACAATAACACTATCTTTGTTTCTCTTGTAGATGTGGGAGAATTTGGACGACCTACTTCTCAGGTTGTGGGACACCATCCCATTTGGAGGGTTCCAAGTTGAGGTGCTAAGCCCCAAGCTGGGGGGTAGGGTGGAGATCTAGGGAAACCTTGGGATGGAGGACCTAGTGATGGTGTTGGCCCCTCGGGGAAGGGTAGCAGCTCAGCTGCTTCTGAGTATACTACGATTATTTTTCATGCTAAGGCGATAGAGGCACGAGTGGTAGAAATGGTAAAGGAGTTAGCTGTAGCCGAGGCCTGATCCACTGAATTAGCATATGCTTGGGATCGAGTGGAGAGGTTGACCTAGGGTATATCAACTTGGGGTTTTGTTGATTATCTAGATGATGCCTGGCTTGAGATATTGATGGCATAGGAGAGGTTTTATCATCCCACTCTACACCATGTGGCACTTTTATTTTTGGATGCTACTCTAGTGTTCGCACCGTGTGCAGTTGTGGGTCTAGATGGCCCACCTAGAAGGGCTCAGCCCTAGACACACTTTTTATTCATGGAAAGCACCCAATATGAGGATGCTTCCCTTATTTTTGATGACATGTGTATATATATTTTTTGGCTAACCTGTGGGTCAGAGACATGACTTGTTATTTGTAATCACACATATTTTTTGGTATAGATGCGAGATTTATTTTTTGCAACTCTTGATGATATGTCTATGGTTATATGATTTGATAGATGTTGTGTATCACTGATAGAGATCTATATTTTTTATGTTTTTGGTTTTATGTATGATGGTTTATATGAGATTAATTCCATTCTAGGATGTGATTAGCTATGCGATCAATTGTTTGGTCTTTATTTATTAGTCCATGTGTGAATGTAATATGATAAAATTGACGAGTTATTCCTTTAGCACAAAAATATTTTCTAAACAGTTGTGAATCTCATACTTCAAATTCTTTGTTTAACTGCGAAAGCACTAACTGGGAATCAAGGTAGATATGCAGGTGGTAGATGCCTTGTTTGAAGGCATCACTCATGAACCTGATGATGACATCATATTCTGCATGATTATTAGTAGCTGATCCGATGCATACTCCGTTGGTCAAGAATGGCGATCGGTCAGGATAGTAGATGACCCAGGCAACTGCTGTTATATTTTAATACCATCGTGATCCTCCATCAATGCATCCAAAGTAATGGTTGGGGGGACGATCCATCTATCACACTAGAGCACTTTTTAGAACATTTGTGATGTTTGTGATAAAAAAACAAAGTTTTCTATATGCATGTTATCTCTAGGATTGAAGCCTCCTGACCCTTATGGGTAAAATTTCTTGAGGTAGAGCCCATTGATGGGGTTGCTTAGGAATGCTCCATCGGACTCTAACAATATTTATGCCCCCTTGAGGAGGCAATGTTTTATGACATAGGGACCTTTCCATATGGTTTTGAACTTCCCAGGCCCTAGGGCTTTGTTACACAGTAATTTGTCACGGTCCCTACCATTCCCCATCCCGCACATTGGAGGGCCCATTATGTGACCTGTGAGCATGTCATGCCTTGAAACCATTATCAATGCATTCCTCTAAACATGAGCTTCAAATGCCCTAAAGACATCTCCTTGCAAAAAACCATGAAAACATCTCCTTTTGCATTGGCGCGGGCAGACAGTTCATCACTCGCGCCAATGGGGGAAATCCTACAAAGAGGTCGCGCCAACTGGCGCTCTGTCCCAGAGCAGCAGTCGCGCCAACCAATTTAAGGAGTGTTTTTTAAATAAATATGGCGGAAGTTGTGTTTCAACCAACTCAGAAACCATTGCCTATCTTGAGTTGGGAGGGTTGGCTATGGGAGTTCCATCGAAGGGAAGTGGTTTGCCACCTCTCATGGAACCTTCCTTGATGATAGGGCCAATCCCACAATAATAGGGATCCCAACTCCCTCCTTCCCCATCTATAAAAGCTTGCCTATTGCCATTGCAAGCTAGTCTTGAAGTGCCTAAGCTTTGAAACTCCAAATTCCCAAGAGCCTTTGTGTTGTAAGAGCCCTCTTTCTTCCCTTAAGGCCGACTCAAGTAAGGAGACTATCGTCGAGAGACTCTAGAGATGTTTTCCCTTTCCCTGGCGAGCTTTGCGAGACATGAACGACTGGGGACCCTTCTGGAGGAGACCGTGGCGTCAGAACATTGGTTGTACTCTCTTTCGATTGTTATTTAATGAATGATTACAGTTATGGTTCCACTCTGTTTTCACTTATGTTAATAATGAGTTATATCCTTTCTGACTAATATATAGTTGCGTATTCTGGATTTTATGCTTGTATTCATGTTGTTTCTTGCATGTGCAAGTGTCCATCCGTGGAGACCGTGGGGGGATCATGATCTGCCGAGGCTAAGGAACGGGAACGCTCTCTTCTACGAATCATAGCATTGAATTCCAAGTAGGCCTCCATATTTGGTATTTTATTCGTAACTGGGAACTTGTGCTTTAACATTTGATGATTGTTGCTAGACCCCTGCTGGGCTAGTAGGGATCGCATCTCTCCGCAGAGGGGATTTACCTCCTCAACAATTTGGTGACTCCGCTGGGGACCGTCTAGTTTTCACTGTCTCGTTTCGATTGTTTTATGATTTTCCTTGCTTGGTTAGCCTTCTGGGCTGGGTTCTTTTGCTGTTTTTTGCTTCTTGGTTAGCTTAGTTTACATTGATCTGCTTTTGGAGTAGTTCTTTTTCGTTTTTGGCTGAGAAACACGACTGGCGCGCTTTTTAACCCGACAGTCACGCCAATTGGCGCATGTTGCTTTTGTATAGCCCGCGCCAATTGCTTGCTGGCGCCAGTTGCAGCCTTACAGTCGCGCCACTCCTGTAGGGTATTTGAGTTTGCTCAGTTTTGAGCTCTCTAGGTCTGGTCAGTGTTTTTCTTCTTGATTTTCCGACTACCTGAGTGTGTTGGGGTCCTGTTTGACTGGGAATTCACCTTCATCCTTTGGTTGTTTTCTTTTATCTATCGATTTCACGTTTTATGCCCTAGGGCATCTAGTGGCTTTGTGTATCAATCCCTCCTTGGGATTTTTGGTGTTTCGTTCATCCAGTCAACTCTCTGATTGCTCCTCCGCATTCTTTTAGTAGTTGTTCATTGTTTTGTTGCGATTTTTGGGTGATTGCCCGTCTCTTCATTCAAATTTCGTTTGGTATTGCTTTGGGCCTAGATCACACGGTCCATTGGAGCCTTTGAGTCTTTTTCTTGGTTTTGAGAGACTTTGGTCAATTTGAGATCTGATTGCTTGTGTCCTTGAGTGAAATTTGTTTGTTTTGCTCTCTCAATATTGTTTCTCAAGTTGTTCAATTTATTTTCAGTTTTTTTAGTGCATCTAGCTATCAAACATTGAAAATTACAAAAAAATCTCTTTTGCTTTTGGTTGATTAGTGTAAATTGAAATTTTTCGATTTTACTAGTGATTAGTGATTGGAATGAAAAATTTTCGATTTCATTAGTTGCATTAGAGATCTCATTGTTTGTCTTCCGATCATTTTGTTTGTGTAAAGACTCTCAACTCTTCTGTAGCTAGTTTTCATCGAACGAAATGGTGTACTGTGGCATGTAGTTTTGCATTTAGGAGTTTTTGAAACAACACATTCGTTAAGGCCTGAAAACTGAAACGTAATTGAAGATCAACTTTAAAATCTACTCAATTTACACTAAGGCAACATTGGAATCTAACGAAACATATTTAGAGGTCTAGGCTAGAGACGTGTTCCGGCGTCTTTAAACCTAGCAGTTGTCGTTCGCCTTTTGGCTTTAGACATCGCTAGTATGGACTTGTGCTCCCCGTACCGTCGCGTATATAAAGGGATACCCCTCTAGGTTTTCAATCCTTTATCCACAGGAAGCCGAGTCTACCGCCCTATACCCGTGATACACCGAACATAGGATTTGGGGAGATTTCCTGCACGTACGGAAAGTCCTTGGTTGATTTCTTTTTCATTATTAAAACCAAGGTGTATATTGCAGTTCATGGTTATTTGGTACACCCTTTGTGCCTAGTATTCCTTAGCAGTCATTTGGTCTTTTCTGACTCCCTAAATTTGAAAAGACCATCAAGCGTTTGTCCTTTCATGCTTGTGTCAAATCTGAAAGAGATAGAGTCATCTTTTTATCATTTATCGACTCTTAAAACATGAAACGGTAAAGTTTCTTATTTAATCACCCACGATTACACGCCCTCTTAGATTTTTCTTGTTGACCATTTGATTGTGTGCCTTGACTCTTTTTCAGCCCGTCTGTGGTCTTGAGTTTTGATGGCAACTTTTTCAGAGTTTACCAACCAAGGAATCCCCTCAGAAGGGAATCCTGGTCATTTTCCTCCTTTTGGGAATGTTGGTGCTCCTTACATGGCGACGTTGTCCCTTCCTGAGTTAACTTTTGGGTTGCCTGTTTGGTTGTTCTCAACCTCTGTAGTCCCGAATGTCTCCACTATTGTTCAATCAGTTCCTCCGCCAGAACAACATCATGTTGAATCCAAGGTGGAACTCTCCCCTTCTTCGCCTATTTCTGCGTCCTCATCTTCTGCTTCGCCTGGTGAAAGTCTGGATTCGAGTAACCAGGGGGTGAAGAAGAAGAAGAAGAAGACAAAGAAGAAGAATTCTGATAAGCGAGAAGCTAAAAGTGCAGCCACTATTTCTGAAATATCTCTTCTCGATAAGCCTTCCAACCCTCCACGGAAAGTCAAGTTCCCTTGCATGTTGTGCACAGGAGACCATCTTCTTCGAGACTACCCTGGCATTCCCAAGGTACTCGAACTATGGTCCAACGATTGCCTGCCATTGCCTTTGGCTTCCGAGAGTCAGGTTGGGGGCACGTCTTCAGCTGCTACTGGTAAGACTCCTAAGAAGCAGGGTAAGATTACCAATCCCTGTAAGTTGTGTGAAGGGCACCATGCCATTCAACTTTTTCTTTATATGGATGAAGCCAAATGACTCTTGGACAACTTCACCGGTTCTACACCATGCCTTCCACCTGGTTATAATCGGCTTTCTTTCAGTCCTCCGCCAGCTGATCCTATGATTGTTCAAGAGTCATCCTTGGTCGATCCCACTCCCCCATAAATTCAAATTCACGAATCCGTCCTTGACCAACCATTGGTCATAGGATCGGTTGAACTGGCCCCATCCATGGTGCACCAGGTCTTTTCTGTCGAGAGTGGATCTCACACCCCCCATGTTCTTCTAATTTCTTCAGATTCTTCAAACTTGGAGAAAGATTCTCCTGTCCCTGTACTTCAAGAAGCTGCTCCTCCGCCTCCCATGATGGAGGCTCCGGAGGATATCCCTCCCGCCTTCGAGATGGAGGTTATGGAGGATGCTCCTTCTTCCGTAACACCAGGGGAATGCCTTCTCGGTTCGATGGTATCCCCTCCGAGTAGTCTAGTCGCCTCCTTTGATTGGAGTCGATTTGCAGGATTCTGCCTTCCTTCTTACGTGTCGTTCGAGATCACAGTACAGGCTCTTGGTTTGGTCCTACCCAGCACCATTATAGACGAAGGTGCCTCTGTTAGTATTCTATCCTCAACTACCTGGCAAGCTTTCGGTTCACCGGTGCTTGCGCCTGTTACGCAGAATCTGTTGAATTTTAACAGAAGGACGAGTCAACCGTTGGGGATCCTTCCAGGGTTACCAATTACTTTGGGAGGAAAAATCATCCATATGGACGTGATGGTCGTTCCAAGCCCCTTGGATTTCAATCTGCTCCTGGGGCGCGATTACACCTATGCCATGGGAGCGCTTGTCTCCTCCCTTTTTCGTGTGGCCTATTTTCCACATGAAGGACGGATCGTGACCATTGATCAGCTTTCGTTCTTTGGTCCTAATGTGGCAACTGGTCCGCCATCACCCCCTCCTGGTTTTTATTCACCCGTTGTATCTGCTCCACTGCAGGTCAACTATGTGTCTACCTACCCTGTGCCCGCACTTAGTGAAGACGCCGTCGTGCATAGTGTACTGGGGGCATTAGGTCCTGACTTCCAGGATGTTTTCCTTCCATTGGGAGTAGAAATCTTGGAAGCACCGCCTTCTTGTTCATTTTGATGTAAGTCGGTTAGAGCACGGTTTCCTCCCTGTGTCAAGCTCTTTAAAAAATGAAACCAGGTTCTCGGAGCATAGTTCCTCCACTTGTGTCAAGCTCCTAAAAACAATGAAACAAGTTGTTTGAGGATAGTTCTTTTAAGTGTGTCAACCTCGTTAAAATAATGAAACGCGAGCATGTTCAATTCGAATTTTTGTTTTGAACCTTCCCTCCATTTTCAATGGACTGAAGCTTGGGGGGCATGCACCTCGAATTGAAACACCATGCTGGGGGGCATGCCCGTCTTCCTCATTTCAAGCATAGGTTGCATATGTGTGTGTGTTCATGTGTGCTTTTAGGCTTTCATAAAAATGAAATGTGTGAGTAGATACATTGTGTGAATACATTTTGCATTGGGTCGTTTGTTATATAACTGATACATTAGATTACATTTGTATTAGACATTCGCATGACATATAAAAACATCATCACATGTAGAAGATCCATCCAAAATAGTCATATATATATATATATATATATGTGTGTGTGTGTGTGTGTGTGTGTGTGTGTGTGTGTCGAAATGTTTGCACAGTGTGCATCACATAAGATCAAAAATATACATAATCGTCTTAAGTACATCCAGAGACGATATGTCTCTCAAAAAAATTGTGTGGTATAATCCCTAAGAGCTGATCCGCATGGTGCTCATGATAACATGTAACTGCACGCACTAAGAATCTCAGGATTCGGTGGATCCGACTCAGAACTCCCACCGTATGACGCTGGTACGCCATCGGTACGTCCGCCAGCCGAGCATAGTCCGGGATCCCTCGGGCAATGCCCTTGAGATTCTGGATCAACTCCTCCCCTCTTGTACCCTCTCCCTGAGGATCAGGGGCGAGATGAGTCCTCCGTGAGATTGGAGACATCCCAGCTAGTCTCTCAGGGCCCACATCTGCATACATATCTAAAATGTGTTAGGACGAATGTGTATTAACACAAAAAAAAAACATAAAACATAAAAATAAAAAAAACATGAGGTCTTACCCAACTCCTCGTCCCAGTCATCTCCTTCTGGAAGTGGGAGATCTGGGTCTCCGGTGAAGTCAGTTCCTACATATGGCCAGTCCTCCACTACAATCAACTGGCGCCGTAACCACCTAAAAAACTCCGGCCTCCAGGACATATGTTGGCCGCCTCCAGCTCTGGGCATTAGTGCTGCCCAGCGAGCCATTCTTGGCTCTCGTGGTATCGGATCTGCTACTATGGCCCCTTGGCCCTGGAAGATTGGTAAGCGTTCCAGAATGAACGATACCAGGATGGAACCATAGCCAAACTATTTCAGTTTAGATTGTTTGCATTTTGTGAGCTGTCTCTTCATGTTTATTGTTATTGTTGTAGCCCAGTCAAACAATAAGGGACTCGTGCATTCTGAGGCCAGCAGGAGTTGGGCCTTTGTGGCCTCGTGCGGTGCCTGCGACCCTGCAGCCCGCGTAATGGTATGTAGGACAACTCTCAATGCCAGATCGGGGATAGTGTGGATATCCACCCTTTTGCTCCCTGATCCCATTTGTGCTCCTTGGCACACTCGTGCCATCACTTCTTCCATCTTCTCGCCAGATGGTCTGCTCCCAGTCAGGATGGGTACCAGGTCTCTACAGGACAATCCAGTGATGAAATAAACATAAGAAACCTCCAGCTCCAATACCTGATCTCGCAAATTGAACACTTGTTCATGTTCATCCCAAATACTGATCAAATACTGGAGGAGCTCGGGCTGAGCTCGTAGACAGGGTGTAAGGAAGAACTTCTTTAGCCCACAGTTTCTGAGGGCATTCATGCAAGCCTCACTTTCTATGGCCTGTTCATCCTCTTCTCCATGCTCTCGTTCTTTCCACTCAATCACCATTTTGCTTGATTTCCTCCATCCACATGGTCATTGACCGTTGATTAGATCCCTGGTAGGCTTCAAATTTCATTCAATTTGGTTAAAATCTCGAATTTTTAGGCAGAATTTTAGGTTTGGCCGCTGGCGCGGATGTTTTGTGAATAGTCGCGCCACGTGGCGCGAGCCCTTTGCATAAAAGAGCCCATTGGCGCGGGTCCGTGCCCGATACCCGCGCCAATGAGTGCGGCCCTAAAAATTCAAAGAGTGGCCACAGAGGGCTGATATATAAGGGAAAGCTATTGAAAAATGGATTGAAATGAAGCACAGGGAAGCGCCTCTTACCTATAGTAGACGAGAATCTGAATGGTCAACTGGATCTGTCGCAAACACCATCAGAAGTTTGCACTCCAAAATGGACCACTGCTGCTTTTTACCAAGGTAAATAGTAAATGTAATTCTATTTTTACCATTTTGGCATATTTATAACTTTTTCGATATAGAATGGGTTTTAAAAGTTATTTTTATCAAATATTTTAATATGTTGTGTCGAAAATGGGTTTTACGCTTGCTTGGTATGTGCAGCAGAAGGTTTTTGCGACTTTAACGATGGAAACGAGTTGTATTTTATACTTTTTTGGACTCAGTAAATACACGAAAAAGTCACTATGGAGTCATATTTCAGCTCTTTTCTGACTCTCTAAACATGAAAAGATTGCCGAGGCCCTTTTCGTTTCGATCTCGTTAAAATGGACACGAATCGACATCTACCCAGTATACGTTTACCCCTTTTTCGGGCTAGGATGGATTGATTACGAAAAAGGAATACCCTAGCCTATCGCGACTAGGAGGTTTTCTCGGATATTGTTTTCTACCTTTTCGGATCTGAGGAACTATTTACGAAAAGGGACCTGTGGAGTTTAATTTTCTATTGTCTTTTCAAACTCTCTAAACATGAAAAGACGCCGAGTTCTTCCTTTGTCAGACTCGTTAAACCCTGATGACATCGGATCCAGTCGAAATGATGTTCTCCGAGTTCCTCCTTCCTAGGACTCGTTAAATGCACTAGCATGGATTCGCCCGAAGGGCGGACTTATATTACAAGCATATGCTATCCTCTTCAAGCTTGTTATCAAAAATAATTGGGGTATCTGCCAGAAATGGTGGGGGAAAAATGGAACCATCATCGTTGTCGTCGGCAGTATGTCGCTCTTGAACATGGCACTTGTCTGCATTCGTGTCTGGTTGGGGACATCTCATCTCGTTTCTTCACTTTGCCTCCGTGGGTTTGGATAATCCCTTTTGACCTCTCATATGCTCATTTCCTTGTCACCATGACTTCTGATCCGTTGATGTCAAATACTGCCAAGTCCACTGTCGTGTCGTTTATATGTTCAAGAGAAGTTGGCCTCTATGAATATCAACCTTCCTCTGATTCTCATACGATCCTGATTCACAACAAAAACATCATGTTCCTCTGTCTCGTGTCGATGATGTGGGAAACATTATGGCCCACCTTCGATCAAGGTCACTTCTTTTCGACTTCAGCTCATTATCCAGGAAGTTGATCTAGAGACTCCTTTATGGTACCTTGGAGCCTGCATGCCTCAATGGCAGGTTCGTCGCATTCAACGTGGGGTTTTCATTATTGGCCTCTGATCGAGTGATTCTACGGGTGTTCGACACCAGCTCATTGATTCAAATGCCATAGATTGTACCTATAGTACCTTGAGGGCCATTGTCATTATTGGTGGTTCCTCTCGCGTCTGTTAACAGCTCTCATCATTGGCAGGTAATCAGACGATGTTCTTGCATGTTCGAATTCAGCTCACATATTCACATGCTTGAACTTGTACTTTGTTTGGGTTGAGATGGAGCGCAAGACCCTGGATTGTGTCTGTTGTAATCCAGGTTGCGATTGTGGATTATTATCATTATGTACATGACTCACTGATTGGATGGCTGCGACCATACCTGAGTCTATTTATTTGATCCTCGCTGGATGGCTGCGCCCATACCCTGGATCCGGATTATAGTGTACTCTATTTCGGATGGCTACGCCCATACCGCATATACATCATGTAGTTGAGATATTAGTTGTATTTTTCTATGCAGGTTTTCCGACGGCGGGGCTTCAGTTGAACATGTTCTCGTAAAGCATTTCACCCCTCTCTCTCTCGGGCCTCATACTTTATGGGGCATTTGTTACACAGTAATTTGTCACCGTCCCTACCATTCCCCATCCCACACAATGGAGGACCCATTTTGTGACCTGTGAACATTTTCATGCCTTGAAATCATCATCAATGCATTCCTCTAAACATGAGATTCAATTGCCCTAAAGACATCTCCTTGCAAAAAACCATGAAAACATCTCCTTTTGCATTGGCACGGGCAGACAGTTCATCACTCGTGCCAATGGGGAAAATCCTACAAAAAGGCCGCGCCAACTGGCGCTCTGTCCCAGAGCAGCAGTCGCGCCAGCCAATTTAAGGAGTGTTTTTTAAATAGAGATGGCGGAAGTTGTTTTTCAACAAACTCAGAAACCATTGCCTATCTTGAGTTGGGAGGTTTGGCTACGGGAGTTCCATGGAAGGGAAGTGGTTTGCCACCTCTCATGGAACCTTCCTTGATGATAGGGCCAATCCCACAATAATAGGAATCCCAACTCCCTCCTTCCCCATCTATAAAAGCTTGCCTATTGCCATTGCAAGCTAGTCTTGAAGTGCCTAAGCTTTGAATCTCCTAATTCCCAAGAGCCTTTGTGCTGTAAGAGCCCTCTTTCTTCCCTTAAGGCCGACTCAAGTAAGGAGACTATCATCGAGAGACTCTAGAGAGGTTTGCCCTTTCCCTGGCGAGCTTTGCGAGACGTGAACGACTGGGGACCCTTCCGAAGGAGACCGCGGCGTCAGAACATTGGTTGTACTCTCTTTCGATTGTTATTTAATGAATGATTACGGTTATGGTTCCACTCTGTTTTCACTTATGTTAATAATGAGTTATATCCTTTCTAACTGATATATAGTTGCGTATTCTGGATTTTATGCTTATATTCGTGTTGTTTCTTGCATGTGCAGGTGTCCATCCGCGGAGATCGTGGGGGGATCGTGATCTGCCGAGGCTAAGGAATGGGAATGCTCTCTTCTACGGATCATAGCATTGGATTCCAGGTAGGCCTCCATCTTTGGTCTTTTATTCGTAACTAGGAACTTGCGCTATAACATTTGATGATTGTTACTAGACCCCTGTTGGGCTAGTAGGGATCGCCTCTGTCCGCAGAGGGGATTTACCTCCTCAACAGGCTTCTTTCACAACATCATAGCGGAGGACTAAATCTCCCTCAGTAAATGATCATGGGGTGATATTGCGATCAAATGACGCTTTTACCTACTTTTTATGGGCCTCATTATGTTGTAGCAATTATCGTCGATTTTTGTTGACAAGTTCGAGTTGCACCAAGAATTTCTCTAGAAGTTGGTTGTCATCAAGGAGTTCGATGGCAGCATGTAAGTTTGGTATTTCGGGTTCTATGGTAATCATGACTTCGACTTCGTACACCAAGTGGAAGGGTGTGAACCCTGTTAATGTTTTCACTACCGTGCAGTATGCCCACAGGGAAAAGAAAAGCATGTGGTGCCAATTTTTCTTGTGGTTATTCACCATGCGCTGTAACATTGTTTTGAGAACTTTGTTCACAACTTCCACCTATCCATTGGACTGGGGGTAGTATGGTGAAGTGCATTCATGTGTGAATTTTAGGTGGTGATATAGCTTCTAGAAAATCTCATTTTCGAAGTGTTTTTGTTTTCAAATACTAACTCTTTTGGTACACCAAACTGAGCGATGACGTGGTTGAACATAAATCATGCAGTGTTTTATGTCGTGTTTTCGTATGTGGGTATGGCCTCTGCCCATTTGATGAAATAGTCAATGACTACAATAATGTATTTGTGGTTGGCAGACGACGTGTGGTTGCAAGTCATGAAATTGATCCCCATTTGCAGAAGGGACCAACAAATATGACCGAGTGCAGGGGAGCGGGTGGTGCTCTTGCCTTGTGAGCGAATCGTTGACATCACTCGCACCTTTTGACTGCTGAGATGTAGTCACAGAATAAGGTGGGCCAAAAATATCCTGCTCGCATAACTTTTTGAGTGGTGGCCATTCCATAGAGGTGGCCACAGAAAGCTCTGTTATGGTAATCATTAAGGGCTTCCTCAGCTTGTTTATGAGGGAGGCATCGACGTAAATTGGTGTCAATGCCTCACCGATAAAGGAAATCTCCCATGAGGAGGTACTGGGGGACCAGGTGGCGTATGCGCCTACGGTCTTCACAAGTGATCTTTGGTTTGAAATTTTGTGTTTGTAGGAATAAGAGAATATCTCCATACCAAGGTTTTTCGGTCATCACTGGGAAATGATGTTCATCTGCTAGCAAATTGTTGACTGGTGATCCTTTGGTCTGACTTGGGAGGTCAATGATGAACTCAGCTAAAATTAAGGCCTTATTTCTTTTGGGGGAGCTAAAATGTAATTCAAACTCTTGCAGTAAAAATATCCAGCGAGCATATTTATGGTTCATCAAACGGCGAGTGAGAAGAAATCTCATGGGGTTGATATCTGCGACAACTGTTGTAGTCCTTAAGATAATGTAGTGGCAAATTTTTTGGACTGTGTGTATTAATAATAGGTCAGTATTCTCTTTGATCTCATATCTTATCCTGGGGCCTCATAATTTTTTACTAACGTAATAAATTACGTGTTATTTACCATCGGGGCCTTCCTGGATTAACACCCTAGCCAAAGTAGTCTAGGACGCTGAGAGATACAGGGTGTAATATTTGTCGTAGTTTGGTGAACTGATCAATGGTGTTGAAGATAATGTGTCTTTCAGCACCTCAAATGATTTTTGGGCTTGATCATACCATTTGAATGGAATGTCTTGACGAAGGCCCGTGTAGGATTCCTTAAGCGTAAGTTGCATAATCTAGGACGAAGCATCTCAAAAAATTGGTCTTTCCCTGCAAGCTTTGGATTTTCTTGACTGATTGAGGTGGTGGTACCTATTTTGTAGCTTTTACCTTGAGTGGGTCCACTCTAATCCCTTGTTGGGACACAATAAAACCTACAAGTCATCCCGCAATGACGCAAAAGATGCACTTGAGGAGATTCATGTGTAGGTTGTATTTTCAGCATCGTTGGAATACTAGTCGTAGATCCTTGAGATGATCGAATCACTTCTTGGATCAAACATTGAGGTCGTCCAAGTAGGCAATGATAAGGTGGGCCAAGTCATGAAACATATAATTCATGGTTCGCTAGAGAGTAGCTCCAGCATTTTTAATACCAAATGGCATAACCTAATATTTGAACATGCCCATGGGGTGGTGAACATGGTCTTGTACTAGTTGGTATGCCATATTTGGATTTGATTATACCCATAGAAACCATCCATGAAGGAGAGAGACTTGTGTCCCATGCAAGCATCGATAACTTGGTCGATGAATGGGGTAGGGTAATTTTCCTTTTGATAGGATTTGTTCAAATCATGAAAATTGATACAGAGGTGAATGGTGCCCTGTTTTTTCATGAAGCAAACAAGGTTGGAAACCCATGATGTGTAATCGATGGGGTATATAAACTCGGCTTTGTGAATCTTATATATTTCTTGTTTAATTTCTTCTCCCTTGGATGGGTGAAGTTGACGTTGTTTCTAGCGTACTGGTGGTATGTCAGGACAAGTGTCAATGTGGTGCTCTACTATAGTGGGACTAAGCCATAACATTTATGATTAGTCCCATGTGAATATATCTCTATAATATTGCAACAAATGGGTGTAATAGGTTACTTCTTCTAGGGAACATGCTACCCCCAACAATATTTATTTGACTTTCTCAATATTTCAATAGATATTCATGTTGATGGTAGGAGAATTTTTTGACATGTTCCCTTCTTCGAATGCATCGGATGCCAAAATCGGATTTTTTAACCAATTAACTTTCCCAAATTGAAAGAAATATTTTGATTCGATTGAGTGTATCTCATTGTTTCTAGGTTGTTAAGGTTGAACGTCTTTTTAGGGAGAAAAAAATGAGTGGTGATGCATTGCATCCCACAGATAATCTAGTTCCAGCATGGCCTCTAGAATATCCTCATCTGAGTGGAATAAGGATCCAAAGGGGGATTGAGTCTGCATAAGGCCATGAGGAGGTGGTTCGGTCCTAACAGAGCTGGTTTACAGACATGAATAATATTCCATCGTTGATGCGGTGGAACCAAACATTGTCGACAGGGTGCAGATAGACTGGGTTTGCATTGTTGTTGGTACAACTACTCTTGTAGTTGCAGTGGTCTCGGGACCTATGACTGATGAGAATAAAACATGATTCATGGTTCCTATAAACAATGATATGAATCCTATATGATGTTTTGTGTCATCGAAATTTGGTGGGGGATGAATTTCCATTGTGGAGGCTTGTGTGAGCGCAAGTCGAGGTTCCTCACAAGGCATACAAATATTACTCACACTTTCCTAAATTTGGTAATTGTATTAGGTCCAGAGGTGCCTAAATGTTTCCATTCAGGGGCATGCCTTTGTTTCGTGGTTATGGCCAGTGAAAATGGTGCATTGTACCATGGTGCTGATCGAGTAGATGGTGTGTGAACCATCACTACTCTTAGTCCCTGAAGTGGACTCTCGGAAAGGATCAGGAGTAGGGAAAATATTTCACTGTTTCCTTCTCCGAGTTTTTGGTTTTGGGAGGTCCAGCTCCTTTGGGGTTGCTAGAATCAACACTACTCTTGCTGCTCTTAGCCTTGGGAGGTACTCACAATTCATTGTATGGTGAAAACGTGAGCAGATCCTTCAATATCAGTGTGCGATATTCTCTTTATTAAAGAGATGTTTCTGTGGGATAGGGGAGACCATGTGAAAGTTGTTCGTGAGGTGCTTCAGTTCCATACACTGATGGACCTAGTGGTCGATTTTTTCACACAGCCCGCATGCCGTTGTAAACTAGAAATAGGTCTTTATAGACCGATGTGTCGATTTGACTCGTCCAATGCTTTGGTATTGATATGGGGTAAGCTGCCTAGGGGCAGTCTACCTTACATTAGGTTCTCTTAGCTCTGGAATTCTTATATATTGGCGTTGCATTTCTAATGAACGCATGATTTTGATTAGCGGGTGCAATCGAGGGATGTAAGTAAAGTGATGAGAATGATGGTTGTCTTGACACACTAGACAATAATGTCTTTCTTGGGACTTCGCACCCCAAAACTTTTTCTCCATCACATCTCCACCATCGCACTTTTCAAATTATTCCACTCTGACACATTTTTTCCCTATAATAAAGTTTTAATCAGGTTTAAACCCCCTATTTCCACTTCTAAGACCTTTTTCATGTGTTAAGCCCTCCATTAGCCTCTTTAGCACTTTTTGTCCTCCATGCTACAAATCAACACTTTTTCAATCAGAATTAAGTCATGGATAGCTTAGCTGCATGGATAGAAGCATGGTATAAAGACCAGAGGATAAGTAGAGTGCATTTAGCCATTTGGCCAAGTTAAGTGTGGTTTAGAATTAGCTTCTTTCTGCCATTTATTTTCATAAATTTAATTTAGTTTCTTTCTATCATTTCCTTTCTGGACATTAAATTAGTTTAATTTCCATCATTTCCTTTTTGCAAATTAAGTAGTTTCCTTTCTATGATTTCCTTCGAGCAATTTACTTTTCGGTTTTTATCATAGTTTAAGAAATAACACCCTTTCGTAAATCATAGGAAGATGAAATGAACAAAATGCATCTATTGTGTATATATCACTGTCACCTCTGATTTTATATGAACCCTAGGTTGATAAAGTAAAGTAGGGCAGTCCTTGGGAGTTGTAGCACTCTTGGTGCAAAACCAGGGCTCACCACTTTTTGGCGTCATTGTCAGGGAGGTGTCTAGTAGATATTTTGATTTTTTTTTAGCATTATTTTATTCTTTCCTTTATTTTCATGTAATTTTAGAAATATTGAAAAAAAAAATACAAAAATTTCTGACTTTCAGGCCTCATAGGAGTAGGATTACTTAAAGACAAATATTACCTAAAACCCCAACATCATCTCCTAGCCGCCCTTAACTCTTCTTTAGTGGAAGTGAGATTGAACCCCCTATAAGAGAGCCTTCTGAATACTTTGAGGATCCCATTGGGGAATAAGAAGAAGACCTTGTTTCAACTGAGGGAATTGCTTCGCCTATCTTAACCATGGTTGGGATCTAGAGAGCCTTTCCCATAAGAGAGGCGGATGGAGAAAATAAGATGAAAAACATTAGCCCCTCAACTCTCCCACACTTTCTTGGACTTACCTCTGAGGACCATAACACATTCAGGTTTGATTTTATTTTTTTTTGTATGACTTATGATTACACCTTTGATGATACAAAGTTAAAGCTATTCCCATACACCCTTAAGGATGCAACCTTGCGCTGGTTCATGGGTCTACATGGGGATAGCATCACTACCTAGGCACAGAAGGAAGAAACCTTAAAAAGAAAATACAAAGACTACAGTAGGTCCAAAAGGATGAGATCTTTAGGATGACTTTAAGGCCTGATGAATCCTTAGAGGACTACAAAGAGAGGTTTCAATTGAACTATAAGAGATCCAACTATACTTTTGATCCTGACTCACTTAAACTTTTACTTCTTCGAGGGATCAGAGAAGAGATGATAGAAACCCAAAATATGATATTAGGAGGAGATATCTACCAAAAACCCTATAAAGCAATAAAAATTGTCTTTCAGAACCATTCTAGGGCATTTAGGAAGAAGCGTAGAGCTAGCCAAAGTACATTTAATACCCCTCCCTCTTCCACCTTCATAAAACACGAGATTGGAAACATGCTAGAGGACTTCAAGAGTGACATGTTGCACACCTTTTCTTTGAAAATGGACACAATTTAGGTCAAAAGGAAGCAAGAGGAAGCACAGAGAGCCATGACCTATTTTGTCCTAGATGTACTAGGAAGCACCCAAGAAATGAATTTCCACTGAATGTCATAGAGATTTTCTTAGTCTGTTAGGAGAATCATGCCATAGAAAACATTCCCTCCTTACATGGACTTAAAAATGTATATCAAGGTGGTGATGCAATACCAGATAATATATGTTTCATCAACCAAAGAAGGCCCCAAGGCCCTATGCCATATCAGCAAGGTATGAAAAGTGCACCCTACTCTTACTATCACAACAATCAGAATGCACCCATGCAACCTTGGTACACCCCCACTCCTCCATCCTAGTCTACACCTCCTACTTGGCCTTACAACCCTTCATATCATCCTCAGCCAGTAAACCAACCATTTCAGCAGTATGTTCCACAACAACATCAGTGTAAAAATCCATCCCAAGGGTGGAGGCCTCAACAAAATACACCACCTGCTCTAATGCCTCCAACCCAACCTCAACCTTAGCTCACTCATGCTACTCCACCTAGGCTACCTATACTTGCATAGCCCAATCCAAACCTGAACAATAAATAGTCACAACAGGATCCCAGTGGAGAAACATCCTATTCAGTTTATGTTGTGTAGATATAGGAGGTTAATCTCAGGTTGGGAAGAGTACTCCTAGAAAAAAATCCTCTATCTCTACCTATAGAGGTTGAGGAGGAAAAGGAAGAAGGTAACACTCAGATCCAACAACCTCCTTTTCCTGAGTGCTTGATCCACCCTAGTTAGCACACCTTGGAGGAGACTGAACTCCTTAGAGAATTGGAAAATTTGTATGCAAAGATACCACTTATCCAGGCCATTAAGGATGTCCCTATCTAAAATACGCTCATCAAAGAAAATTTCTTCAAAAAACCTAGGAGAAGCAAGAGAGATACCCCCACCATCAATGTGGTAGGACAAATGTCTGACCTAATGTTGGGGAAGGTGATATTCCAAAGTACCTGGACCTTGGCAGTCCAGTTGTCAATGTGCATATAAATGGTGTCCCCAATACTTTGATTGATCTAGGGGCTGCCATCAATGTCATGACCAAGGAAACTATGTTGAAACTTAATCTCCAGGGGAATTTGAGGAAAACCACAACATTTCTGCAACTTGTAGATTGGTCCATGGTAACTCCGGAAGGAATTGTTGAGGAAGTTATGGTTACCATTGATTCTTCGGAGTATCCTACAGATTTCCTAGTCCTGCAACCAAAATCCAAGTTTAATGGCTATCCTCTCATCTCAGGGAGACCTTGGTTAGCCACTGCAGACACTTATATTAGTTGTCGGGTTGGAAACGTGACTATCAAAAATGGGCCTTTGTCTAAACAGCTAGTGTTATATCCTCCATCCCAACCTTCCATGGATCATTATCTCCCTATATGGTTGGAGGATGAAGAATATGAGTTATATAACACTACCCCTATGTGTAACATAGCTTCTATTCTTATTGGGGGGTAGCTTGATGAAGATAAACTCATCAACCATGCCATTTAAAACTAGTCCTCCACTAACATTCCTCTCAAAACCTTAGTCAAGGAGTATGAAATCCAACCTTGGATGGAAGTGCACTCAGTTGAGTCAACCCCTGAATTCACCAAGGCTATTGAGTTTGGCCCCTCTAGATCTCTGAAAATCAACCCAAAACTCTCGAATGAAGAAGAGAAGCATCTATGCCAGCTTTTGAAAGAGAATATAGATGCATTTTATTTGTATTACAAAGACATGAAAGGAGTGCATAATTCAGTGTGAAAACATAATATTTACTTCAAATAATGATGCAAGCCTATGAGAAAACCCTAAAGAAGGATGAACCCAACTTTGAAGGACATATTCAAAGAAGATTTGTAGAAAATATTGGATGTGGGGTTCGTATATCCTATATCTGACAATGAGTGGGTATCTCCTCTTGTCCTAGTCCCAAAGAAGAATGGGAAGTGGTGAATTTGTGTTGATTATCAAGAACTTAATAAATCCACCAAGAAAGAACATTTCCCTTTGCCCTTTATAGACCAATTCCTAGATGGCCTTGTAGGGAATAATTTCTTTTCCTTCTTAGATGGGTTCAAAGGGTACAATCATATTCAAATCAGCCTTGAAAAATAGGATAAGACTACTTTCACCTACCCTTGGGGTACCTTCATTTATAGAGTCTTACCCTTTGGGTTGTGCGATGCCCCAACTACCTTCCAAAGATTTGTCCTGAGCATCTTTTCTAAGTTATTCCATGACTTTGTCGAAATATACATGGATGATTTCACACCATACGGGGATGAATTCTGGGAAGCTCTCTCCAATTTGGGTAAAGTACTAAGAATGTGCGTTGAGATGCATCTCTCCTTGAGCCCATAAAAGTGTGAGTTCCTGAAGGTAGCAGGGGTTTTATTAGGACACTTCATATCCCAAGAAAGAATACAGGTAGACCTGAACAAAATCACTATCATCAAAATGGTACCTACTCCTCAAAAGAAGAAAGATGTCAGGAGTTTCTTAGGCTTAACTGGTTACTATAGAAGGTTCATCAAATATTTTAGCAAGATGGATTCACTATTATTTGGGTTATTGGAAAAATATTCTGAGATTATTTGGTCCAGTCCTTTTCAAGAGGATATTCAAACCAACTTTGGAGTCCTAGGACCTAGCCTTCCTGGACTCAGAGAGGGATCTCTCTATATTTGATAAAAGATATGACTTGTTTGTTTTAGGACGCTGATTTTAGGCTAGTTAAAGTGTTAGGGTTTGTTTGTTTTTTTTTGTTTGGTTGGGTAGGTTGTTAATAAGAATATATAGAGTAAGATGAATTCAAACCATTGGGCTATGGAGTATGTGAAATGCTTGAAAAAGACAACAATGAATCAAGGGTGTTTCATAGGGAAAGTTAACAAAGCCAAATGGATCTTAATAGCTTGGGTGGGTGTGAAATGATCATTAAGTTGTGAGTGTAGTAGGTCTAAAGGGAAATTAAGAATCCTTTAGAATATACTAGAACAATAAGGGTCTTTAAGATTAGTATGCTTAAGAAAAACCAAACGATATGGCACACCATAAACTTCTTTGGCCTAGATTTATCAAGTAAACTTTAAAACAACAATCCAGAAAACCCTAGAGAGCAGGGAACTCCTAAATCCTCTAGTTATTTAACTTCAAAGAAAGAAAAAATTTAAGATAATAAGCGATGATTAAAGAGAAATGAACTCCTAAATTCCTTAATCAAACTATAAAAGACCTTCAAAGTGGCTAGTCAAGATGGACTAAAGGATAGGGAAAACCATACACTTCTTCAGCGAAACCCTAATTAGTAAAACTCAAAGAAAAGGCCTTAAAAAGAATGCTTTAAGCTACACCAAAGGACACAGCATACCATAAAATTCTTTGGCTTGACTCCATTGAACCATTCTTAAGATAACAAGATAAGTGGAACTAGAGAGAAAATAAGAATTCTCCAATCAAACCTAGCAAAGGAAAACATATAAACAACAGAAGGTAGACATAATTAAGGTGCCTCTCAATAGCATATCTTAATCTAAAATTTCTACTCTGTCATAAGGGAAAGATGCACAATATGGAAGACATAAGAAGACAAGTACTAGATTAGAACAACATCACCATTAGCCAGGTTCATGAATCCTATGAATGTACTTGCACCATTTCCATTCAAATCAAAACATTCACAAAACTCCAAAGGCAATTTCTTCACAACTCCAAGTCTATGATATTGAACTCAATAATCAACCAACTACCAAAATGAGGCTTACATGCAGTATTTAACTGCCAAATGATGAAGAAAACCCTAGCTAGGGTTTTAGAAGTCATTAATTACATATTAAATGCATTTGACCATTGAGACCATGCAAGGCCCAAGGCACAAATATCCCAAACTCATTAAATGAAAAAATAACTTCTAACGTAACTCCTCAGCTAATTTTAGAGATATTTATCCTTAAATCCTTAAAAATATATTTTTTAATAACTTTTTGTGTCTTTTGTTGACTTTTTGGTTGTAATATCCCAAAAGGGAGAGTGCAGTAATACTCAAACACAATATGAGAACTATAGAAAGATACACAATAAATGTAAAGACAACAATAGATATATACAGAGAAGCTGAGCCATTTTATTATAGAGGAGGTGAATATCAAGTACAAAAATTCTAAAAAAGGAATGCACTCAAGCCACAAGATGGCTAAAATACACTAAAGCAACCAAGCACTGTAAATGTTGTGTTGCTACTGTTGTTGTTGTTGGAAACTGTTCCTATTGAGGAGAATAACCACGTGTAGAAGGATTTTATAGTGCTCATAATGATCCATTCTTTTAAGCACTGATTCTACTCACAAAACCTAAAGAAACCCATAACTGGTTTGGCCAGATTTTAACTTTGGATTTTCAGCCCTTTTTGGGTTGTACACTGCACCCCTGCTGGCATAAATTGAGCTGTCAAGGATGGAGGCTCTCTAGCCTACTGAAAAATATGGCTATAAAGCTCAAGGCTGATGGAAATAATGTATACAATGTGCAGGAATGGTCCTTCACTGGATTACTAGTTGAAATGCTAGCAACTTCTCTTCTCCCTTGGATCTACAAGACTGGACTGCGCAATTCCTGAAGGGATTGCTGATACTGGGAGATTTATAATAGATGACATGATACCTAATATATATCTGAAGCATTGGAAGGCTGATCTTGAAGCTCAAGGTGATAGGATGAATCCTTCACCAGTTCCTAAACTGAAGTATTGAAGGACAACCTCCTCCTCTCAAACTGATCTTCAGAAATTTGCAATTTATGAATATGGATGTTCTGCAGAAAGTAGGAACAATATGGCACCAATTCCTGATGATGAATGAAGTACCATACTATTTTCAAGAGCTACTCAATGAAAGAGGTGGGATTCCTGACCAAGAACACCTTTTTCTAAACAACACTTGCAATCTTAGCTAAACAGCCAAAGAAAGCATGGAATGCCACATGAAAATTCCAGATCTAAACTGATTATACATCAATAATAATCTTCAACATGCCTTATATTGTTCCTTCATCTTATTTATATATATTATCAGCCTTCTCCTGCCTTGGACTTCATCTAAACTGCGCTATGCATGTGGACAAGATCCTCCACGTTTGACTACATTGTCTATCCAAGTCATCCATCATGTCTAGGTGCAATGTACACCCTCTCCATCATGTGTGCATTAATTGCACAAATTCCTCCATCATCTCATTATGAATGCTCCACGATATTCTGTTTGATCCCTTCCAAGATCTTAGTTGACTGTGTCAACCTCCATGATCTATCTCATTAATGAGACATGATCTCCAATTCATTCATATTAGTAGTTGCTCCACTACCTCCTTTATGTAGATCTAGGCTTAGTTAATCCACATTCATAAATAAAAAGTGGATATTTATTCATCATGACGATTATGGGTCCCTCCACCCTTTTATTTACTTAATTAAGTAGGTTTATTAGGAACTCTAATATTCCAAATATCAGGTGAAAATTTGGGAATATTACAGTCCTCCCCGGCAAAATGTTACTTGTCCTAAAGAAACTACAATAAGTGGATGCTACAACAAACACCCTCCCTCCAAATGGCATCTTCATGTGGAATGCCTTTTCATCTGTCACAATGTGTCATGCATGTCCAGCTCCAAAGCTGCCTCTCTAGAATGTCTAGAATGGCCTCCGACTAAAATTTTAGATACCCTTCCTTATCCCTGAATCTCCAAGTGGCAACCATATTGTGACCAAATTTCTCCTCTATACATGAGATACATAATATAAAGTGGTTGTTTGGGGGAAATATCACCCTAGAGGTTGGTTGGGATACAACCTCCACAGAGCAGGGGCATGCTACTTAACAGAGACTCACACAACCATGCACGTTCAGAAAAACTAAATAGAGCAGAATGAGAGAGTTACCCGTAGGTCCTACGGTTGAAGAAGATCCACGTGGGGTCCAAACCCCCAACAACCGTCCTTCCTTCTTAACCTGAAAAACAAGAAGAAACCAGCACAAAGGACAGGTTGTACAGCATATATCTACTCTAAATGTCAGTGAGATTCATATAAAACATTAAATAAATCATAATGAATGCTTGTATAACAAATATTCTCATACATAAAAGCCTACACTAACACGTTTATTTCGGGAACAGCATGATACTTCTGTATTATAAATAGCACGTACAAAAGTAACAAGTGGAGAGATCACCTGATCCTTCCAAGGCCTTCGCAGACCGTCGTCCGGATCCGTCCAGCCCTTGCCTCGCTAAGACTCCTTCCAAACTGGTGCATACGAGATAACATATAAAGGATGTATATCTCAAGGAAACAAGGGTTTCCTATAATGAACTGGGAAAGTGCAGGAGGCACGGGGAATCAGACTTGGATAGGGAATACCAACAGAGTATAATATCAATAATTCTCTCTCTCCCTTAGGCCATACACATGAGGGATTTTTATAGTCCCTCCAAGTAGTTTCAGCAGTTGGAAATAGTTGGCCACGGGCTGGGGTGGTTGAACTACCTGAGTAACCATCAACCCAGCACAAAATTAGGGATTTTTTATATATTTTTTAATCATTTTAATGGCATACGCGGAAAAGTATAGCTGTACTCGCGTATACACGTGGAAAAATACGGGCATAGTCGTGTATGGGGGATTTTACACTTTTTTTAAGTGAATTTGTCCAAGTCTGTAGGAATGGGTGCCCAAAAGCCATGAAGAAATCATGAATCATGTCAAGGTGAGAAATGATGCTATAACAGATGCCCCCTAATACATGAGGTCAGAAGGGGTACATGATGGCCGAAATGTATTATGCACATAGAAAGAACTTCGCAAGGACAAGAGAGGACTTCACCAGATTTCAGCCTGCCAAAACCAATGAAAGAAACCAGAGAGTCAACTCATGCTGAGGCGGGCATACCCATGCTCAGTCAAAAATACATCATATGGAAAGTACTGAAATAGATCCAACATGTATACAAGTATAGCTGAACTGTAAGTACACAATGAATCATCTGAGCATGGCCCGGAAATACAAGTCTGAATCAATGTCCAAGTATCACATATAGAAAGCTGATCAAAGATGGTGCAACTGGATGTCTGATCAAATAAGTAACTGAATCTCCAAGTACCGGATCATAAGAGGTGGATCAAACGGTACAAACACGCAACTCGGGGACCAACATATAGGATGCTGCTGTACTGAACTGCAACATATAAGGGTGGACGGCATCACTGGCAGATACTGAAAGGACTGTCAAAAGTGAACCGAAACATGCTGATGCAACCCGAGGTCTTCATCGATCACTATGGCACAATTCTACACAATGGGAATAAATGAGCTGAAGTCGACCATGTGAGAAATCGTTGGATTACCGGGCAATGATGTATCCCGTTAACCAACGCGAGACAACCCACCGATAATGATAATGAGTGTCAAGGTGCCCCAGTACAATCTGACAAGTGCGAATGAATGAGTTGAAGTCAAACACTTGAAAGAATCTACCAATCAGGAGGCAATGATGAATCCCCACTGTCGATAGCGAAGAGTCTGCCACTGATGACTGCAAACCCTAAGGTACTGACAAAAAGACTCGAGACCTTATTCCCAGAGCAATGAGTCGGATTCGATGGGAAAAGATCTGCTGGAAGGAAGGCATTAAGGCATCCCACATCAGTCCAACGCGAGTGTAACCCGCAGGCCAAGATTTGGAAGGAATCGGACGAAGTAGAGTGATGGAACCAAAACTGAAGTACGTTTCCGACATGCACAAGATGAAGCTAGCGCACGGAAGAAACCCTCTGAACCAACCAATAATGAAAGCTGACACAGAGGCGAGAAATCACCGATAGGGTCAAATGGAAATCAAGGTACTGCACGAATCCCAAGTGTGATAATGTGTGCTGACGTCGAACACAGGGGAAACCACTCAGTCAAAGACCCATGATGATGATCAAATGCTGAGTACGAGGTCACCTATCAATGATGGAAATAGGCCCAAGGTGCGGCTCTAGGCTTGCTCTCAGAGCAATGTGTCGTAGTCGATAAGAGACAAACCCGCCGGCAAGAAGTCAATGGGGACCTTCTCAAACCAGCACGAGCAGAAGATCAAAACATCTGATGTGATAGAACATGATACCGACAAGACCGGGAAGGCCGACTGAATAATGAGTCAAGAGACACCGCAGAATGGCCGACTCAGGCTATACTTCCCTTGAACAAAAGCACGACTCTGTGATGACCATGGCAGTAAAAAGTGACACTGTATAAGTCTGTCTTGCAGGAGGCAAAACAAACTCTCCATATGATTGGAAGAGGTAACCAACCGGGGGAGAACTGACAAGTGAAACATGGTAAAGGCCGAACCTAGGTCAAACTATAACCATCCCAAATGAAGGAAATATATATAAGTATATGTGCTTTGTTCAAGGGCGACAAACTGACTCTGTACTGCCATCAAAATAACGAAGATACATCCCGTTCCCGCTCTTTTTGTTATATTTGATTTTTTTTGTCTTTTTCATATAATAAGCCTGAAAAAGAATTAAAGAATGCTATAGTACAATGGATAGAACGAGTATCAAGAAATCAGATGCACTAGTTCCTGGGACTGGAACAATCCTATGCTCAATGCAAGGTGGCGAAAACTGGTCAGTGATACTCAGAGGAACGTTCCATCCATGGGTACAAAGGTGTCAAGTCGTGATAGCTAAGTGCATGCAATGGTTAACTTGTACGGAAAGTCAAGGTCAAAAGTTGGCTTAAACATCGAGTCCAAATGAAGCCGGCTAAAGGCCAGGATAAACAAGTAGCCAATATGCAATGCAGTAATACAACTTAACGACACCAGGGAGCCTCTAGGGTATAAGCCAGAAAAATGATAAGTGATGAAGAAGAAGAATGAAGCTTCAACACAGAAGACATGGCAGGACTAAAGAGGACTCCCGAGCCTACATAAAAAGCAACATGGGCAACAAGTGATAGCGAGGAACTAACTAGGAAGCCCATGTAAAGGAAGGTTCTACCATCAAGTCATGATTAAAAATCGGCGAGTGAAATGGGTGTAATGCTCATGACCTGATGGGATCGACCCTAAGGCAAGTGATCAGTATGGAGGCTAGTATGCAAGATGCAATGGAAAGTGATTCCCTAACCTATATGCCAGTGAAGATCATATACCTGCCGTGACGAGTCGGAAATCATGGATCAAAAACCGAGAAAAATCTCAAAATCGTCAAAATGTACCTGAAAACATACCAAACTGGGCACTTCCAAGCAATCGAGTTATACAGCATAAGATAGATCGAAAAAATAAGCATAAGGAAATTTTGCGAAAATTTTCAATTTTTTAGCCATAAATAGACAAATTACCTCTCATTTGGTTCATTATTGCATAACTGATTTGGAAAAAGTGCTCTGGAGCTAAAAACTTCTTTCGTCAAATCAGGAACAACCGACCGTCGGAATTCAGCGAAACTTCAGGTAGGCTCCTTAATCATCCTGTTTATTCATTTTGTCCATTTGGAAATTAAAATTAAGTGAATTTTTGCTTTGAAACCCTTGCTAAAAATTGCGTATCTGCGCATACGCGGGTTTAATGAAGGCAAGTCGCGTTTACACGCGACTGTGCACAGGAAAAGTCGCGTATGCGCATGTCCGATTGTAAAAAAGCGTGGCTAATGCAAAATTTGATGAAATTTCTCAGGATGACCATCTCATGGAGGGAACGTGAGCATAGCGCAGTAGACCAAGAGGTCATGCAGGACCGCGCATCGCAAAACATCCTCCGAAATTGCGGATTGTTGAAATTCTTTAAAATGCCCAATATGAAAAGTAATGTGCAGTTTCTTGAAATGCTCGTAAATTACTGGGAAACAGATCAGGATTGCTTCATAATTGATCAAATGCCACTACGCATTGAAGTGGAGGATATATATTTCATCACTGGACTCTCCAGGAGGGGAGAACCAGTAGACCTGCATGGAAAACCCCTGGGAGGGTTAACCGTGGAAGATTATGTCCACGTATATTGCATAGATAATTCCAAAAAGGTTGGAACGCAGATTGCAATTAGAGATATCAGGGATTTTCACATGAAGATCCTCCTTTTCACCATCAGCAGAGTGGCAGGATCTGCCTCACTACATCAGGCGTCCAGGACGCAAATGAGTATAGTTGTAGAGTGTTTGACTCATGCTTACGATTGGTGCACAACCCTGCTAATGAACATGAAACAACAGCTGACCTCTATTCGCCAGGTAAAAACTAAACACTTTGGCTATGGTACCATTTTGACAACATTCTTCTTTGAGAGGATTCCAGCTTTGAGACCCAGAGTCATCTCGACTATCAGCAGCCCGCGGGACCTAAGAATTGCCCGTTGGGCAGACATGATGAAGAGACTGGGGGGCAGTGAAGTACCTCGAACCACGTGGGACGATGAGTTCTTCCTGTGGTGGGGAGAACATATCATCGCAGTGGACGACTATCCCTATGCCGGGATGGATTTCCGAGGAGATCCAGATCTAGTACTTCCACCTGGCACAGCATGGGGAGCAGTCGGTAAGTTTTGCAAAAAATTTTGACTTATATGATTTTTTTTTGGATTTTTTCAAATATGTATGAAAAAATGAAAACAAACATGTTTTTGATTGGATTCATAATGACTGACAATTAAAAATGATCATGTTTCAGATGTTGGACCAATTCGTCCTGAGGGCCTACCGCGCCATAAGCGTCGCAGGGGCGAGGCAGAGATAGTGGACTCAGATAGGACACTCCAGGCCGTGCAGAGAAACTTGGAGGGATTAACCCGCCAAATCCCTATGGCTGTTGTGGAGGACTTGCCTAAGGCCGTCCAGAGATGGGTAGTTGGAGTACCCCGAGACTGGGTTAGATTATTCCGCCGTGTGGCCACTGCAGTTATGTTCTATAGGAACACGACTGCTGGACAGGGACCTCAGGAGTAGACAGATTTTACATATTAGATGACTGTATATTCTTTTTTGAGACTGAACATGATGGGGCATAAGCCCAAATTTTGTACGAGATTATGGATCCAAATTTTGTAAAGTTTTTGACACTCCGATGATATATATACAGCGATATTTGATGTGATGTGATAAATGTATCAAATGTATGATGTTTTTGATGATTAGAATTTATTGTATTGAATGATTAATATGCCAATCTAAAGCTTGATTAGCCAATGAGTCAGCAAACCAATTGTCAGCTCGAGGAATATGAATGAATGTTAAAAAATTGAAATGACCTTTGTAACAAACGTACCCTCAAGAACAATCGTAATAAAATTGGATCTCGTACCCGATAAGTGTTGTTCAACTGCGACACCACCAGCTGGGAGTCCAAGAAAACTACCAACGAATCAACACCCAAAGATATTGCCTCCGAGAGTAGATGAATGACTGCAGTGTATTATGCTACATTATTGGAAGCAGGACCAATGCAGACCCCTCTTGATACCAACAGCTGACCGGAAGGATAATGAAGCATCCAAGCCGCGGAAGCTAAGTTCCGGGTGTGTCTACTAGCACCATCGGCGAAACCAAAATGACTCATGACATCCAACACAACCTGCCAAAGCAGATCAAAAAACATCACCACCTCATCAAAAATCGAAAATCAATCAGATATGTACAAAGCAAAAAACTACTATATACAAAAGCAAGATGCCAGGCCAAAGCCTAGGCATAATACTTCTTCAAATAGAGCCCATTTCGGGGCTCCGGCAACTCGTTCCCTTCGAAATCAACCAAGGTATACGCTCCTTTCTTAAGGACTTTTTAACGATATAGGGGCCATACCACATAGACTTAAACTTTCCTGCCCCCAGGGCATCCTTTTCTTGGGCATAGACCAAAACAAGGTCACCTTCCGAAAAGACCCTAGGCTTGACCGCCTTATCGTACTGAACCTTTACTCGGTTTTTATGTGCTTCATTCATCGTGGCAGCATCTCGACGCTGCTCATCGAGATGTTCCAGATGAAGAAGCCGTTCTGCCAGACTGGAAGTGTCAGGAAGAAGCTCAAAAGCTAATTTAAGAGAAGGAATCTCGCATTCAATAGGAAATACGGATTCCACCCCGTGGACTAACTGAAACGGAGTAAAGCCAGTTGCAGTTTTCACTGACGTCCTGTATGCCCAAAGTGTAGGATATAGCATAATATGCCAGTTGGATCTATGTTTATCAATTGTCCTTTGAAGAATGGTCTTCAAGGATTTATTCACGGCTTCCACTTGCCCATTGGCCTGAGGATAATATGGAGATGAATGCTCCTGCCGGAAACCCAATTTGAGAGCCAACTCAGCCATCATACTATTCTGAAACTGACTGCCATGGTTAGTGACAATCTCTCTAGGTATACCAAAATGAGAGATAACTTGGTTGAAAAGGAACAAAGCTGCAGTCTCACCATCGTTCCCAAAAGTGGGCATAGCCTCGACCCACTTCGTAAAGTAGTCTACTGCTACGATAATGTACTTGTGACCTTTTGCCGAAGGCGGGTTACAAGTAGTAAAATCCATACCCCACTTTGTAAAGGGTCCGACGGTAACGACTGGAAAAAGCGGAGCTGGATGAGCACGCATTTTTCGAGTATACACCTGACAAGGATGACACCTTTTGACCGATTCAATACAATCCTTGAAAATCGAGGGCCAAAAGTATCCCGCCCGCAAAATCTTTTGGGCTGTAGCAAGCCCAGATAAATGATCCCCACAAGCTCCACTTTGAGAATCATTGAGCACAGCCTCAGCTTCTTCGAAAGTTAAGCAGCGTCTTAGGATTGAATCAACCCCTCGACGGTATAAAGCATCACCAATAATCAGATAATTCTTGGCTAAGTGACGCAGCTTACGACGCTCATATTTCGAAAAAGAAGAGGGAAACTTCGCAGTCTGGAGATACAAAACGATATCCCCATACCAAGGATCTTGTGGCGAGATTAGAAACAAGTGTTCGTCCGGAAATGACTCATCATAGATCATCTCCTCTCCACAAGGCAACTCGGAGATCAATTCCGCAAAGACTAATGACTTCTTGGATTTGGTAGACATGAACTCGAGATCAAATTCTTGTAAAATTACAATCCATCTATTATATTTTCCCCTAATCACTTGCCTGCTAAGGACAAACTGAAATGGATTGGCAGCTGCCAAGACATAAGTTTTGCGAAGAATAATGTAATGCCGGAGTCGCTGCACAGCATGAATCGTCGCTATACTAACTTTTCTATCGTGAGTGTATCAGAACTCAGACTCTACCTCGAATAAGGCAGTAAACAACATGCTCAGAGCATCATCCTCCCAACTCGTAACCATACCAATGGTGACGAGGAAGAGCTGAGCACAAGAGAAAATCTCTGCTATAATCGGGTGGACTCAGCAAAGGAGCAGAGGTCAATGCCTTTTTCAAGGCATCGAATGAGCGTTGAGCGTAGTCGTCCCAAAGAAAGAAAATTAGACTTCCCTTGGAGACTTTGAAGCTGACGGATTGAAGACGAGGGAGGAAACTGAAGTATTGCCTCAACCTTGAAGGGATCTACCCTTATCCCTTCCCTAGACACGATAAATCCCAACAGCCGACCGGATGTAACCGCAAAAATGCACTTGTTTGGATTCAATCGAATTTTATAAAAACGACATCTTTCAAATATTTGCCGGAGGTGACCTTGATGATCCATCCTCTTTTGAGAATGAGCAGCTAAATCATCTAAGTATGCCTCAATAATCTTCTTGATGTCGTGGAAGGCGTAAGACATGGCCCGCTGGAAAGTAGCTCCAGCATTTTTAAGATCGAAAGGCATTTTATTGTATGCAAACGTACCCCAGGGACAAATAAATGCGGTCTTATGTTGATCTTCTGGACGGATAGTAATTTGATTATAACCAAAGAAACTGTCCATGAAGGAGAAAATCTCGTTATCGGCAGACTCGTCAATAATCTGATCAATGAAAGGTGTGGGGTAATTATCTTTAGGACACGCCTTATTCAGGTCTCTGAAATCGATGCACACTCGAATCGTTCCTTGCTTTTTATCTACCGGAACGGGGTTTGAAACCCATTCAGTCAGAGGAACTGGGAAAATGAATCCCGCCTTAAGCAGTTTTTCAACTTCAGCTTTGATAGCTGCTGCCTTCCTAGGATTGACCGGACGAAGTTTTTGCCTGACCGGCTTAGCGTTTTCATACGTCTTGATCTCATGCTGAACGATAGATGGGTCTATGCCAGGCATTTCCTCATAAGACCAAGCAAATACATCCCTATACTCTTTGAAGAGCTCGGTATAGATTTGAACCTCTTCACGGGAACATTCAGCTCCAATGAAGACATTCTCGACAATATTGGGATTCCTGGAAATGTTCACCGAGATAGTAGGAGAGATCATAGCCATGTTCCCTTCAGCATATACCTGTGTTGGTGCCAAAGGGCTCAAGACTGGGTGAACAAGACCAGGAGACTGAGGACTTGGAAAACTTGTTTCGACTTCGCTCAAGTCAGGTAGGGAGTAAGACCGATGATGCAAATCATCCCACAGTCTATCTATACCTGTCATCGCTTCCAGGATGGCCTCTTCAGATGGAAGAGTGGTATCAAGACAATCCTGGGCAGAAGAAGAAGTAAGCGTCCAAGTCGGAGCCACATCACCATCCAACTCTTCCGGTGAAAGAGGAGCTGGATCAGATTCTGCAGTGTCAACAATAGACTGATATGCAATCTCAGCTGCAGAAATCGGGAATGCCATTCCACCCACTTGACCTTCCGCTAATGTGGCAGTAGGAAAAGGTAAGGTCCAAGGGTCCGAAAAATAATGAGTTCGAAAGAACTCTCTTCGAAGGGGAGCCCTGGAGGATGAAATAGCATTAATAGACACCTTAGGAGGAGGAAGATCGAAAGTACCCATCAGGGAAGAATACATTCCAACTCCTAGATTCTCAACAGGCGCCTTAGTATTATCCAACTTAGGAACAAATGAGTCAGAAGGCGCATCCAGGTCTACAGGAGGACAGTCCAGTTGATCCACTGTAACGATCCTCCCTTCGTGGGGGAAACATACAATTCGAAATAGTGAGGATGCAATGGCATCCATCTCATAAATCCAGTTCCTCCCCAACAGAAGGTTGTAGTCCAAGGCCGCATCCACTACCTCAACCTCTATGTTAACGGTTTTGCCCCCAACACAGATGGGCAAAGCCGGGACAATACCATGGGGTCTGTGAGAATGACCATCGAATGCAGTAAGAACAGTGCTAGATGGAACAGCTTTGGGAGATCCAAGTGTCTTCCAACATGCGAGAGACATCACGCATGTAGAAGCACCCTCATCAACAACCGTTCGAAATATATTGCACTTCCGATACGACGATTTAATATGGAAAGCCATGTGATGAGGAAGTCTCTTCTTAAAGTTAGTCATATCGAAAGTAATCAGAAGAGAATTTTTCGGATCAACAGCCCCAATGGCAGTGAACAAAGCACTGCGCTGAGCCGGACAAGACTGGAGTACCTCTAAAGTTGACATAGCACAAGGACTCTGCGCCAGATCTTCTACAATCAAGTAGTTCTGGGCAGCCCTCGCGTTCGGATTAATCGTTGACCGCTTAGAAGATGCTTTTGGCATCTGAGGCATAGACTCAACAGTTGGCTTCGTGATGTGAAGCAGCTCAGTAGCATCAGGAACTTCC
The DNA here is from genome assembly GCA_034641835.2 of Pinus albicaulis. Lineage (NCBI taxonomy): Eukaryota > Viridiplantae > Streptophyta > Pinopsida > Pinales > Pinaceae > Pinus > Pinus albicaulis. The sequence continues at coordinate 710,030,086 of CM076569.1, forward strand.
TTAGCTTTCGAAGATTCCTCTCCACCATAATCACGGGATCTCGTAGCAACATCCACGTGAGCACTCATCATAAAGATGTTCGATGGAATTTCCCCTTCCTGGGTACCTCCAGAGGAAGCCCCAGGATTTTGGTTCGCTGTTATAGCATCATTTCTCACCTTGATATGATTCATGATTTCTTTGATGGTTTTGGGCACCCATTCCTACAGACTTGGACAAATTCACTTAAAAACAATGTAAAAATCCCCATACGCGATTATGCCCGTACTTTTCCGCGTGTATACGCGAGTCCAGCTAGACTTTTCCGCGTATGCCATTAAAAATGATTAAAAAATATATAATTATTCTCTATTTTCGGGCTGGGTTGATGGTTACTCAGGTAGTTCAACCACCCCAGCAAGTGGCCAACTGTTTCCAACTGCTAAAACTACTTGGAGGGAGTATAAAAACCCCTCATGTGTATGGCCTAAGGGAGGGAGAGAATTATTGATATTATACTATGTTGGTATTCCCATCCAAGTCTGATTCCCCATGCCTCCCGCACTTACCATTATAGTAGCCCCGTTCTTGAGATACACATCCCTTTATATGTTATCTCGTATGCACCAGCTTGGAAGGGAGCCTGCTGGTGCGGTGGCTGACTCGATCCCACTACCGCGAAGGCTCACGATTGTGATCTTCCACCTCGTTACTTTTGTTCATGCTATTTATAACATGTATTCCATGTTGTTCTTAAAATAAACGTGTTAGTGTATGTTTATATGTATGAGAATATTTGTTACACAAGCATTCATTATGATTTATTTAATGTTTTACATGAATCCCACCGACATTTAGATATATACTGTACAACTTGTTCTTTGTGCTGGTTTCTTCTTGCATTTCAGGTTAAGAAGGAAGGACGGTTGCTGGGGGTTTGAACCCTGCTGGATCTACTTCAACCGTAGGACCAACGGGTAACTTTCTCATTCTACTCGATTTAGTTTTTCTGAACGTGCATGGTTGTGTGAGTCTCTGTTAAGTAGCATGCCCCTGCTCTGTGGAGGTTGTATCCCAACCAACCTCTAGGGTGATATTTCCCCGAAACAGAACTGGGGACTCCGCTGGGGATCACATTCTTGTGATTCTCCTGTTGGGTTGTTTCAGCTGTTTGGTAGGTTGCCGACAGTTTTATCTTTCATTTGCAGTCCAGTTTACTTTCTTGTAGTCAGTCTGAAGTCCTGGTGTCTTTTCCAGGCTTGTCCTTTTATTTTTTTCATTATTTTCCTTTGTATACGTGCTTTTTTTCTGCACACAGTCGCGTATACACGCGAGTTTGTCTAAAGGGACCCGCGTATACGCGAGTTTCCCTTAGCACAGACACGTATACACGCTGGTTGCATAACTGCTAGGTCGCGTATACCTAGGCTGATTTTGAATTTCTGGGTTTGTTGACTTTTTGGTCCTTTCTGGCTGTGGAGGCCTATTTCTACAATGTCTCTGTGCTTACTGGAGTGTGAAGGAAGTGGTTTCATGTCTTTTCTCTCTTTCGTTTGAGTGAAAACTAGTATTTTTGGCAAAGTGTTGTTACTAGTGCTGACACTTCTAGATTGGGTTCCAAGATCGCTTTCTGAGCATTCTTGGCTGTTCTGCTTTATCAGAACAGAGAGCTTCTGCTCACTGACTCGCTCCTATCTTTGTGTTGTGGTTCGCATTGTGATTTTTTGCTTCGTTTTCGATTGGTTTTCTTGGAGTTCCATAGGCTAGGTTTTGTTGCAATTTTCGAAGAGCTTTTCTTGCTTCTTTGGAGTTTTTGTTTGCAACGAGTTTGCACCATTTTTCTAGGCTGAGTGGCTGAGTGTTCTGGTCTTCTTTTGCTCTTATTGATCTTGCTATTGTTAGCCTTATAAGGTTTGGGAGCATTGTTGAATTTTGTGCCTGAATTTCAGTCTTGTTTGGTTTGGATTTTGGTAGTTGTGCTTGGTCTTTTCGAGCTCTTTCTTTATAAAACTAAAAAGCTCAAAAAACATTTGTTTTTCTTTTTGTTTTCGCATTTCGAAAACTCAAAAAACATTTCGTTTTGTTTTTTTTTTTGTTGTTGCATTTTTGTTTTCGTTTCGCCATATCTTTTGGAGCTTTTGTGAAGTTTCTTGCTTTTAGTTTTTGGCTTGATTTTGAGGAGGAGGTGTCATTTGATTTCTTCTTCTTGTTTTTGAACATTTTTCTGTCTTATATTAAGAGTTCTTGATTGTGAGAGCTAGCTTTCTGGGCAAAAAAAAGAGTTAAAACTGAAGGTGCCTTTGGGAAATTTCACTTTGTTTTAAGAGATTTTTTGCATCTTAGGATTTACATGCTTGTAGTGATTTGCATTAGGTGCATTTCAGCATTTAGTTAGCTTCTTAGTTTTTGTGAGTGTGAGTTTGCCATTTGAAAAGAAAAATACAATTTTTTAGTCTCGTAGAACTTGTATAGAGATTAATTTTCATCAAAAGACAAAGAACTGCATTTGCATGTTGTTAAGTTTTTATTAATTTCTTTTGCGTCAAAACACCATTGGTTTCATCTCCATATCCTTGTGACTTAATATAACAGCCCTTAAAATAAGCGATTTAATCTAAAATCAACTAGCAAGTTTTACTAAGTGTCAATCACCAACTAGCTAGGTTGTAGCCTTCAATATGTTTTTACAGGGATGACCTCCGTGCTCAACAAACATAAAGTTTATCACTGATAAACCTGTCTTAGGGTGACCCAGTGCTCTCATTCCATCGTGCTATGAGAAGGAAGGCCTGAGGAACAGACACTTCTCCACACTGAACCTGCTCCCACCGTCACCAACTGAGCATGATTGTTCAGAGCTGCCGCCCTGTCTGTGTGACCGTGTGGTGAGCCACCGGCACCGAGGCAGACGTCGCATCACTTCCAGCAGTACTTCTGGGGGGTGCCCTTGCGAAGCTTGGGTGCTTGAGCCGGCAAAGGCTGTTGTTAGGAGGTCGGCGTAACTGCTTCTGATACCTTCGCTAGTTGCTCTGGGCCCTAATCATCCCAGACTGCTTTCGGAAGGCCCTATACTTCGCTTTCCTGTATTTTGGTGTCCGGTCCTCATCACCCGGAGCGGAAATACTTGGAGGCTGTTTGCTTGCTGTTTCTCAGGGATTTTTATTTTAGTGAGTGCTCTTTTGCTCCTAGCTTGCCTAGCTTTTCACTTTTTTGAGTCTAATTTATAAAATCTATAAAAGTGGCTGATCAAGCGCCTCGACGTTCGAGGAGAATCCGGGGGTTATCTCCCGAGAGTGCAGAGCCTTCTTCGAGAAGGCGTAGGAGCGATTTAGCTGGTGGTTACCATCCGGTAGCGTCTGACGCAGTGGAGAGTGATCCTCCACAAAGATCTGAGGGTTTCGTAGCTGATTCTGGTGTCGGTCCCGAGAGGAGCGTTCCGCTCACCTCGCGAGTTTTGTTTCCTCAGGAAGGAGATTTTCAAATTGAAGACGTACCTGAGCCTCCTGCTACAGGTCCATCTCCTCTTCCTCTTGATCATCCGTTTGTTATTCAGTACATCGGACCGGAGTCGGAGAGACCGTCGGATCTTCCGTATCATTCTTATCTTTCGATGGCCACGACTGGGAACGCGGCTTCTACCGTGAGTGCTGGAGGCATTCAGACTCCTGCTTCTGTCGAAGCAGGGGGCAATATTGCTTCATCTTCAATTGCTTCTAGTGCTGCTGTGTTTGGCTCTGGGTTCACCCAAGCACATGCTTCTCATTCTGGTCCCTTCTGTTCAGGGATGTCCATTAGTGGAAGTCCCTCTTTTACCTTTTCTGCTGCTTCAGCTGAATCTACGCCGATGTCTAACATGGCTAGTGGATCAGCTTCTTTTCAGGGTTTCCCCTTTGGGACTGGACATATTCCTAGTTCCAATCCTTCTTTAGGGTCGTTTCCGTTTACGTCCCAGACCCAGAGTTTCAACCCTTGGTCTGGGGGGCAAAGTTCGACTACTTTTACGGGATGGAATCTTGTCTTTACTACAGCGGGGGCAGGGAATCAGTTTTACGCAGGTCATCAAGGGAATGCTTCTTTCCCTTCATTGAGTGCTTATCAGTCCTTTTCTCCTCTGTCTAATGCTTGGAACCCCTATCAGGGGCTCTCCTCTTCATTTAACACTTCAGCGGGGGGAACTGGTCTGGGCTTTGGTAACTCGGCGTGGGGAGGAGGTTCTTCTCCGTTTTCTACGAGTCCTTTCTGGCAGCCTGGTGCCTTATCAAATCCAGGCTATTCTTTTCAGAATGTTGGGAACCCATCCCCTCAAGGATGGAATTCTCAGGCTCCGCCTCGCTTACCGTTTCTGGCAACGTTAAACTTGCCAGATTTGTCGAAGTTGACTAATGACCCGATTCGTTATAGTCCGGGGTGGCCTCCGGTCCCAACCAAACTTCCTTCAGACATTCCAAAGTTTGAAGGTAAGAATGGAGAGGATCCGGCGGACCACATCACCACTATCCACTTATGGTGCTCATCGAACTCCTTGATCGATGATTCGATTAGGTTGAGATTATTTCAACGCACCTTAACTGGAAATGCTGCCAAATGGTATATCGAGCTCACTGGGGGCAGTTTCGCCACATTTGGAGAGCTGGCTGTCACATTTCTTAACCATTTTCAGTTGCCTGTCAGATATGAGGCTGGGACCGAACTCCTGGGTAATTTTAAGCAGGATGAGGCAACTCACATTTCTGATCATATTCAGGAATGGAGGAGAAGGAAGAGGCTTATTAAAGCTCATATTCCAGGTGAATTCCTTCTCGAGTGGTTTCTCAAATCACTGCAGTCAGACATTTCAAAGGATGTATCCCTATCTGGGGTATTTTCCGAGGAGCAGGCCATTTTTAGGGCCCAGCAGTTAGAACTAATCTATTCTCAGTCTGGGGTACTTTATAAGTATTTTCCCAATGCTCCTCGCTCCAAATTGGATTTGTCGAAAACTAAACCTGGTCCGCATGGTGACGGACTTGTCAGATCGGTCAGTAGTGGTGCAGCCAGTCTGCTTTCTCAATTGCAGCAGTTGTCTTTACAATCTGCTCCTTCTGGTCAGGCTGTGCCTGCTGATTCATCACCTTCCCAGTCTTTGTCCATAAATGCTGTCCAAACTTCTGATCCCAAAGGAAATCAACAATCCGATGGGAAGAAGAAAGGACGAAATAACAAGAAGAAGGGCAAGAATGGGAAGGGCAATGCAAATAAAACCAACGAGCGTGTTGGTGAGGGGCAAAAGGAGAAAAAGAAAGTGAAGTTTCCGTGCAAGCTTTGTGCTGGAGACCATCTCACACACCTTTGCCCTAAAATTCAGGATGCTCAGCGCCTGTTATCTCAGCAGGGTTCTTCTAGTTCCCAGGCTGTGCTAACAAACCCTTTTCCCCAAGGGCAGCAATTAGTTGTTGGCGCGAACCAAAATCCCGGGGCTTCCTCTGGAGGTGCCCAAGAAGGGGAAATTCCATCGAATATCTTTATGATGAGTGCTCACGTGGATGTCGCTATGAGATCCCGTGATTATGGTGGAGAGGAATCTTCGAAAGCTAAGGAAGTTCCTGATGCTACTGAGCCGCTTCACATCACGAAGCCAACTGTTGAGTCTATGCCTCGGATGCCCAAAGCATCTTCTAAGCGGTCAACGATTAATCCAAACGCGAGGGCTGCCCAGAACTACTCGATTGTAGAAGATCTGGCGCAGAGTCCTTGTGCTATGTCAGCTTTAGAGGTACTCTAGTCTTGTCCGGCTCAGCGCAGTGCTTTGCTCACTGCCATTGGGGCTGTTGATCCGAAAAATTCTCTTCTGATTACTTTCGATATGACTAACTTTAAGAAGAGACTTCCTCATCACATGGCATTTCATATTAAATCATCGTATCGAAAGACCAATATCTTTCGAATGGTGGTCGATGAGGGTGCTTCTACTTGCGTGATGTCTCTCGCATGCTGGAAGACACTTGGATCTCCCAAAGTTGTTCCATCTAGCACTGTTCTTACTGCATTCGATGGTCATTCTCACAGGCCCCATGGTATTGTCCCGGCTTTGCCCATCTGTGTTGGGGGAAAAACTGTTAACATAGAAGTTGAGGTAGTGGATGCAGCCTTGGACTACAACCTTCTGTTGGGGAGGAACTGGATTTATGAGATGGATGCTATTGCATCCTCATTATTTCGAATTGTATGTTTCCCCCACGAAGGGAGGATTGTCACAGTGGATCAACTGGACTGTCCTCAGGTAGACCTGAATGCGCCTTCTGACTCATCCGTTCCTAAGTTGGATAATACTAAGGCGCCTGTTGAGAATCTAGGAGTTGGAATGTATTCTTCCCTGATGGGTACTTTCGATCTTCCTCCTCCTAAGGTTCATATTAATGCTATTTCATCCTCCAAGGCTCCCCTTCGAAGAGAGTTCTTTCGAACTCATTATTTTTCGGACCCTTGGACCTTACCTTCTCCTACGGCCACATTAGAGGAAGGTCAAGTGGGTGGTATGGCATTTCCGATTTCTGCAGCTGAGATTTCATATCAATCTATTGTTGACACTGCAGAATCTGATCCAGCTCCTCTTTCACCGGAAGAGTTGGATGGTGATGTGGCTCTGGCTTGGACGCTTACTTCTTCTTCTGCCCAGGATTGTCTAGATACTACTCTTCCATCTGAAGAGGCCATCCTGGAAGCGATGACAGGTATAGATAGACCGTGGGATGACTTGCATCATCGGTCTTACTTCCTACCTAACTTGAGCGAAGTCGAAACAAGTTTTCCAAGTCCTCAGTCTCCTGGTCCTGTTCACCCAGTCTTGAGCCCTTTGGCACCAACACAGGTATATGCTGAAGGGAACATGGCTGTGATCTCTCCTACTATCCCGGTGAACATCTCCAGGGATCCCAATATTGTCGAGAATGTCTTCATTGGAGCTGAATGTTCCCGTGAGGAGATTCAAATCTATACTGAGCTCTTCAAAGAGTATAGGGATGTTTTTGCTTGGTCTTATGAGGAAATTCCTGGCATAGATCCATCTATCGTTCAGCATGAGATCAAGACGTATGAAAACGCTAAGCCAGTGAGGCAAAAACTTCGTACGGTTAATCCTAGGAAGGCAGCAGCTATCAAAGCTGAAGTTGAAAAGATGCTTAAGGCAGGATTCATTTTCCCATTTCCTCTGACTGAATGGGTTTCAAACCCCATTCCTGTTGATAAAAAGCAAGGAACGATTCGAGTGTGCATCAATTTCAGAGACCTGAATAAGGCGTGTCCTAAAGATAATTACCCCACACCTTTCATCGATCAGATTATTGACGAGTGTACCGGTAACGAGATTTTTTCCTTCATGGACGGTTTCTCTGGGTATAATCAAATTACTATCCGTCCAGAAGATCAACATAAGACCGCATTTATTTGTCCCTGGGGTACGTTTGCATATAAGAAAATGCCTTTTGGTCTTAAAAATGCTGGAGCTACCTTTCAGCGGGCCATGTCTTACGCCTTCCACGACATCAAGAGGATTATCGAGGCATACTTAGATGATCTAGCTGCTCATTCTCGAAAGAGGATGGATCATCCTGGTCACCTCCGGAAAATATTTGAAAGATGTCATTTTTATAAAATTCGATTGAATCCGAACAAGTGCGTTTTCGCGGTTACATCCGATCGGCTGTTGGGATTTATCGTGTCTAGGGAAGGGATAAGGGTAGATCCCTTCAAGGTTGAGGCAATACTTCGGTTGCCTCCCCCGTCTTCAATTCGTCGGCTTCAAAGTCTCCAAGGGAAGTCTAACTTTCTTCGGAGGTTTATCGTTAACTATGCTGAGATTACAAAGGGATATATGAGACTATTGAAGAAAGGAGTTCCTTTTCTTTGGGACGACTATGCTCAACGCTCATTCGATGCCTTGAAAAAGGCATTGACCTCTGCTCCTTTACTGAGTCCACCCGATTATAGCAGAGATTTTCTTTTGTATCTGGCTACAGCAGAATCTACCATTGGTATGGTTCTAGTTCAGGAGGATGATGCTCTTGTTGAGCATGTTATTTACTACCTTAGTCGAGGACTGGTAGGACCTGAACTTCGATACACCCCGATAGAAAAGTTAGCCTTAGCAGCAGTTCATGCTGTGCAGCGACTCCGGCATTACATTATTCTTCGTAAAACTTATGTCTTGGCAGCTGCCAATCCATTTCAGTTTGTCCTCAGCAGGCGAGTGATTGGGGGCAAATATAATAGATGGATTGTGATTTTACAAGAATTTGATCTCGAGTTCATGTCTGCCAAATCCAAGAAGTCATTAGTCTTTGCGGAATTGATATCCGAGTTGCCTTGTGGAGAGGAGATGATCTATGATGAGTCCTTTCTGGACGAACACTTGTTCCTAATCTCTCCACAAGATCCTTGGTATGGGGATATCATTGTGTATCTCCAGACTGCGAAGTTTCCCTCTTCTTTTTCGAAAGATGAGCGTCGTAAGCTGCATCACTTAGCCAAGAATTATCTGATTATTGGTGATGCTTTGTACCGTCGAGGGGTTGATTCAATCCTAAGACGCTGCTTAACTTTCGAAGAAGCTGAGGCTGTGCTCAATGATTCTCACAGTGGAGCTTGTGGGGATCATTTATCAGGGCTTGCTACAGCCCAGAAGATTTTGCGTGCTGGCTACTTCTGGCCCTCGATTTTCAAAGATTGTATTGAATCGGTCAAGAAGTGTCATCCTTGTCAAGTGTATACTCGAAAAATGCGCGCTCATCCAGCTCCGCTTTTTCCAGTCGTTACTGTCGGACCCTTTACAAAGTGGGGTATGGATTTTACTACTTGTAACCCACCTTCGGCAAAAGGTCACAAGTACATTATCGTAGCAGTAGACTACTTTACGAAGTGGGTCGAGGCTATGCCTACTTTTGGGAACGATGGTGAGACTGCAGCTCTGTTCTTTTTCAACCAAGTTATTGCTCATTTTGGTATACCTAGAGAGATTGTCACTAACCATGGCAGTCATTTTCAGAATAGTATGATGGCTAAGTTGGCTCTCAAATTGGGTTTCCGGCAGGAGCATTCATCTCCATATTATCCTCAGGCCAATGGGCAAGTGGAAGCCATGAATAAATCCTTGAAGACAATTCTTCAAAGGACAATTGATAAACATAGATCCAACTGGCATATTATGCTATATCCTGCACTTTGGGCATACAGGACGTCAGTTAAAACTGCAACTGGCTTTACTCCGTTTCAGTTAGTGCACGGGGTGGAATCCGTATTTTCCATTGAATGCGAGATTCCTTCTCTCAAATTAGCTGTTGAGCTTCTTCCTGACACTTCCAGTCTGCAGAGCGGCTTCTTCATCTGGAACATCTCGATGAGCAGCGTCGGGATGCCGCCACAATGAATGAAGCGCATAAAAACCGAGTAAAACTTCAGTACGATAAGTCGGTTAAGCCTAGGGTCTTTTCGGAAGGTGACCTTATTTTGGTCTATGCCCAAGAAAAAGATGCCTTGGGGGTAGGAAAGTTTAAATCGATGTGGTATGGCCCCTATATCGTTAAAAAAGTCCTTAAGAAAGGAGCTTATACCTTGGTTGATTTCGAAGGGAATGAGTTGCTGGAGCCCCGAAATGGGCTCTATTTGAAAAAGTATTATGCCTAGGCTTCGGCCTGGCATGTTGCTTTTGTATATATTTGTAGTTTTTTCTTTGTACATATCTGATTGATTTTCGATTTTTGATGAGGTGTTGATGTTTTTTGATCTGCTTTGGGAGGTTGTGTTGGATGTCATGAGTCATTTTGGTTTCGCCGATGGTGCTAGTAGACACACCTGGAACTTAGCTTCCGCGGCTTGGGTGCTTCATTATCCTTAGTTAATTTGTTGTATCGAGAGAGTGCATTAGTCACGCTTCCAATAATGTGAGTCTGCTGCCGATCATTCATACGGAGGCAATATCTTTGGGTGTTGATTCGTTGGTAGTTTCTTGGACTCAGTGGTGAGGTGTCATTGATTGAACAACACTTATCGGTACGAGATCCATTTTTATTACGATTGTTCTTGAGGGAATCGTTTGTTACAAAGTCATTTCAATTTTTAACATTCATTCATATTCCTCGGGCGATGATTGGTTTTACGCGACTCATTGGCTAATCAAGCTTTAGATTGGCATATTAATCATTATTACAATAAAATTTTTAATCATAAAAAAAATCATACATTTGATACATTTATCACATCACATCAAATATCGTTGTATATATATCATCGGAGTGTCAAAAACTTTACAAAATTTGGATCCATAATCTCATACAAAACTTGGGCTTATGCCCCATCATGTTTAGTCTCAAAAAAGAATATACAGTCATCTAATATATAAAATCTATCTACTCCTGAGGCCCCTGTCCAGCAGTTGTGTTCCTATATAACGTAACTGCAGTGGCCACATGGCGGAATAATCTAACCCAGTCTCGGGGTACTCCAACTACCCGTCTCTGGATGGCTTCCGGAAAGTCCTCCACGGCAGCCATAGGGATTTGGCGGGTTAATCCCTCCAAGTTTCTGCACTTGCATTTTTGAGTGTCTGTGAGTCTGCTTGTCTCTTGCCTGTGGCGCTCCTTAGGCGTGGGGAGACCCACTCGGAGTCGTCTTGGTCCAACATACGAAACATGATCATTTTTAATTGTCGGTCATTATGAATCGATAAAAAACATGTGTGTTTTTCATTTTTCATACATATTTGAAAAAATCCAAAAAAATCAAATATAACAAAAAGAGCGGGAGCAGGGATGTATCTTCATTATTTTGATGAACGATACGAGTCGGTTGTCGCCCTTGAACAAAGCACATATACTTATATATATCTCCTTCATTCGGGATGGTTTCAGTTTTTGGCTTTAGGTTCGGCCAGCACCTGTTTCACTTGTCGGTTCTCCCCAGGTTGGTTATCTCTTCCAATCCTTATGGGGATTTGTTGTGCCTCTTGCATAACAGAAATCTGGATTAAGACTTATCTGATGTCACTTTCTTGCCATGGTCATCACAGAGTCGTGCTTTTGTTCAAGGGAAGTCTAGCCTGAGTCGGCCATTCTACGGTGTCTCTTGACTCATTATTCAGTCGGCCTTCCCGGTCTTGTCAGTATCATGTTCTATCACATCAGATGTTTTGGTCTTCTGCTCATGCTGGTTTGAGAGGGTCCCCATTGACTTCTTGCCGGCGGGTTTGTCTCTTATCGACTACGACACATTGCTCTGAGAGCAAACCTAGAGCCGCACCTTGGGCCTATTTCCATCATTGATAGGTGACCTCGTGCTCGGCATTTGATCATCATCATGGGTCTTTGACTAAGTGGTTTCCCCTGTGTTCGACGTCAGCACACATTATCACACTTGGGATTCGTGCAGTACCTTGATTTCCATTTGACCCTATCGGTGGATTTCTCGCCTCTGTGTCAGCTTTCATTATTGGTTGGTTCAGAGGGTTTCTTCCGTGCGCTAGCTTCATCTTGTGCACATCGGAAACGTACTTCGGTTTTGGTTCCATCACTCTCCTTCGTCCGATTCCTTCCAAATCTTGGCCTGCGGGTTACACTCGCGCTGGACTGATGTGGGATGCCTTAATGCCTTCCTTCCGGCAGATCTTTTCCCATCGACTCCGACTCATTGCTCTGGGAATAAGGTCTAGAGTCTTTTTGTCAGTACCTTAGGGTTTGCAGTCATCAGTGGCAGACTCTTCGCTATCGACAGTGAGGATTCATCATTGCCTCTTGATTGGTAGATTCTTTCAAGTGTTCGACTTCAACTCATTCATTCACACTTGTCAGATTGTACTGGGGCACCTTGACACTCATTATCATTATCGGTGGGTTGTCTTGCGTTGGTTAACGGGAAACATCATTGCCCGGTAATCCAACGATTTCTCACATGGTCGACTTCAGCTCATTTATTCCCAGTGTGTAGAATTGTGCCGTTGTGATCGGTGAAGACCTCGGGTTGCATCAGCATTTCTCGGTTCACTGTTGACAGTCCTTTCAGTTTCTGCCAGTGTTGCCGTCCACCCTTATATGTTGCGGTTCAGCACAGCAGCATCTTATATGTTGATCCCCGAGTTGCGTGATTGTACCGTTTGATCCGCCTCTTATGATCCGGTACTTGGAGATTCAGTTACTTGATCAGACATCCAGTTGCACTATCTTTGATCAGCTTTATATATGTGATACTTGGACATTGATACAGACTTGTCTTTCCGGGCCCTGCTCAGATGATTCACTATGTATTTTCAGTTCAGTTATACTTGTATACATGTTGGATCTATTCAGTACTTTCTATATATATGATGTATTTTTGACTGAGCATGGGTATGCCCGCCTCAGCATGTGTTGACTCTCTGATTTCTTTCATTGGTTTTGGCAGGCTGAAATCTGGTGAAGTCCTCTCTTGTTCTTGCGAAGTTCTTTCTATGTGCATAATATATTTCGGCCATCATGTACCCCTTCTGACCTCATATATTAGGGGGCATCTGTTATAGCATCATTTCTCACCTTGATATGATTTATGATTGCTTCATGGCTTTTGGGCACCCATTCCTACAGACTTGGACAAATTCACTTAAAAACAGTGTAAAATCCCCCATACGCGACCATGCCCGTGTTTTTCCGCGTGTATACGCGAGTACAGCTAGACTTTTCCGTGTATGCCATTAAAATGATTAAAAAATATATATATAATCCCTAATTTCGCGCTGGGTTGATGGTTACTCAGGTAGTTCAACCACCCCAGCCCGTGGCCAACTGTTTCCAACTGCTGAAACTACTTGGAGGGACTATAAAAAGCCCTCATATGTATGGCCTAAGGGAGAGAGAGAATTATTGATATTATACTCTGTTGGTATTCCCTATCCAAGTCTGATTCCCCATGCCTCCTGCACTTTCTCAGTTCATTATAGGAAACCCTTGTTTCCTTGAGCTACACATCCCTTTATATGTTATCTCGTATGCACCAGTTTGGAAGGAGTCTTAGCGAGGCAAGGGCTGGACGGATCCGGACGACGGTCTACGAAGGCCTTGGAAGGATCAGGTGATCTCTCCACCCGTTACTTTTGTACATGCTATTTATAATACAGAAGTACCATGCTGTTCCCGAAATAAATGTGTTAGTGTATGCTTATATGTATGAGAATATTTGTTATACAAGCATTCATTATGATTTATTTAATGTTTTATATGAATCTCACTGACATTTAGAGTAGATATATGCTGTAAAACTTGTTCTTTGTGCTGGTTTCTTCTTGCATTTCAGGTTAAGAAGGAAGGACGGTTGCAGGGGGTTTGTACCCCACGTGGATCTACTTCAACCGTAGGACCTACGGGTAACTCTCTCATTCTGCTCTATTTAGTTTTTCTGAACGTGCAAGGTTGTGTGAGTCTCTGTTAAGTAGCATGCCCCTGCTCTGTGGAGGTTGTATCCCAACCAACCTCTAGGGTGATATTTCCCCGAAACATTCGCGCCAACAACTAATTGCTGCCCTTGGGGAAAAGGGTTTGTTAGCACAGCCTGGGAACTAGAAGAACCCTGCTGGGATAACAGGCGTTGAGCATCCTGAATTTTAGGGCAAAGGTGTGTGAGATGGTCTCCAGCACAAAGCTTGCATGGAAACTTCACTTTCTTTTTCTCCTTTTGACCCTCACCAACACACTCGTTGGTTTTATTTGCATTGCCCTTCCCATTCTTGCCCTTCTTCTTGTTATTACGTCCCTTCTTCTTCCCATCGGATTGTTGATTTCCTTTGGGATCAGAAGCTTGGACATCATTTATGGACAAAGACTGGGAAGGTGATGAATCAGCAGGCACAGCCTGACCAGAAGGAGCAGATTGTAAAGACAACTGCTGCAATTGAGAAAGCAGGCTGGCTGCACTACTATTGACCGATCCGACAAGCCCATCACCATGCGGACCAGGTTTAGGTTTCGATAAATTCAATTTGGAGCGAGGAGCATTGGGCAAATACTTATAAAGCATCCCAGACTGAGAATAGATCAGTTCTAACTGCTGGGCCCTAAAGATGGCCTGCTCCTCAGAAAATACCCCAGATAGGGATACATCTTTTGAAATATCTGACTGCAGAGATTTCAAGAACCACTCGAGAAGGAACTCACCTGGAATATGGGCTTTGATAAGCCTCTTCCTTCTCCTCCATTCCTGAATGTGATCAGAAATGTGAGTTGCCTCATCCTGCTTAAAATTAGCCGGGAGTTCGGTCCCAGCCTCATATCTGACAGGCAACTGAAAATGGTTTAAATGTAATGACCGAGTTCTCCAAATGTGGCCAGCGCGATGAGCTCTAAAAATACCCATTTGTGAGCATTTTAGTTAGGGTGCGTTGACTTAATCTCGACTGTCGAGTCATCAAATCATCGATCGGGGAGTTCGAAGAGCACCATAAGTGGAGAAAGTGGTGATGTGGTCATGGCATCCTCTCCATTCTTACCTTCAAACTTTGGAATGTCTGAAGGAGACACAGTGGAGGCGGAGAGTACCAGACCTGCGAATTGGATCATTAGTTAACAGGTAGATGCAGCAAGTTTAACGTTGCCGAGAAGGTAGCGAGGCGGAGCTGAGGAATTCCATCCTTGATGGATGGATTTAAAACATTACAAAGAATAGCCTGGATTTGATGAGGCACCAGGCTGCCAGAAAGGACTCGTAGAAAACGGAGAAGAACCTCCTCCCCACGCCGAGTTACCAAAACCCAAACCAGTTCCCCCCGCTGAAGTATTGATTGAAGAGGAAAGCCCCTAGTAGGGGTTCCACGCATTAGACAGAGGAGAAAAAGAATGATAAGCACTCGATGAAGGGGAAGAAGCATTCCCTTGATGACCTGCGAAGAACTGATTCCCTGCCCTCGCCGTAGTAAAGACAGGATTCCATCCCGTAAAAGTAGTCTAACTTTTCCCCCCAGACCAAGGGTTGAAACTCTGGGTCTGGGACGTAAACGGAAACGACCCTAAAGAAGGATTGGAACTAGGAATATGCCCAGTCCCAAAGGGGAAACCCTAAAACGAAGTTGATCCACTAGCCATGTTAGACATGGGCGTAGATCCAGCTGCACCGGCGGAAAAGGAAAAAGAGGGATTTCCACTAATGGACATCCCTGAACAGAAGGGACCAGAATGAGAAGCATATGCTTGGGTGAACTTGAACGAAACATAGCGGCACTAAGCTGTCGAAGATGTGAGCAATGGTACTTTTCGCCTCGCGAAGGGGAAGCGGGGGTCGAGATACTGCGACACACTGGTGGCGCTTGATCGTGGCCTCGAAAGATAAGAGGTGATACGGAAAATCAGTGGTCTCTCGGACTCGGTCCGTGTCTGGGCTCAGCAGAATAATCGGGAAGAGGAGATGGACACGTGCGGGAGCTCGGGTATATCTTTAGCGAAAATATTCTTCCGAGGAAACAATGAATTCGAGGTGAGCGGAACGCTCCTCTCGGAGCAGACACGGAATCGGCTACGAGCCTTCGGACACGCGGAGGATCACTCTCCAGCTGAGTCGACGCTGGGATGGTAACCACACCCCACAAATCGCTCCTACGCCTTCTCGAAGAAGGCTCTGCACTCTCGGGAGATAACCCCCGGATTCTCCTCGAACGTCGAGGCGCTTGATCAGCCACTTTTATAGATTTATTAAATTAGACTCAAAAAGTGAAAAGCTAGGCAAACTAGGAGCAAAGAGCACTCACTAAAATAAAAATCCCTGAGAAACAGCAAGCAAACAACCTCCAAGTATTTCCGCTCCGGGTGATGAGGACCGGACACCAAAATACAGGAAAGCGAAGTATAGGGCCTTCCGAAAGCAGTCTAGGATGATTAGGGCCCAGAACAACTAGCGAAGGTATCAGAAACAGTTACGCCGACCTCCTAACGACAGCCTTTGCCGGCTCAAGCACCCAAGCTTCGCAAGGGCACCCCCCAGAAGTACTGCTGAAAGTGATGCGACGTCTGCCTCAGGTACCGCGGGTATTCCCCCCCGCAGTCACCTGTGTGGAACCTAGGAGTGGCAACTATGGACACCAATCTGTATCAGAAGCTGGGTGGAACGGTCTTGAGGTCAGATTCAGCTAATCAGAGGGGGGGTATCCCTCTTCTCAACCTTCACTTCCCCTCGCGCTTGACTCTCGGATGAGAGCTTTCCCAGTCCACCTCACAGAGTTGGATTTCACTCAATTAATCAACTTCTATGTTTGTTTGAGCGGCCTTGGAGAGTTAACTCTCCACTCACCTATTCCAAGGCCCTACAACCTAGCTAGTTGGTGATTGACACTTAGAAAAACTTGCTAGTTGATTTTTAGATTAAATCGCTTATTTTAAGGGCTGTTATATTAAGTCACAAGGATATGGAGATGAAACCAATGGTGTTTTGACGCAAAAGAAATTAATAAAAACTTAACTACATGCACATGCAGTTCTTTGTCTTTCGATGAAAAGTAATCTCTATACAGGTTCTACGAGACTAAAATTGTATTTTTCTTTTCGAATTGCAAACTCACACTCACAAAAACTAAGAAGCTAACTAAATGATTCAATGCACCTAATGCAAATCACTACAAGCATGTAAATCCTAAGATGCAAAAAATCTCTTAAAACAGAGTGAAATTTCCCAAAAAGCTCCTTCAGTTTTAACTCATCTTTTGTTGTCCAGAAAGCTAATTCTTGAAAACAAGAACTCTTAATATAAGACACCAAAAACACTTAAAAACAAGAAGAAGAAATCAAATGACAACTCCTCCTCAAAATCAAGCCGAAAACTAGAAGCAAGAAACTTCACAAAAGCTCCAAAAGATATGTCAAAAAGAAAATGAAAATGCAACAACAAAAACAAAAACAAGACAATGTTTTTTGAGTTTTTGAAATGTAAAAACAAAAAGAAAAACAAATGTTTTTTGGGCTTTTTTAGTTTTATAAAGCAAGAGCTCGAAAAGACCAAGCACAACTATCAAAATCCAAACCAAAAGGAGACCGAATTTCAAGCACAAACTTCAACAATGCTCCCAAACCTTATAAAGCTAACTCGTAGCAAGATCAATAAGAGCAAGAGAAGACCAAAAACTCAGCCAATCTGCCTAGACAAATAGTGGAAACTTGTTGCAAACAAAAACTCCAAAGAAGCAAGAAAAGTTCTTCGAAAATTGCAACAAAACCCTAGCCTATGGAACTCAAGAAAACCAATAAAAAATGAAGCAAAAATCGCAATGTGAAGCACAACACAAAGATAGGAGCGAGTCAGTGAGCAGAATCTCTCTGTTCTGATAAAGCAGAACAGCCAAGAATGCTCAGAAAGCGATCTTGGAACTCAATCCGGAAGTGCCAGCACCAAAAACAAAACTTTTGCCAAAAGACTAGTTTCCACTCAAACGAAAGAGAGAAAAGACATGAAACCACTTCCTTCACACTCCAATAAGTACAGAGACTCTGTAGAAACAGGCCTCCACAGCTAGAAAGGACCAAAAAGTCAAGAATCCCAAAAATTCAAAATCTGCTTAGGTATACGCTACTTCACAGCTATGCAACCAGCGTGCATACGCGTGTGTTCCAAGGGAAACTCGCGTATACGTGGTTTCCTTCAGACAAACTAGCGTGTATACGCGACTGTGTGCAAAAGAAGACGCGTATGCAAAGGTAAATAATGAAAAAAACAAAAAGAACAAGCCTGGAAAAGACACCAAGACTTTAGATTGACTGCAAGAAAATAAACTGGACTGCAAATGAAAGATAAAACTGTTGGCAACCTACCAAACAGCTGAAACAACCCAACAGGAGAATCACAAGAATGTGATCCCCAGCGGAGTCGCCAATTCTGTTTCGTGGAAATATCACCCTAGAGGTTGGTTGGGATACAACCTCCACAGAGCAGGGGCATGCTACTTAACAGAGACTCACACAACCATGCACGTTCAGAAAAACTAAATAGAGCAGAATGAGAGAGTTACCCGTAGGTCCTACGTTTGAAGTAGATCCACGTGGGGTCCAAACCCCCAGCAACCATCCTTCCTTCTTAACCTGAAATACAAGAAGAAACCAGCACAAAGGACAAGTTGTACAGCATATATCTACTCTAAATGTCAGTGAGATTCATATAAAACATTAAATAAATCATAATGAATGCTTGTATAACAAATATTCTCATACATAAAAGCATACACCAACACGTTTATTTCGGGAACAGCATGATACTTCTGTATTATAAATAGTACGTACAAAAGTAATCAAGTGGAGAGATCACCTGATCCTTCCAAGGCCTTCGCAGACCGTCGTCCGGATCCGTCCAGCCCTTGCCTCGCTAAGACTCCTTCCAAACTGCTGCATACGAGATAACATATAAAGGGATGTGTATCTCAAGGAAACAAGGGTTTCCTATAATGAACTGGGAAAGTGCAGGAGGCACGGGGAATCAGACTTGGATAGGGAATACCAACAGAGTATAATATCAATAATTCTCTCTCCCTTAGGCCATACACATGAGGGCTTTTTATAGTCCCTCCAAGTAGTTTCAGCAGTTGGAAACAGTTGGCCACGGGCTGGGGTGGTTGAACTACCTGAGTAACCATCAACCCAGCGTGAAATTAGGGATTTTTTATATATTTTTTAATCATTTTAATGGCATATGCGGAAAAGTCTAGCTGTACTCCCGTATACACACGGAAAAATATGGGCATAGTCGTGTATGGCGGATTTTACACTGTTTTTAAGTGAATTTGTCCAAGTCTGTAGGAATGGGTGCCCAAAAGCCATGAAGCAATCATGAATCATGTCAAGGTGAGATTCTGGGTTCGATCCCCAGTGGAGTCGCCAGTTCTGTTTCGGGGAAATATCACCCTAGAGGTTGGTTGGGATACAACCTCCACAGAGCAGGGGCATGCTACTTAACAGAGACTCACACAACCATGCACATTTAGAAAAACTAAATAGAGAAGAATGAGAGAGTTACCCGTAGGTCCTACGGTTGAAGAAGATCCACGTGGGGTCCAAACCCCCAGCAACCGTCCTTCCTTCTTAACCTGAAAAACAAGAAGAAACCAGCACAAAGGACAGGTTGTACAACATATATCTACTCTAAATGTCAGTGAGATTCATATAAAACATTAAATAAATCATAATGAATGCTTGTATAACAAATATTCTCATACATAAAATCATACACTAACACGTTTATTTCGGGAACAACATGATACTTCTGTATTATAAATAGTACGTACAAAAGTAATCTAGTGGAGAGATCACCTGATCCTTCCAAGGCCTTCGCAGACCGTCGTCCGGATCCGTCCAGCCCTTGCCTCGCTAAGACTCCTTCCAAACTGGTGCATACGAGATAACACATAAAGGGATGTGTATCCGGAAAGAACAGTGGTTTCTAGCATATGAACGGTGATACACAAATCAGACGGAGGTAATGTCAAAATGTATATAATATCGTAGCTTCTTCTAGTCATGCACATGAGGGCTGTCCTCAAGGTTTTCAGGTTTGGAAATAACAGCCACAGTCAAGGGTTGAACTGCCTGAGGAACCATCAACACGAAGCAAATTATTAGGATGTGAGAGATGCCAGAAACTATTTTAATGCAGACTTAAAATTCACTGCACTTTTCCATGTGAACACGGCGTGGAAGTACCATATATCAACAGTGGTAGATTTAAGACCGTTAAAGTGAATTTGTCTTGAAGTTCTAGAAATGGGTGCCAGGGAATGGGTGCCCAAAAGCCATGAAGCAATCATGAATCATGTCAAGGTGAGAAATGATGCTATAACAGTGGTTCATTCCTAAAGTGTAAAGTCCCAACTCATGACATATCTCTCCAACCCATGATACATAGAGTAGATTACATACATCAATGCCCTCATCACTAGCCCGGTTGGCCATGTAGGAATCAAACATCACATCATCATAGTTAAAAACAAGAAGTAGAGACATATGGGAAAACATGAACAATGTCAAACCATATTCTCCTAATAACAACCAACGCAAAAAATCCTCCTACTGTCATGCTAGATCATCATGAAAACAAGAGAGCCATACTCTCTCATAAGAAGCCATAACAACAATGCTTATTGTTTCCATGCTAAGTCATAAATGAGAATATGAGAGTCATACTCTCTCAAAAGAAGCCATCTCAACAATGCCTCTTGCTGCCATACCACATCATCATTGTACCAAATGTAGTGGCCATATTCTCTCAAGAGAAGCCACCCTAATAAGGCATCTTTTTGCCCCATCACATCATAATTATACCATGTACAAGGAAGATAATTCCCCAACATAAGACAATGCTATAAGGCCTCCTGTTTCCATCCTCCAGCAATGTCATGCAATGTATGGG
Organism: Pinus albicaulis; assembly: GCA_034641835.2. Classification (NCBI taxonomy): domain Eukaryota; kingdom Viridiplantae; phylum Streptophyta; class Pinopsida; order Pinales; family Pinaceae; genus Pinus; species Pinus albicaulis. Next base: position 710,050,429 of record CM076569.1, read on the forward strand.
AAGAATTCAGCCCATACTCTCCCAATAGAAACCATAGCAACAAAGATTATTGTTGCCTCCTTACATTATCATGATGCAAGTCATGGAGCAATAATAAAGTAATGGAAATGTGAGATGTCTCATCAACATAATACAAACAAGCTCCCTTATGCCACATCATGTGAGAGTTATGCTTTCTCCAACACCCAAGTACATACATAAACATGAGATACATCCCAAACATAAGTACATGTAAAGTCATGATACATATCCCAAACAAGAGTAAATATAAGGACATAATATATATCATGTGATGTCCAAACTCTCTCATCAACAACCAAAGCAATCATGCCTTTTTGCTATTCATTCTTCCAATGATGTGTAAGGCATGAATCAGAAAAATATGACTCCTTGAGTGGTATCCATACTCACCCAAGAGTACCCAGCACATCCATGCTTCTTGCTAGCATGTATCATAGATTGGAAGTGGTGTGGAAACCCCTTACTCCATACTATAAACCATTCATCCCAATGTGGATGATGGATCTCATTCTGCAAATAATTGGTATCCTCCCTTCGTAGGACACCAACCTCCTCAAACTATTGAATAAATTTGCACTCCATGATATGTTGAAGTGCACCTCCAATGAGATCTCTCCATGATACCTTCTTCTCATCAATGGCCCTCCAAAACCAATAAGAATCTAGATCTGCTACAGGTAGAAATTTATCTTTGAGCTGTGAGATGCTCATTGAGAAAGTGTCATATAGAAAGGAGAAAATATTTCTCATCTCAAGATGTCTACCATCTATCATATTTTCCTCCATTGCTTCATGAAAGAAGCTTCCATTTGAATGCTCCCATAAGGAATGGGTCCTCTTCTCTTCATTGTTGCTCATGGACATCGTTGTAGGTATGCAAGGTGATACATGGTACTATCTCAAAGTAAGGCACAATGCTGAACTCATAGTCAGCCATTGTACATAGGATCATACTCATCTTATCTTTAGAAATTCTACACTTCAACTCAAGAGGTTGAATGTAGTTCATCCATGAAAAACTAGGATGGTTCTTCGTCTCTTCCTTGATTAGATCAAGGATCCTTTGTGTAGTGATATAACACTGTTCCAAATCAGCATGATGTTATATCCCTTGGTCATGCAATAGCCTTGATGGTATGTCCCCATAAGTTTCAATAAGAGGTACTAAAACAATATGAGATGAAACTAGATGCATACCTTGGATCAACTAAGATTCAGAAACAACTTGCAATATCACAAGAGTTTCCTCTTCTGGTGAAAATTTCTCACCAACTGCTTGTAAGAGTGATGGCTATACTTCTAAAAGTGTAACAGTGCTAGTATATGTCTCCACCTCCTCATGCATCTCATCAATCATGCATGGGGCTCCAAATGTCAAGAAATCAAGACCATCTTGCAAAGATGCAAGTGATGCTCCTCTTGATGTAATCACATCTGTAGCTTGTGGTGGTAGAGGCTCCTCCTCTTGAGTGATAATGAGAACATATTCTCTTGAATATTCATGCACTATCTCCTTGATGATGAGATATTTCAATATGTGAGGTGTCTCTGGTTTCTTTCTACCATATATTTCCTTTAGTCTTTGAATAAAATCTCCATAAGAAGACACTTTCATGTGGGACAAGTGACTGAACCACCATTTTCTTGCTTCACCCTCTAGGTGCAGTGCTGCAAACTCCACAGCCTCTCTTTCTTATATAGGATACTTCAGAAAGAATGTAAATAATTATTCCCTCTAGCCCTCTAGGTGCTTATGGAATATCCATCAAATGCAGGCAATAATAACCTATGCCTCTTTATTTTATTGTTACTTTTGGATCTCCTCTCTTCTTTGAGTTGGAAAAAATATTGGAGAGAGAGATTATCCATCAATGCTCTACGCTGTGACTTGTATTCAGACAGATATTCACTTAGGGTCTAATGCCCCAAGCCTTCATCATATTCATACCAATCCTCTTTCTCAAATAATGTGGATCTAGTGGAATAAGGTGAAGCTCTTTGCTTATCCGATCTTCTTTGTTGCTGAAAAGAAGTGACAGGACCTTCTTCATCTTGAAACCTTCTTGAGGTTTCTCTTTTCCTTTCACTTCTTGCTTCATTAATCTCCTTAGAGATATCCTTCATATATCTAAAGGAATATGAGGACAAATGTAATCCCTCCATAGTAGATATCTACTATATTCTTTTCTTATGTTGTAAAAATGCCCACAAGTTGAACCAAAGATCATGCTTTGATGCCACTTTAATATCCCAAAAGGGAAAATGCAGTAATAATCAAACACAATATGAGAAATACAACAATATAAAGAACAAATATAAATACAACAATAGAATATACAGAAAAACTGAGCCATTTTATTATATAGGAGGTGAATAGCAAGTGCAACAGTGCTAAAAAAGGAATTCACTCAAGCCACGAGATGGTTGAAATACACTAAAGAAACCAGGCACTGGAAATGTTATGATGCTACTATTGCTACTGTTGGAAACTGCTACTACTGAGGAGAAGAACCATGTACGAAAGGTTGTTATATTTCTTAGAATGATCTATGATTTTAACCACAAATTTTACTCTAAAATCCCAGAAGTTTGGCCAGATTTAAAATTTGGATTTCGGCCCTTTTTGGGTTGTACACTGCACCCCTGCTGGCATAAATTGCATTTTCAAGGATGGAGGCTCTCTATCCTGCTGCAAAATATGGCTATAAATCTCAAGGCTAATGGAAATAATGTATACAATGTGCAAGAACGGTCCTCCACTAGATTACTAGCTGAAATGCTAGCAACTTCTCTTCTCCCTTGGATCTACAAGACTAGACTGCAAAATTCCTGAAGGGATTGATGTTGCTGGGGGATTTATAATAGATGGTCTGATACTTGATATAGATCTGAAGCACTAGAAGGCTGATCTTGAAGCTCAAGGTGATAGGATTAATCCTTCACCGGTTCCTCAACTAAAATAATGAAGGACAACCTCCTCCTCTCAAACTAATCTTCAAAAATATGCAATTTCTGAATATGGATGTTTTTCAAAAAGTAGGAACAGTGTGGCACCAATTCCTGATGATGAATGAAGCACAATACTCTTTCAAGAGCTACTCATTGAAAGAGGTGGGATTCCCTACCAGGAACACCCTGTGTTAAACCACGCTTGCAATATTAGCTAAACAACCAAAGAAAGCATGGAATGTCACATGAAAATTCCACTTCAACACGCCTTGTATTGTGCCTTCATCTTATTTATATAGATTATGAGCCTTCTCATGCATTGGCCTTCATCTAAATTGCGTTGTGCATGTGGACAAGATCATCCATGTTTGATTGCGTTGTCTATCCAATTCATCCATCATGTCTAGGTGCAATGTACACCCTCTCCATCATGTGTGCATTAATTGCACAACTTCCTCTATCATCTCATCATGAATGATCCATGATCTTCTATTTGATCCCTTCCAAGATCTTAGTTAACTGTGTCAACCTCCATGATCTATCTCATTAATGAGACATGATCTCCAGTTCATTCATATTAGTACTTGCTCCACTATCTCCTTTATGTAGATCTAGGCTTAGTTAATCCAAATTCATACATCAAAAGTGAATATTTATTCATCATGAGTATTATGGGTCCCTCCACCCTTTTATTTAATTAATTAAGTAGGTTTATTAGGAACTCTAATATTCCAAATACCAGGTGAAAATTTGGGAATATTACAGTCCTCCCCAACAAAATATTTCTTTTCCTCAAGCAACTACAATAAGTGGATTCTACAACAAACACCATCCCTCCAAATACCATCCTCATGTGGAAGGCCTTCCCATCTGTCACAATGTGTCATGCATGTCCAGCTCCAAGGCAGCCTCTCTAGAATGTCTAGAATGACATCCAACTGAAAAGTTAGATACCCTTCCATATCCCTGAATCTCCAAGTGGCAACCATATGATGACCAAAGTTCTCCTCTATACGTGAGATACATAAGATAAAGTGGTTCATTCCCAAAGTGGAAAGTCCCAACTCATGAACTATCTCTCCAACCCATGATACATAGAGTAGATTACATACATCAATGCCCTCATCACTAGCTAGGTTGGCCATGTATGAATCAAACATCACATCATCATAGTGAAAAACAGAAAAAGTAGAGACATATGGGAAAACATGAACAATTTAAAACCATATTATTCTAATAACAACCAACGCAGCAAAGCCTCTTGCTGCCATGCTAGATCATCATGAAAACAAGTAAGAGAGCCATACTCTCTCAAAAGAAGCCACCACAACAATGCTTCTTGTTTCCATGCTAAGTCATCAATGAGAATATGAGAGCCATACTCTCTCAAAAGAAGCCATCTCAGCAATGCCTCTTGCTACCATACCACATCATCATTGTACCAAATGTAGTGGCCATATTCTCTCAAGAGAAGCCACCTCAATAAGGAATCTTGCTGCCCCATCACATCATCATTATACCAGGTACAATGACCATAATTCCCCAATGTAAGCCAATGTTGTAAGTCCTCCTGTTTCCATCCTCCAACAATTTCATGCAATGTCTGGGAAGAATTCAGCCCATACTCTCCCAATAGTAACCATAGCAACAAGGATTCTTGCTGCCTCCTTGCATTATCATGATGCAAGTCATGGAAAAACAATAAATTAATGGACATGTGAGATGTCTCATCAACATAATACAAAAAATCTCCCTTATGCCACATCATGTGAGAGATACGCTTTCTCCCAAACCCAAGTACATACATGAACATGAGATACATCCCAAACATAAATAAATGTAAAGTCATGAGACATATCCCAAAAAAGAGTAAATATAAGGACATAAGATATATCATGTGATGTCCAAACTCTCTCATCAACAACCAAAGAAACCATGCATTTTCCTTATGCATTCTTCCAGTGATGTGTAAGGCATGAATCGGAAAAATATGACTCTTTGAGTGGTAATCATACTCACCCAAGAGTACCCAGCGCAGCCATGTTTCTTGATAGCATGTATCATAGATTTGAAAGTGGTTTGGCAACCCCTTGCTCCATACTATCAACCATTTATCCCAATGTGGATGATGGATCTCATTCTAGAAATACTTGGTATCCTCCCTTTGTAGGACACCAACCTCCTCAAACTGTTGAAGAAATTTTCACTCCATGATATGTTGAAGTGCACGTCCAATGAGATCTCTCCATGAGACCTTCTTCTCATCAATGGCCCTCCAAAACCAATAAGGTTAAGGATCTTCTGCAAGTAGAAGTTTATCTTTGAGCTATGTGATGCTCATTAAGAAAGTGTCACATAGAAAGGAGAAAATATTTCTCATCTCAAGATGTCTACCATCTATCATCTTTTCCTCCATTGCTTCATGAATGAAGCTACCATTTGAATGCTCCCATAAGGAATGGGTCCTCTTCTCTTAACTATTGCTCATGGACAACGTTGTAGGTCTGCAAGGTGATACATGTACTATCTCAAAGCAAGGCACAATGCTGAACTCATAGCCAGCCATTGTACATAGGATCATACTCATCCTATCTTTAGAAATTCTACACTTCAACTCAAGAGGTTGAAATTAGTTCATCCATGAAAAAATAGGATGGTTCTTCGTCTCTTCCTTGATTATATCAAGGATCCTTTGTGTTGTGATATAACGCTACTCCAGATTAGCATGATGTTTTAACCCTTGGTCATGAAATAGCCCTGATGGCATGTCCCCATAAGTTTCAATAAGAGGTACTAAAACAATATGAGATGAAAGTGGATGCATCCCTTGGATCAACTAAGATTTAGAAACATCTTGCAAGATCACAAGAGTTTCCTCTTCCAGTGCAAAGTTCTCACCAACTGCTGGTAAGAGTGATGGCTGCACTTCTACAAGTGTACCAGTGCTAGTATCTGTCTCTTCCTCCTCATGCATATCATCAATCATTAATGGGGCTCCAAATGTCAATAACTCAAGACCATCTTGCAAATATGCAAGTGATCCTCCTCTTGACGTAATCACATCTGCAGCTGGTGGTGGTAAAGGCTCCTCCTCTTGAGTGATAATGAAAACATCTTCTCTTGAATCTTCATGCACTATCTCCTTGATGATGAGAGATGTCACTATGTGAGATGTCTCTGGTTTCTTTCTACCATATCTTTCCTTCAGTCTTTGAATAAAATCTGCATAAGCATACACTTTCATGTGGGACAAGTGACTGGACCACCATTTTCTTGCTTCACCCTCTATGTGCGGCACTGCAAACTCCACAACCTCTCTTTCTGATATAGGATATTCAGAAAGAATGTAAATAATTCTTCCCTCCAAGCCCTCAAGATGCTTGTGGAAGATCCATCAAATGTAGGCAAGAAAAACCTATGCCTCTTTATTCTATTGTTGCTTTTAGATCTCCTCAATTCTTTGAGTTGCAAAAACTATAGGAGAGAGAGATTCTCCTTCAATTCTCTAGGCCGTGACTTGTATTCAGACAGATATTCACTTAGGGTCTCATGCCCCAAGCCTTCATCATATTCAGACCAGTCCTCTTTCTCAAAGAAAGTGGATCTAGTGGAATAAGGTGAAGCTCTTTGCTTCTCTGGTCTTCTTTGTTGCTGAAAAGAAGTGTTGGGACCTTCTTCATCTTGAAGCCTTCTTGAGGTTTCTCTTTTCCTTTCACTTCTTGCTTCATTGATCTCCTTAGAGAGATCCTTCATAGATCTAAAGGAATATGAGGCAAAACTTAATCCCTCCATAGTAGATCTCTACTATCTGCTTTTCTTATGTTTTCAAAATACCCACAAGCTGAGCCAAAGATCATACTCTGATACCGCTATAATGTCCCAAAAGGGAGAATGCAGTAATACTCAAACAAAATATGAGAACTGCAGCAAGATAAACAATAAATCTAAAGACAATAACATAATATACAATGAATTTGAGCCATTTTATTATATAGGAGGTGAATCGCAAGTACAACAGTGCTAAAAAAGGAATGCACTCAAGCCACAAGATGGCTAAAATATGCTAAAGAAACCAAGCATTGGAAATGTTGTGTTGCTACTACTGCTGCTGTTGGAAACTATTGTTACTGAGGAGAAGAACCATGCGTGGAAGGTTGTTAGAGTGCTCAGCATGATCCATTGTTTTAACCACGGATTCTATTCAAAAAACCCAGAGAAACCTAGAAATGGTTTGGCTAGATTTTAACTTTGGATTTTTTGACCCTTTTAGGCTGTACACTACACCCCTGATGGCATAAAATGCGCTGTCAAGGATGGAGGCTCTCTAGCTTGCTGCAAAATATGGATATAAAGATCAAGGTTGATAGAAATAATGTATACAATGTGCAATAATGGTCCTCCACCAGATTACTAGCTGAAATGCTAGCCACTTCCCTTCTCCCTTGGATCTACAAGACTGGACTACACAATTCCTGAAGGGATTACTGCTACTGGGAGATGTATAATAGATGACTTGATACCTGATATAGATCTAAAGCACTAGAAGGCTTATCTTGAAGCTCAAGGTGATAGGATGAATCCTTCATCGGTTCCTCAACTGAAATATTGAAGGACAACCTCCTCCTCTCAAACTGATCTTCAGAAATCTGCAATTTCTGAATATGGATGTTCTGCAGAAAGTAGGAAAAATATGGCACCAATTCCTGATGATGAATGAAGTACAATAATCTTTAAAGAGCTACTCAATGAAAGAGGTGGGATTCCCGACCAGGAACACCCTATGCTAAACAACACTTGCAATCTTAGCTAAATAGTGAAAGAAAGCATGGAATGTCACATGAAAATTCCAGATCTAAACAGATCATACATTAATAATAATCTTCAACATGCCTTCTATTGTGCCTTAACCTTCTTTATATAGATTATGAGCCTTCTCATGCCTTGGCCTTCATATAAACTGCACTGTGCATGTGGACAAGATCCTCCATGTTTGACTGCGCTATCTATCCAAGTCATCCATCATGTCTAGGTGCAATGTACACCCTCTCCATCATGTGTGCATTAACTGCACAACCTCCTCCATCATCTTATCATGAATGCTCCATGATCTTCTGTTTGATCCCTTCCAAGATCTTAGTTGACTGTGTCAACCTCCATGATTTATCTCATTAATGAGACATGATCTTCAATTCATTCATATTAGTAGTTGCTCCAGTACCTCCTTTATGTAGATCTAGGCTTAGTTAATCCACATTCATACATCAAAAGTGGATATTTATTCATCATGAGGATTATGGGTCCCTCCACCATTTTATTTACTTAATTAAGTAGGTTTATTAGGAACTCTAATATTCCAAATATCAGGTGCAAATTTGGGAATATTACACTAGCAAGGGTGCAACGTCACTGGCTGAGGGCGCAACGCCAATGGCTTTTAGCATAGAGCCTGTCGGGCAAGAGTGTAGCACTCTGTCAAGGGCGCAGTGCCCACTTCTAGGTGTGTAGTGCCTTCACAAAATCAACAGAGGAAAAATGCCAGGGGCGCAGCGCTTTCTCCCAGGCTCGCAACACCAAGCTGATTGTGCAGTGCCAAACAAATTTGCCCAAAATCGGCTTGAAAACTCACAAATTTTTCTCTCCTTGACAATTCTAATGCTTTTCAAGACAATATTGATTCTTTGAAGTGTTAGATGAGCTTTATAGGAAAATGGAAGTTTGATTTAATTATGAAAACCCACTTTCTAATGTTAAAGTTCCTTTTTCTTTTCTCACTAGCTCTTTTACAATGTTTGCATGCAGGTTTGCTCAAATGATGAATTTGAACTTTCTTTTGGTCATAGAGGCATGGAAAGTTCATTTTAACAACTTCGGGATTCAAACATATAGCAACATCTTCAAAACCTTCTCTTGTTTCCACCATGGAGTTCAACTTATGCTTTTCACCTTCTCTGACCATTTTCTTCAAAACCCTAGGTGTTTGCAGCTCTTTTGTAGCAATCATTAGTGTTGTATTCTAATTTTTCTGTAGCCCTTTTAATTTCATTCATTTCTATCCAGTTCACCTCACCTTTTTCCATATTTCTTCAATCTATTCTGATATACTTTCTTCATGTTTGGCCTTGTGTGCCTCCTCTATGTCATTTCTGCAAGTGATCACTATTTTGGCACTCAACTGGACCATCAAGTTCAAAACCATAGTTCTCTACAATACCAATGTGTTCCCCTTTCCTTGGCTGTAAGTTGTTTTCATTGAGGAGTAGACAATCTACCTTACCAGTATCTTCTGCTGACACAAATTTCAACACTCCTATAGAAGTGCCAAAATTTGTCCATTTTTCTCATTTACAGACCTTGAACTGATGAGTTAATCTTCTTTGGAAAAATTTTAGGTCCTTCTTGAATAACCATGTCTTGACATTCTATTACATCTGAGCCAGATTCTAGCAAAGGAAAGGCAGTGCCTGAAACATCCAATGACGACCTTAAAACATGTAAAAACCCTAATGACCTAGTGGGAGGGTCCTTTGACCTGATTTTGACTCAAATTTGACTTGGAGATCTTCAAGTGAAAATAGAGTATGGTCAAAAGTGTTGTATTGAAGATCCAAAATCCAATATACTTGATTTATCTAAAGAGCCTACATAGATAGTTTTGTGACCATCAATACTTGATGGACCTAAGGAACATGGGAGAAAGGTTTTATGAAGGAAAGAAGGATGAGAATGAGAGGAATAAGCCTATAATGAGTCTTATAAGAGTAACAGGGTGGCTTTGGGAAGACCAACTAAGGAATAGTGAAAAAACATTTTTATAAGGATAATGAAGGCAGTGAGATTTATGAAACTCAAGATATTCAAGAAATATTGTTTTCAGAAATCTATAAACACCCTTTAGTCACCTAAAGATAGTGAAAAATACTAATGACTAACATAATCCATTGTATTTACTTTATTTTTTAATAATGTATTAATTATATATCATGATGGTGGTATACATATAAAGTATATTCATTATATTCTATTAATTTAGGTATTTAATTTAATAATCAATTCATTAATGTAAGCTTAAAATGTTTTAAATATTAACTTGTATGTATAATAGTGTAGTACATGTGATGCATGCATATGTAGCTATCATATGCATGTCTCGTCTGCATGAAAATATTCCCATGTTCCCTTTAATTTGAGATGGGTCATTACATGAGAAGAGCTAGAACACCTTCCAGCAAGTGAAGCATAGATTGATTAGACTCCCCTAACTCGTAGTGATCAGTGATCCTAGACACTTGCACTTCCAATTAATAAGGCATCATGGAAATTTAATAAGCTTGGAGTTTCATAATCATCAGGAATCAGGGCTGATGATATCGACCACCTTGCAAAGAGAGGATATAATATAAATCGACGTACCAAATCTTGGAATGATAGTGGAGATCTTCCTCGCCCTAGATATTTGGAGGGAGATTATCTTTAAATAAAAAAATGTGCCTCTTGAGAGCGGCTAATCCCCAGTTCTTCTTACTATCATTTGAAAAACTCATAACTGAGGAATTGGGTAGATACATAATATATTATTCATTTCAAGTTTCCCTTGTCCCAAATCAGAGCCTTTTTTGCAAGCTCATTCGCTTCTACATTTAACAACTCAAGGATATGGTGAAAATATTTTTTTTCAAATTGCGAGGCATAAGTGACCGTTCTTTGGGACAGGGGAGGAAACCCCTTAGCCTTAGTCATTTGGAAAATGACAATCAGAGAGTCCCTGTAAACTGAACGATTATGAATTTTGTTTTCTTTGGTCACATCCAAACCTTTCCATATTGGAACTCTTCCATGTTATTGGTTGCAATTCCTAATCCCCATGTGAATTTGGGCATTAATTTTCCATTGAAATTTAAGAGAACCCCTTCCTCTCGGCATCCCCAATTAATTTTTAGAATATTAAAGCTAAAATTGTTATTCATATTTTGTAAAAATACTCAATTTAATAAGGATTTTATATAATTTTAAAAAAATTAATTATATTTTAAATAAAATACTTTTATCTTATTAAATTTGAATAAAAAGTTTTATAAAATTTGAATAAATTATTTTTAAGAAAATGAAAATGGTGATTTTTTTAATTGGGAAATGGAAAATTAACTCATAACTAAATTTAATTACTAAAATTTTCCATTAACATATCAAAAAAAATAAAACAATAAAGCAATAATTCATTAAATTTTTAATTAAACTAATTAGAAAACATTATTATTAATTACATATAGCTTATTTATTATTAAAATTTTGATTATAAATTATAATTTTAAATTTTATATCTATTTAAAAAATAATAAAAAATTATTAAATCAATGGACCAATTTGGTTATTATCGCTATTCCAAAGTTTCCAATAAAATATCAATTATAATATCCAACACTTTAGAAAACTTAAAGCTACCCATAGAAATCATAACCAATTGTTACTATTTTTGACAATTTTTCCTCATTGTGGGGAGATAAATTCTTTTACAGAAAGGATTTCTCTTTTTTGTATGGATAGGTGTAGCTAGGATGGATAGGTGCATAGAGGATGTAGTTTTTAAAATGAGTATATATATTTAAATGTGGTTCAATATGGGAAATATGTTGTAGTGTCTATAAAATGAAGCATTAAACAAATCAAGTTAGATTCATCTTAATTCTAGACTTACCAAGGTTGAGAAGGATCAAGTCCCAAGTTAAGATGGATCTAAAATGGTACTCTTACATTCCATAATGGATTTCCTCAAACGTTTAAATAGCTTTCATCATAAAAAATACCATGGACTTGTAAACCATGATAATTTTATAGTTTAATTTAAATTTATAATTTTATATTATAATTTTTATTTTTATTTTTTTACTTTTAGAATTTTAATTATGCAAAGATTAGTACCTCTTTTTTTTTCTTTTTTCTTTCTTAAATATTTTTTTTAACCAACTCAAGGTGTTTAGGTTGATATTACAACATCGCTACCATATTACATTAGAGTGTGTCTCTTAGCGCAAAGATAATAATAATAATAAAATATAATTTCCCTTCAATTAAAAAAAAATAAAAAGTAAAAAGTAATAAAAATAATAAATAGATTCAATTCAATTTTCCATTTTGTAATTTTGTTTTTATTGATGAAATTACAAACAACTTTTATTCAATTTGTTATATTGTAGTTTTATTTTTATTAATAAAATTACAAAAAAAAAAATTCAAAGAAAGAATTATAATATGCCTATAAATTATAAATAATAATAATTCATATTCATAACCATGATATTTCGGAACATATAATTAATAAACAAAAAAAATAAAAAAAATTAATTAATATACATATAATTAAAAATAATATATTTCTAAATATTGAAATGTGAAATATATATAATATAAATAGTATATCTATTTCACCATATAAATTAATAGAAACCAATATGGTTCTATATCTCACCAAGTCTATCATAAGAAAATCCACACCGAGCAATACCTTCATGCCAACTCTCACCATCATTCTGCTCAAAAAGTTGGGGTTCTCAACACTCTAGTAACTAGTGTTGTGTGAATTTCAGATCATGATCATTTTGAACATGAAAAAAACCATCTTATGGATGTATTTGAAAAGAATGGATACAAATGACACCAAGGAATCAGAGCATTTAGGAATGCAGATAATTCTCCTAAACATAAAGAACAATTGGACTACATAGTTAGCAAAGTTCACCTCCCCTACATAATGGGCACCACCGACAAAATTGCCCATATTTTAAAAAATAACAATATTAAAGTCACTTTTAAACCTATGAATACTATTAGCAGATGCCTCAAATCAGTCAAAGATCCCATTGATCCTAAATGCTACAAAGGATTTTATTTAATTTCTTGTTCATGTGGTAAACCCTACATTGGGGAAACCGATCAATCCATCATGACTAGTATTCAGGAACATTTCACTGACACAAAGCATAATCACTCTAAAACCTCAGCTCTGGCCGATAATTTTAATAAGACCAATCATCATATTTGTATTGAAAAATCTTGCGTTGTAGCCAAGATTTATCATTATCACCATAGAAATTTTAGATAAGCTATAGAAATATAAAAACACACTAATAACCTTAATCGTGATAATGGCTGGAAAATAAGTAATAATTGGATTCCAAATTTGACTTCAGAATCCACACACTCTTAACATCTCCCATCCTCTTATTTCATCTCTCTATTCACTCATTATTTGTTCTTATTCACATCATTCACAATCATCGTCACTTTAATCTACCTCTCAATAATTACAACACAAAAAAAAATCATTATTTCATTTAATTCTCACTTTAATTCAATTTTAATTAATCATTTTTCATTTTTAATTATTATTAATGTTGGTTAATTTTTAATAATTACTAGTTTTTAATAAAAAAATTAATTTTAATTTTTAATTTTAAATTATTTCACAATTTTTCAGTTCTACACTATTTTATTAGTTCAAATTATATTAATCATAACACTTTATAGCTTGTTTATAAACCTAAAAAATTCACATTCCTTCCTTCAAGCCATGTCAGCTCCTTATCATTCTTCATCCTATCATTTTCTCATACTTATATTTATACATTTCATTGAGATCCGACTTTCACATCTTAATCAATCCTGATGATGAACCACAGAGGTTGGCTTGAAACGTCCATACAATCAATATCATTCTGATGGATCCGGAAGATAACTCTACACACAATTATTCATATTCTTAATCATTATATTTCAAAATTTATATCTAAATTTAATTAATAAACACATAAAAAAATTATTATTCACACACACCCACACACATATATATAAAACACGTTAAAATAATCCAATGTAACTACATATATTATTAAGGCTTTGATGAAAAAAATAGATATTTTATATATAGAGATGTGAAATTTATATAAATGCAAACAATATTATTAAGAATTTATATAGATCCACAAATTTATATTAAGTTTGGATCTATTAAGCCCAAGAGGAATCAAATCTCTAAATGCAATTTTTTTCTCAAATTTTATACTTCAAAAAATTTGTATCTTGAGAGATTTAATACCACTCAATGCTTGATAGATTTAAACTTAAGATAAATCTATACTAGTGATATACAAGATAATGTAGTACAACTCAATTCATGATCATACACCAACAATTATTTCCTTTAAATTAAGATTAAAGTGATATTTGAAAAAATACATCTTTATTGATAGTACTGTAATATGTTGAAAATAAAATGTTTCTTATGTTTTTTAATTATAAATTGAGTATAAACTTATAGGACAATCTCAATTTGTAATTGACATTATAAAATATTTGGTAAAACCATGAAATTCAAAATTTTCAATTAATAATTAAAATATTATGTAAAACCATAAAATTCAAAATTCAAATTTCCATAAATATTTTAAAACCATAAAATTCAAAATTCAAATTTCCATAAATCAAACTCCAAAAAAAATGAGTATATGGATTTTAATTATTATAATAAATCACTAATACATTTAATACTTTTTGGTTGTGATTTCTCTCTTTTTAAAAACATAGACATAAAAGCGAGTTCATATGAGTTAGGTATCAAGTTGGATATAGTTTTATTGGTACTCTTCTGATTGCTAGCCATGATTCTTATAATATGTTAGATAATTTTCTACTCGGAATTGTATATTACAAAACACATACATATATATAATTTAAAAATGAGAAATATTTAAAGTTTTAAATTTAAAATATAATTATATTTTTATATTTTATTAAATAATAACTAGAATATTTATTTAAAAAATAAACATTTTTCAATTTAATTTATTTTAAAAAATTATAACTATTTATAATATTTAATTATTTTTTTAAAAGCTTGACAAGACTATATTTTTATTATGTTTAATATATCACTTTGATCGAGGTGGGAAATTGAATAGATAACTTCACAACAATGAGTGTATTAACAGAGCACCCAATTAATATCTATCCAAGACCCATAGACATATTTAAATAGTTTTTTATTATATTAAAATAAATTTGTTTCTAAGTTGTTTTTTTTTAAATGTAAATGGAACAATCTATATTGAATTTGAAAATAGAAGTGTGTTTTCAAATATCAATGAAGTGATAAAATCAAGTTGGCATCATCATCCTTTACAATTTTCCTTAATAACATTCATAAAACAAAACAAACTATATCATCAGAAGTCTAAATTTTTTTTAATTGTAAACGAATCTTTTCATACAATCAATGAAAGATAAAGTATGGGTTTGAAACTCCACATCACCTATGTCTCCATTACAATATTAGCCAATTGGTGTGGACTCACTGGATTGTGTGGAGTTTAATGTCCATTAGGTCTTAGGTTCAAATCTCATGGGGAGGAGTTGAGAATGGAAGCCAATTGTCGGGGTTACACTATCCTAAGGGGTTTCCAAGATAGACTAAGTCTCGCACAATCCTAGTGGCATCATCTTGTTGTTGATCAAATTTAAAATTTTCATCAAGAAAAACTTTATGTCTATGTGGTGATTTAGTAGGAATCAAAGTAATAGAGGGAGTTGTTTAATATTTTAGGTTAAAAAAATGAATATAATTAAACAAGTTATTACAGTAATTTTTTAAGTGACCTGGGTTAATTTAGAATTGAAAAATTGTTGGAAGTATATATATATATATAACTTTGAGCATTTTTAAAAAAATTATCAATTTTATGATGAAAAAAATCATTTTACTAGAAAATTAACTCATTCCTGGGTGGGATAGATTTTATATTGAATAATATAAAAGAGAAGAAAAACATAAAAGTGATTTAAGAGATAGATAGTTAAGATAAAACAAGAAGGATATTTTCTTATCTCTAATGCTATAAAAAGGACAATGAGGAATAAGAATAGCCACCAAGAAACTTTCCTATATCTAATGTAATATAAAAGACAAGAAAATTGTGTAGAAATAATGTACAGTTGTGATTAGTTAACTCAATTATTTGAGTTAAAATTAGTTTAACTAGTTCTATGTGAGAGATGAGCTAGTGATAGGTCCAATGAATTAAATCTAAATTAATTCACAAGTCAATCATTTAACTGATAATTCACTATAAATAGTTGTTGCATGTTAGTTCTAAGGAAGGCCCAGTTGAGATTGGGGTTAAAGGGAAGATCACTATCAGTTGTATAACTAGAAAATTGTACAAGTCATGCATGAGGTCATCAGGTAGCCTTGGATGTATTTCAAAATCATTAATTGGTAATTTCCTAATTAATAGGAGCTCAATAGCCCAGGAATGTGTAAGCAAGGCTAGTCCGGCAGAGGCAAGAAAGTGGTTAAATATTGGACCAAACTTGCTTAAATCATAGCAGTATCAGAGTGAGATAGTCAAGAGAGTGCAAAGGTTTCTCGTAAAGAGAAATAACATTGTATTATTTCATGTTCTTGACTTTATGAAATATATAGATAGTGGGGTTTTTAGTTTAGGATTTCCCTAGATACATCTTGTGTTGCATGATTGATATTTCTTTCTCTTACTTGTTTATGTGATTGTGTGAACAAAATTGGTTTTCGCAATTTGTAGAATTGATTCAGTATTTTGTTTTATTACATTACAATATCATTTGAATCTATTTAGATATTTATACATGGTATCAAAGTAAGAATCCGTATAGAAGAGAAGAACCCGAGTTTGTTTTGGACATGTGAATCAAATTTGCATATTTATTCTTCAAGACTAGCAGCAAATCAAGATGTCTTTCACTGGCTTGAGACTTTAATATTCACTTGAGGGAAATTCAAATTACATAGCATGGAAGGACATGATGGGGGTAGTGATATAGGAAAATGGACTAAAGGAATTCATAGACAACAATATTCCCCAGCCTACAGCAACAGATGCTTAACTTCTTGATGCATGGAAGAAGAATGTAGAAAAAAAGAGAAGGATTCTATGGAAGGAAACTCCATATGCTATGTAGAAGGCATTAACATATCTATTTTAGAATAGCAGTAACCATAGGAAGTTGGAACTGAAGTACAAGCTCTTAAAGATAAATATGGAGAAGGGAGACATGATTCCAAAATACTTGACAAAGTTCACTCAATGTCGAGATGAACTTGGAAGTGTTGGGGTAATAGTTCCCCAGGATGATTTAGTGAGCCTAGCACTTCTAGTCCTTCCCAAGAGCTGTCATATCTACTAGTACTCAAAGAATGGGAGGGAGAAGCTACTAGAGTGGGAGCGATTGTGGTATGACTTGTTATAAGAATATATTTGGTGGAACACAAGAGATGGATCCTCATCAAATACTAACGATGAGGAGAAATGTGCATTGGATGGACAGGTGAAGAAAGGGAAATATAAGGCATCTCGTTCCAAATCGGATTCCGGTTAGGGAGGCAAGAAGCAGGACTTGTCAAAGGCAAAAAAAATTCACTGTCATGAGCTTGGACACTATGCTACAAAGTGTATGCACAAGAATACCAAAAGGAAGACCTTAGGAGGAGAGGCAGGTGAAGTACTTGCTTCATAGTTCGAGTTAGATTTCACCCTCATTGTGTGCATGATGTCATCATTGATGGGTTTTTTGTGCTACTTAGATATTCGAGCTTCATTCCATATGACTGATAATAAATAATTCTTCAGTTTCTTGGAGGAGAAGGATCTCCAGATGCACATCGAGATGGGATATGACGAGAGGTATATAATTACCTTTCAGCGGGAGTCAGGTAATCCTCTCACATTAAAAGATGTCATGTATGTTCCTGGTTTAAAGAAGAATTTTTTTTTAACGCTATGTTGGAATATTGTGGCTATGATGTGATATTCAGTGAAGGAAAGGTGTTCCTTCGTCATAAAGCTACAATATAGATGAAAAATATTAGGGCTCAAGTAAAGAACATCGACAAATTCGATGTAGAAGATTGTGTTGACTTGAGAACAAAAGTAGAGAAGGTGGGAAGCTGAGACATCGATGAGTTATGGCACAGGAGATTGGGCCATATACACCATGGTGCTTTCAAGAACATGCAATAGATTTCTACAAGACTTCCAAAGGGTGCATTTGTGCAGCGAGATACATGAAAAAGGTATACATTTGGAAAGTATACCAAAACCATCTTTCACAACAAGGAAATTCGAGTAAGGGAGATCCTTGAGAGAGTTCACTCATACGTTTGTGGACTATTCTCAACAGCTTCCACAAAAAAACATAGGTATTATGTGATTTTTGTAGATGATTTTTCATGAAACTGTTGGATTTTCTTCATGTAGGAGAAAGATTATATGTTCTCCAAGTTTTGTAAGTGCAAAGCACTTACCCAGAAAGATATAGGGAAGAAGGTGAAGGCTCTGAGGAGCAAAAATGGTGGAGAATATGTCTCTAACGAATTCAAGAAATTATGTGTGTTAGAAAGAATTAAAATGGAATTGATAGCACCTCATTACCCACAACAAAATCGGGTTGCAAAAAGGAAGAACAAAAATATTGTGGGAGAAGCACAAGCTATGTTGCATGATCAGGGCCTACCGTTGCATCTGTGGGTGGAAGCATGCAATACAAGAGTATTTGTGCAGAACAGAAGTCCTCATCGAATAATTGGGATGAGCACAATAGAGGAAGAGCTTTTAGTTAAGAGACCAGATGTGTCGCATTTTAAAATATTTGGTTCATCAATTTATTTCCATTTCACCAAATATGTCAGGAAGAAGTTAGAGCCAACAACTAAGTTATCGATATTTGTGGGGAAAAATTATACAACTCACAACTATGGGGTGTACTTTCCAGCACATAGGATGAAAATGGTCAAAAGAGATGTGAAATTCCATGAAGAGAAGGCCATCTGAATTTCCCTTGAGAGGGAGTTTCAATTGCATGCAGTTGAGAAGATTTTGGCTCCAAATGAAGAACCTCAAAATGTGGAGCAACCACAAGTAGAAGTACATAGAGTGGAAGCACCCACTCATGCAGAGACATCCTGATACGAAAGAAAGCACACCAAAGAAGTTGGCAGGCTGTTACTAGATGCGAGAGAGAGTGTGGGGGCACCCACATCACAACGTAGGCATAGAAGGTCCCCTGAGCAATACACTGGATACATGGATCTTATGAGAGATGGTGTAGAGATAGAGCCATCCTCTTTTGATGAAGTAGTGTAGCAACCAATTTGGGTTGATGCCATGGTTGAGGAGTATGAATCCATTATCAGAAATAGTGCATGGGAATTTGTCCCAAGACCAGAGGGGATGTCAGTTGTAGAATCCAAGTGGATCTACAAGGTGAAGCATGTAGCAGATGGGATTTTGGAGAAGCACAAGGCCAAGTTTTTTCCCATAGGGTTCTCTCAAGTGGACGGGATTGATTATGATGATAATTTTTCACCAGTCGAAAGGTACTCATCAATCATATCCATCCTTTCACTCCTAGTGCAGATGGGATGGAAGATAGACCGTATGGATGTAAATACATCCTTACTCAATGGGGTGATTGAGGAAGAGGTGTACATTGAGCGACCGAAAGTTTTTATGACCTTCGATAGGGAGTAACATGTGTGCAGAATCAAGAGCATTGTATGGGTTGAAGCAAGCACCTCGTACTTGGCACACCAGGATCGATAGTTATTTTACCAGGTTGGGATTCATCAAGAGTGAAGCAGATGCAAACCTTTATCATATTGTGGTATAATGTAAGATTTTGATTATTGTACTTTGTGTCGATGATCTGATACTAATAGGTTATGAGCAGCTCATCAAGTCTTGCAAAGAGTGTCTTGGAAGAGAATTTTAAATGAAGGACATGGGAATGTTGCAATATTTCCTAGAATTGGAAATATCAAAAATAGATGGGGAGATATTTGTATCTCAGGGAAAGTATTCCAACGAGATCCTTAAGAAATTCCACATGGAGTGCAACAAACCCATGGAGACTCCTCTAGCAGGAAACTAGAGGAAGGAGAATGCTACTTCAGGCGAGGTAGTAGATGCTACTGTTTATAGGCATCTTGTGGGTTCACTCATGTATTTGGTAACACGACTAGACATATGCTATGCGGTTAACCAACCTAGTCAAGCGATGGTTAAGCCTACAAAGCTCTTTTGGAAGGAAGAAAAGCATGTGTTGAGACACCTCAGAGGCACTACAAAGTATGGGTTATGGTACAAACATGAAGAGGGAGTGAAGCTTCAAGGCTTCACCGATGAACATTGGGTAGGGAGACCATCCGACAGGAAGAGCACATCAAGGGGAATATTCAACATAGGATCAACAACAGTTTCTTGGCATAGTGGGAAACAGAGACCAGTTGCACTCAGTTCAACAGAGGAAGAGTAAATGGCATCCAATCAAGTAGCATGTGAGGCTAGCTAGATGAGGAAGATACTTGTTTTTTTTGGTCGACAGATGGATCAGACGGTGATTTCTCGGTTGATCCAGTTTTTCGTTACATGTCCAAGCATATTGATATATGGTATCACCATCTCAGAGATTGTGTGCAGAGGTAGATTGTGTCATTAGAGTACATTCCCATGGAGGAGCAGGATTCAAAGATCTTGACAAAGGCACTATCAATAATCAAATTCGAATTCCATAGAGGCAGGATAAGTGTAGCAGACAATCCCAAGAGAATAAATTTGGGCAGGGTCCATTAAGACGTATTGTCTCACAGATCATTACATTCTACGGGAGCCCACAATACACAGTAGCAGGATGGATCAATAGTGATTGATGCAGTCAGGTGTCAAATACTAGAGCGCAAATACGAGTTGGAAGCAATGCATATGACACAAATGTAGAGTCAGTGGCAGCACAGAGTTTTTAGTTGACAACGCAGTAGCTAGAAGCAGTCAGAAGACTCTGGTGACAGATGCATCATTTTATTCAGTTTGGATGCTTTTTCAATTTCGGAAGTTGCATTAGCAAAAAAAACACTAGAGAAGTGTTGCATGCAAAACATTCCAAAGGTACCAGATCAGGATAGAGTTTAATCCCTTTCTTGTTGAGAGGGAGTGATGAAAATGGCTACAAGAAAGACTGAAAATGGCACCCATGAGGATTCTAGTTTAATTGTCCCTTAATTAAATTAGAAGTAAATTGTAATTCCACATCACATGACAACTTGTACGAATTAAATGAGTTATTAAGAATTAGTTAGCAAATTCAATTCGATTTGAGGGTCAAAATAGAGGCATGTACGGTGTCTCCTACTTTTTATAAGCCCTAGTTGAGTTATTTGTGAGTTGTAATTAGTTAGCTCAATTATTTGAGTTAAAATCAGTTTAACTAGTTATAACTCAGAGATGAGCTAGTGATAGGTCTAGTGAATTAAATATTATTTAATTCACAAATGGTGATCAATCAATTAACTGATAATTTGTTATAAATAATTGTTGCATGTCAGTTTTGACAAAGACCCAGTTGAGATTGGGGTTAAAGGGAATATAACTATGAGTTGCATAATTAGAAAATTGTATAAGTCATGAATGAGGTCATCAAGAAGCCTTTGATGTATTGCGCAATCATTAATTGGGAATTTACTAATTAATAGGGGGCCAATTAGCACAGGTTTGCGTAAGCAAGGTTGGTCATGCAGAGGCAAGAAAGTGGTTAAATATTGGACCAAACTTGCTTAGATAAGAGCAGGATGAGAGTGAGACAGACAACAGAGTGCTGAGGTTTCTCAGGAAGAGAAATAAAATTGTATTGTTTCATGTTCTTGACTTTATGAAATATATAGATAGTTGGGTTTTTAGCTGAGGTTTTCCCTATATACATCTTGTGTTGTGTGATTGATATTTATTTCTCTTACTTGTTTATGTGATTGTGCGATCGAAATTGGTTACCACAATTTGTAGAATTGATTCAGTATTTTGTTTTAGTACATTACAAGATCAAATGAATCTATTTACATATTTCTACATGATTATGGTTAGGTCTAAATAGGCCACGATTATTATAACCAACTCTTCTAACGATATCAACTATTCATTAAGCTCCAAGTGCATCCTACAATGAATCCTCATGAATGCTTCAACGTATTTCTCTCATTTATGGATTTCCTCGATGTGCTTTGTTATGTCAACTACATAAGTATTTTTGTTGCAACTTTTCTTCTAAATTTGTATCTTAAATTCGTCTTTCCATTTATGCCAATGAATGGTTGACTTCATTTGTGCATTCTTATTTTATTGTTTGTTTATCTTTCACATTAGCCCACTCCTCTCTTCACATCACTAAGCTCAAGAAAGATGCAAAATCTGCTCCAATAATAATAATGTGTCATTATATCTACCCTTCTTCTTAATTCCGGAGTGAACTTAGCAACAAATTCAACACCTAAATCTATTCACCACTTGCATTTGGATTCATAGTCTACCAAATAAGCCCACAAACCCACCAATATCTCATAGAGAAAGAAAATAATATACAACAAATAAAATTAATACATTTCTTATTCCAGACCAAATTAACCTACACAAATCACTAAAATATACCATCATATAGTTCTTAATCATACACACCAAGGGATTAAGGAAAAGTGAAGGAATGTCATTTGATGTATTAACTTACTATCCCAGATTCCTTGCATTTCATGAATTTGTTTGAATGAGATGTATTCATTATAATATTCATACACATTATTGGGAAGATAGAAAGGTGATGTCGTCATTTGAATCACAAATCCCCCTTGCATCCTAGCTCCCTTGTTGACTTAATCATTTATATTTTTTTTTTCCCTTCACAGGACACGAAAAAAACCAATCTTCTCAGAGCCTTGAACTTCTAATAAAACTCTTTGCATAAACTCTTTGAAGCATAAGTTCAAAGAGTCTGAAATTTTCGCCAAAAAATTATCTAATTGAAATCGTAGAAATATTGTGGATTCCCCACCAACATTGAATTTTGAATTTATTTATCTTTTAAAATTAAAATGGAATCTCTTTGTCTTTTAAAAATTAAAATTATTTCACATAATGCTAAAGTTTCCATCTCATCCTAACTCTCCATATCAAACCCATTTCGAAGTGAAAAATGAAACTAGCATTTCTATACTTACCAATTTAATTATTTTATTAAAAAAATTTATTCTTTGGTTAAATTTTGTAAATAATTTAATGACTTCCCAGGAATCTTTTCATAAATTCATCTAATGGCTAATCCCATGGTACATTCGACAATAATGAAACACGAACCAAAAAAACAAGTTGTTCGACAATTGTGAAATATACCATGTGTAGTATGGAAACCATGTTTAGAGTTATTTAATAAAATTAAAAAAAAATGTATTTAAAATTATTTATTATAAAGATATTAAAATTATTTTAAAAATTGTTTATGGGTGTAGAGTAGATAGTAATAAGATGTTTTGTGTACTTTTTGGTGTAAAAATTATTTATTCGAAATTGTGTAGCAAAAAAATTCAGTAAAAAAAACTAGTATAGCCTAAACCAAGTATGATCTTCTAATAAATATAACAATTTAAATACCTATAAAGTATAACTACTCAAACCAGAAATTAAACATACTATCAAAACTCACATTACTTAACCATCAAAACAATATATTTTAAAAAATTATTACATTGAAAATAATAAAAACAAACTTTAAACATGAATATATTGATTTTTATAATTATAAATCGTTGAATATAATAAAAACAAACTTACTATGAAGAGGGGTTAAACATGGAATATGTTGATTGTTATAATTATAAATTGTTGTTGCTTTGTAACATATGTGTGATTTTTCTCGATTTCAACCTCTTTTATTAAAAGAAAGGTGCACTGAGCCCATGTGAGTAGTGCACGAAGTTGGATATAGTTTTATTGGCATTTTCCTAATAGTTAATTATCAAATTTCAATTGCTTAGATGTACTTTTATTATTAGTGGTATGGCATAGTAAAGTAAAAGTAGTTATGAGTTTATTTAATATATTATTATTAGTGATATTTTATAAAGTAAAATTTATTAAGATATATTTTTATATTTGATGTGTATTAGATTGCGAAGTTGGATATAGTTTTATTGGCAATTTCCTAATAGTTAATTATCATTTTTCATTTGCTTAGATGTAATTTTATTATTTTATTGTTAGTGGTATGGCATTGTAAAGTAAAAGTAATTATGAGTTTATTTAATATATTATTATTAGTGATATTTTATAAAGTAAAATTTATTAAGATATATTTTTATATTTGATGTGTATTAGATTGCGAAGTTGGATATAGTTTTATTGCCAATTTCCTAATAGTTAATTATCATTTTTCAATTGATTAGATGTACTTTTATTATTTTATTATTAGTGGTATGGCATAGTAAAGTAAAAGTAATTATGAGATTTTTTTAATATATTATTATTAGTGATATTTTATAAAGTAAAATTTATTAAGATATTTTTTATATTTGATGTGTATTAGATTGTTTTTAATTTTTTTTTTTTAATCTATAATTTAACATTAGAAATTTAAATTTTGTTTTTTTATTATTATTTAAATTATTTATTTTGTAAAGTGATTGATTGAGGTGTTATTATGGGTTGTTCAGTAACTTCCATTCTTATTAGTTTCTTTTCTTTTTCTTTCTTTCTTTCTTTTTTTTTTTTTTTTTTTTAACTTTTTGATTTTTTTTTTTTTTTCTATTATTTCCATTTTCATGAGTTATAGTTTTTATCCATATTTTATA
This sequence comes from Pinus albicaulis, assembly GCA_034641835.2. Lineage (NCBI taxonomy): Eukaryota > Viridiplantae > Streptophyta > Pinopsida > Pinales > Pinaceae > Pinus > Pinus albicaulis. Next base: position 710,075,084 of record CM076569.1, read on the forward strand.
TTTAAGATGACTTATTATTATATTAAAAACATATTTAGATAAATTTAATTATAAAAAATTATATTTATTAATAAAAAATAAAACACACACACATAATAAACATATATATTAAAGTGTATATATGTTAATATAAATATTAGTTAATCATATTTCTAAACTTTCTGTGATGGCATTCAACAATACTATATTTTTTTAATTGTTTTATTCTTTTGATGAAATATTTTTCTTTATTATTTTTTAGTTTAATTAAGTTATATTTAAACTAAGCGCAAGTACTAGGTACTATGTAGCCCTTGTTTTTATTATGAGATGTGTAAGAATACTAGTGATTATAAAGTTTTTGCATATGAAATATGTATGAGTTTATAAATATTTAACATGTGAAGGGATTCTTTATGTATCTTTTTTTATATTTTATTTGATTTTATTGTGATTTTTCCTTATAGTGAAATAAATTTACTTCATAATTTATATTTATGTTACAATATGCACCAGAAAATTTAAGGATGTATTTAGCTTGAATTTGAAATCCAAGCATCTTTTTTGTCCCATGATGAAGTGATAAAATGGAGTGGACATTATTATCCATTACAATCTCATTAGGTAAGGTTGATAAAATCAAACAACCTTTATCATAAAAAGATGAAATATTTTAGCAATGTAAATTACTCTTTTTGTACAGTCCATGAAAGATAAAGTATGGGTTCAAAATCCCAAATCCCCTATGTCTTCATTGCAAAATTCCCAAGAGGTGTAGATTGGTTTATTTGGGTAGGGTTTCGTCTCATTAGGTCTTAGGTTTAAATATCATGGGGATGGGTTGAGGGTGGAGCCAAATGTGGGGGTTACATTGTCCCAAGGGGCATCTAGGTTCGATTGAGTCTACATTATTTTTGTGATAACATCTTGTTGTTCGGAAGATCATTATTTCATCCAAAATGTGGATTGGTACCCACCTAGGCATAGCTTAGTATTGAAAAAAAGAATATATTCATTGCAAAAGGGAATTAAGTATCCCATCAACATCCCCACAGATGGTGCATGAATGAGGTGATCAACGTGACCTTAGGATGAAGGTACACAAAAAAAAGGAATCAAGTAGGTTGCCTCCACTTGGCAGCCTACATGGCCACCTCGTCGTTGAGTGAAGGGAAGAAAATTTGGAAACTTCATGACCACCACTGTGATACAGATTTGGTGCCAATGAAGATTAAGGGACGTAGAATGACACATAGTTTTGCATGGTCGAGGAAGAGGGTTGTTCATTGTGGAATATTATGGAATGCATCAAGCTCATTGTGCTGTGAAGTGGAAAGAAATGGATTTCCTCATGAGAAAATAACACATTCAGTTTCATATAACTAGTTAGTCATGGTGGGAGGCCAAAAAAGTAGGTGTCACTAGATTTATAGAATTGATTCATCGAGAAAATGAAGTCAGGGGCTCTGATATTGATTGTGCATATTGATATCTCCGACCTTCTCTCACTATCATGTGTGATCCCCTACTTCGTATCCATCATATTTATGTTTGCTTTCTTTTTTTTATTCCCTGCAATTTTGCCTAAATTTTGTATTTCATCACGTTTGGTTCACTATCCTTTATGGGTATTATTTCCATTTGGTTTTCTCTCGCCATGTTGGGTTCAATTTATATGGGTGGTCAAATCTTGTATTAACACCCCCCCCTAAGTATTAGTTTTTCCCTCAGCTTTTCCTGGTTATCTCCCTAGCCTCCTATCTTGTGTTCATGGTTATGATCCAGGTGGCTCTGGAAAGGCTCAAATTACAAATTTTTTGATTCTCAATGAAACCAATTCTAAGTTTTAGATCTCATTATTCTAAATCCAATGGTGCAAACGACACTCAAATCTGAGTCTGTAGGAATAACTTATCACATTCATAAGTTCACAAGTTAAAGTAGGAAAGTGGGACCCATAAGATATACGTGGTAGTCGATTGTCCAATTAGCCAAAGAGACATGACACTCCATTGTTGGATCTTTCCCCTGCAGAAAAGACTATATATATAGATATAAAAATGGTTATTAAAATAACTATATAAAGTGAAAAACCAACATTATAAAAAAAGTCAAATAGTTATGATCCCAGTCAATATAAAAAACCATAATTCAAAAAATATATATATTAAAATGTCATGGTGGGGTTATTTAAAGTATGGGTTTTTAACAAATCAAAACCAAAAAATATATTAATGGAGACGTCATTGTAATTAAGTCGCATATGGTTTTCATATGGTAAAACGTACCATATTCATAACAAATATAAACCCTATTTATATGATTTCCAAACGACGACCACACTACAAGGAAAAGACCCTCTAGCGGAGGTTATAAAGGAGGTTTTTAGTGTTATAAAATTAGCCAAAATTGTCAAAAAAACATTTGCTACAATATTTTTTTATGGTTACAGAGGTTTTAGTGAAGCTTTTAACGGAAATTCAACACAACTAAAAGAAAATGGGCAGCCGGAGGTTATTACAAAATTGTTTTTCATGGTGTGCTTCTTGGGCTTGACGCATCAGTGCATACATCTAAAAGGTGGTCCAGGCTAGTTGATGGAGAACGCAGCCGTTAAGGTATAAAACCACACTGGTCGCAGTGTTGGTGATACAATGCACGAGGGGATTGGGGGATTTTTGCGGTGCCTATAGGTCGTCTTAACTCACTGGTGCGTAGACTTATAGAAACGCACTGGTGCGTAGTATCACACAAATGCACTGAGATTTATAATTGGTATGGGTATTTGTGCAGTGCCCATAGGTCGTAAAAATGCACTGGTGCGTAGAGACACATGAACACATCGGTGCAAAGTATCACACATAGGCACCGAGATTTATAATTGGTATCGGTATTTGTGCAGTACCCATAGGTCGTCCAAATGCACCAGTGCTTAATTCCACATAAACACACCGGTGCGCAGTACCGCACAAACGCACCGATATTTTTAATTTTTTTTGGTATTTGTGCTGTGCCCATAGGTCGTAGAAATGCACAGGTGTGCTTCATAATACAAACACACTCGTGTACAGTAACTGACATGCACCGGTTTTCATTTTGTATTTTTTAGAAACATCAACCTGTGACAGTGCAATTATTATGATTGTTTTAAATTCATTATTCATAAAAAATCAACACATATATGTATTATAAGAACATTCATATGAATTAAATTCTTAATAGTGCATTTTAATGTGATGTTTGGGTTAATTTTTTATATCATATCATCAAATTTCACATCTTTTCATTATAATATTTAATCATCCATAAATTTAATCAGTGGTGTTACATTTCATGACGACAATGGAGAACGCAATAGAATAAATTAAAACATATTATATATATATATATATATATATATATATATATATATATATATATATATATATATATATATATATATATATATATATATATATATATATATATATATATAAGACAGTCCTTTCCATACAAAATGGGACAGTTATTGGTATCCCTTTTTCTTTCAATTGGGACACTATGTCCATTACATTAAACAAAATGTCTCATTTCACAGGATAATATTTCAAAAAATACGTCTTACTTTGGTATCCAAACATAGTGATCATCATTCTTCGCTTGAACTGTTGTCACTACTAGAGCTAATTCCAGACTTGGGTTATTTTCAGAAATGTTTTGTTCACTGTGTTGATTGTTTTCTTCTTCTTCACCTTCCATCTAAAAACATAAAAATAAACTGTAATGAGTGTATATACATTGGTGAGAATAATGAAAATTGCAATATTAATTAATATACATCAATGTAAATTGAAAATAAATGGCGTACCATTGCAACAATTGACTCATAAACTATACACATTCTTTCAAAACCATGTAACATGCCATCTTTCAAGGTTTTATCTGTTGGCGCAGTTCCATACTTTGTTTCTTGCAAGTTTTATACCCCATAACAAATCATATATTAAATATAAAAGTTTTTTTTGTTCTATTAATTATAGACAGAGCTAAGTAAAACAAGATCAATAGATGCTTACAAATTCCACAATTAATTTATGATATGCCAACATATACTCACAACCCATATTTACCCCAATTTCAATCAATTCTTCTAATGGTTCTTCTTTGTATGTTAGCACCTGTTTGAAGACATTCAATGATGATTTTTGTAAAACAACTTAAAAAATAAAAAAAGGAATCTAGTTAAGTTGTTATAAGGAAGTAACAATTACTCAAAAACTTAGATATCAACCCTTTTCTTCCTTGTCGTCCAGCTTTATGTGCTGAATGGGTTTCATTTTCTTTTCTTTTCTCCAAGAAAATACTTGAAAATTAATATTTAATGATAAATTGTTTGTTTATTGTACCTAGTGATCGAAAAATTCAATGATTACATATTACATTTGAAGCATGTTGATGTTGAGATGGCTCTTCCTGCGATGCAATTTTTTCCATTTCTTTGACCGTCTCCTTGTACACCTTTTTGGACATACCTATAGGCATATTTTTGATATCATCTCATTCATCTTTTGAGATTTTCGTAATCTTCCTGAAAATGTAACATGACAATCAACTATTTAGTTTTTATATTGATATATGAAAATTAAATATAACAGAAGTGATATTTATAAATAATTCTAGACAAACATTTAAAGGAATATTACTTTTTCATTCCTTATTTTTTGTTGTTGTACATATTTTCTATTATAAGTCTGACATGTCTCATTGACCAATTCTCTGGAAACTCCTCTTGTATTTTAGATAAAATTTGGTTCTTCAAATCATTGGATTGGTTTTTGTATTGTAAGTGGAAAGAACGTCTATACATTCATTCCACTAGATCCCTCAAACTTTTGTAAAAGTTTTTCCCTCTTTCGTTAACCTCCAGCACCACTCCAGATGAGCTAAGGAGAAATTCATTTTCATTTGCATGTTCTATTTTTTTCTTTTCTTAGAACAAAATTCCTTTTATGAGTTGTTGGTCCCTTTATAACATTAAACATGCATGAATTAATAGATTGGTTGACACATGTTATATAATAATTTTAAGTATATTATTAATGAAAATTAAAAAAAGAAACTCATATTGGAACGATAGTATTTTTTCATTCACCTAATTCATCCTTTTGTAATTTTTCCACAAATATTTTACGCTCTTCTGCTCCTAGATCATAAATAATATTATTGAGCTTTGTCATTTTGTAGCTCTGCATGATACACAATAAAAAACACATATTAGTTAAACTTACATATAGTTCAAAAATAATACTTTTTGTAAAGAATTTACAAAGAACTTGCCTTTTTTTCTTTTCTTGATTTGTTATTAGTAATTTTGTTACTTGATCTCTTGTCAGTCATTTCTATATCAATTTGAAACCTATACCATAAAATTCACTAATATATTTATAAATAAATTGTCAAATTTTCAGGTAAAAAAAAAAACTCAAGAAATCGGTGTGCCATTTATTCTGTACGCACCGATGTCGGTGCGTGGAGGTATTATAAACGCACCGCACAAACCGTATAATAGACCGTACGGTGCTCAATGTCAACAAGGAGCATCAGTGCGTTACATGTTAACCACCACATCGATTAACATAGAGAAAATAATAAAAATCATCGAGTGTTAGTTTTTGTAGCATAAACTGGTGCCATATTTTACATACGGCTCATTAATAAAAATAAAAAAATGTTTTTAAATTTTTTATAACTATACTTTCACGATGCGCTTGTACAATACAACGCACCAGTGCGGTAGGTTACGCTGGGTGCACCGATGAAAAAAATGTGTTTTTTTTAATTCATGCAAGGGTCGAAATGGATTGGGATCTGACTATGCAAGTCATCCCATGGGTCGGATGTAAGCAATAAAAACCCTATAAATCTAAAATGAAAAGGCCTAATTCTGAAATCATAGAAAGAGGGAGAAGAAAGGGCAGAAACAAAAAAAAATTAGGGTGTGTTTCTAAAATGGATTCTTTTTTTGTGTGAAACAACACGTTCACAGTGTGCCATAATGAAATAGTGCACTGGCAACATATTTTACATATGGTGCACTGATAAAAAAATATTTTATTTTTTCAATTTTTATCACAGTACTTTTGCGGTGCGCTGGTACAATGCAACACACCGATGCGCTAGGTTATGTCGGGTGCACCGATGAAAAAAAATCTATTTTTTTTTAAATTCACGCAAGGGCTGACATGGAGTGGGATCCGAATATGCAAGTCGTCTTGTGGGTTGGATGTATTAGGCCTACATGTAGCAATACAAACCCTTTAAATCTAAATTGAAAAGCCCTAATTCTGAAATCACAGAAAGAGGAAGAAGAAAGGGTAGAAACAAAAAGAATCTAGGGTTTGTTTCTAAAATGGATTTTTTTTTGTGCGAAACAGCATGTTCGCGGTGCGCCATAATGAAATAGTGCACCAGTGCCATATTTTACATATGTCGCACTGATAAAAAATAATATTTTGTTTTTTAAATTTTTTATCACAATACTTTTGCGCTGCACTGGGATAATCCACTGGACTGGTGCACTAGGTTATGTCGAACGCACCAATGAAAAAAATATGTTTTTTTTTAATTTCACGAAAGGGCCGACATGGATTGGGATCCGAATATGCAAGTCATCTCGTGGGTTGGATGTCTTATGCCTATATTTAGCAATACAAACCCTATAAATCTAAATGGAAAAGCCCTAATTCGGAAATCATAGAAAGAGGGAGAAGAAAGGGCAGAAACAAAAAGAATCTATGGTTTGTTTCTAAAAATGGATTTTTTTTTATTTTTATTTTTATTTTTTTTTTGTTTCTGAAAACTGCAGAAAAAAGTAAAAAAAATTGTACAAAAATTTAAAAAACAATAAACTGTAATCACAAGATCATTTGAAATTCTATGCTACAGGGTTTGAATCACCAGAGGTTTGGAATTTTGATTATATGAATACTTTTGTTCGAACGTATTTCCCTGCTCCACAATGCTCTCGTGCTTTTTTTGCTTCAAGTATGTCTCCTGAAAATCTCTGGCTGAATTTTTTTGCAAAAATAGTGAAATAATGAAAAGTGTTTAGTATTTAAAGAAATGTTTTATAAAATTAGATTTTCAAAAATATTTTGCTGCCCATTTTTCAATTTACTACTTTTTTTTCACTTAGAGAAAATAGAGTAGCGCTTTTTTTATTTGCAGTTATTCGTCATAGGTGTGTCACATAATAGCACCACACTGGTGCGTCTGTTTATAAAATGGCACTGGTGCGCAGTACCAAAAATGCACCGGTGCAATGCTCTGTACATTAGAACCGATAACAAGAAATCCATTTTTAAGGCACCGAAATTACTTTTAGGTGTGTGCACCAAAAATTATTGTTGATTTTTCTCAAATGTAGGGAGAAAATATCATAATTATATCGAATGGACAATTATTCAAAATCCAACTCGTTCCATAATATTTCTCAAAGTCCATCGCGGAGTTCTCCCTATCCATCTCAAGACGTAATATTTACTTTAGATTTTATTTATATTTTCCTTATCTAATTGAATTCATGTTTTTTATCCATGTCAATCATGCAAAGCTTAATTAAATTTATAACGTATACAAATGTGTAGGTTCATGCAAATTCAACATCGAGTTCAGATGCACAAAATATTCAAATAGCCCTAAAATGTCGGAAGCTCTTATCAGCAGCTGCATACCGCAAGGCGCATTTGGTAGATGAAAATGGACAATCACTTCACCCTACCAATTGTAACAATATTGCATTTTCTAGCCACAATCCTGGGAGAATGATGGTAATAATTATAATTGTTTGGTATATTTATTAATGTAATTATTTCAACGTCAAACCAATTTATAATCATGCAATATTATCAACATGGTTACTAATTGATATCATATATTTTGTACTAATCATGTTTAAATATTTTTTTTTTAATTATTAGAATTCTAGTGATGATGAGCAACCTACCTACCATCTTTCGTTGCACCCCACAACAATGTCAAATCGAGAGAAGACTGAATTAAGAGAAAAAATCGGAGAGGAATGATATCAAGAATGGTTGAATCAACCACCGATTCAATTCCCACTATGTCCAGATTCACCAATTAGGAATGACTACCGCAATAGTAGTTCTTCACAAGAAGGAAATGGAGGAAATAAAATAGAGAATGGTATGGATGATTACTTAAGGAAAATGACCACCATGGATACAATGTTTTTAGATGCATTCCAAAACAATGATCAGCTAGGGGATGATGCTCATATCGCTGACACCTTTTTCGAAAGCCTTAAAGTTGCTTCCACCACCCCTCTCTTTCGACCTAGCGGTCAATCAAATTATACCCAATTGCGGACAACAATGTTACTATAAAACTTGAAAGAAAATTTTGGCTTGTCCAATGCATGTTTCTCAGAACTTTTGAGGTAAGTTACCTTAAAGTACTCCGTTATATAAATTTGAAATATAATCAGTACACTGCAATGAACATTACAAATGGTAAATTTTATGAAAGTTAATAATTATATCGACATTAATGTACATTTATTAATATATTTTTCCATGATCACCAAGTATAGGTTATTCAAAGATAAGGTTCTTCTGAGTGATAATGTCTTGCCCAGTAGTTGCGAAGAGGCAAAGAAATTGTTGAAAATGTTGGTTGTTGAGTACATATCATATCATGCATGTCCAAATTATTGTATTATATATAGAGGAGAATATGCATACAAAGAGATGTGTCCAAAATGTGGGCATGACAAGTATGATAAATAAAAAAATAAGGGTAAATCACGTACTGGTCCTCCTTTTAAGATATTGAGTCACATGCCTATAATCCCAAGGATTCAAAGGCTCTTTCGTTGCAAAGAATTAGCTATTTTACAAGGATGGTATGCCTCACACAAAAATGAGTTGGGATTTATGTGAATCCCAACTGATTCAATAGCCATGAGGTATATAGAGGATACATGGCCCGAAAAATTCAAGGATGAAGTACGAAGTCTACGACTCAGCATAGCCATTGATGGCGTCAACCCATATTCCCTCCAGAACACCAACTATTATATTTGGCCTGTAGTAGTGATAAATAATAATATCCCCCCATGGTTTTCCATGAAGAATGAACATCTTATGTTGGCTCTCATAGTACCTGGTAGAAGACAAGTGAAGAATATGGATTTCTACTTACAACCACTAGTAGATGAATTGAAGGAATTATGGGATGGGATAAATGTATACGATGTATCAAGAACCATCGCAGCAGAGAGGAGTTTTACATTTTATGGCATATGTGCTTACACGACAGATGATTATCCAGGCTTAAGAGTTTTCTCTGGTAAATTACATTTTTAATTTATTGATTTTTTTATATACGTAAAAATATTATTTCACATATTAGTTATTTAATTTGTTGTAATATTTGTTCTGGTCTTCATGATATTCTTTAACATTCCATCCATATTAATTGTATACAATAATCTTGCAGGTCTTGTAACAAATGGGTAGTTTGGATGTAAATGTTGTGGACCTTATCTGAAAGCTAGATGGTCCAAGGACCTATGAAGTCCAGTGTATGATAGCTCCAAGGTATTCCTCCCAGAAGAAAACCCTTACAAAAGAGCATCATCCGCTTTCAATGGTAAACAAGAGAGAACCCAAAGGCCTCCAATAACGACACTAGCTGAATGGCTTAGAGAATATGAGAGAGAGAAGGAGAAGGAGTTCATATAAATGTTCGATTCAAATGGGGAGCCTATGTTTGATGATTCAAAATTCTTTGACACCTATGTTGAGAAATTGCCCATTAGGATGAAAAGGAAATCTATCTTTTATAACCTCCCATATTGGGAGCATCTTAAGATTGACCACTTATTAGATCCCATGCATATATTTAAAAATGTTTCATCTTCTTTATGGAGGCACATATCATTGAAACAAAGTGACATATTGGTTGTTAGGAAAGATATTATTACTTCAAAAACTAAAAATAAACATTAGCAAAGACGATTAGAAAGTATGGGATCAGAGGCAGGCATTGGTCCCTCTAATTCATGGTTTTTAAAAGAAGGTGATGTCCCATGGATTTTAAAAAAGGTTGATATTTCTTTGGAAAAGGAATTTATAATGGATGTGAGAGTGCCAACTTCATACGGGTCTTCACTACGGTGTTGCTTCACCATTGATGACCATTTGTCAGGATTGAAATCGCATGAAAATTTGAATCTTCTAAGAGTACGTATAATGTCAAAAGCATGATTTTATTATTTGTTATATTAATGAATTTTATCCCATGTGGGGATCATAAAACATAACTAATTTTTTATATTATTGCACGTGTTTATAACTTTGCAGTGTCATTATCCTTTTTTCATGCATGGGTGTGTGAAACATGAATTCCCTCAAGACCTAGGATGTGCCATATCTAAATTATCTAAATTTGTACGTTGGATCACGTCAAAGGAGATTCATGTGGCTAACATTCCACAGTGGCATCAAAAGATAGTTGAGATTGTTTGTATGTTTGAGAAGGAACTGCCGACGAGTTTCATGGACTTATAGGTTCATCTTCTAAGCCACCTAGTAGATGAGGTTGAATTAGCTGGGGTGGTTTCTTGTCACTAGATGTTCTTCTTAGAGAGGTACATGAAGAAATTGAAAGGTTTTGTTCGACAAAGGGAAAAACCCGAGGGGTCTATGGAAAAGGGGTACATATCGTATGAGTATTTCTATTATGCCAGTGATTAAATCAAGTAGATCAACAAAAGACCAGGTGTGGTGATTTGGGATGATGAAAGGGATGAAGACAAAAGTAAAGGGGAGTTGCTCCAAACGAGTGGAAAAAAGTGCTTGATAAAGAGTAAGCGACTTATAATTTTTCAAATTTACACAAAGTTAATATTCATGTTGAAATTCAATATAATGTATATTTTGATCTCTAAGTACTATATAATGTCGGTTTGATTTCATCAGCAAATTCAGAAATTGAAGTAATCAATAAATTCATTCTTTACAATTCTGAAGAAACACAACCGTGGGTTGCATTGTACAAAAAAGAGAGGATGAAATGGGATAGTGACAGGAAATAATTCAAACGGTTGAATGGTAGAAGTGTGCCTTATCCCAACCATTTAAAAGAAAATATGCCAAAAATATGCCCCAACAGTTGGGTTGCTGACCAAGTCAGAGAGAAATATGGTGCAATCAATTTTTACATGCGTGCTGAAGAGGATGCACTAAACATATGGATTGGGTGCAGCAACTCGGAAATAATATTTTTAATTTATATGTAAATTTGAAACTTATAAGACATCTGTATTTCATATTTTAACTGTTGGGTTACTATAAGACACATGACACTAATATTTTTTTAACTTTTTATAATAGGTGCATTTGTTCCCATCTATGTGGGCATATGGACACCATTTTTGCACAGAAAATTCCGATGCTATAAAATTCACATAAGACTATGGAGTGGAAGTCGAGTTCGATCAATCTAGTCAATCTAGCCACCATGATCAAGACCTAGTATGAGGGACGTTAGGTTACATCAGAAAGATACAAGAGATCATTGAAGTGGATTTCTCTTCTTTCCAATGTGTTAGTTTTAGGTGCAAGTGGTGGGACACCTTTGATCGGAATAATGTAAAGGAAGATCACGATAGTAGGCTGATATGTATCAACTCTAGAAAGATGTGGGATGAAGCTAAGGAGCCCTATGTTTTCCCCAAACACTGCAACTAGGTGTTGATCGACCCATATGTGTTGGATAGGGATTGGTGGTTCGTATTGACACATGACCCTAGATCAAAACATATTTTTGAGAACAATAGTGTTATCATGCCATGCGAGCTGGAAGATAATGAGGGTGATCATGAGAAAAAAGAGTGATATGGTACATGTGTTATTTCATCAATATTTATACTTTTTAAGATGGTTTTTTCGAAACATTATAATATGTGTTTTAAATTAATTGGTAATTTGCATTGTGTTAATGTTAAAATCAATATTTCACTTGATAATGTGCAATTATGTTGATCTCAAAAACAATGGCATACTGTATAAATTACTTCTTCTTTTTTATATCTAAGATCATAATAAAAGAATGATAATTCTAAAGTACATAAATTTATTTGCATTATTTTCTAAACTTTATTATGTTACAATAATTCATATTATTCTAGATTTATTATTTTACAATTATTTAAAACTTTACAAATTTACAAATTTAAAAATTTTAATAAAATCATTTCACATTAATACAATTAAAATTTTACAAATATTTTACATACAATTAAAATTAGAATTAGAATTAGAATTGCATTTACAATTTTACAATTTCACATAAAATTACAATTTTAGAATTTTATATACAATTACAATTACAATTAAAATTTTACATACAATTAGAATTACAAATATTACAATTTTACAATATCATGATCATTTAATATTAAATTAATTAATAAACATCATGTTCATGATAACCATCGTACAAACATTACATTTGACTTAAAAACACATTCAAAATCACTAACATCATCATGATCACGATCATCTAAAAAAACACAATTAACATTATATATTAACATCATCACAACACAAACATAAAATATACATCTCATGTCAAATAACTCATGCTATCACACACACATCTATCTGCAAGCTGCACATTAAATGAACATATCTAACATGACCTAACAATATACACATCATGATGATCACCAACATGTAAATTTAGTACAACTGCAACATGAACATAAAATACATGGACCATATATATATATATATATATATATATATATATATATATATATATATATATATATATATATATATATATATATATATATATATATATATATATCTATCTATATCTATATATATATCTATATATATATATATATATATATATATATATATATATATATATATATATATATATAACTGAATAATGTAAAAAATAGACAACTGTAATATAAATGTCATGGATCAGCTAGTGGTACAACATCAAATATAGCAGTACTAGTCGAGGCCTGCTCAGTCAATGGTGTAGCCTCGACGGTCGATGGTCTAGCCTGCTCATTATCATGAGTACTGTTGGATGCTGCAGGCTGCTGACTGGACGTGGCCAATGGTCCAGCCTGATCTCCATGATGACTGCTACTAGATGCTAGTGGAGGGTGCTCATCTGGCGCGGTGTGAGGTGAACGATCATGAGATGATGAGTCATTGCTCGCAGACTGTCGATCACGTGTTGCATCTCGACTACGCCTATAACCTGCAACAGTCCTCCTCAGTCGCGTAACTAAGGTCGTAGCTCCTACAACATGCAGCATCAATTTGAACATGTCATGTGGCATGCCTCTCCACATCTATAATAGCCTATCATCGGCCTGTATGTCTCTCATATGAGCGGGCCTGATGCCCGCCTCAACAATCAATTCAATCAGTTGGTCACCCAACTCCATCCTGTATATGCTATCAAGCCGGCCGTGATCGTCATCAGGGTCCACACCTAGATCATGTGGTGGTGATGACATGTCCTCGCCATCAAAAGACCCAATTTCTACAAAATATATACAATTACACAACAATAATTAGATAATTTCATTACACAATTTAATAGAAACAAGTTAAAGAACATGTTAGAATAAATTTAATTAAAATGGTAATATTACCTCTATCATCCGGCGGCTCATCAGCTATGAAGAGGATGTTGGCACACCGTCGCCAATCCAAACTTGCATAAGGACAAGGTACCATAATGAAGGGATTCTCGTCAAAACTGGCTAGCAACTCCAGTGCATCATTCGATATCCTCCCTGGAAACACAGTCTCGCCCCACTTAGGCATCATCTACCCCCACATGTGCATCTGTGCCTCGAACAACGGCCTATGAGGCTTGCAAACAAAATTAGGCCTCATCTCTGGAAACCTCTCAAAAGATAAACAAAAAATCTCTGAAGAAAAAGGAAAGTTGACCCTCCCTTGTGCATGAGCACGACATCTATCTAAGGCTATACAGAACTGCCGTAAAAAAATAGCAAACCACCTGACAAGTCATGGCTCCTGTACTAAATAATCAACATATTATAGAAGTAAGAAACTAATGCGTTACCTGTCACTAGTGTTGCGTGAAATGGTCGAAATGAGAAGTGAGAGGCATTGCACCTCCTCACTACCAAATGCAGCAATACGTAACTGACCTCCAACTACCTGAAAATCTGAAGGAGATAGTATTGATGCTCCAATGTATCTCTGGGAGTACACTAACTGACTCCCTGCTACATATCCAGCTAGAACCTCTGGGAACGAGAGAAAATCCACCCCTCTCCTCAATAGCACTATAATGAAATATATATCCTCCTTAGTGGGTGTGCACCACTGGTTACAACCAACCTGGAAAGCCTTTTGGTGGGCATTCCACCTTCGGATAATATGTTTCAAAAACAAACCATGGCCCTTTAGGGAAGTAGCCTCCTCATATAACTTGAGGAGACTTACCTGCCTTAGGAGCCCCTGGGTAGTTGTTCTAATAGGATGAGCGTACGCATCTCTCTCCCTCTCTCATGCCTCCCACAGGCGAACCATGTTATAATGCTCAGACTGTTTTTATTGTTGCTTTTGTTCCCCCTCTTCTCTCCTTTCACGTCTCTAAATGATTGAAATATTAAATACAATTTTTTTATTAAATGAGACATGTATTGAGAAATATACATCTATAATTTTTTTTGGAAAAAAAAATAGTCGGTACGCCAAAAAAAATGATCAGGCGTCGGTCCAGGTGCATCTTTTTATGGAGCGCACTGGCGACGATGCACCAGATAATATGCAACGCATCGGAGGCGGTGCTCTAGAAAATTTGTAGTGCGCCATTGACTATGTACGGTGTCAGGAGTGTGGTGCGCTGACTAAATTCTATGCCACGAGGCATATAGTTAAGTCAGTGGATCGACCTCCTCCCATCATTACATAATCAACGGTGCGGTCTTTTACCAAGTCACACCATTGACCCTGTCGAAATACAGAAAGTGGTGCGCTAATAAAAATACCCATCCTGAGGCGGATATTTTATTCAACGAACTGTGTTTCCGCTATTCCACTAGGTCAACAGTGCGGCTGGGTAACCGAACGCACCACAATTTTTAAGAAAAATTAAAATAACATGGTGTGCCTTCAGTACCACCCCTGAACCGGTGTGTATACCTTTAGCACCAGTTTACTAGGCCGCACCGTTGACCCTATCGAAATGTAGAATGTGGTGTGTTGACAACATTACTTGCCCTGTGGCGTATATTTTAGTCAACACACTGTGTTGCCGCTATTCCACATTGTCAACGGTGCGGCTGGGTAAACAACCGCACCACACTTTTTAAACAAATTTAAATAACACGGTGCACCTATCGGTACCACCCCGGAACTGGTGAGGATACCATTAGCACTGGTTGTGGTGCGCCCTGCAAATTTACAAGTAGCACCGCAAACCAGTGCGAGCCGAATGGCTCGAGCACACCACGTGAATTTTTTTTTTCTTTTTTCTTTTAAATGGTTAATTTTAAGGTTATTTGAAATTCTAATCTGCTAAAAGGCTTAATTATGGAAAAACAAGAAAATAAAATGTACATTTGGTCGTTGAGGAGGCATATTGACTGTAGAATTTTCAAAAGAAAATGTGCCCACCATTTTGAAAAATTCAAGCTGGAGATTGGTGGGAAATGCACAACAGCAGTGCATGCAATGGGTGCAATGGTACCACCAATGTCAGGGTGGCTCAGACAAGGATAAATTGCACTAGTGCTTGAGAGCTTTGGAGCACTACGAAAAGTGAAAAATGCATTTTTTTGGCCGTAATTTTTTTTTATTTAACCCTGTTCTGGTGCGCGAGGTTTTTATGGGCGCACCGGTGTGGTTGCTTAATACTGCACCAGGCGGTTTATGTTTTGGCGCGCTTTTTTATGATGCACCACTGTGGAAGAGTTGTATAGCATTGGTGTGCTACAGTAATACAATGCATCAGTCGAGTGTGTATGGAGAAAATGGTGTCCGGCGTGCCAATGTTTTGTGTGCACTTGTTGAATGCACCTTTGTGGTTTACAATGATAGCTCACCGGATGAAAAACATCCACAAAAACCTCTTCCCGCCAGCCTCCTCTAGTAACCTCTGCTAGAAATGGATGTCTGGGGTATTTTTATAAGGGGTTCCTCAAAAACATCCTCTAGAGGGTCTTTTCCTTGTTGTGCCACAACCTTAATTTTTGTAACAAAACTTTATTTTAGTGTGAAAGAATGTTCCGACAGGTGTAGCCATATGGGTGGGCCAGCACAAATTCTACATTTAAATGAGTGTGGTTTGGCAGTCTTAAACCCATGACCCAAGCTTTTTGGAAAAGAGTTTGCATCTACCCACTGGGCACAGTACCAAGAAAGCACTCATTGAAAACTATGTCAAAAATATTATATAAAATCCAATATCATATGGGTGTCGGGGGCAGAGGAACTCAGAGGCCATGTGGTGGAACTAAGCCAAGAGGATCGCACATAACTCAGAGTAGAGTGAAACCTTGAGCAGACATGTATTTCTAAGAGTTGGAACCATGAACTAAAAGGATCTTGAAAGAATCTTTTAGATTCCTTGGAGCTTATTTTTTGAATGTGTCAAAATTATGCCAAGTTTATACTCAAATTAACCAGAATTTCGCCAAGAGTCCGATGCTGTTGTCGGTTTTTTGATGTAAGAAAAATATTTTTCAGAAGCAGAATGATGCAAGCAGAACCATTAAGTTGGAAGAATCATCCATGAATCTGCATGGAATCTGAAGATTCCTTGGAGGCTCTATAATGACAATTTCAAAACCAGGTCAATGTTATAATCATTTTTCTTAGTTTTTCACAAGGAACATGATGGTGTGATTAGTTTCTTCATCTGAGCAGCGTAAATACAATCATCCCACAGAAAATAATCTTTGAGGAATCTATATTCCCGAGGAGCCAAGATTTTACTGGCATAGAAAGGGGTTCTATTTTATACTCATATTTCACAGTTTTTCACAGGGAACATGATGGCGCACATCGTTTCTTCATCCGAGTAGCCTGGTTTTAGGCCATCCCTGAGTTGGAGGTATAAGGTGCATTATTTCCATGTGTTCATTTTATTTCTTTTTATACGATGATTTTAATTTTAGATCCATGTATGTCACTTTGTGAGAGGATCATTGTATGCCACTTTATGTGAAAGATTATTTCTTTGTCATGTTGGAGGAGAACTTTTATGAGTGATATTTCTTTGTAGGAGAATGTCTCTTGGAGATACATGCCACTCTAGATAAGTGGTTCATCCTTGTATTGACATATATTACATCATGTACTCATCATCTTCTTACAACAACTAATGAAGCGACCTCCACACTCTTGACACTAGGCTCGAAGACATAGTCCACACTAGATGAAATTTGTTATCAAATTATATGTGTTCTTTGATTTGATGGTTGTCTTTATGTTTCCTCTCCTTTAAAGTATACACATGTTGTTTTTCATACTCCTTCACATGCAATTATGATAACATCACAGAAGTAAAAGATCTTGGTTAATTTCGATAGATGAGAGAATTTGGATCAAGTTTGGTATCATAACGGTCTTCTTGTTGATGTGAATTGGGAGTGTGAATGATAAAAAAATATTTAACATGAAATAAGAGGGAAAATGGAGGATCACAAATATCTCTATGAGGACCTCCTCACGATGGCATGCATGGTAGATATAATGTATGCATATTATGAGGATAAAATGCCAAAAAAGGAATAAGAGAAAGAGAGAGTAGAGGATGATGCTCCATATCCATATTCCAGTGACTATACTTCTTCTTCATCTTCTTCTCATCATTAAAATAAGGAGATCAATCAGAGCCTTCAAGCGGAGTACACATAATTTAGGATACTTCTACAAGAAGCAGAAGAAGAGGAGCAGAGATTACAGCTTCAATTACGAGCCACATAAGAGACCTTGGAAAAGTTGAAGTGTAACGAAGGCTTAACGAATCCATCGTCACCTGCTTCAGAATCAACAATTGAGGTAAAAAATGTTCATTAATTCTTCATTTTCATTTTCACATGATGTTATTTATGTTTGAAGCCTTGAGGTACCCATTTTAGGATGTAGCATGAGACTCCTTACCAAGATGAGATATAAAGGAGGAGGACTTGGTGTTAATGGCCAAGAAATGACTCAACCATTGGAGGTTGTACAAAGACCTCGTTTTGTAGGATTGGGGTACAAGGGGACTATTTGAAGGAAGCAGAAGCAAGGGTTTCTTCAGAAAAAGAATCCAAGTCATTTCCAAAACCATTGAAGAAAAAGGATGTTGAAAACACACCACAAGCTTCTCTGACTATGAGCATTGGAGAAGAAGATTTAAGGTAATATATTCTCGCCATATTCGCACTAGAGACAACCATGCATGGTATATAAGGTCTCAATATTCTATTGTTCATCTTAATTATAAGAATATTGATAATGGCGAACAAAATTTATGGCATAGAAAACCATGTAGTTTTTGTGGCTTTTATAACCATGTTGTTGTCAAGTGTTGGAAAATAATGGCATAAAAAAAAGAGGATAAGACATAAAATTTCTTCTCCACATCAATAAATAAAGAAGGTTAAGTAGGTCTGGAGGAAGAATAATTTTTGTAGCCATTGTGCATGGGCACTAGAGAGCTACATGTCGGGAGTTTCATCTAGAGTAGCAACCAAATGACTAGAGAGAACTTGAAAAGGAGCATGTCAGTGAGGCAAGTCAATGAGAAATCTAGCTTCAGGAAGGGAACCCATCAACCTGGTTGGGTAAGAGATGAGTAACATTTTTAAGTAGTTGATAATGGCCACATTTTGTAAATCCTGTGTTGTGAAATGTTTTTAAAAGTGATGAAGTGTTTTCCATCACTTATGAATGCAACATGATGATGATTTTGGTTTTTTTTGTTGATGACTTGGGTATTGATTTATGTTATGATTTTTATGCAAACTTTACCAAAGTGTTTTTTATAAAATCTTAGCAAGTATGTGGTTTTATTGGGTCATTATAGTTCATATAATTGAACATGTATTTTGCAAAAATGTACTATAGGTTGCAGAGGACACAGGTGTCGGTTCATCATTTATGGCTCTGAATAAAAAAAGTGAAGGAGAAGGAAATATGGCCTATTGAGGAACTTGTTGTGCAGGCAAGGGAGTACAAAAAATTGTTGATAGTGTTCATGTTGTTGGAGGGCAAAAATCTCCTCAATTGGGAGATATGATCCAAATGGCTCCGGAAAGGCTCAAATTTCAAAGTTTTTGTGTCTCAGTGAAACCAATTCCCATTCATAGATCTCATCATTCTGAATCCAGTGGTGCAAACCACACTCAAGTCCAAGTCTGTATGACTAACTTATCACAATCACAAGTTCACAAGTTAAAGGAGGAAAGTAGGACCCATAAGGCACTCCATTGTTGGCTCTTACCATTGCAGAAAATGTTATATATATATATATATATATATATATATATATATATATATATATATAATAAATCTTATATAAAAACAAAACTACTTAAAAATGGTTATTAAAATAACCATATAAAGTGAAAAACCCACATTATAAAAAAGGGTTTATTAAATAGTTATGATCCAACTCAATATAAAAAACCAAAATTCAAAATATATATATATATATATATATATATATTAAAATGTCATGGTGGGGTTATTAAAAGTATCAGGTTTTAAAAAATCAAAACGAATGAATATATTAATGGAGGGGTCGTTGTATTTAAGTGGAATATCTTTTTAATATGGTCAAATGAACCATACCCATAACAAATATAAACCATATTTATATGACTTCCAAACGATGACAACAACCTTAACAATGTGCCACATATTTTTGTAACAATTTTTTTTTTAGTGTGAAACAACGTTTCAATTGGTGTAACCATATGGGCGGGAAAGCACGAATTTTACACTAAAATGAGTGTGGGTTCATGGTCTTGAAACTGTTGGGGTTCCTATGTTTTGGCCAGATTGGCAAGACCAAAATAAAATACAACATCAAACCACTTTGGGATCCTAAGATCTAGCCCTCCTGGATCCAGAGAGAGATCTCTCTATAAATGCAAATAATGACATATCTTTAAAGTTCAATTTAAGGTATTAGGCTAGCTATAGGGAACAAGGGTTTTTGATTTGTTTGTTTGGTTGGATATCATTAACTGAGAAGGTTGTGTGAAGTGAAGAAGGAAATAAGTAGTAGGATGTTTCAGCATGGGAAGATAGGTCAAGAGAAGTGGCAATCCATTGGGCTATGCAGTCATAAAAGGGTTTACTCGCATAACAACTATCCAAGGGTTTTCATAGGGAAAATCATATATTCCAAAGGATCTCTTTAGATATATGGTGAGATGGAACATTAAGAAGTGAGGTGAAATAAAGAAACCAAAGTGCAGCCTAAGATCAGGTAAGGACTTGTAACCTATCCTACTTTTGGCATACTTCAAAGGAAACTCTCGATAAAGACACAAAGGGTAGCTTAAGATCAGGTAAAGAATTTTAACTTAGCCTAATTTCATCATACTCTCAAGAAAAACAATCTAGCAGTCCTCATAACCGCTTTCAGAAAGTAGAAAACATTTAAGATTAAACACAGAGCAAGGCCTAAGATCAGAGAAAGACTTTTAACCTTCACTTCTTTTGAAACCAACTCACAGGGAAAATTTCAAGACAAACTGTTGGAGAAGAAAATACAGGACAGGGCTAACAATAGACTTCCCTAGTTAAATATTTACGTAGCATGAAATGAAAATATCTTTCAAGGACAATGTTTCAAGTTGTATTCAGCAAGACATGGGCTCACTAACATTTCTTGACTGGTTATACTCTATAGAATTACCCTCAAATACACAATCAAAGGAAAACATAGAGATAAGATTAACAGTGATATTTAGAGTACTTCCAATAGTATGTCCTAATCTATGCTTGCTGTTCTTTATCAGAGAATAATGGATAGTATGAAAAAACATGAAAGGAGACAATTACAGTAAGGAAAACATCACCAATAATATATACCAGGATCCTGTGAATCTCCTTGTTCAATTGATGTGAAAAACCAGTCACATACTTTGAGCCCAATGGATTTTTATAGTCCAAACTTCTCCTCCCAACCTACTATATTACAAACTACTCGGCTACTTCCCTCAATAATAGTTCAAACAGTCAATCAAATCCCAACCCTTTACAATGAATTTTCAATGAATACTTATAGGTGAATGAGGAAGTGGAGTAGTAGATATGAACTTAAATGATTCATTAAGACATAGGGGAGGAAGTATTCAAATGCCCACTTTGTATAATGGCTTTGCATTAATCGTTGGTACCATTTAGGATGGTTCAGAAGTCTTTGTCAGGTTGAAAATAACTTTAGGTATGTCTCTTTGAAGTACTTTCTAGCTATAGGTACTCTGTTTTATCTTCTGTGACAAGTAAGGTGAAGATTTTTTCTTTTAGGTCTTCCATACTTCATAACCAATGCACTGACAGTTCTAGGAGCTTTCTGTCAGAATAATAGTTGTTATGGGCTCGATGAGGCATAGAAAATGATGTGGGAATTTGTCCTTCTTAGGAAAAAGAGCATTCTACTGATATTAAATCACTGATATGGCTTGATGTGTGCTTTTGGCTTCATCAAGCTTTCTTGATCATCTTCGGGTCTTTATCTGTGTCCTTTATCCTTTTAAACATTGGATTATAAGCATTAAGTCTTCAACATTATTTATTAATCTTTTAATTATTCTTCTGATACTCTTTGTTGCTTCTTCTGACCTGTGTTTGTGAATATACAGGCTACAGAGGTGCTGGAGGGTTTTATGTCAGGGTTAATAACCCGATCTTCAATGAAAACATGCTATTAAACCCTCTCTGGTGTCTTCCTCCGCGATCTTGGCTCTAGGATAGTCCTTCTGCGCTCTATATCACCATGACTATGACTGTGGAGACATAATGAATTGACCACCTGTAAACCCTAAAAAACACGATAAACACGTTATAAAAACCTGAGGGAGTGAGGATGGCTGCTTCGGAGGCTCGTGGGGATGGAGGAGCAGTGATGGAAAAAGGTGGATGCGGCGGAAAATGTGATGAAAATCCTGGCAGAGCAGCTAACCAGGTGAAAATGGAGGTTTGGGAGCGAGGATGAACATGGACCGTTTGATTGGAACAATCAACGGTGGATATCACTTGATGAAGTCATTCGGGAGATCAGATGAAAGGAAACTGGATGGGGGCGAGATTAAATCAGAACCGTCCGATCTCAGAGATCGATGGCTGGGAAAAAATGCGAAAGGCAACGATGCAGACGGTAGCAGTATAGCGGAAAACCAGGAATGGTTTTCACGCGAGGAAATGTGGGGAAGCTGGTATTGCCTTTTGGAATGCAATTCCACTCAGTGAGTGACGCGTGTATTTCTAAAACCGCCCATATCGCGTAATTTTAAAACATTAACTGTCGGGTGAAAAATCACCCGATATCGCGTGCTGGCTGTCAGATATGAGGCTCGAGATCCAACAGTCTAGGTTGAATGTGATGGATGGAAAGCTTTCGGGGCAGAATAGATGGTAGGGTGGAGTTAGGACCGTTAGATATGCGAATCGGATGGTCGGGATTTAAAGAGAAAGCAGAGTTTTTTGAACAAGAGGAAAACGGGGTAAGTGAATGAGCGAAAAGATGGGAGCCGTCAGATCTATAGGAATGGATGGCAGAGATATAATTAGAGATCAGTGGAATAGTGAAAGGGATAAGGGAAAATGCAGAGTGCGATGAAATCTTGGTCGTAGGTTCTTGTGTATTCGATGGTCAGGATCAAATCGGGGAATCGGGCCATCGAAGGAAAAGAAAAAGGGAAGACTGTGTTTGCGATATGCGATTAAGCACTAGCCATAGGATCGAAAGAGATCAGAAGTCAGGATTAAATTGGCGGGGTGATGACGGAGGGCTATGGACGGAGCACGATGTAATGTCCCAAATGGGGAAATTTTTGTTCCATCGAGAATATCTTAAGATATTCCTATTTTTCCCCCTCCAAGAGTATTAAAAATCAACACTGAACTATTTCAGAGATTGACTGCAGGGGAATTTACTGGATATGTCATCTTCACAGGGAAGAATGAGATCCAAAGGCTACCTGGCCCACTAGCAGACTCTGCCAATAGAACTTTTCAAGAGCTAATATTCCCCTTCAAGGAATTTCTGTAGCAGCTGTCCATGAGGATGCTGTATAAGGAAGCCCATGTGAAAATAAGGCAATCCAATGTTGGGATGCCTTGTAATACATCTGATACAAACTCCCTGCAGAATATAAGCTTAAATAAATAATATTAAGCAGGTTATTTAGATCTCCCACCAAAATGTACACCGAGACAATGCTCAATAAGGGAATCTTCAGCAGCATGAAAACTTCAATATGAACAACAGTGAAAGAATGTAACATATAATGCTATAAGAGAAAAAATATGATGTATAATATGCAGCATCAAATGTAATACAAGTTCCTTGAGGAAAATGCCTCTCAAGGTGAGCTCAAGTCTGCCTCAATAGGAAATGTACATGAAACAAGAGAATACACTGCTACATGATCCAGCTACTATATAACTGCGCAGTCCATAGGGGAAAATGATTGAAAAATGATATACATATGATGATATAACATTGAGAGCTAAAATAAGGATGGGGGAGCAAGATCTCAACCCCAGAAAACATTATTACCTCAATCCTCCAAGGGATTGGCTAGAATACATGAAAGAAAAAAATGTCGGAGTAGCTAAGCAACTACTATAGCTCAAATATAATGCAACATTGGAGAGGATGGGAAATTCTACAATGGATGTGCAAACCCCCTCCAATGTACTCAAAAGGGAAGGGGTTGATCCCCTTACTAAAAACTACACTCACTAGTGGACCAAATCAACTCCTCCTGCAAACCCTCTCAGAGGATAATGCTGTAAGAGAAAGCTACTACGCTGGACATGAGAAGAAACAATGGCCCAATGCCAAGATATGCAATAAAAGGCTCCAAAATCTCCTTTTCTGATCTCCTAGAGGAGGAGATGGCTTCTCCTCTACAAAACAACTCCGGAAGTGAGATGGTGATGGTCCCTCACTGTAACACCAGCAACTCCAGCATTCTCTTGCTGCAAGAATAACGTAGTAGCTGCAAATGACTACTTTGGCATCAAGCCATGATGTGAGGAAGATGAATAAAAATCTCTCCATGGCCTCCAATGGAAGAGAAAGGAATTCCTAAACAGGAATCCCTCTTGTCCTAAATAGAAACAAGTTGAAGAGAGCTTCAACTTCGAATTCTATCTCCAAAACTATCTCCACAATAGCTCTCCTTCATCTTTTATGCAAATCATGCATGGACCCCACTCACATTAGGGTTTCTCTCATTTGAAATTTTCCCTCCACTCAAACTACACAATATTCTTGAGCAAGCTTCCTCTCTTAGGGTACGTTGTTGACTTTGGTCAACCATGGTCTAGCTCACTTTCCTTTGGCCCCTTTTCACACTTGGGTTGCTATCTTAAGCCACTTAAGTGAATTTTTGCACCTTAGGAGTGTTTATTAAATTGCTACATGGGTTCCCTCACCCATTTTATTTCTTTTATTAAAATAAAAGCAAGATTAATGTTCCAAATACTTTATTGCAAAATTTGGAACATTACACATCATGAGATCCTGGCCGTTGGTTCTTGTGGATTCAACGGTCCATATCAAATCAGCAGGCATGGGTGATGGGCTGATGAGTAGAGCGCAATTGAATCTTAACCATCGGTTCTTGTGGATTCGATAGTCGAGATTAGATCGAAAGATCGGAGGAGAGGGGCTCATCGCATCAAGGATTCGGGGAAAAAAAAATTGGAATGAGTTTTTTGCGATTGTGATTAGGCCTTAGTGCTTGGTTGTAGCACGGGTTATATGGAGAATAGGGGCTAGGTCTAAGGCCGAAAGGGGCTTAAGGCCTTAATGTAAAAAATGGGTTTTTTAGGATTTTTGAAGGGTTTTTTGAGGAATTTGGAGGTTTCGATAGATGGAATGAGGGATTTTTTAAACCAAATAAAGGAAATATAAGGTTTAAAAGGTGTTTAGGATGAGATGGAGGTTGCAATGAAGGGTTATAGAGGAGTTTTGTGAAGGGAGCAAGGATGAAAAATGGGGAATTTTGTGGGAGTGAAATGGGGAAAATGGAGGCCTTTTTGAGAACAGTGTTTTTCACAAACAGCAGGGTTCATTAATGGAAACAGTAGTGAAGATTCTTTAAAGGATAGAAGACACACGGAGGCTTCAACAATGACATATTTACAAAGGAAATTTTTCTCTTGAAGGCTCAAAAACATATTTAGCCACCTGTTTTCTTTGACAAAATATTATAGGTGGCTAACAGTGGCTCCACATGGGGATGACATCTTCTTGAAGGTGTCAAGAATCTCAGATATAATCTTTGGAAGTAGGCTAGATGCCTGGTACTTGACCATATTTTCTTCTTTGATCAATTGCTACAAACATGATGGATATTATGTCAGCAGAAAACATTTTCCCAAACAAGTACCTACCCATCCTATTGTCCTAACATTTTTTCTTGAAGGTGCACTCAGACTTGCAGACCTTTCACATCATCATTTTTTTGAAAGAAAAAACTAATCTAATTCTACCCTTATTCCTCCACGAGACCAGATTAAACAGTTGGACTCATAGATTCTCTACCTAATCTACTATCTGCCAAGATTAAACTGTCTGACAGACTTCTTTCTCTACATTCTAAAACAGAAATTGAAAACACAGCTAAACCAGGATTATAATGTCTAATTTGCTATGGGTCCATGGCATAAAGGCAAGCTGCACATGGACTGAAATTTGCAAAAATTGAAAAAAAAAATTGAAGGCTTCAGATCTGAAAATCCCCAGCATCCTTCCTTCTTCTTGTGACTCGGATTTTGAGCTTTTTAGAGTCACCTTCTTTCTTCTTTTCAGCTCTGGTTTTGGTCTTGTTAGAGTTGTTCTTTTTCTTCTTTTTGGTTCAAGTTTTGAGCATATCTGAATCTTTCTCTTTCTATTTTTGTATTTTTTGAATTTTTCTTCAAAGTAAAATCAACAACTAACTAAATGCTCACAGGCTGAGCTTTATTCAGATTCCTACCTACCCTACTCTAACTTGAAATATTTACATGTCTAGCTGACAAACCCTCTTTTCCAATACATCCAGTCAATCAGATGATCCCATGACTGGTTTTTTCTCATCTCTTTGAGCATGTTGGATAGGCAGGGCCACTCCCATTCTCTTTGTTTTTTAGAAGCAACTTATAAAATGCTTCTTGTTGTTTGTAACAAGCTGCTCTTGATGGCCTTTGATCCTTCTTCAAATGTTTGCAGGAAATGAGCATAAGGATCTTGAAATGATACCTGGTTGTGAGTATTTGGCAAGTAGGCTTCAACCAGGATTACTTCCTCTACCATTGGATCAAGGAACAGATTCTCTTGAGAAATAAATTCTTCCTCATCTTCATTATTTTCTGAACTGGAGGACTCATCTGTTGGAAATGTTGTCATTGATGGCAAAGGAATTGGCAAAGACAGGAGCAGCATCTAAACTATCCATAAGGCAAAAGAGACAAGGTAATAGATTGAAGGAAAAATTGAATATCTGGCCAAGATTTGTATATATTAATGAAGAACTGTGGAATTGTGCTAAGTATGGTTGAGTAAATCTGGAATATATATGACTTGTGCCTGGAGAGGAATGAAATCATTGTTGCAGAGTTAGGGATATGTGTACTATATGTGTATTGACTGATGTAATTCTTGTGTGGAATCCCCTGAACCTTTGTATGAGTCTCTGCATATGGAGTTAAAAGTGAAACCCTATTGAGGAATCATGGTGGTAGGATTCGAATTCCAGGATGAGACCTTCTTGTAAGGAAGAACTGGCTTAGTTTGATATTTGCAGTCATGGAACTACTTGGTTGAATATATGAGGAGCTCTTGAGGCATTCAATGTATCCATTGAAGAACTTATTGGTGGTAGAGATATGATGTTTTTGAATGTACAGGTAGAAGTAGAAATGTGACAGGATAAAACTCCGAAATGGAAGGTTGATATGTTATATATATCATAGCAGAATTGAAGAATGACATTGAATTGTCATGAGTTAATGTTTGTAAGAAAATCCCCTCGGAAGAGAACTACATTTGTTCGATCCTGCCAAAGATAGACCAGAGTTATAGCGCAAAACCCAGACTAACCCTTTGAAATCATGAACGGAACCTTGAGCGAAGGACGAAACCACGAAGGAGGAACAGTGAAGGTGGTTTATGGTTTTCATCAAACCGCTTTCAACGGGCAAGCGATATTCAAGAGGTGAGGAGAGACTCCATAGAACAGGTGACACGCGTCCCTGTACGATTTTATAAAACAACTTTTCAATATGCGCCATCGCGCGTTATAGTTCGACCCAGGATTCCCAACGATATCGTTGAGCGTCGTTGATATGGGAAGGGGTCATCGGACAGCCATCATTTGTTGAATATGCGCGAATATTAACACAGGTACGGCGGACCATCGCATGTTAACATTC
The DNA here is from genome assembly GCA_034641835.2 of Pinus albicaulis. Lineage (NCBI taxonomy): Eukaryota > Viridiplantae > Streptophyta > Pinopsida > Pinales > Pinaceae > Pinus > Pinus albicaulis. Next base: position 710,102,734 of record CM076569.1, read on the forward strand.
GGCATCGGAGATCGAGCGATATGTATATACGTCGTTGATCTGGAAGCTTGCTAATCTAACGGTGATCGGATGCTGCACTTACGCGAAGTTTACTGTGGTACGATGGACATATTGGATTGGCTGTTGACCATGTATGTGGGCCCGGGGTCAAAGGTTTATCGTAAGATTAATTTGGAAGCGTTAGATATTTCTATAAAGTCCGAAGGGTTAAACCTTAGACATAAGGCTTGGGAATTTAAAAAAAAATTATAAATATATTTATTTGTCAATTTCTTTAAAATTGATAAATAAAAATTAAAAAGAGATCAAAAAACCCCGTGATATAAACTAAAGGAATACTGAAAGAGGAATACCATTAGCGGTTCGTGGGTTTTGACTCATGGTTTTAATAAAGGCAAAACTATATAAGGAGAAGAAAAATAGAGAATGTGGGGTGTGCATTGCAAGGGTGGTGAATAAAATTTCTCAAAAGAATATCTGTATGGGCGAGCTCTGTTCTTAACTGATAAATCCGACACTACGATGCACCCATGAATATAATGACCTGACGATGATGAATCTCTGGTTTGAATGACGGATGAAATCATGAAGAACTGGTGTGAATATACAGAAAATACATAAATCTGGTGACCGGCAAGGTATTTCGTATGGAAACTGGTGGATCCAGTATGAAAATTGATGAAACGTGGTCCACAGTGGTGCTGAGGGTCGAAGCCTTCAGAGAGGGGGTTGTAGCTCCCTTCCCCGGGTACCGAAACGAGAGCAGGGGGTAGTAGCTCCCTCTTCCGTGAAGGCTGGCAACCGAGAGAAGGTTGTAGTCTTCAGGGTACCGTGCTTCGGTATAAGTCCGCACCAACATATATTGCAAGAAGTTTTCTCTATAATAAACATTAAAGGATCGAGATTACGAAGAAATTTTATGGTTTTCTCCCAATTGTCGTACTAAATCCCGGTGTTCATATGTCTCGTTTATCTTCGTTATTTTTTTTTGTTATTTATGTTCATGCTAATGATGCAATACTCTAAGTAATGACATAATAAGATATCTGGATATACATGTTGGATGCTATACTGTAACATATGGTTTTAAGATAAAGGAAAGAAAAAATTTTCAGCCCTAAATACTGATTCACCCCTCCCCTCTCAGTATTTTTCCAACAATTGGTATCGGAGCGGGTCCTTCTGAAAAATCTTAGCCGCTAGAAGGAAGATCAAGCAACATGAGTAACCAAGATGGAACAGCATCTATCAGGCCTCCACTCTTTAACGGAAACAATTTAATCTTCTAGAAAAGAAGGATTAGATCCTATCTTCAGTCTCTGGGAGCAGATGTATGGGCAATTGTTGAACAAGGATATCAATATCCAGCTGCAGTACCAACGGATCCGACGAAAAGAAAGAATTATGAAACAAATGCAAAGGCGGTCAATGCTCTATTGGGAAGTCTAACTGAATCCGAATTTGTCAAAGTCATGTAGCTAAATACAGCAAAGGCAATATGGGACAAAATCATTCTAATTTATGAAGGTGATGCAAAGGTAAAAAGTGCTAAACTCAAACTCTCAAAACTCTCGTAATTCAATATGAGAATCTAAAAAGGAGAATGAGGAGATAATCGCAAATTTTCTGACAGCTTTGATTATGTTGTAAATCATATGCGAAATCTAGGAGAACTATAACCGAATCTACTTTGGTTGAGAAAGTCTTAAGATCACTAATCGACAAAATTTGAGTTGAAAAGTTTCACTTCTTGAAGAAAAGTAGGATCTTCAAAATCTGTTGTGGTGAAATAAGCTGGCATACTAACTGCATATGAAATGAGAAGAGGAGGACCATCTGAAATCAAAGAGGCAGTCTTCAGAACTTCTACAAAATGGAAGGAGGTACAAAAACGAGAAGGATCAGGATATATCTCAGAAGAAGATGAGATAAACTTTGTAAAGCAACTTCAACTTGGCACAGGACGGTTCAGAGGTAAGCTTCCTTTCAAATGCTTTGATTGTGGAAGAGTTGGTAATTATGTTGCTAAGTGTCCTCATAAAGAAACACATAACAAGGGGAGGAAAGTTACAAGAAGGAATAAGAATCGCTTTAGCACTAGAAAAGTTTACTATACTCATGAAGATAGTGATGGGTTATCTAATAGTGAGGAAGAATGTGAACAAGATCTTAGACTTATAATGGCATTTGAAAAGTAATCTAGAGAATAAAAGGATACTTTTATGGATGCTGTAGAAGACAATGATTTTCTTGATGAAAACAATCAACTCAAAATTGGCTTAGAAGAGAGTAAAATAATCATAGAAACTTTGAAAAATCAGCTTAAGAAAAGGAGAAACAATGAGAAATTAGAGTGTGAAGTAGTAAGTCTAAGAAAAGAACTTGAGAAAGTAAAGACTCGAATCTTAGATTTGATGGGGGATCTGAAACATTAGATGATATTATCAAGGTACAACGTTCTCCCCTTATAAATATAGGTCTAGGATATATCAGAGAATCTTCTCAGGCTTCAGCACCAAATTATCTAAAAGCAGCTACTGCTGGTATACAACATGTTGCCATTCAGGAAGGGAATAACGAATCTTTGTAGGTAAAGCATGATCATCTCAATTCAAACAACACTAACAAGAATGTCTTTCAAAGAAACACCAATCAACAGGTAAATTCAAGAAGGAGATTTTATGATCATAGAAATTCCTTCTTCAAAGGACAATGTTTCTCATGTCACAATTTTGGTCATAAATCTGTTCAATGCGTAGCATATAAAACCATCATGACAAGAGAAGCAAGAAAGAAAAGGACTGATATGGAACCTAAGAAGAATACCTATAACAACTTTTATCCTCTTCAAAATGAAGTTGAATGTGCTTATTGCAATAACTTTGGTCACGAAGAATCTGAATGCAGAAGCAAAGTTCAGCCAAAAGAACAAGTTCCTTCAAGCTCCAATGTATGGAAAAAGAAGGAATTACAGGTTGAAAATTGTGGCATAGCGTTACTTTCAGAAGATGAAGAAAACCAATGGTACATTGATAGTGGATGCTCAAGACACATGACAGGTGACAAAAAAAAATTTATTGCATATAGTGCTTTAGAAAAAGAAAAGAATGTTACATTTGGAAATGATACTCCTGCGGTCATTAAGGGAAAGGGGTCTGTTTTCCTAAAAGAAAAGGTGAAAGCTGATGAAGTTATGTATGTAGATGGATTAAAGCATAACTTGCTAAGTGTAAGTCAAATGTGTGATCAAGGAACTGAAGTTGTCTTTAGTTCAAAAGAAGGTGTGGTATGTGATCTTGATACAGGTAAAGCAATTATAAAAGGAAAAAGAACTCCAAGCAACCTGTATGTATTGAAGAACTGTAAAGAACAATGTTACTTGAGTAAATCTTCAGAAAATTGGCTATGGCATAGAAGGCTAGGGCATCTGAGCTTCTCCCAAATCAACAAATCAAGCAGACTCAAGGTTGTTCGTGATCTTCCCAATATTACTCTACCTGAAAACATCATATGCAAATATTGTCAATTTGGTAAGCAAACCAGAGTAAAATTTAATGCCAAGGAAGGATCATCAAGTAAGCCTCTTGAGCTCATTCATACTGACATATGTGGACCTATGAGGAAAAAGCCACTACGTGGTGAAGAATACTATATCTTATTCATTGATGATTTCTCTAGAATGTGTTGGATTGGTCTGCTTAAACACAAAGATGAAGCATTTGAGAAATTTCAGATCTTTAAAGCACTAGTTGAAAATGAATTAGATCTAAAAATCAAGTGTCTCAGATTTGATCGAGGAGGAGAATATACATCAAATAAATTCCTTGAATTTTGTGAACAACATGGCATAAAAAGACAGTTTTCTGTAGCTGGCACTCCACAACAAAATGGTGTTGCAGAAAGAATGAATAGAATAGTTCAAAAAATGGCTAGAGCTATGCTTGATGATTCCGGAACACCTGACACATTTTGGGAAACAACACATACATCAAGAACATTCTCAACAAGGCACATGTTCGTGTAAATAGTGATAAAACTCCATATGAACTCTGGTATGGTAATCCTCCCACTATAAAGCATTTTAGAATTTTTGGAAGAAAATGGTTTATCAAGAACAATGATGAAAATATTGGCAAGTTTGAACCCAGAGCAGATGAAGGAATATTTCTTGGTTATTCCTCTAGGATTAGGGCATATAAATGTTACAATAAAATACTTTAGAAGATTGTTGAATGTATTGATGTTGTTATTGATGAGTCTCCTACAACTCCAAAATATGAAAAGCAAACAACAGATGAAGATGGTGATGACACATATCCTTCTACATCAAATAAGGATGATATAGACAGTAAACCCAATGAAGAACCTGAAGATGATTTATCTGAAAAAGCTCCATCTATATATGTTCAAAAGAATCATCCAGAATCTCAAATTTTGGGAGAAAAGGGATCATGTGTACAAACAAGAAGGACTATAGTGGGATCTTCTAGCAATCTAGCATTTCTATCCACTATTGAACCTCATAATGTCAGTCAAGCTAGCAAAGATGATATTCAAGCCATGAATGAAGAGCTTGATCAAATTGAAAAGAATCACACTTGGGAATTAGTATCAAGACCTCATGACAAAAATGTCATTGGAACTAAATGGATATTCAAAAACAAGTTAAATGAGAATGCAGATGTTGTAAGAAATAAAGCTAGACTTGTTTGCAAAACAAGAAGGTATAGAATTTCAAGAAACTTTTGCTCCTGTAGCCAGACTTGAAGCCATAAGAATGTTTCTTGCTTTTTCAAGCTTCCAACAAATAAAATTTTATCAAATGGATGTTAAATCTACCTTTCTGAATGGTGATTTAGAAGAAGAAGTTTATATAGAACAACCAGAAGGATTCATTTTGGGAAATGATGAAAAACTTGTTCGTAGACTTAAAAAGGCTCTATATGGTCTCAATGTTAAGTCCCTATATTAATAGTGTAGCCCCTTATTATGTTAGTGTAGCCCCCCTTATTGTTATTATTGTACCCTTGTAACCCCCATTTTGTTATTATTGTGCCCTTAAATTATTATTGTTAGGTCAGCTAGGATTACATTGTGGCCCACTAGGATTACATTATGGCCCCATGGACTCCTATATATAGAAAGGAGGTTTTGTAAATTGTATCATCTAAGAATTTTTCATTTATGTAATGTATTGGAGGTTGCCCCCTCGAAGTGGCTCATTTCTAAGGCATTGATATCTCTTTTCTTCTCTTTTTGGAGCTGGTTACACAACATTTGGTATCAGAGGTTTGGATTCTAGGGTTTCTCTGCTCCAAACAGGTCATCGTGGCATTTTCGCTATAAAGTTTTTTCTACGAAGCTTCAGAAGCTGAAATTTTTAGGGTGCGAAGCTAAAATCTTGAGGAAGGTTGTCTATGGAAGTTAGGTCTTTTTTCAGGCTCCTAAACAGGTCATCGTGGAATTTGCGCTATAAATTTGTTTCTACGAAGTTTCAGAATCTGAAATTCATATGGTACAAAGCTGAAATCCTGAGGAAGTTCGTCAAAAAAAGTCAAAGCTTGGTTGGCAATATTTTTGGAGATATGATATGTGGAAGGTAGTGCTTTTTCAGGCTCCTGAATTGCATCTCAAAGAGGTGATCGTGGGAAAATTTCAATAACTCTCTCTCTGGGTAGTGGATTTGATTGCCGTAAAAATTGGTCGCAAGTAAAAGGACTTTAGTTTCTTGGTTATCAATTTCAGAGACAAAGGACGAAACAGTGACATGTGGCCAGTCCTACAAGTTTGCTCTACTGAACCAGTCCAGAATTAGGTCATTGTGGGAGATTGGACACAACTTTGTCTTGGGGAATCCAAATTAGATCAGAGTTGTGGAATTTGAAAGAAGCTTAAGAGGGCTACTACAGGGATAAATTTCAGATATTGAAGATTTTCAATTACAGAGATAATTCAATTTCAATATCGAGCTCCTCAAAGCAAGTAAAAGGTGTGTATTGTTTTGCCCGAATTGCATAAGTCTTGTTTGAAGAATCAAGTTGAATTGATTCCAAGGGCATATTGAAGAATTTTTGTCAGTAATGAGTTCTATTATGCCTCCAAAAAATAATTCCATATCCATTAATCCCTCAAAAATCTATACTATGACGCATGAAGAGGAACAGTTGCAGTATGAGATATCAAAATTACGGTACCAAGTGCAAAAAGTTTCAATCTTATGAAGAGCAATTGAAGATGAAATAGATGGTTTAAAATCAGAAATGGAGGCTAAGTTGGATGGTTTGAAGGATCAAATAATAGCAAATATGGATGATAAATTAGTGGAAGATCACATCGAGCATCAACAACAAGTTCTCCAACTCTCAAAGGATAACCCAACTTTGGTGCATAATCTAATGAAACAACAGGAAGATCAACATGACATCGAAAGAAGTTATGAAGCAGTCATAGAAACAAGAAATCGACAAGTACGATCAATTTCAGAGTATCTCAACAAGTGGAAGAACTTTCCTGTAGAAGATTTCACATGGGAGGATGAGAATTTTATACAGAAGCATCAAGAAATAATCAAGCGTTGAGGACAACACTTGTTTGAAGGAGAGGGGCATGTTAAGTACCTATATTAATAGTGTAGCCCCTTATTATGTTAGTGTAGCCCCCCTTATTGTTATTATTGTACCCCTGTAACCCCCATATTGTTATTATTGTGCCCTTGAATTATTATTGTTAGGTCGGCTAGGATTACATTGTGGCCCACTAGGATTACATTATGGCCCCATGGACTCCTATATATAGAAAGGAGGTTTTGTAAATTGTATCATCCAAGAATTGTTCATTTATGTAATGTATTGGAGGTTGCCCCCTCGAAGTGGCTCATTTCTAAGGAATTGATATCTCTTTTCTTCTCTTTTTGGAGCTGGTTACACAACACTCAAACAAGCTCCAAGGGCATGGTACTATCTTCTTGACAAATATCTTCATCAACAAGGATTTTCAAAGGGGCCTGCTGATAGCAACTTATACACAAAAACTGAAAATGACAAACTATTGATTGTGGTTGTATATGTTGATGATATCATTTTTGGAAGTAATGAAGATTCTATGAGTCAGAAATTTGCTTCTGATATGTAGCAATAATTTGAAATGTCTTTACTTGGGGAACTAACATTCTTTCTTGGCTTGCAAGTGCAACAAGCAACAAATGGTATATTCTTATCACAAGAAAAGTACCTCAAGCAAATCCTGAAGAAGTATGGGATGGAAGATTGCAAACCTGTAAGTACACCAATGATAACCAGATGTAATCTCATTTCTAATGATGATTCCCCCACTGTAAATCAACCAGAACACAGATCTATGATAGGAAGTCTACTTTATCTCACTGGGACAAGACTAGACATCATGCATGCAGTTGGGATTTTTGGAAGATTCCAAGCTAATCCAAAAGAGTCTCATCTTCAGGCTGTGAAAAGAATATTCAAATATATACAAGGAACTCAAGACTTTGGACTATGGTATCCAAAGAATGCTGATCTTACTCTTCATGCATACACTGATGCAGATTGGGCTGGAAGTGTTGATGATCGGAAAAGCACTAGTGGTGGTGCATTCTTTATGGGGCCCCGGTTAGTATCTTGGTTTAGCAAGAAGCAAAGTTCCATTGCCTTATCTACAGCAGAAGCAGAATATGTGGTTGCAGCATCATGTTGCACTCAACTTCTCTGGATGATGAAAACCCTACAAGACTTTCAAATCAAATGTTCACCTCCTATCTCCATTATGTGTGATAATACAAGTGCCATCAGTATCTCAAAGAATCCTATTATGCATTCCAAGACCAAGCACATTCCCATCAAATATCACTTCTTACGTGAACAAGTGCTTGAACAAAAGGTGAAATTTGAGTATGTTTCCTCCAAAGAACAAGTTGCTGATATATTTACCAAACCTCTACCCAGGGAAGTGTTCGAATATCTCAGACAGAAACTAGGAGTAGTCTCTGCCATGCAGAGGATAAGGTCTACTTAAATACAAAATATTAAATTGGTTGTGAGGTATGCTCAGGCTAAGGGGGAGCATTGGTCATATGAAAAGGATGCATTGTTGGCATTTATAAGTCATCTTGTTATATTATGCAGCATGATCTCAGGGGGAGCATGGTATTGTCAAACTCTTTGCCATTGATGTCAAAGGGGGAGGAAAAGCAACAAAGGGCTTCTATAAGGCCATCAGAGGAAGAGTATTGCCATCAATGCCAAAGGGGGAGATTGTTGGAAATGTTTTCATTGATGGCAAAGGAGTTGGCAAAGACAGGAGCAGCATCTAAACTATCCATAAGGCAAAAGAGACAAGGTAATAGATTGAAGGACAAATTGAATATCTGGCCAAGATTTGTATATGTTAATGAAGAACTGTGGAATTGTGCTAAGTATGGTTGAGTAAATCTGGAATATATATGACCTGTGCCCGGAGAGGAATGAAATCATTGTTGCAGAGTTAGGGATATGTGTACTATATGTGTATTGACTAATGTAATTCTTGTGTGGAATCCCCTGAACCTCTGTATGAGTCTCTGCATATGGAGTTAAAAGTGAAACCCTGTTGAGGAATCATGGTGGTAGGATTAGAATTCTAGGATGAGACCTTCTTGTAATGAAGAACTGGCTTAGTTTGATATTTGCAGTCATGGAACTATTTGGTTGAATATATGAGGAGCTCTCGAGGCATTCAGTGTATCCATTGAAGAAATTATTGGTGGCAAAGATATGATGTTTTTGAATGTACAGGTAGAAGAGGAAATGTGACAGGATAGAACTCCAAAATGGAAGGTTGATATGTTATATATATCATAGCAGAATTGAATAATGACATTGAATTGTAACGAGTTAATGTTTGTAAGAAAATCCCCTCGGAAGAGAACTACATTTGTTCGATCCTGCCAAAGATAGACCAGAGTTATAGCGCAAAACCCAGACTAACCCTTTGAAATCATGAATGGAACCTTGAGAAAAGGACAGAACCACGAAGGAGGAACAGTGAAGGTGGTTTATGGTTTTCATCGCACCACTTTCAACGAGCAAGCGGTATTCAAGAGGTGAGGAGCGACTCCATAGAACGGGCAAAACGCGTCCCTCTACGATTTTACAAAACCACTTTTCACTATGTTCCATCGCGCGTTATAGTTCAACCCAGGATGCCCAGCGATATCGTTGAGCGCCATTGATCTGGGAAGGGGTCATCGGACAGTCGTCATTTGTTGAAGATGCGCGAAGATTAAGACAGGTACAACGGACCATCGCATGTTAATATTCGGCATTGGAGATCGAGCGATATGTATATACGTCGTTGATCTGGAAGCTTGCTAATCTAACGGTGATCGGACGCTGCACTTGCGCGAAGTTTACTGTGGTACGATGGACATATTGGATTGGCTGTTGACCATGTATGTGGGCCCGGGGTCAAACGTTTATCGTAAGATTAATTTGGAAGCGTTAGATATTTCTATAAAGTCCGAAGGGTTAAACCTTAGACATAAGGCTTGGGAATTTAAAAAAAATTATAAATATATTTATTTGTCAATTTCTTTAAAATTGATAAATAAAAATTAAAAAAATATCAAAAAACCCCATGAGATAAACTAAAGGAATACTGACAGAGGAATACCATTAGTGGTTCTTGGGTTTTGACTCATGGTTTTAATAAAGGCAAAAATATATAAGGAGAAGAAAAATAGAGAACGTGGGGTGTGCATTGCAAGGGTGGTGAATAAAATTTCTCAAAAGAATATATGTATGGGCGAGCTCTGTTCTTAACTGATAAATATGACACTACGATGCACCCATGAATATGATGATCTGACGATGATGAATCTCTGGTTTGAATGACGGACGAAATCATGAAGAACTAGTGTGAGTATATAGAAAATACATAAATCTGGTGACCAGAAAGGTATGCCCTATGGAAACTGGTGGATCCAGTATGAAAATTGATGAAACGTGGTCTGTAGTGGTGCTGAGGGTCGAAGCCTTCAGAGAGGGGGTTGTAGCTCCCTTCCAGTGGTAGCTGGTAAATGAGAGCACGGGGTAGTAGCTCCCTTCCAGGAGAGGTTGGTAAACGAGAGAAGGTTGTAGCCTTCTGCAGGTGGGTGCCTGCGTGCTGGTATAAGTCTTCACCAACATATATTGTAAGAAGTTTTCTCTATAATAAATATTGAAGACTGAGATTACAGCAGCGGTGGTTTTCTCCCGAATTGGGTTTCCACCTTAAATCCTGGTGTTCATATGTGTTGTTTATGTTTGATGGTTTGTTCTGTTATTTATGTTCATGCTTAATGATGCAATGCTCTAAGTAATGACATAATAAGATATCTAGACATACATGTTGGATGTTGTACTGTAACATATGGTTTTAAGAGAAAGAAAAGAAAAATTGTTTAGCCCTAAATACTGATTCACCCCTCCCCTCTCAGTATTTTTCCCAACATCAACATACACTACAGTGTTTTCCTCTTATAGCTCTGAGATATTCTGATCTGGTAGATTGAGCTCTGTGAAAATATCAATGTATTCTTGAGCAGGGGTCTATTCCATTGCTTCCTCTTTTTCAAGAGAAGGCTCCTTGGTTTCAATCTTCTAAAAAATTTCTTCATTTTTTTCCTCTTAATCCTCTGAGATGAAAGGCTAATGACTTCTAATCACATGGAAACTATTATTGATGAGTTGTAATTAAGTGGGGCAAAGATCCAGGGATCCTTCACCCTCTTCTGCACTTTTAAAGCTTTCTTCATCAGTATCGTAAATAGCCTGAATTGGCTCATTACTTTCTTGAAGTTGATGGAACTAATTTTCCTCCCACAAATCTACTGATGATGGCCCTGCAAGATCAACTTCTGTTTGGAGAACATCATCATCAGACAGATAAAACTTAGGAAAATCATGAATGTAAGTAATGCTACCAATCAGACATGTTGGATTATCAACAATTCTTTCTTCATTCTGATTTACAGGGGAGCTTTCCAAGTCTATACAGCAAAGCTCAATAGATGAATGGAAAAGAGTGTCTGTTCTGCAAAAAAATTCAGAGGTTGACTGTCTATTGATGATCTGATCTATTTTTTCTTCTGTCAAAGGGGAAGATTTTCTTGTGTTTCTTTGAGAAGAAGTGTAGCAGCTCTCTATTTCTTTTGAAGACTGGATTTGAGGCTGGATGTCTTCTTGGGCCTCAACTACAAGGGATGATGAATCAGTATTTGTGCTTGCCAGTATATCTTGAGGAATGTCCTTTATTTCTTGACTGATTTCTTCCTCAACTGATTCATCTGGTTTCTTGTGATAGTTAGGATGCATATGAAACTCTTGAATGGCTTCTAACAGATCTTTAGGATGCATGTCTACCAAATTCTCATCAATATCTAATAGGTATTGTATGAGGTTCTGAGATTGGTCACAATAGTTTGCACTCCATGGTATGGATGAGGGGTTTTCTTTGTATCTCTCATAAAATACTTGGTGCATGTATTTCAAAGAAAACAAAATCCTAGGTTCTAACCATTCATACCAGTCCCTTGCCTTTCCTTCTAATGTTAACATGAACATTTTCACAAGGTAGTCTTCATGCCATTCAGTCTTTACCTTCCACACATGTATGTGAAATTTGATGAGATGTAGAAGTGGGTCCTCAAAATCTTCACCTTGAAAAACAGGAAGGTTATCATCCCAAATCACCTGGGGCATCTTATGTAGGAACCCAGGGATATGTTCTCTACTCATTGGGGCATATCTTCATTTTATCCTCGGAATCATTTTGTAAATCAGATAAGAGGCTACTGTGTCTATTCAACCAGTTCAGGGCCTTCTACCAGTGGAGTCATTTGGTCTTTAGGAGTTGTGGAGTGTGGAGTCGTCAGATGGAGGGTTTAAAATGTTTTGAAGCAGGTTGTTGTCCACCATCAGCAATCTAATACCAATCTAAGGAGATTATGGGTCTTCTGAGGTCTTAAGGGTATATTAGGTATAATCCACTCAGAATCCCTAGTGGAGTCTCCATTATGTTGGGGACTCAACTGGCTAACACACCAAATTTTAATAGATTTTTGGCTTCTGTGATCCATCAATAAATATGAAGAAATCTTTTGGTAATAATCACATTATCATGAACAAAGTCGACGCGTTTCAAACCAACCAGTGTGGTTCATCATCAGGACTAGGTGAGAGATCAGATCAGTCGTTAAGTTTAAATAGATTTAGGAGAGGAAAAGAAAACCGTTAGAATCAGCTAATTTGACTAAGAAATCCAAAACAGTTAGTTCTAATAATATAATAATTAAAAAATCAACAACGGCTAGCTTGAATATAAAAATTAATAGTTTAATTAAAACATAAAAATAAATAAATAAATAACTAAATAAAAATAAAAATGAAAATAAAAATTATTATATGTCAATTTAATAATTTAATTAAAAAATATTTTATTTTTATTAATTGATTATTAAAAATACAAATATTATTTTATTATAATTATATACTATTTTATTGAAAGTCTAAAAATAAATAAATAAATAAATAAAATTAAAAAAATAAAATAATATATATATTTCCATTAATTTAAATATTCAATTACAAATTGAAACGGCGAGTTTGATTATTCAAATTAATAGTTTAATTAAAAAAAATATTATTATAAATAACAAATTTTATTTTTATTAATATCGTTAATTGATTATTCAAAATACAACTTCTATTTAATATCATTATATATTATTATATTGTAATTCTATTTAAAAAAAAAAAAATATTAAATAAATAAATAAATTAAAAAAATAAATAAATAAATAAAAAATAAAAAATAAAAATAAAAATAAATAAAAATAAAAAATAAAAAATAAATAAAAATATAAAAATAAAAATAAATAAATAAATAAATAACTATATATATATATATATATTTTTTAAGAATATAAGGCAGAGATCCAACACCTGCTTATATTCCAACCGTCATCCCTATTGAGATTTATGGGCCATTTTTCAATTTCAAGGACCTCTCTTAACTTACGATGATGAAAATGATCAATCCTGGCTAAGACCTTAGCCTCTTCGATGCAGATATGATGGTTAGTTTTTTCCACATGTTCAGCTAGGGTAGAGGTGCAGGACCTGCCATGTCTAATGTTAGCTGCATGTTCACATATCCTTTGGCTAATGGACCTACCTGTTTCACCAATGTAAGGTGTCCCACAGGAACAAGGAATAAGATAGACACCTTTTCCATCCTTAGGATTCACAGGATCTTTAACTGAGTTAAGAGAGTTGTGAATCGTGTTAAGGGGTTTGAAGGAAGAGGAAACCTTATGCTTCCTAAGAATTCTAGCAATCCTATCAGTGGTACCCTGAATGAAAGGAAGCCTTACATTGCAGGACCATTGATTAGGATTTTTATTTTTAACCAAGGAACCTCTTTCAGCTTTAAGAAAAGCTTTAAGTCCTTGAGACTTACTATAACCATTAGAACAAAAAACATTAAGAAGATGGGTCTTTTGGCCAGATTGGCAAGACCAGAAGACAAGACAACATCAAACCACTTTGGGATCCTAGGATCTAGCCCTCCTGGATCTAGAGAGGGATCTCTCTATAAATGCAAAGAATGATATATCTTTAAAGTTCAATTTAAGGTATTATGCTAGCTATAGGGCACAAGGGTTTTTTATTTGTTTGTTTGGTTGGAGATCATTAACTGAGAAGGCTATGTGAAGTGAAGAAGGAACTAAGTAGTAGGATGTTTCAGCATGGGAAGATAGGTCAAGAGAAGTGCCAATCCATTGAGATATGGAGTCATAAAAGGGTTTACTCACATAACAACTATCCAAGGATTTTCATAGGGAAAATCATCTATACCAAAGGATCTCTTTAGATAGATAGTGAGATGGACCATTAAGAAGTGAGGTGAAAGAAAGAAACCAAAGTGCAGCCTAAGATCAGGTAAGGACTTTTAACCTATCCTGCTTTTGGCATACTTCAAAGGAAACTCTCGATAAAGACACAAAGGGTAGCTTAAGATCAAGTAAAGACTTTTAACTTAGCCTGCTTTCAGCATACTCTCAAGGAAAACAATCTAGCAGTCCTCATAACTACTTTTAGAAAGTAGAAAACATTTAATATAAAACATAGAGAAAGGCCTAAGATCAGAGAAAGACTTTTAACCTTCACTTCTTTTGACACCAACTCACAGGGAAACTTTCAAGACAAATTGTTGGAGAAGAAACTAGAGGATAGGGCTAACCATAGACTTCCCTAGTTCAATCTTTCCTTAGCATGAAATGAAAATATCTTTCAAGGAAAATGTTTCAAGTTGTACTCAGGAAGACATGGGCTCACCAACATTTCTTGACTAGTTATACTCTATACAATCACCCTTAAATACACAATCAGAAGAAAACATAGAGATAAGAATAACAGTGAGATTTAGGATACTTCCAACAGTATGTCCTAATCTATGCTTGCTATTCTTTATCATGGAATAATGGATAGTATGAAAAAACATGAAAGGAGGCAATTACAGTAAGGAAAACATCACCAATAATATAGACTAGGATCCTGTGAATCTACTTGTTCAATTGATGTGAAAAACCAGTCACATACTTTGAGCCCAGTGGCTTTTTACAGTAAAAAATTCTCTTCCCAACCTACTATATTACAAACTACTTGGCTACTTCCCTCAATAACAATTCAAACAGTCAATCAAATCCCAACCCTTTACAATGAATTTTCAATGAATACTTATAGGTGAATGAGGAAGTGGAGCAGTAGATATGAACTTAAATGATTCATTAAGACAAAGGGGAGGAAGTATTTGAATGCCCACTTTGCATAATGGCTTTGCATTAATCATTGGTACCCTTTAGGATGGTTCAGAAGTCTTTGTCAGGTTGACAATAACTTTAGGTATGTCTCTTTGAAGTACTTTGTGGCTGTAGGTACTCTGTTTTATCTTCTGTGACAAATAAAGTGAAAATTTTGTCTTTCAGGTCTTCCATACTTCATAACCAATGCACTGATGGTTCTAGGAGATTTCTGTCAGAATAATAGTTGTTATGGGCTCGATGAGGCATATAAAATGCTATGGGAATTTGTCCTTCTTAGGAAAAAGAACATTATGCTGATATTAAATCATTGATATGGCTTGATGTGTGCTTTAGGCTTCATCAAGCCTTCTTGATCATCTTCAGGTCTTTATCTGTGTCCTTTACCCTTTTAAACATTGGATTATAAGCATTAAGTCTTCAACATTAAGCATTAATCTTTTAATTCTTCTATTGATACTCTTTGTTGCTTCTTCTGACCTGTGCTTGTGAATATATAGGCTACAGAGGTGCTGGAGGGTTTTATGTCAGGTTTAATAACCCGATCTTCAATGAAAACATGCTATTAAACCCTCTCTAGTGTCTCCCTCCGCAATCTTGGCTCTGGGATAGTCCTTCTGCACTCTATATCACCATGACTGTGACTGTGGAGATAGAATGAATTGACCACCTGTAAACCCTGCAAAACACAATAAACACATTATAAAAACCTGAGGGAGTGAGGATGGCTGCTTCAGAGGCTCGTGGGGATGGAGGAGCAGTGATGGAAAAAGGTGGATGTGGCGGAAAATGTGATGAAAATCCTGGAAAAGTAGCTAACCAGGTGCAAACGGAGGTTTGGGTGCGAGGATGAACGCGTACTGTTGGATTAGAACAATCAATGGTGGAGATCGCTTGATGAAGTCATTCAGGAGATTAGATGAAAGGAAAATGAATGGGGGTGAGATTAAATCATAACCGTCCGATCTCAGAGATCGATGGCTAGGAAAAAATGTGAAAGGCAACGATGCGGAGGGCACGGTATAGCAGAAAACCGGGAATGATTTTCACGCGGAGAAATGGGGGGAAGGTGGTATTGCCTTTTGGAACGCGATTCCACTCAGTGAGTGATGCGTGTATTTCTAAAACTGCCCATATCATGTAATTTTAAAACAATAACTGTCGGGCACAAAATCACGCAATATCGCGCGCTGGCTGTCATATCTGAGGCTTGAGATCCAACGGTCCAGGTTGAACGCGATGGATGGAAAGCTTCCGGGGCATAACATATGGTGGGTTGGAGTTAGGACCGTTAGATCTGCGGATTGGACGATCGGGATTTAAAGAGAAAGCATATTATTTTGAACAAGAGGAAAAAGGGGTAAGTGAATGAGTGGAAAGATGGGAGCCGTCGGATCTATAGGAATGGACGACAGAGATCTAATTAGCGATCAGCATAACAGTGAAAGGGAGAAAGGAAAATATGGAGTGCGATGAAATATTGGTTGTCGGTTCTTGTGTATTTGATGGTTAGGATCAAATCGGGGAATCGGGCCATCGGAGGAAAATAAAAAAGGAAGACTGTGTTTGCGATATGCGATTAAGCGCTGGCCGTAGGATCGGAAGAGATCAGCGGTAAGGATTAAATCGGCGGGGTGATGACGGAGGGCTATGGGCAGAGTGCGATGAGATACTGGCCATTGGTTCTTGTGGATTCAATGGTCTAGATCAAATCGACGGGAATGGGTGATGGGCTCATGAGCGGAGCGCGATTGAATCTCAGGCATCGGTTCTTGTGGATTCGACGGTCGAGATTAGATCAGAAGATCGGAGGAGAGGGGCTCATCGCATCGGGGATTTGGGGAAAAGAACAAAGGGAATGATTTTTTTGTGATTGCAATTAGGCCTTAGCGCTTGGTCGTAGCGTGGATTATATGGATAACAGGGGCTAGGGCTAATTCTGAAAGGGGCTTAAGGCCTTAATGTAAAAAATGGGTTTTTTAGGATTTTTGAATGGTTTTTTGAGGAATTTGGAGGTTCTGATAGATGGAATGAGGGATTTTTTAAACCAAATAAATGGAAATATAAGGTTTAAAAGGGGATTAGGATGAGGTGGAGGTTGCAATGAAGGGTTATAGAGGAGTTTTGTGAAGGGAGTAAGGATGAAAAATGGGGAATTTTGTGGGAGTGAAATGGGGAAAATGGAGGCCTTTTTTAGAACAGTCTTTTTCACAAATAACAGGGTTCATTAATAGAAACAATAGTGAAGATTCTGTAAAGGATAGAAGACACGCAGAGGCTTTAAGAATGATATATTTACAAAGGAAATGTTTCTCTTGAAGGCTCAGAAGCATATTTAGCCACCTATTTGCTTTGAAAAAATATTATAGGTGGCTAACAGAACCCGTGACCTAATCCTCTTTCTAAAGAATTCACATCTGCCCCCTGACCATGGTGTCAGGAAAGAACCCATGAAAAACTCCACCAAATATATTATATAAAATCCAATATCATATGAGCTTCGGGGCAGAGAAACTCAGAGGCTGAGTGGCGAAACTTAGCTAAGAGGAGTGCACAAAATTCATAGCATAGTGGAACCTTGAACAAGCATGCATTTCCAGGAGTTGTAACTATGAACTGAAGGAATCTTGAAAGAATATTTTAGATTCCTTGGAGAAAATTTTTTTAAGGTGTCAAAATTATGCGAATTTTATACTCAAATTAACCATAATTTCACCAAGATTTTGATTTTGTTATCGGTTTTCTGATCTAAGCAACATATTTTTTAGAAGAAGAATAATGAGGGGGGAACCATGATGTAGAAATTTGCATGGAATCCAAAAGATTCCTTGAGGCCTGAGAATGAAAATTTCAAAACCAAACTGACTTTATACACATTTTTCTTAGCTTTTCACAAGGAACCTGATGGTGAGATCAGTTTCTTCCTATGAGCAGCCAAATTTCAGGCAGGCCACAAAGAGAATCTTTGAGGAATCCTTGTGATTCCTCGGGAACCCAGATTTGAATGAGACATAAAGGGGTCGATTTTATACTTATATTTCATGGTTTTTCATAGGTAACATGATGGTGCACGTCGTTTCTTCATCCGAGTAGCTGATTTGAGACCATCCCCAGACTTGGAGGTATAAGGTGCATTATTTCCATGTGTTCATTAGATTTTTTCTGAGATGATGATTTCAACTTGATATCCATGTATGCCACATTGTGAGAGGATCATTATATGCCACTTTATGTGACATATTGTTCCTTTTTCATTCTAGAGGAGAACTTTTATGAGTGATATTTATTTGTAGGAGAACATCTAGTGGAGAGACATGCCACTCCAGATAAGCAGTTCATCCTTGTATTGATAGAAATTACATCATGTAATCATCATATTCTTGCAGCAACTAATGAAGCGACCTCCCCACTCTTGAAACCAGGCTCAGATACTTAGTCCACACTAGACGAACTATGTTATCAACTTGTGTGTGTTCTTTGATTTCATGGTTGTATTTATATTTCCTCTCATTTAAAGTATGAAAATTTGGTTGTTCATACTCTTTCACATGAAATTCTGCTAACATCGCAAAAGCAAAAGGTCTTGGTTAATTCTGGTAGCTGAGAGAATCCAAATCAATTATCCCATTTTGTTCACTCATTCTTTTACCATTCTCCCCTTCTACCTCGTCCTTTCAAGCCTCCATCCCGCTCTATTCTTCTCCTCTCAACCCATATCTTCAAAATTTGTGTTTATCCTCCTCATTTTTCTTATTTTATGGTCTTCTACCCTAATCTTCAAATGACCAAGAATCGCTTAGTTGTTCCTACTCGCCCATGTAGGAGGGGGAACCTTACTCCCACCTCCTCATCAGACTTTAGCCTCCCCACTGTTAAGGGCACCCATGCGCACTATGTTTCCAAATCATCCATGGAAAGGTAAAAGGATATTATCCCTGCAACTATCCAAAGAAAAATATTTGATGTGGAAGACTGATGATAGCTGGATTGAATGGACTATTTATTCAAAATGTTCAACATTTCTACCTCCAACTTAATTTATCCCAAAAAAATTATAACCATCTATAATATTTAGATACATTTTAATGTTGTGATTTTTCATTACATTGAAAGAAAATTAATTATTAACTTATTTATTTGTGTTAAAATATGCACCAAAAAAATTAACGATGTACTTGAATTGAAAATCAAAGCATTTTTTTAGTCCCATAATGAAGTGATAAAATGGGGTAGACATTATCATCCATTACAATTTCCTTAAGTAACATTGATAAAATAAAACAAGATTTATCATTAAAAGACAAAATATTTTAGCTATGTAAATGAATTTTTTTGTACGGTCCATGAAACATAGAGTATGGGTTCTAATCCCCACATCACCTATGTCTCCATTTTCAAATTTGCAAGAGTTGTAGACTAGTTGGTTTGTGTGGGGCTCAATCTTATTAGGTCTTAGGTTTAAATCCCATAGGTAGGGTTTGAGGTTGGATCCCAATGTGGGGGTTACACTATCACAAGGGAAAGCTAGGCTCGATAGAGTCTACATAATATTTTTCATAGCATCCTATTGTTGGGAAGATCATTCTTTCATCCAACATGTGGTCTAACCTCGCTTAGGCATAGCCTAGTATTTAAAAAACATTATCTTCATTGAAACAGGGTATTAAGTATCCCATAAACATCCCCACAAAGGGTGCATGAACGAGGTGATAAATGCGACCTCACGATGATATCATGCAAAAAAAATGAATGGGGTAGGCTTCCTCCACCTGGAATTTTTCATGGCCACCTTGTCATTGAGTGAAGGGAAGAGCGCTTGGAAACCTAATGACTATCGTTGTGATGCAGAGTTGATGTGTGTGGAGATTAAGGGAGGTGTGATGGCATAGATTTTTGCACAATGAAGGAAGAGAGTTGTTCATTATGGAATATTATGGAATGCAACAATCTCATAGTGTTTTGAAGTGGCTAGAAAGGGATTTCCCTGTGAGAGGAGAGAACCTTCAACTGCATATAACTAGTCATCTATTGTAGGAGACCAAAAATTTAGGTGTATATGGATTGATAGAACTAATTCATGGAGTGAATGAGGTCAGGGGCTCTAATATTTATTGTGAATATAGATTTCTCTAGCCTTCTCTCACTATAGTTTATAATCCCCCACAACGTATCTAGCATATTCAAGTTTGGCTTCTTTGTTTTAATTCCTTGCAATTTTGCCTCAATTTTGCATTTCATCACTTCTGGTTCACTATCCTTTGTGGGTATTATTGGAATTTGGTTGTCCCTCACCACATTGATTTCAAATTATCTGGGTGGTCTAATCCTATCCTAATTTGACTCCCCACTCTAAGTCCCAATTTTTCCCTCATCTTTCCCTAGCTTTCTTAATCCTAGCCTCATATCATGTGTTTATGGTTATCTAATTCTATTTTCTCCTTTTACTACCTTTATCCCCTTCTACCTCAACCTCTAAAGCCTCCATCATGCTATATTATCCTCCTCTCCACATGTAATCTTTGACTTATGTGTGACTCCTCTTTCTCTTGTTTAATTTGCATTGATTTTTGTGTAGCATCTGGAGGTATTCCCACACGACTAAGGGTCTTAAAGTCAACCCTAGATGCATTATCTAATTTTTTATTTTAATTAAGACAAGTCGTCCAACCAATGAAGAGATGTGTCCTTTAGGTTATAACACCCCCTTGACATGTATAAATAAGATGATGTGACATCTCATTTGATCACTAACCAAGAGAAATTATTATCTCTATTCATCATCTACTAATATTTTTGGAGACTGCATGTGTAAAGGAAATTTGAGTTTGACCATCAATATAACCAGTCTCACATGTGAACAGTTGACTACAATTTTGATCGTAGGAAGGTTGTACATACGAGGGTTTGAATAGTGGCATATTGACCATAAGAGGCCACATGTGCAAGTTGACCACAGGTCTATTGACTATTGACCGCAGGGCCGAAGTTGAACAGGCTGGGTTGACTACAATATTTGATTGTTTGACCAAATTTGATCGAGATGGTTTGACTGACTTTTACCAGCATTATCTTATCGTTATTTGACCAGGTTTCATTGGTATTTGAATTGGATTATTTTCGTATATTTCTAGACAAATTACTAATTTGTAAACCTTACTGATGAATAATTTCTCATAAGAAAATATTATGGTTTTTCTCCCAAGTTTTGGTTTCCTAGGGTAAATTTATTGTCGCTATTGTGCATGGATGCATTTTTATGATTTTTATTGTTTCTATTTTATTTAATTTTGATTATTCAATTATAGTGGTGGCATAAAATATTGTGTGAAAAATAATTGTGAAGTAATTATATGGCAGAAAATTGTATTCTAATGTTCCTATCATGGAATTTCATTAGGGTATTAGAGCTTTGTTTAAAGATAAGGCCAACGTAAGAGACAATATTTAGCAACTTGATTATTTTTTTATCTCTTTTCAAAATGGTACCAAGTCTCATAGTATAAGACAGGGTGGATGGTGCTACTACTTTCATATCGTGGAAGAGCAAGATACTCCTTATCTTGGAAGAAAATGAGCATCAAGATCATATGAAGGAAGTTATTACAGAGCCAGAGGGAAATGAGGAGAAATATGAATATAACAAGAATGAATCCAAGGCTAAGAGAATCTTGATAGATTCCATAAAGGAGCACTTTATTCCACATGTTGCTAAGTTGAATATTATTGATTGGAATCAAGATTGGGGGCAAAATTTTTCCAAAACTTCAAAGTGCTCAGAATCACACCAAAATAGAACGAACGGATTGGACCTATCATGAGGAATCTAGTACACTTTGTTTCACTCAAAACGGAGTCTGTATGAAGAAGTTAGAGCCTGTTGATCATCGTGCCAAACTGGAAAATTTAAAAAAAAAATGGTCAAAGAGGGTCAAAGGTAAAAAAATTGGGTTTTCTCCAATTTCACCCAATGACACTATGCCAAGTGTTAATTTTTGATTGGTGGTCTAAGTGGGTGATCTGTGGTTTTTTGATTGGTTTTGGGAAGGAACCAATGGCATGAAGACACGTGGCTAGCCTGAAGGCCACCACGTACCCCCTTCCAAGGTCCAAATATGGTAAAAGTTTGAATTTCATATGTTCAGATAAAATTTTATTATATGGTCGAAATGTTTTAATAATACCAAATTCGGGTCTAAGGTCAAATTATTATTCATATTTCAAAGGTCTTCGAATTTCTGAATTTATTCCAAGGTTGGATTACATTTTATATATCCAAAGTTTGATTTTATTATAAGGTTGGATATTAATTTTCTGCAAAATTTTATACTGGCGGAAGGGTGGAGATCAAGGCTCAACCCCGTGACCTCCTCCACACCAGTGTGCCCGCTTACCACTACACCACAACTTCGTTTCTTAACCATTATGTTTGTGGCATATATTTGAGGTTGTAAAGGTTGACCGGTGGGGGTATGGAGGGGGCCAAACCCCTCCGCATAGACCTTCCACAATGACCAAGAGCAGAGCAGAGTTTTAATAAGCATGGAGATTAAGTTAAGTGGGGTTTATTAACCCATAAATCATGAATTAAGCGCTTAATCCGAATTTAATTTCGGTTTTTTCAAAAATGCTCTTAGCGCATTTAATTAACTGGAGTTTAATTTGGTAGTATATTCGATGGACCCACCAAATTCAGAGTTAACCCCAGATTTAGTTGTGTTAACTGGAGTTTTCCAGTTTTGGAGGAGATTCGTAGGAAAAAATTGAAGGAAGCTTAAATTTTACATATTTCGACCAAATTAGGAGCAATAAAAGTCATTCCTTGATGATTTTGATGCTCTAAGCATGATGGTGCAAGTTTTAGAGGCATTGGAGCACTTCTGAAATTTTTTTTTCTTCCACTTTGAATATTAAAGAATTCGAGGGCCACTAGGAGAGGAGGTCATGCCTACATCAGCTGAAGACCATTTTTAGAGCTTGAAGAGTATATTTTGAGGTTTTTGGGTCTTCTGAATCTAATGAAGCAGGTTTCAAATCCATTAGAGCATTGTAGGTTCTTGTAATTATATATTTGACCATTAATCCAAAGAGGTCGTAACCAGTTGAAGCAGGTCCATGGAGATGTAGTATAGGAGGGGTGAACTTCATTATTAACTATTGTGTAATGTGTTTGATGTGTGTTATTTCTCTGCATTTTATTTGGTATACATGAGTTATTAATAGCTAATTAACACATAAATTTCTCATCAAAGACACTAAAACTTGAAACATAAACCACTTCACAAATGGCTAATTTGAGACGATCCTAAACACACTACTTTTATACTAATGAGGGAGTTAGCACAGCAAAACTAGTTTGCCCATATTCAGATCAAGTTCTTATCATAGCACACTTTAGCTCATTTTAGCCAAGGTTAGCTAGAAGAATTAGCTATTGGTTTTGAATTTGTGAAAGGATAATTTAATTGTGTGCAAGTTTATGTGTGAAAGAGAAGGTCAAATTGAGAGCTCAGTTCTCAAATCACAACAAAGAATCTTTGTATGCATTGAAGGTGTGATGGAAGCTTCATTAAGCACTATTTCTAATCAATATTCCTTAGAAAAACTCTTTGATAAAGAGATGTTGCAAAAGCTCTACATCATGAATTATATGGTGCAAGGGATGTATGAAGATAAGAGGGAGAGCATTATACTTCAAGAGCGGTTGATTGCCATGAATGAGGAGAAGGTTAGATGAGATGGAGACTCAGCTCCATGATTCCAAGGAAACTTTAGCGAAGTATGTGCATGAAAAAGAGGTATGCAAATCAAGTTTATCTTCTATTTTATCTCAAAATAAATGTGTATGTTCTTTTTAAATAGACACTAGAGGAATAGGGTCCTAATTATTAATGAAAATGGGCTATGAAGGTAAAGGGTTAGGAAAACATGCACAAGGAATATTTGAGCCAATTTTTGTTGAGGAAAGGCCTAAGTATTTGGGTCTTGGTTATGGACAACATGATGGAGAATGCGCCAAAGCCAAGGAGGCACATGAAGGTGTTCCAAGAAGGAATTTCATTTCATGTTCACTACCCCAAGCTTGTGAAGTTTCTTTTCATGATGAATGCAAAAGTTTTACACCCACTTTGCAAGAAGATGCTCATAAGCATGCAATTAATGAGAATGGAAAACAAGAGAATGTTGAAATCTCTAAAGTCATTGAATGAATTGTTGGTATTCTAAAGAGAGCCACTACCTCATCAAATTTACCTCCTCAAGAATGAAACAAAGGTGAATTTTCAAGGTATAAATCTACCTTTAATCAAGTTTATTTTGATTATGATAAACATGGAAAATTCTCACCTAATATTTGGAGAAATTTTGCACGTTCCTTTTGTGGTTTGAATAACCATAATGTTTTAAGGTGTTGGAAGAAGATAAGCATGCATAGGAAACTTTTGAAACAAAGGAGGCGACAATCCAAAGGTCCATTGAACAAAGCAAACCATGTTCAAAAGAAGATGCAATTTCACTCATTTCCATAAGCAAGGTCATCTTGTAGACAAGTGTTGGACTTTGTATCCAACAAGTCATCCATGGCATTTGAAGAAGGTGGAAAGAGATCTTGACAAGAATTGAAAAGAGGATTCCATAATTGATGTGGGCCAAGATGATCCACATGATGAAGTGCAGCTGAAAGAAGCGCCATTGAAATGGTTTGGTAAGAGATGGTTATATTTCTTATCCAATTAAGGCCTTGCATGTCTTTTGATTATTTAATTCAATTCTTTTCTGTTGAGATTATGTTGCATGTTTATGCTAGGAAGGTGTTTTAAAGTGGAGTATGTTAACTCACTTTGTTTATCATGTATGTATGTCAACTTGAGAGTGTTGATCATTTTCACATGCATGAGAGTCGAATTGTGATTGGTCGACGAGTTTGTACACCAAGATGTGAGAGTACATGGCAATTTTCACATGATGTGAAATTTGTTTCTTTAAAGGAGCAAAGGATAGGTCGTCAAGTTGTTTTTCTTGCATGAAGTGTTTTTTAGATTGATGGTTTTTTTTGTGACAAGATGTTAAAGAATTTGCAGCCAAAATGTTTGTAACCATTGTAGACCATTTGATGTGTTGATGCCAAGAAGAGAAAGAGATGGCAAATGCATTCTTCTAGATGTGGAATTTGGAACCATGGAGGTAAAATAATGGTCAATTATTTTCTTGTTATTATTGATGTTGGAACTCACTGGTGTAGTTCACACAGATGGGCTTAACTTGGAAAAGTGGTTTCCAAGGAGAAGTTTGCATTAAATGCATGTTTTTACAAAGGAGGAACATGATTCTCTATGGGAAGGCCATCAGTTATTTTTCCAAGAAATGAGGGATCGCTTTGGTACAACAAAGTGTTTTATCAGCCAATAAGTGTTGGATTGGGTCAGCAACAAAAGGAGGAAATTGGTTGAAGCACCAAGCCATTTTCAAGGTAAGGCATGTAAGTAAACCCAAAGTGGTTGTCATGGAGATTTTTCCAAGTATAGTCAAGATGATATAACTTGGGAAAGAGAGGAGTATTCATCTCTTATCAGATAACCAGATTTTGTGGGTCCAAAATAATGTCAGGGGGAAGGAGTGATTGGAATTTGGATTGGGGGTAAAAAATTTCCAAAAATTCAAAGTGATCATAATCACACCAAACCAAAATTACTGGATCGGGCCCATTGCCAATAATCTGATGCACTTCGTTTCACTCAAAACAGAGTCCATATGAGGAAGTTAGAGCCCATTGATCGCCATGCCAAACAGGGAAATTTTAAAAAAATGGTAAAATAGGGTCAAAGGTCAAAAATTTGGGTTTTCTCCAATTTTTCCCAATGACACTATGCCAAGTGTCAATTTTTTGGTTGGTGGTATAAGTGGGTGATTTGTGGTGTTTTGATTGGTTTTGGGAAGGAACTAATGGCATGAAGACATGTGGCTAGCCTGGAGGCTGCCACGTGCCCCCTTCCAAGGTCCAACTGTGGTGAAAGTTCGAATTTCCTATGTTCGGATTAAATTTTATTATATGGTTGAAATATTTTTATTAATACCAAAGTCCAGTCTAAGGACGAATTATTATTCATATTTCAAAGGTCTTCGAATTTTTGAATTTATTCCAAGGTTGGACTATATTTTATATATCCAAAGTTCGATTTTATTATATGGTTGGATATTAATTTGGTGCAAAATTTTATAGAGGCGTAAGGGTGGAGGTCAGGGCTCGACCCTACAACCTCCCCTGCACCAACGCGCTCGACTACCACTACACCACAGCTTCGTTTCTTAACCTTTATGTTTGCAGCATATATTTGAATTTGTAAAGGTTGACTGGAGAGGGTATGGAGGGGGCTAGCCCCATGGGCTAGACCCCTCCCCATAAGACCTTCCACAATGACTAGGAGCAGAGCAGAGTTTTAATAAGCATGAAGATTAAGTTAAGTGGGGTTTATTAACCCATAAATCACGTTTTAAGCGCTTAATCTGAATTTAATTTAAGTTTTTGTAAAAACGCTCTTAGCACATTCAACTACAAATTATCTGTTAGTTAATCCAGTTTATCATTTAATTAACTGGAGTTCAATTTGGAAGTATATTCGGTGGAGCCACGAAATTTGGAACTGCCCCCCAGATTTAGCTGCGTTGACTGGAGTTTTTCCAGTTTTGGAGGAGATTCCTAGGAAAAAATTGAAGGAAGCATAAATTTTTCATATTTCGACCAAATTGGGAGAAAGAAGAGTCATTCCTAGATGATTTTGATGTTATGATAATTTTGGTGCAAGTTTCAAAGGCATTGGAGCACTTCTGAAAGTTTTTTTTCCACTTTTAATATTAAATAAGTCGAGGGCCACTAGGAGAGGAGGTCATGCCTAGATTAGTTGAAGACCATTTTTAGAGATTGAAGAGTATATATTGAGGTTTTTGGGTCTTCTTAATCTAATGGAGTAGGTTTCAAAGCCATTGGAGCACTGCAGGTGCATTTAATCAACGATTTGACCATTAATCTAAAGAGGGCCTAACCAGCTGAAGTAGGTCCATGGAGATGTAGCCTAGGAGGGGTGAATTCTGTTATCAGCTATTGTGTAATGTGTTTGTTGTGTGTTATTTCTTTGCATTTTATTTGTTGTATATGATTTTTTAACGACTAATTAACTCATAAATTTCTCATCAAAGACACTAAAACTTGACACATAAACCACTTCAAAATAGCTAATTTCAGATGATCCTAAACACACTATTTTTATACTGATGAGGGAGCTAGCACAAAAAAACTAGTTTTCCCATATCCAGATCAACTACCGAAGAATTATATGATGCTTTGGTGGGATTTTACAAGAGTAGAAACTCTAGAAGGAAGCTAACCTTGAGGCATCAACTATATAATGTCATGATTTCTAAATCATATTATGTTGTCTTCTATATTATGAGAGTATCTGAGTTGAGAGACGAACTTATAACCATTGGAGATACCATTGATGATGAAAATATTCTTACAGTCACACACAATGGATTCCTTCCTCATGGGATCAATTTTTTTCAGGGAAATTGTGCACGTGATAACTTTCCCAAGTTTGATAAACTATTGACTAATTGTATCGAGGAGGAGGCTAGATTGTTGTCCAATAATAGTTTACAGAGACCTCGCAATGAAGAAACTCAAGCCCTTGAAGCTCATGCAAGGAAAGGAAAAGGAAGAAGAAATTTAGAAAAGTAAAAAAAAAATTAAGGTAGAATACCAACTCCAGTTTAGGATCAGAAGAAGTAGTATATGTCAAATATCATGTGCGTCAATTATCATAAATTGGGTCACTATGCCTCCCAGTGTCGTAAGAAGAAAAGGAAGTGAAATAAACATGCATTTGTAATTTATATTGATGATGATGATGAGCATCCACTATAGAAGAAGTCAAAGAAATATTTATTTGTCTCCACCCTTATAGAAATTATTACATATGGCAATGATGTTTGGTATGTGGACAATGGTGCTTCTAGGAACATGATAGGTTTTCAAGATTCTCTCGCTAATTTAACAGACAAGGATACTACATTGCGGGTGGAAATTCGAGATAAAACCAAATATGTAGTGAAAATAATTGGGTCAGCATCATTTTAGTTGGAGTCTCAATATTCTTTACATATTATAGATGTTTTTTTTGTGCTAGGATTGAAGAATAATTTTCTCTCTATCTTAGAATTGGGAGAAAGAGGTTACAAAGTTGCATTTGTAGATGGTCAGGTTCTTGTATAGCCTAAGGGATTGAGTAAAGACTCAGTAGAAGTGATTTGTGCTTAAGAGGAGGACTATACAAACTGATAGGATGACCATATTAGGCATTGGTACATGGAAGTATCAGTTTTTTGGAGTTATGGCATCGAATATTTTCTCATCTTCAATACAAGTATTTTCCATCATTGAGGAAGATGGTTATAGGTATTCCAAAGCTATAAGTAGAGCATGATGGTGTTTGCATCGGATGTGAACTTGGAAAGAATTCCAAAGGATCATTTTTTAGCAGTGATAGTATATCCAAGGGGATCTTGGATTTAGTGCATTCATATGTATGCATATGGATGATAGTTCCATCTTTTGGCGACCACTTTTGTTATATTCCATTCATCCATTATTTCTCCTAGAATACATAGATATAATTCATGAAGACCAAGGATGAGGTCTTCAACAAATTCCAGTAGTTTAGTTATCGAGTGTATAACTTTAAAAGGAATAACATCAAGGTTTAAAGGTTAGGTAATGGAGGAGATTATACTTCCAAAGAATAGTTATTTCTGCAAGGAGCGAGGGATTAAGAGGAAGTGGATAGTTTCTTCCAACCCTCATCAGAATGGGGTTAAAAAAAGGATGAATAGGTCCATTGTGGAGTTTTTCAAGTTGATGATTCAAGATTAGGATATACCCATGTTATTTTGGGAAGAGGAATCTAGCACAAAAAATTATGTTCAGAATTGGAGTCCTCACTAGATATTGGAGAACAAGACTCTTGAGGAGGAATTCACAAGAGTTCATCCAACGGTCAATTATTTGAGTATTTTTAGTTGTCTAGTATACATCCACATGGCCAAGGAGAAGAGGAAGAAGTTAGAACCTTCTGGAAAGAAGGGTACTTTTTTAGGATACAACGAGACTTTGAAGGCCTACAGGATCTACATTCCAGGACAACATCAGATTGAGGTTAGTTAGGATGTTACCTTTTATGAGAAGGTCGCCCTTAGGAGGTCTAGAGATTTTTGTATGGAGATTTATAGTGAGGATCAAGAGGCTCTAAAGGATTTGGGTATAGATCCCTCTACTGTTGATATCCATCCTTATAACTATCTCAAGGAGTTAGTAGAACTAGCAGAGCTAGTGCACCCACGTAGAGATGTTGTAGTGACCAGGAAAATTCCAACATGGATTTGTGACACTTTGCAGGATGAAAAGATGCATGCATCTCCTAAGGGTACTTTCAAGGAAATCATATGATCACAGAGGTTCTCAAGTTATATGAAATTGAAGAGCCACGTCATTGATTTTGAACCTTGAAGTTATAAGGTGGCAGTAGGCCAAGACGTTTGGAAGGATGCCATGATGGAGGAGTATCATCCCATCATGAAGAATGATGTGTGGGAGATAATTTTGAGAGTGAAGGGGAATTCAATAATGACTTCCAAGTGGATCTATAAGATCAAGAATACAATGGACTGCATCATCGAGAAGTATAAAGTGATCTTTGTGGCAAGAGGGTCCTCCTAAAAAGAGGGAGAGGAATATGAGGAGACTTTTTATCCAATCATTAGATACACTTCCTTCAGGAATATTTTTTCTCTTTCTTCAATTATGGGTTGAATGTTACATTAGATGAATTTGAAGAGTGCATTTCTTAATGGTGTGATTGAATAGGAAGTGTACATAGAGAAACCTCAGGGATTTGTGATACATGGGAAGGAGTCTCATGCTTTCATATTGAAGAAGGCTTTGTACGGACTTAGGCAGGTACCTAGGGCATGGTATTATGGAATTAATGGATACTTGATGAGATTTGGATTTATCAAGATTTATGTGGATCTTGACCTTTACTTCATGGTTATTGATGGTGATCCTTTGATCTTGGTGTTGTATGTTGATGATTTATTCCTTACTCCGGAAGAGAGGCTCATTGCCAGATGAAAGAGGGAGTTGGATTCAAAGTTCAAGATGAATGATCTTGGATTGATGCATTATTTCTTAATATTATAGGTGTGGCAGAGACTTGGTGAGATATTTCTTGGACAAGGGAAGTACACAATTCATATCTTGAGGAGATTCAGTATGATGTACTTAAATTCCATGGCTACACCTATAGTGAAAATATGAAGAAATTGAGTGATTCCTCTTCATATTCAAATTTGGTGGATCCCATAATTTACAAGTAGTTTATTGGATCCTTGATGTACCTGGTTAATACCATACCAAACATTTTCTTTGAAGTGAACACCATGGTCCAGTTTATGGTTGAGCCAAGGCATGTACATTGGGTTGCAACGGAGCATGTGTTGAGGTACCTAAATTGTACAATTGGATATGATGTGAGATATTTCTTAGGTGGGGAAGTGAGGCTACAAAGATATACTATTTTTTATTGGGTCGAGAGTCGAGGGTGCAAAGGACATAAAGAGAACCTTTAGGTGATACTTCAACTTGGGATCAACTATGATATATTGGTTTAGTAGGAAGCATACTTTTTTCACATTCAGTACAACAAAACAAAAGTATATTGCAACAAGTGTCATAGTTCAGGAGGGAGTGTAGATTTGAAAGCTAATTCTAGGGCTATTTTATCAGGAGCTAGAAACAACCTTGATACATTGTGATAATCATACATATGTTAAGCTTTCATAGAATCCATTATTTCATAATAGGTCAAAGCACATTGATATCAAATATCACTTAATCTGAGACATGGTGCAGAAGGAAGCAGTGAATCTCTCATACATATCCAGAAATGAGCATATTTCATACATTCTCACCAAGCCTCTACCTAAAGTGAAGTTTATATACTTCAAAGACAAGATTAACATGATGCAGAATGTCTCCCTCTCAGAGAGGGAGTGTTGATATTTTTGCAATATTAGGCAAACATTCTCCCACGGGGTCATGATAATTTGACTAGTGAGGGAATGATAAATTCACCCATGGAGCCATGTTGATTTCGCTAGGGATGAATTCCCCAGGGAAACTACAGAATTAGGAAGACATTCTCGCATGGATTTGTGTTGATTTGACTAGTGGGGGGATGATACATTCACCCAAAGAAGCCATGTTGATTTGGCTAGGGGTGAATGGCCCAGGGGAAAACATATCCCATGGGGTCGTGCTAATTTTACAAGTGGGAGAATGATACATTCATGCAAATAATCCATGATTATTTGTCTAGGGGTGAATGGCCCAGGGGAAAACATCTCCCATGGGGTCATGCTAATTTGACTATGGGAGATTAATACATTTACCCATGGGGACATGCTGATTTGGCTAGGGTTAAATGACCCAGGATACTCACATTGTCTACTCCAAGATGGATTGATCTATATCAATATAAATGCATGTGAGGGGACACTATATCAACATATCAAGCTCATGAATTTTTCTAATGGAGTAGAAATTTCAGTTAAGGAGAAATATGTTTTCATCCAAGGAGAATATATCCCTTGCTAAGAGGGAGTATTGATTTTTGTAGCACTGAGAGGTATTACTGCATGCCTAAAGGGTATTCAATTCATCCCTAGATGCATTATGGAAATTTTTATTTCACTAAGAGAAGTTGGCCTAGGAGAAAGTCAAGTCAGCCAACCAATGAACGTGCCCCTTGGATTTTCACACCCCCCTGAAATGTATAAATAAGATGATGTGACATATCATTTGATCACCAACCAGGATCAAGTATTTCTCTCTCTTCATCATCTACTATTCTTTTTGGAGGCCACACATGTGAAGGAAAGTCGAGTTTGACTAATGTTGACCAGGACAAATTTGACTAGCAATCTAACTAGTCACACATGTGAACAATTGACCTAAAGTTGAACCAAAGGAAGTCCTCGCATGCGAGCATTTGACCAACCACAGATTTTCCTTAAAAAGGCTACACTTGATGGTTGACCACAAGGATTTTACCGTAGTTCCATTGACCATAGAGTCGATTTTACTGCAGGGTTGAATTTGACCAGGCGAATTTGACAACAGAGTTTGATTATTTGAATAGAGTTGACCAATTTTTTTGACTTATTTTTTACTAGAACTATCTTGTTTCTATTTTACCATGTTTGACTGGCATTTGAATTGTTTTAATTGAATAGATTTATAGACAAATATTTGATTTGTAAACCTTTCTGAAGAATATTTTTTCCTAAGAAAAGTTGTTGGGTTTTCTCCTAAGGTTGGGTTTCCCAGTGTAAAATTATTTTCCATGTTCTGCATGGTTGTATTTCTGTGATATTTATTGTTTTCACTACATTTACTGTTGATATTTTATCAGTGTAATTGTTCAATGATAACAGTGACATAAAATACTATGTGAAAAACCATTAGGAAGTAATTATCTAGAATATAATTGTATTCTACTGTATTTTTCATAGAATTTCAATATTTCGTGGTATGCTATAATCTCTACATGGCCAAGTGTCTCTTAGTTGGGCATACTCACAAAGGTAAGAGGGGGAACCCTAGTCCAACCTCCTCACCAGACTTTAGTCCGCCCACTCTTCAAGGTACTCTTGTCTGGTATGCTACTAGAGCAACCATGAAAAGGTACAAGGATATCATCCTTTCATATTTCCAAAGACAAATATATGATGTGAAAGAATGATGATGGATGGAATTAATGGAGCATTTATTAAAAATGTCAAACATTTCTAAAATTCAACTTAATTTATTCAAAAAAAATATAACCATTTATAATATTTATATACATTTTAATGTTTTGATTTTTCATTACATTGAAAGAAATTTAATTCTTAATTTATTTATTTATGTTATAATGTGCACCAAACAAGTTAAGGATGTACTTAACTTGAATTTTAAACCTGAAGAAATTTTTTTCCAATGATGGAGTGATAAAATGGTGTGGACATTATCATCCATTACAATTTCCTTAGGTAAATTTGATAAAACAAAACAAACCTTATTATAAAAATACCAAATATTTTAACCTTGTAAATGAATCTTTTTGTATTTCCCATGAAAGATACGGTATAGGTCAAAAACCCACACTACCCATATCTCCATTGCAAAATTACCGAGGAGATGTAGGATCGATCAATTCCGCGTAATATTTGTGATATCATCCTATTGTTGGAAATATTATTCTTCCATCCAACACGTGAGTTGGAATCCACCTAGGCATAGCCTACTTTTGAAAAAAATAATATCTTCATTACAAAATGGAATTAATTATCCCATCAACATCCCATGGAGGGTGCATGAACAAGGTGATAAATGAGACCTCGGGTGGATTGCACACAAGAATAAAGGAAAGAGGTAGTATGCCTCCACCTAGAAGCTTGCATGACCACCTCATTGTCGAGTGAAGGGAATAGCATTTGGAAACCTAATCACTATTGTTTTGATGCAGAGATGGTGTGTGGAGATTAAGGGAGGTATGACAACACATAGTTTCGAACGGTTGAGGAAGAGGGTTTTTCATTACGGAATATTATGGAATGAAAAAATATCATATTGTTTAGAAGTGGTGATAAAGGGACCAACTTATGAGGAAAGAGCACCTTCAATTGCATATATCTAGTCAACCATGTCAGGATGCCAGCAGAGTAGATGTCTTTGTATTGATATAATTGATTCATGGAGCGAATGAGGAAAATGGATCTGATATTGATTATGCTAATCAATTTCTCCAACCTTCTCTCACAATCGTATGTGATCCCTCACAGGGTATCCATCATATCAGGTTTGGCCTCTTTGTTTCAATTCCCTGCAATTCTATCTCAATTTTGTATTTCACCACTTCTAGTTCATTATCCTTTGTGGGTATTATTGGTATTTGGGTTTCTCACCCCACGTTGGGTTCACTTTATCTAGGTACTTTGATCATGTTGAAATTACCCCAATCTATTTGAGTCTCAATTTTTCCCTCGCCTTTCCATGTTTTTCTCCTTATCCTCCTACCTTATGTTGATGGCTATCCTATTCTATTCGCTTATTATTCTCCCTTTCTCCCCTTCTTCCTTAACCTCTCAATCATACATTTTTCTATATTATTCTCCTCTCCACTTGTATATTTTACCTTTATGTCACTCCTCCTACTCTTGCCTATTACATGGTCTACCTTGATCTCCACATGTCCAAACATTGATTGTTTTGCCCTGCTCGTCAAGGTAGGAGAGGGAACCTTGATCCCAACTCCTCACCAAAATTTAGTCCCCCCACTCTTTGGGGCACTCATGTCCAATCTTCTTCTAGAGAAGCCATGGAAAGGTATAAGGAGATCATACCTTTAGTTGTTTAGAGATAAATATCTCATGTGGAAGAAAAAGTTATCACAATCCTAGAGGTACATTCTTGACACACACATGAACCAGGAAACCAAAGATTGGATCCCAAATATTTGGAATTCTACCAGAGATAAAGCCTTTGCTTACATGAAAATTTTCAACCTATATATTGGCATATTAGAACTATAATTAGTAGTCCTCACTGAGAGGGTTAATATTATTAAGAAATTGTCATTTGCATGACATATCTAATGGAGAAAGTGGACATATTCAATATTAATATCACACTATTAACCAAAAGGATGAAGGGAATAGATCCCTACACATTACACTCAGATGGAGAGTCTCAACCACTAGATCTAGAGGATACACTTGTAAAATTAAAGGTTATAGGCCACCTCTTCATAGAAGCAACATAATTTTCATTAGTTTTTCTACGATTTTCAGTTTATTTCATGTTTTCTAATAAGTACTACTTGTACTTTTTTCTTTGTCAGTTCCTCATATTATGAACATTATGAAAAGTATGAACGATTTCAAAAAAAAGTATCTATGCTATTGGTCTGGTATCCCAAGCATTAGACCAATAGATATAATTGTTAATGTAAGCCCATGTTTCTAATAGTAATATGAATATTATTATTCTATCAAAAAAAGTATCACATCAAATAACTATTTTATTGACTCCCCTAATAAATTTAAAATTTCCCTTAAGAGAAACATATAATTTCATATATACAATTTGTTATTTTTAATTAATTAAGATTATTTAATAAGGATTCATAGTAATATAGGGAGTTGTTTAATATTCTAGTAAATTTCTTTTCTATTGTTGGAATTTGATAAATGTGTTGGTAGAATACTTCTGAATTCATAATTTGTATTGAATTTTCAATTTAGGTTGATTTAGAATTACAAAATCCTTAAGAGTATTTTCCACCATGCATTGATCAAATTTGCAATACAAAAATGATCAATTTACTATAAGATTAGCTCACTTCTAATTGAATCTATCAATGAAGAGATGAAAAAAAAAATTGTTAAGGATTATGAAAGGGGAAAAAATATAAAATTAAATTATGAGATGAATACATAGGATAAGACAAAGAAGAAATTTTCCTATATCTATTGCTATGGAAATGACCAAAGTGAATACTTAAGATGAGGCACAAAGGATTTCGTCTTATCTATAATACATAGGAGATGGATACTTAAGAATGTTGTCCTATTTGAATTGGGATAGATAAGAAAATGTTGAATACTTAATAGGATAGAGAAGACAATGATGAATACTTATGTGGTAAGAAGGATATTTTCCTATCTTTAATGTAATAGAAAAGACAAAGCTTGTCTTATCTTTATAACCTTTATTTGACGTTATAGAAAAGAAAATGTTGTACAAATATCTTAAAGACATTATTGGAATAGGAGCTTAATAAAAATTTACCATTTTTAACCACCTTAATAATTTTTAAACATACAAATATTCATTCACAAAATTTATATTTAGCCATAATCAAATTGTTTTGAATATGGTGCTTTTTTTTACTTTGCTTCATCTTCATTGGAGATGCATCAAAATTTGTAATGGTTAGCAAAATATAGAATTGTGAGACAAAGCCTTTTATACAAAGTAATACATGCCTCTCACAATAGTACTTTTATATAATTGACCTCACTTCACAAAACCAATATTCTCTTTGAAAAATTGAATATGGTTGGTAAGTCTCGAGTCAATGGTAGTCCTCTAGAAATTATAACCCTAAATTTACTTGTCAAGGTGTTATCCTCCATTTTCATGGAATAAAATGAGTGTCATCCTCCATTTTATTCATCCTGATTGGAGGTAGTACATTTGTCTTTTTTGGACTGCAACATAATCCTTTTTAACCAATTTTTCCATACACTGCATTACTACATATTACTTTCTACACCTTATTTATAGTCTCCAAACCTTTTGGAGAAAATATTTGGTTTTTCCCCTCTTATTAATCTCCAAAATACTTATTGGAGTGAAGCCTTAATTTGTAATGTATTATCTTTCAACGGACTTTCTTTTATTGATAGGATTCACTTAGACGAATCAGGGTTAAAATATACTTAAATAATTATTGTAACTAAATGAGAATTTGAACTTCATTGTTATGGATATAGATCACCATACTCTTTGTGATTGAGATTCCATTAGCATATTGTTGGCCCTATATGATGAAATAATTCACATGTAATTTTTTGGGAATTATTGTAGAAAATAAGGATGCTTCTAGCAACAAAATGTGGAATCATCATCCCAAATCTAACCATTGTACTTCCATATTATTCTACCACACTAATGATACACCACCCTTTAATATTTTAAACTACCAAAAAGGCATAATTTCCCATGAATAGCTACTATGGAAATTACTAAGCAAGTTGTTGCATTTATTCAGAAAAAACAAGCCCTAAAATTCCATAAATGTCAAGAGAACATGAGGAGGATGTTTTTGTGTAGAGAAGGATATTATAATTTATCTCTTATGATTTATCAATTCAAAAATCAACATTTTTTTACATGAATATCACTAACATAAGAAAAATCTAGCACTTTTAAATGAGAGAGAAAGTTACTACCATAGAATGCTAATAAATTCTCCATGACAAATAATTCTCTCAATTTTAAGAAGAGTAGAATGATGAAATATGTAAAAGAGGGGGTATTTTTAGTTCTTATGCACCTTAGTGT
This sequence comes from Pinus albicaulis, assembly GCA_034641835.2. Taxonomy (NCBI): domain Eukaryota; kingdom Viridiplantae; phylum Streptophyta; class Pinopsida; order Pinales; family Pinaceae; genus Pinus; species Pinus albicaulis. Next base: position 710,139,804 of record CM076569.1, read on the forward strand.
AGTCTCTTGATATGAACGTCATATTTAATGCATGTTAGACTTATTCATAGGAAACTTGTTCATGTTGAATTCATGTATCTCCTTCCTTTATTTTTTAAATATGCCCTTTGTTTGGATTTTTTTTCTTGTGCTTTAATTTTTGTTTCAGATCATACCCACAAGTAAAGGCCCTAAGGTTGGAAAATGAATTAGTATTCATGATATGCTTGTATATGGAAAATGTGTTTTTGATCAATAGCCTAAAGGTATTGAGGGTGATGACAATGGATCTATGAATTTGTGCAATTTGTTTGGAGTTATATTAGACTGTTCTACAAAATACGGTCAAATAATAAAAGTGGTAAAAATTCAAAAGATAGCTTATAAGATTCTATGTGAGGATATAAATTGGAATTACTATGTTCTCAAGTAATTTGATGTATCACAATGTAATTAATATTGTACAATTCTATTCATGATGCTAGATTTACAAATATATTTACTAAAATTTATAAGATATTAGGACCATGATTCTAAAGATAGGCTAATTCTACAGCAAGTGTTAGGGATTTTTTATTGTAACTAGGTTAAGGAATTTCCTTGAGTGTGCTAAACCACTAGGCATTTATGGTGTATACTAAAATTGTTACGAACTTAATGAGAAATGTAACCTCAAAATGAGAACTCTAGGAAAAAAAAACCTTATTTTTGCGCAAAAAACATGAAAAAAACCCTCTGAAGTCGAAAAACGGTGATGTTGAATCACCCTTTTTTCAAAGGTTAAAATTCCAAGATTGTTCAGCCATGGAATTAAAAACCAAAATCATGATCATGGAGAACCTTAAAATTCCAACAATTTTCAACCATGACATCAAATATAAAATCTCATAGCTTCAAAAAACCTTGAAATTCTGACATTTTTCAATAATGGAATTAAAACCAAGTATCATGAATACAAAAAAACCTTAAAATTTCAACATTTTTCAACCATGGCATTATAAAATAAATATCATGACTAGAAAAACCTTAAAAATCAACACCTAAATCAAACAATAATTCTACCAAGGGAATTGCTTGAAGGCTAAAGGTATAGCTCTTTAGAGATCTTAGCTTAAGACAACTTGATCTAATTTCAAAGAGGCACTAAAATTCAATATTTTTTAACTATAGATTATAAAAGCATTATTAATGTACACAAAATCATGAAAAATACCATTAAAAAAATATGATTTAATGCAAAGCTTCTTTATTTTCAATTAAAAATATGAATATTTTTAACAAATTAACAAATTTAAAAAATTATCTTCCAAACTATTAAAAAAATCAATCAATACAAATTGATTAAAACAAAAACTTTAAGGCAATTTTAAAAACAATTCCCTAGTGGGGGTGTTATGAATGATGGTGAGGGGTCTGGTAATTTGTGCCCACCACCCTCATATTTTTAATGGTGCATTGATGGAAGGTGTACGCATTAGGCATCTCGCATGCAAAAGCATTCAACTCTCCAGTTGGTGTCAGGGTTATGTATAGATGGAAAAGGAGATATAGGGAATTTGTGAGATATGGGGTGAGGGAGTTGCAAGTCCCTTGCCATTTTGTGGGATTAGCTATGCAGTGAGAAATTTCAGTGATTCTTTGGTTAATAGGATGAGCCCCTATCTCTAGTGGTACCATCATTTGATAGACCTTGTTGAGAGAAAAACTTTTCCTCATAATGGAGGTTGGGAGTCTCGTGCATCCATATTTTGGTTGTATGGTGAACGTTTCCTGGCTTAACCACGCCATGGAGAGGATTTTGCGGCCCTATGTGGAATTTTCTTGTTTTTACTTAGAATTGGTTAGTCTTTTGCAACTATTTTGGTCTTGCCATGTTTAATTCAATTCGGTTTGTGTTGTCCTTGTGAAGATTTGAGACCTCAGGGTTCAATGGCTTAATTGTTGAATTTGTTTTTCATTTTAATATTAGGGGTCTATAGAGGCATTTTAACTATGGTAAATTCTTGGAGGTTGAGTTTATGTCCTCTTGAAAAAGTTGGTGGTGGGGTTTTGATTCTTAAGGTGGTGTGGGTGTTGTTGGTTGTAAAGAGTGCCTTGTGTTTTGAGTGGGGGTTGATTAGTACACATTGGGATCTTGAGTAATTTAGTGTCAAGGTGTTAGGGTATATTTTGGAGTACTCAATGGTCAAGGGGTTTGAGTCCTTGTTCAAAGATGATTCCTCCATATCCTTTCTTAGTGAGTCTGTATCGGAATTAAATTATTTTGGTTGGTAAATTTGTTATGATGTTATTTGGTGGTACTTGGGTTTTATCAAGGTCAATTAAAGTCAATTAAAGGTCAATTAAAGTCAATTAAGGTCAATTAAGGTCAATTAAGGTCAATTAAAGTCAATTAAAGTCAAGGAAAAGAGTAGGAAGTAAGAGGGGAGGAGGAGCTAGAGCCCATCTAGGCTAACGTGGTTCCAATTTGTATGCTCACAACTCTGTGGTATACTATTTAAAATTCATTCCTCCTTAGATGAGGCAAGAGATTCATGAACTGGAGATTAAAGTGGGCAAAGAGAGGAAGTCTCTCTCGGACTCAAAATTATTAGAAGATATGTCAAGATGGTTCCCAAATCCTACAAATAATAGGGAAATATGCAAGTAGTACCTGAATTCAGTGGCACTCAAATGACAAATGAAAACACTGCTGGAGTTTGTGTTAAGATAAAAGCAGGTTCAGAAATATGATATTTTAGCCTCTATTGAAGATGTGAAAATAATGTTGAGAAACCTGAGGCTCTGTGTGGAAAATATAGTGACCAAATTGATGCATGTGGAAACCCACATACCCTATGATTATGTAGGAGGGGAGAAACTAGATCCCCCAAGTTCAATTGCTTAGGATTTTTCCAACATCTCCTCTTCAGAGAATGGCTAGCATGGGTAAAAGGTGGTGGATTAGCGTTAAGTCTTCCTTGTTGGATGTTACGTGTTTTGGGGCAGTTTTGGTGTTCATGGATTATGGAAACTTAAAGGTGTTGTGGTCGTGTTTCTCTGAGTTTTATATGTGGTATCATGTCTCAGTTGTGGAGGCATATCTGTCTTCAAAGCAGTGAATTATAAAATTATAATGGTTGGTGCAAGGATTTGGGTAAAGGAAAATCGTTCTTTTTTTGGCTCTCAATTCTTGTTTCACTTGGAACAATGCCCCTCCCGGTATGACCTCAAAATTGAATATATATGTTTTTTTTGTGATAGTAGTGTCAGGGTTGGAGTCTTGGCTCTCGGCTATGTCATGGGTATTTTGTGTTATCTTTCAATGTAAAAAATGGTATCCATGTCTCTAGCGAGACACGAGACTATATGTATGGGCTTGGTTTATAAAGATAGTTGTTATTTGGCGACAAAGGTTGAGACATCCTTCCTCCCTCTAGCTGCCAAAATGCTTATGATGTACTCAAGTTTACTGAAGTAATAGAAGCATTTTAATTTACCAAAAAAAAAGTATTGGTGAATAAATATTTGTATTACCTTTTGAACAAGAGATTACATGAAAGAGCTGAAAGTTTTAAAATGGATGGTCACTAGGGAAACCCGACCATATCCAAAAAATGTACCTATTTAAGAGAGGAAAAAGACAAAAATCTAACTGGAGATTCAAAATGCAACATATATACTAATAGTTAGGCCTTTAATACCATGAGAGAAATACAAAGAAATGGGAAATTGATAAACTGAAGAAATAATAAGGGTTAGTAGATTAGAATAGGGATCTGAATTTGTAGGTGCAACCTAGATCAATTTGTTATTGTTGGTCGGTGAGCAACCAAAAGTAGGGGGATTGCCAAGGTGCTTCTAAATGCACTCTAATCGATGATCCAGGTCTATCATGTTTTGATGCATATGTTCCATGGAGAGGAGAATGTACTCTCCATTCTCATGCCAATCTAATGAAAATTTTCTGAGTAGAAACCTCATTTTCCAATACAGGTCCACCATGTGCATATATTGACTAAAACACCTATGTGTTTTCCCTACGTGAAGCACACAATCAGCCATATCTTCCAATACCTCTCTGTTTGAAAGAAGATGTTACTAGTTCGCTCCTTACCTTTAAGCATGTGTGAGTTCATCCTAAATATGAGGTGGGGTGAGTTCTCAGAAGTGAGATACTGAGTCCTCAAATCTGAGTTGTGTCCATGTACTGCCTCCATTTCAACGCTCTTCATTAGGGGAATTTTGAGGTCTAAAATGGACCTCCTAAGGAAATTATAAAATAATAGTGGAAATAATAAAATAATATTAGATTACATCATCAAATTTTTTAGGGACAAAAGAAAAAACTATTTTTTCAGCTCATATTTTCAACTTATCTCCCTATGGGTTTAATCAAATTTTGAGTGGGAACACTTGTTCGATGTAGAATTTGATTCCTCATCTAGTGATTACCCATGTTGCATACTTTCAATGGACCCTGCTACAAGAAAAATGATAAATACATGAAAAACATGATTGCGATCATGTTTTTCATGGATTTCTAATTTTTCGTGTAGTAGGGTCCATAGAAAGTATGCAACATGGGTACTCCTTGGATGAGGAATTAAGTTTTGCATCCAAAGAGTACTGCTGCTTGAAATTTGAGTAAAACCTTAGGAAGATAATTTGAAAATACAAGTTGAAAAAGTAGTTTAATTATTTTATTATTTTTTAATCTTTTTACTTTTTTATCCCAAAAATGGTGAATCATCCCCCATGGTTAACATCATCATCTTGAATCCTATTGGTTCTTATAAAGTTTATTTTGGTTGTACATATTTTTTAGGAGGCCCATTTTAGACCTCAAAATTTCTCTAGTGGGTAGTACGTTGCACCTCAATGGACATTAACTCTTTGGAAGGGCATGGAAGTTTCTCTAGGAGGATATTATGGCCAAAGAACAAGGAGGGAGTTGTTAGAAAGGAGACATAAGTGGACACGAGTTTAAAATATATTAGGAAATCTTAGCCAAGATCATGCCCCAAATAGAGGGAAGCAATCAAATGATGGCTAGACTAGTAGAGAATATCCCAGAAAGGTCCAAAGAGAAGGGGCGTTAGGGGGGAAAAAGGAACTGAGGCTTTTGTGGAAATGGGAGGACTCAATAGCTAACAAATAGGAATTAGAATCCAAGGCTCTACCAAGAGTTAGATTAAAGACAAGAAGACGAATAGATGAGGCAGAAAGAAAAAAACCAAGGGGTGAAAAGAATCAACTTGCCATAGAATGCGATCACCTAGCTATTGATATAATGTCTCACTACAATAGGACACTAAAGTCGATTCAAGGAAGTTGGATATAACTCTGTCCAACAAACATTGTTGAGAAATAATTTGAGTTTCTAGTTGAAGTTAAGAGTAGAAAGCGTCAACTCTACACATCAATGCTCTCTAGTGATATGGCATTCCTTCCATTGAAGTTCACCAGGAGAGCTAAGATATTCAAAGTGGTATAGACATGGCGCAGAGGAATGGGTGAGGTTGAGCTTAACAGCAAGAACCTAGCTCAATCACATAAAAGAAAATTGAGTTTCCATAGCTTCCAAATTATCTATTTGAATCACCTAGCCTTGTTGGATAGTCATCTAGCTAGCATTGTTATTGGGATTGGTTCAATGAATTGCTAGGACCTCAGCATTGAATTCCATTCTTGATGGAGAAAAATTTCGTTAATTTGCATAAGGAAAGTAGGTTAGGAAATCAAATGTCGAGGTAATTTTCCAAAGGAGATAGATTTGACAGAGGTCTAGAGAGCTGAGGTGATGTTCCATTTGCAGTGTGTTAGAAAACATACAAGTGGTGTTCCTCATGCAAGATTCTCTTTGGATTGTTAAACAACTAAGGGGATGTGCTACCACATCCCCTATAGTATGGCTAGGTGGGATAGTATGGCTTACCCCTTACCCTTTCACGTGTAAAACACCCCATCTAAGGTTTAGTTTTTTGATGGGTAATGTGACTTCTGAGATGAATGACACACCTAACATGTGGCTTGAGTAGCCGCTACCTATCCATCTATACACAAACACGAACAAATCATGTTCGACTCGCACCACACCAAACACCTCTTATCCGAAGAATTTTAAAAACAACAATAAAAATAACTTATATATATATATATATATATATATATATATATATATATATATATATATATATATATATATATATATATATATATTAAAAAAATAAAAAAAATTATATATATATATATATATATATCAATAAAATTTAATTTAAAAAAAAAACACACTTTATTATATATGTATCTTCGCAATTGCATGTCATATGTAGCCCACTGCAACCACTCGACTCATGTGGTATTTTTGTCATACCAAATGAAAAAAATACCACCACTCGACTCATGTGGTATTTTTGTCATACCAAATGACCAAAATACCACATGAGTCGAGTGGTACGAGTGGTTACATAGCCAGCACCATGGTGAAGGGGCCACGTTATGCACAACAAAGTTAATGTTTCTTTTTTTTTATTTAAATTTTATTTTTTTATTTCTATATATTTTATTTTTTATTTTTTAATTTAATTTTCATTTTATAATTCTTAATGATTTTTTAAAATTATCGTTAAAATTATTTTATTACTTTAATTAGTTAATTTTTTTTATTTTTTAATGTATTTTTATTTTTATTTTTTTGAATTTTTAAAAGTTTTTCTTGAGACTTTTTCAATTGTTGTTTTTAAAATGTTCTTTTAATTAAAAAAATTACTGCCTATCAATATTTTTGAGTAAATAAGTGATTTTATTATTATTTTTTTAAATTAAATTTTCTCTAAATAAAAATAATTTTTTTTCAATTTATGCTTTTTATATTTGATAGTACAAATGGTCATGGTTTTAATATCAATTAATTGGTAATTTTCACCACTAAAATAAAATAAAATAAAAACAAGAGAAAAAAAAACACTTAAATATCAAGCATTTAAAAAAATAAAATAGAAAGGTTGACAAACTTTAAGTATAGAGTTTTAGCATCTTTTTTAGTCATAGTATTTATTTTTTAATGGCATAGCTGAAAAATGTTTGAATTTTAACCTTAAAAAAAGGGTGATGTTGCATCACCACTTTTTCATTTCAACACATTTTTTTCATGCCTTTTGTAGTCATGATATTTGGTCTTTAATGCATGATTGAAAAATGTTTAAATTTTAACTTGAAAATTTATAAAATATACATTAATAAATTTCTTTATTATTTTAATTAATTGATTAATTAATTTTTTATAATGTTTTTGTTTTTTTTTAATGTGTTGTTTTTTTGGGTATTTTTTTAATTTTTAAGACTTTCAATTTTTTTTATATATTTTTTTCTCTTAAAAACATTACAAAATTCCTTTAATTAAAAAAAAAATTACTTCTTACCACTATTTTTGAGTAAATAAGTGATTTTATTATTTTTTTAAAAATTGTTTTTTCTCAAAATAATATTAAGTACAAATAGTCATAGAAAGGTCCACAAGCTTTAAGTGTTGAGTTTTAACATTTTTCTTAGTCATAATATTTATTTTTTAATATCATGGTTGAAAAATGTTTGAATTTTAACCTATGTTGCAACACCACTTTTTCATTTCAACATATTTTTTTCATGCAATGTTTAAATTTTAAAGTTGAAAAATGAAAAAATATATATTAATGATTTTTTAAAAATATTTTATTATTTTAATTAAATAATTATTTTGTTGTTTAAAACGTATTTTTTTTTTCAATTTGTTCTTCTTCTTTTTTGTATTTTTTGAAATTTTAAAAGCATTTTTTTGGAAATTTTCAATTGTTTTTTAATGTTTTTTCTTTTAAAAAAATTTAAAATTTTCTTTAGTTAAAAGAAAAAGCACGCCTTACCAATATTTTTGAGAAAATAAGTGATTTTTTTTTCTCAAAATAATATTAAAAAAAAGTCCAATTTTGTGTTTTTATTTTTGATTGTACAAATGGTCATGGTTGTAATGTCAATTAATTCGTAATTTTCACCCCTAAAATAAAATAAAAGCTAGACAAATTTTAAAAAACAAACATTTAAAGAAATAAAAATAGAAATGTTGGAAAACTTTAAGTGTTGAGTTTTAGCGTTTTTCTTAGTCATAGTATTTATTTTTTAATACCATGGTTGAAAAATGTTTGAATTTTAACCCTAAAAATGGGGTGATGTTGCATCACTACTTTTTCATTTCAACGTATTTTTTCATGCTTTTTGTAGTCATGATATTTGGTCTTTAATGCCATGATTGAAAAAAGTTAGAATTTTGACCCTGAAAATAATAATAATAATAATAAAAGGTGATATTGGATCACCATTTTTTTCCTTCAATCTAATTTTTCATGTCATTAGTAATCATGATATTTAGTTTTTCATGTAGTTAGTAATCGTGATATTTGGTTTTTAATATAATTTTTAAAAATTGTTGGAATTTTAAGATGAAATAAAAAAAATGGTGATGTTCCATTACCACCTTTCAAAATCAACATAAAAAATTTGAACTCGGAAAAACCAAAAACTTAATCAAATTCTCATTAAATGAGCAATATTGTTTTCTATTCTAATCTCTAGTTCACAGTATTTCAATTTTAACTCTAAAAATGGGGTGATGTTGCATCACTACTTTTTCATTTCAACGTATTTTTTCATGCTTTTTGTAGTCATGATATTTGGTCTTTAATGCCATGATTGAAAAAAGTTAGAATTTTGACCCTGAAAATAATAATAATAATAATAAAAGGTGATATTGGATCACCATTTTTTTATTTCAATCTAATTTTTCATGTCATTAGTAATCATGATATTTAGTTTTTCATGTAGTTAGTAATCGTGATATTTGGTTTTTAATATAATTTTTAAAAATTGTTGGAATTTTAAGATGAAATAAAAAAAATGGTGATGTTCCATTACCACCTTTCAAAATCAACATAAAAAATTTGAACTCGGAAAAACCAAAAACTTAATCAAATTCTCATTAAATGAGCAATATTGTTTTCTATTCTAATCTCTAGTTCACATTATTTCAAGAAATGTCTATATGATAAATAAATAAATCCTACCAAACATGTCTTTTTAAATTCATTAATATATAAGTTTGTTAGGAGTTCTCATAGAGAAACAGTATATCATTATCTTAATAATAATAAAAGGTTACCATGCTTAATTAAGATATTGACTCAAACGAATACAAAGATTAAAAATGGTTTCGATTACAATCACCGTGCAATGCAATTTTTCAAGAATAGCATGGTTTAAATTACATATATGACATACTACAAAATTCCATAGAACCACTCGTTTGGCATGATAGTTTGAGAAATTAGTTAAATTCGGGGGTTAACTTGGATTTGAAAGAGTCCAGTAATATAGTGATTCATAATGCGTCAAATAACTCTTGATTCATTAATTTTTCAGTAACCAAAAAAATTCAAAGTCTTCAACATGACCTTAACAAAAAAATATGTGAAGTTAATGTTGTAGTATGACAATGGTAATTCAAATTTGTCCCTATAAATGGATTATTTACTCATATATCTCGGTGTTATTTCGGTGTTAGAAATCTATTATCTTTATAACAAGAAAATGATATCTATTTCAATATATTTATTGACGAAATATTCTTTCTTTGCTTTTGATCGAAATCTTCTTAAACATGACAAGTTTTATTGTCCCTAGAGAACAATTCGTCTCTATTTAAATATCTCTGAACTCCATAGTTGTATTTCCATCTAGATATTTTATAAGCCATTGGGATTCAAAATGAAATATTACAATATATTGTCATCATGCAATAGCAAAATTTGTAGATAACTTAGCTTCAAAAATGCTTCGAAATATCATAGTTGTTTACTTTGTCAATTTGGGCTTAGAAGCATATGAATTACCCACATTGATGGCTTAATTTTATGGAGATAATCATGAAATAATTTCACGTAGAAATGTAAACCATGGTGGGAGTGTTGGTACAATGGGTTCAATAGCTCTAAGTAATTAGAAGTAAAACATAGCTCTAGGTTGAGTTCATCAAGTTGCAAATCCAAACCCATACCATGGTGTGTTTGGATGTGTTTGGATCTAATGGAGGATGTTAAAGATCATGTTGATTTTGGAATTTCAAGATGTCTTTCTAGTTTTAATGAAAAGTCCATATAGGGTGTAGGTGAAGTAGTGGAATTGGTCCCTAATTACTTACTAGTTGTGTTTGTTTGAAATGTTAGAGGTGTTTGTTTGAAATATTGGAGTTGTGTGTACAATATATGAAGTACAAACTAGTTTTGGTCGCATAGGAAGTCATTACTAGAGCTTTGAAACATAGGATGATATCCCTAATATAATGATCATGGGGAAGGTTATCGAAAATGGTCTTCCCCTCGGAGCAATTTTAGTAACTCGTGATATTATAGGTGTATTCATATATTGTATTCAAATCAATAACTTTGGGGGGGATCATGTTTACGTTATTGGTGTTCTTATTGTTTTAAAGTTCTTGGACAGGGAAAAATGACAAGAGCATTATGTTGTTCTCGGTTTTCATTTACATAAGTCCCTAAGAGTTCTCTAGGGAAAACACGAATTCATATGAGATTCAAAGGGGAGGTGACTTAGTGAGGGTTCTCATTTATTTAAGTTCCTAAGAGTTAGATAGGAGAAACATGAAGTTGCATGATATCCTAAGGGGAAGGGATTTGATGATTAGGATTGGTTTGGTGTTTGACCATAAGCTGAAGGCACCAAATAAGGCTGAGATATCAATCTTGTTTGAAAAACACACAAATTAATACCTATTACCTCAATATTGTTATAGAGGAAAATATGTTTTTTACACTATTGCAAAGATCTTTATATATATGCTATGGTAAGATAACGTTCTTCACTTTTGTCAATTAAAAGTAGAATTGTACCTCCTAAAAATTAAAAATATTGATGAAAATATCACAGAGATAAAACATACAAGTTTTTGCATTGGTTTAGTTATATTAGATCTCTAAACCCTCAACAAGCCTATACACAAGCTACCAAAAGCCAGTATATATTAAGGTCATGTTGTAACTAGGATAATAACTTATTAAAAAAAAGGATAAGGAAACTCACCTTTCTTCGCATGGTATTTAGTCCATAGTCATGTTCCTCATTCCAAATATAAGATTTAAATTTGAAAACCCTTGGTTGCATAGAAAACACATTTGATTCTAGAGCCATCTGCCATTGGAAAATATCCCCTTTTCAAAAAAAATTCACTCCATAGAATTCCTCATTCTGAATTTATAGCATGAGTCTTTGCTTAGGGGCACGATTCTCTTAGTGATCTACATAAGAGTGTAGGGGAAAATTAGAAAAGTGAGTAAACATCTAATTTGAAAACCATCCGCTACTTGAACCTCTCATTTCCTCACACATTTTAAAATCCATGGCCGCACTCCTTGAGCAAACATTTAATTGAAAACTCTCAACCACCTCTCTATCAAAATCTTATTTTAAAGGAAATTGAGGAAGTCCAATTTTCTCCTCTTCTTCTACCTTCAATAAAAATTAAAAAAAAACGAAGAAAACAACAACAACAACAACAACAACCATATTTTACACTCCATCATAAAAATAGAATATTATACCTCAAACTATAATCTTTCTTCGAAAGTTTAAAATGTTCCATTTAACATAGAGGATATAATTTATGCCTCGAACTATAAGCCTTCCTCCAAAGTCTTTAATAAATTTTTAAAATTATTTTGCATTCTATATTATTAAAATTATTTTGCATTCTTTGATATAGTTACAATTAGTTATGAAAACAACTTATAAAATAATTCTTGTAAGGAGATGCATTCCACAAATATTCCCATATATTCAACAACCATAATCATGCATCGTAAAGATGTCAATTTTCAAGCCCCCGTAGCCTTTCACATTCCTATACAATTGAGGCTCACATTCCTGATTATCGGAATGCATGCAGATCGAGCTTACACTTTATTATCATCAACTTATTAAGCATGAGGGCAAGCAGCATTGAATTTAAGGCAGTGTTTTACATAATAGATTAAACTTTTAGTTATTTCCACTTATGCTTATGAATATCTCTTAATCTAAATTCAAATAATTACATTATTCAGAAATTTTATAATGTGATTTTGATCAAGAAAATATAAGATACATTTTATTTTTATTTTTTATAATTTGAAAATAATTTAGTGTTTTTTTTTTTATTATTTTAATTTATTTAAAATGATTTTTTCAATGTTTATTTTTAATTTTAATAATGTAATTTAAATGGTATTTTGAAATACAAATAATAAATATAATTTATTCACTTTTTATTAATTAATTATAAAATTGAATCTTTCTAGTTTTATAAAATTAAATTAGATTTTTTAGCTTTCAGAGTTACGAAGAAGTGGAGGAACGGAGGAAACCAAAGACCTGGGGAACATATGCTAGGGTTTCATCACTCCAGAACCTGTCAAGCAAATTCGAAGAGGGGTACCAAACTCGTGCAGTGGTTGGGGGACAGAATGTCTGCAACCTCAGGGGGGGCCCGACCCCCTCCTACAGAAACGTCACGACCGGAGAAAAAAGCAGCAGACAAGCGAGACCACAAGCAGTACCTACTTCGAATGTCAAGCCAGTATTAGGAGCGGAATGGCAAGCCAAGACGAGAGGGAAATGTCTACCACAAGCTCAGAAGAAACCTAGATTTATTATTCCTGCTAATAAATTAGATGAGCACAAAATTTATATGAAGGAGCATGCACTAATCTGTAAGTTCATTGGCATTTGGCCAACAGAAAAAGATCTTTTGAAATGGATTCAAGTAAAATGGGAGCCCAAGGGACACATTGATTTGAAGTTTGGACCCAGAGGATTTTTTACAATTTTCTTTACAAACCTTCTTGATAAAGAAATGATATTTGAGGGAGGTACTTACTTTTATTACAATGCGGATCATTTTTTACGGCAATGGGAGGAATGATATAACCTTGATCAAGAAAATTTATTGGCGACACCGATCCAGGTTCGACTTTTTGCATTACCAATGGACATCTGGGACCCAAAAATTCTGGAAGGTATAGGTAATTCTCTTGGCAGTTTTGTAAATATTGCAGAAACAACGTGACGAGGGCGCTACACTTCTTTTGCCCATATATGTGTGTACATGAACATATATGAGCCAATTTTAGAATCCATTAAACTTGAATATGAAGGAAAAAGATGGCATCAGTTGCTTGACTATGAACATATCCCATTCTGCTTCCGCAGATGCCATGAGTACGGGCATCTCTATAAAAATCGCCTTTTGAACAATCCTGCTCCAATGCAAGGAAAATATCCAGAGATAGCTCAAGGGACACCTAAAAAAGATGATAGATTTACAACAATGATAAATAAAAAGAGGCATAACAAGCAGTAGGTCAACCAAAATAACACTCCTAAACAGAAGAATATACAAAACTGTTATGAAATCTTGCAAGAACACAGGGAAAATTCAAAGGAAGGGGAGGATAGCTCGAGTGCAGAGCAAGGACAGATACCATAGAAAAATCATAATGCAAAAAGAAAGGTCCCACAAGAATTAGTAGAAGGATAAGAGGAGAATATGGTAGAACAATTTCCAATGGATATAGAACAGAACAAAGAGGATTTAAGCTTGGAGGAGGTGGTTTTAAGATGGCTCTTACATGAATGGCACAACTTAGTTGACCATTTCCTTCCAGACGACCAAAATAAATTGTACAAGGAAACTTTTGAGCAATATCTGGCAGTCCAATCTCAAAAAAAAGTAAATAACCCTGTCATCCCTCCATCCAAAGAAGTAAGTACTCAATCAAAAGGAGGAAAAAATAAAGGAAGACAAAACCTGCATAATTCAATTCAACTGGTAGGGGAGATGTTAGTTAATTCAGGAAAGATAATACCGTTAACAACTGTTTTCCAACAAATCCCTAAAGTTAAATCATGAAAGTAATATCCTGGAATATTAGAGGCCTAAACAGTAAAGGTAAAAAACATACTTAAAAGAAAAGTTAAAAACAGAAAAGCCCCAACTGTTGCTACTACAAGAAATGAAAGTCTCTGGCCAAAAACTAGATGACATTCTTAAATCACACAAGCCTCATTATGAGGCGATGGCGATTGATTCACGGGGAAGTGCTGGAGGAATAGCCGTACTTTGGAACCCTGCTGAAGTACTAGTAGAAAAATGGATTGGAATGCCTCGCCTTCTCACTGGCTTGTTTAGGAAAATAGGAACAAGAGAAAAGTTGTTAATAACCTCAAATTATGGCCTTCACATTCTAGGAGAAAGACAAGACTTTTTGAATAGTATAAGGACTCTCTGCAACATGCATACAGAGAAATACTGGTTGTTGGGAGGAGACTTTAACATGATTAAGGACCTAACAGAAAATAAAGGAGGCATAAGGAGAGAGGACTCAGAAATGGAACTCTTTCAAGACTTAATCACTGACCTTATATTGGTAGACATACCACAATAAATGGAAAATTCACATGGAATAATAGAAGAGGGATAATGAATCAAGTTGCTTCAAGATTGGACAAGTTCCTTGCTTTAGAAGATTTAGTCAGTGTGGATGTGTTTTATGAAGCAGCCATCCTCCCAACATTGGGGTCGGATCACTGGCTGATAAGAATGGAAATAGACATGAAAGAATGCAGAAAGAACCAGCCATTTTGATTTGAATTCTTTTGGCTTAGGGATCCTACCTTTGTGGAAAAAGAAAAAATATGGTGGGAAACTAACCATATTCAAGGTAGGAATAAAATGCATATATTCCAACTTAGACTGAAAAATCTAAAGTAGGAAATAAAGAAATGGAACTGTTAGGGTCCTATAATAATATGATTCAAAGTTTTGAATTGACTATGTTTTAGTCTTGTAATAATGAATATACTTTTCTTTCTACAAATTTTTTTCCCATATTAAAAAATGTAAATAGGGTAAGTCTTTAAGGAAAAATCAAAGGACTAAAAGAAAAAAGAAAAAAGAAAATATATATATATATATAAATTATGAACCCCACCAAAAGAGATAAAAATAGATCCCGAAAGTGATCAAAATTCAAATGCCACTACTTTTTACTTTACTTTGCAAATTAATATTGTGTGCATCTTGTCAAAAATTCCATAATCCATGAAGGTCAAACAGTTTAATCTTAATTCATTCATGCTTTAAATTTCATGTCAAAATAGTTAGAGAATAAAGATCTAGCCAAACCATGTAATCTTGGTAGATCAGTAGTTAGGTAGAGAATAATAATGAGCTCATTAGTTTAATCTGAGCCATTGGAAGTTACAAGGTTAGAATTAGATATTTTTCTTATAAAAGAAAAATTAAAATGGTTAGCAAGCTCAATTGCACCCAAATATATGAAGAAAAAAAATGTTAGGGTAAATTATGGATAGGTAGATTACTTTCAAAAGTAATGGAGGGCATCAATTGGTCATTTCATATCAGTAATATCCCATGAAAATCCCCTTCCCCTTGTTTAAAACACTAATGCCATTCTTAAAAAGGCATTTCCCTTGTAAAAATATCCCTTTCCCTTCATACTAACCTTTTCCCCTTATTTCACCCATTTTCCCTTCCTAACAACCCCTTTCCCTAGTTAAAAATGTGTTTTCATTTGAAAATCAATCTCCCCTTTACTAATTCCCCTTTTTAATTCAAAAAGTATCAAAAACCCCCTTATCTTAAATCTAAATAGCTAAAATGATATGTTGGGCCCCACTGTAACAATCCCTTCCCGATATCAATTTTAACACTAGTTCTTAGTGTATTTTAAATATCCCTGATCCCATATATACATATTTACCCCATGTAATACTAATCCCTGTATATTTTACTTCCCTATCCATATCTTATTAAACCCCTTTTATATTAATTTAACCTATAATTTTAATTATAATCCTGCATTGATAAATCTCGGGTCCCACTTATATTTTAAACCCATCACATGACTCATCCAAGTCCCCGCTTATCAATCTCCCCTATTCGCCCAGCCATTAGATCCCCATTCCTCATATCCAATGGCCAATAACTATTTTCGCACCCCCAACTACCCGAAATTTAACACCACAGGAGGGTTGTGCAATAAGCAGTTTCACACTCCTCCTCCCCTGCTACGTGGCAGCCCCAAATTGTATCGCATCCTCAAATCCAAAACCATTTACCATCTTTTTGCGATGTGAAAACCACTAGGTTGTTTTCTACCCGTTGCAATGTTACCACCCTCATTTGAATTTGATCCCATGCCGATATGATTAATCATTGTTGGTTAAAATCAATAAGACCACCCTAAAGCCTTTTTCACCATTTTTGTTCACATTTGCAAACAAAAAGCTCTGCTGGCCTGTTTTCAAGATATTTCACTCTAGAATCTAGGCCTTTTGCTACTAGAATTGCTGCCAACTTTGATTGAAAGCTTTATAAAGACCATTGAAGCCTATTTCGTTTCTAGAAAGCCTCACTTGTTTCCAGAACCCCTTCTACATACCAGAAATTTGTTTTCAAAGGTATTCTTAAAGCTCCCGAAGCCATTTCTTAAAAAAAGAGTAATAAATTGAATAAAATAAACAAATCTATGGCTTCCTAAGGCATTGTGACAGTCAATCCCCTGCAACCTCCTATTTTTGATGTTGAACATACCCCCCTTGTAGACAAAGACTTCAAAATCAGTGACCCTGTCACTGATTTCAACCTCCTTGAGCTCCACTGTTGGAGCCATGATAAATTCATGGATCAGGCTGATGATATCCACCTTTGGGAATCAAATTTTCCCAAATATATTTTCCCACAGACATTCCAATTTCCTGAAATCATCTGATTCTGTCAAGTTAATTAGCTGCCCAATGAAAGAGCCCTAGTAAACCCTAGCAAGGAAATTTTGTTCACCATTACTACAGAATCCATAAACCAAATGCTTCAAATTCAACCCAAGCCTGATGAAGCCCCTCTGTCAATTGAAATACTCAGTGAATTATATCTGAAACTTGACTTTCCAAAGAGGTTTCGGATCTTCCAAACCTTTCCGCCTTCATCAGTTGAAACCCCAAAGATTAACCCTCCTTATTCAACATCAATTTTCTCAGAAAAAACTAGGTATATTGTCACAATGTTTTCTTGTATATTAGGATACTTTACAGATGAGTATGTAGATGCTTCAATCCTATCTTTTTTGTCCATTTTTTGCCCAAGACAACCCTCAGCTTTCAAATTTAACTTTGCTCAATACTTATCAGATGCCATTCATGAGAAATTAGTTAAATTACTTGAATAAGGAGTCTTTAAATATTCATCAGTTTTGTTTCATATGTTCCTGTACTTCTAATCTAAAAGGTTTGAAGTTAGCCTTCAAAAACTAGACACTAAGGGTAATCCACAATCGGTTGTCTTTTGGACTTCCTTAATTAGGAAAGATTCCATAGAGTTTACCTACAACAACTTCATGGATTCATTTATTCATCCAATTTTCAATATGCTAATCAGTAGCAGTGAACCTAGGATCAATGAAGAAATCAAGAAAGTATTGCAGTTATCAGAACACAGTAGAATAGGAGACTGATATTTATACCAGAAACACACAGAAATTAGGGTCTATGGATGTCAACTCACTCCATATAAGCTGCCCAAATACCTCCCAATGACGTTATTTGCACTAGAATATATCAAAAAGATTCTAAATTCAGATGAGGTTAATTTTCTGTCAGCAAAGAAGAAAACACAGTTTAAGATAAAAAAACCAGATTGGTCCTTTCATTTGCAACAGTAGAGGTGCTAGTGAACAAGCAGAAAAGTGTTTACATAAATTCAAGTTCAGTGAAAGTTTCAAATGGAATTATGATCAATTGGGAGTTATCAGCAAAGTAAGAATAAAATTAAAATTAACTCCTTTTGTCCATGAGTCCAAACTAGAGATAGAAAAGTACTCCAACTAGTAAGAGTGGTTGGAGAATACTTTGGAAGAGGCAGAGAAGCAAGGTGATACTAGTTCCATATTGAAAACTCCAGCCCCATAAGATAGAAACTCTAAAAGAGCAAGAGAAGAAGGATCATATTTAGCTCAAGCCACTACTGAAACTAAATTCAAACTAATGTACACAAAAATCCCAAGCTAAATCATGTAAACGAACAAGTTGAGACAATTGAAATTATTGATACAGACACAGTGGTTAAAGAAAATGCACCTCCAGTAGTTTCAGAGGAAACTCACTAGCCTTCAACCTCTAATACTAAAATTATTCAGAATCAGCATAATGTTGAAGTTTCTTCATCAAGTAACCCAGCAGAGAAAGAATAGGATATCATGGAAAAATACAAGGAAATCAAACTCAGGAATGAGACATTGAAAGCAATCACTTATGCTTAATATTGGCATCAGACACCTAGTGATCAAAACATGTTACTTTATACCTCTGAATACAAGACTAGGAATATGCAGATGACCTTCTTGCAGCCCACAGTGCAGTATCCTAAGTCATTAGTAGATTACAGGAAGACATCATTTGAAGTTCAATCCAAATATGTTCATCCTATAGACCAAATTGAATTTCATAAGCAAGCTGGAGAAATCATATATTCTACTATGACCAACAAAGTTATGAGTGTTCAAAAGCTACAAAATTCTCTAGAAAACATCAAAGGGAAATTAAAGCTAGAGAAGGCTTCCTCACAAGCCAAGGAAAAAAAAATCAATTCACTGGAAGAATTGGTCATAGAGGTAGGATATTATCCCAAGAACATCAAAATAGAAGAAGACTTCATCAAGAAAAAGAATGCAGACATTGCTGCATTGAAAAAGCAACTAAAATTACCTCATACTAAACATCCACAAGCAAAAGAAGTTCTGGAGAATGAAGGCCAAAAAGATGAAATGATGAATCTTATCATTCAGTTGACAACTCAACTGAAAGAGATGGAGAATGAGATGGATAAATTAGTGCAGGAGAAAAAGGCCAGCATGGAAGAAATCCCTGTCACTATTATTCCTATAGTTACTAAAACAATTCCTTCTACTTCAGCAGCTCCAGTGGCCACAACAGTTCCAGTAGCTACAACAATTTCAATATCAGCAACAAAATAATCTACAGTAGTAGCTTATCCTAGTGATGAGGCAGGTAAATTGGTTAAATCTATGCAGGATATGTCAATCCAGACAAAGGAAATAAATAGACTTAAAGAACAAATAAAAATTCTAGAGGATGAAAATAATATAGTTTAAATCATGCATAAGAATGAAATATAGAAGTCAAATAGACTGACTAACAAAGTGAAGAAGTTAGAGAAAGAATTAACACTAAAAGAACCACTTGCCCAAGAAAAACAACAACTGTGGGCCAATATCATTAACTTTGTTAATGATATTTGGCCATCTACCCAAGTTATCTTTGAGTAGAAGGATTTGATCAAGGAAGCGAGTGAAACCATTCAGAAATTCAAAGAGTAACTTGGGGAAAAGCTAGAAGAGGCCACTGAGATCATTAAGTTTCTTTATTCCAAGAACAAACAAGAATTGGAAGAAATTGGTACAAGTGATAGAACTGAAACAATCCTTGAGGTAAGAAAGGTAATTTCCAGGAGGAACTTAATGACACAACTTGAAGATAAGTGTCAAAACATGGAGCTTGCAATAACCAAATTCATGGTAAAATTTGATGTTTTGAGGAAGAAAGGTTTGCCTAATCCTTTGGTGATAAATGACAGATTGATGAAGCATGAAGACTATGACAAGAAAATGAGAGAAGTGGCCAAAGAATAGTCCAACAATTCCTCCATGAAATGAATTCCTACAGGAAAAGTGCTCTATCAGACTTTTGAGAATCTCTTTTACCTCCAACATGAGGTAAATCATCTCTTCATCAACAAGCCTACATTTTCAAAATACATAGAAGCTGATGAAATTTTTAGAAGAATGTTAAAAATTAAATTACCAGATGAAGAAGCTTGTGATAAACTAAATGATTTACTGTGAAAATGAAAAGGTCACAGGTTAAAAGCAATCAAGGTTAAAATAGAAACAAAGCAGTCAAAGTTTAAAAGTAAAGCAGTAATAGAGTTTAAAGAGTATCATATGACAAGGTAGAGTAAAGATGTAGCCAAAATAAAATACACTCAACATGAAGAAGACAACCAGCGTAGAGCAACCGTTAGAGAAAATAAGAAGCAAAATATCGAAGAGCAAACAACAAATCCAAATAAAAGAGGGAAAACGAGCATTTAGTCTCCTAGGTGTCTCTATCTTCTTGCATAAGGATATTTATTTTTCCTTAAATAAATCCTAAATCAGTTTTAGGATATTTTGTATTAGTTTTTGTATAAATACTTCATAATTTGAAGTATTGAGAGTGGATTCCTGAAAATTTCTATAATTTTAATTGATCTAAGAACCTGAGGGTTTATTGTACCATTTTCAAGTCAACAACAGGACTGAGCAATAAATGCATTGCATTACAGGATTCATGTGTTGAGCCACTTCAGTGAAGTATCTTCTATTGTTCATGTTTTTCCTTATGTTTTCATAAACTTGTATGTTTTCCAATTTAAATGTTATAGTAGGAATATTATTGCAGAAATTGTTTAATTCTTTGTTCTGAACTGTTATTCATTTTGATGTTTTCTTCTAATATCCAGATTAGGGAATTCTATATTGCTCCTTAGTTTTGATTGAACTCTTTCATTTCCTTCATTAGCTGGTTTGAGGAATCCTTAGTTGCTCCTTGATTCCGATTGAAACCTCTTCACCATCCAACCTAAAATATCTGAATTTACTCAGCTACCTTTCCCTATGAACACTTCCTTTAGACCTTAATTCTTCCTTGTTTCTTGATACATTGAATCCATAGCCCAATGGAAAACAAAACTGTACCTATCCATCTGAATTAGTAATTCCACCACGAAACCAAACCAAAATCAAAACCAATAAATCTTACATAACTAGCCTAAAATCAACTAAAAACAACAAAGTTAAATCATAAAGAGAGAGCCCTCTCTGAGAATTAGGAAGGCTAGATCCTAATCTCAAAAGTAAGTTGATAGTTACCTCTAATATTTATTTAAACAAAAAGAATAACAACCCTAGGAAGTATTGGAGTGATTACATACTGGCGACCATACTTAGGATCTAACCCAAAATCTATAGTTTTGCAGACCAGTCCTCAATTTTAAAATAAATCTTAAAAGAAAGACTTTTCCTCATATTTTCACCTTAAGGTTTTTTTTAGGGTTGTTAATTTTTTTTTCATTGAAAATTAAAATTCTGGCTTCCAAAAGAATATACTATACCATGGCTCATCCTGATCCACAGCCTGCTATCATTTTTTATGATCCTGACAGAATTTTAAGAAAAACCAAAAAATTAGAAAGTCTAGGAAGTACATGTCAATTAATCAAAGAAAATTCACTCCCCAAAGAATTATCAAGTATACAAGATATTGAATTTGATTTATCATTTGAACACTCTTTTTTTAGAACTAAATCTGAAAATTCAATCTATGATAATGTAATAGATCTTAATTTCATTCAATTTATTGAAACAAAGAAGGAGACTGTTTCACTTGATTCAGATCAACAAGCTCTAAACCTTTTGATAAACGTGATTCTTTGACTGCAACTTTGATTAAGGATATTGATGAAGCCTACTTTCAACATTATGTTGAATTAGCTGCTTTAACTGCCTATACCCCTAAGCCTTATACCATCCCTTTAGAGTCTGTAAATTCATCTTTATTTAGTACCACATCATCTATTATTTCCAATACACTTCATTCCACTGAATCATTCATCCCCAAGCTTCCTCTTCAACCTAGAGTTTTATTTCCATCTCCAAACATCTCAAGTTCATCTTCTAGCACTTCTGCTACATTTTCTAGTAATTCAACCTCATTTCCAAGTACATCTTCTAGTATCCCAAGCTCATTTGCAAGTACTTAAACCTCATCACCAAGCACCACAAATTTACCAATTAGCGAAGCTACAATCTTAGCCATGGCAGCCAGATATGCCCCTTTGGTCTTACCAGCTCAATTACATGCCATGGCCCAGGATTACCAAAGTAAAATCTTTCAATTTGATGGTATTGGTCGATACACTTCACAACAACATGTTAAAAAAACGACTGATTATTTTGAATTGCATGAAATTGATGAAGCTGATGTTCAAATGATATTTTTTGCCCAAAATTTAGCTGGAGATGTAGAGAAATGGTTTAAAGCTTTACCTGCCAATCATATAGCTGACTTAGCTACTTTTCATCAATTATTTACTAATAGATGGGAAAGAAATAAAAACCCTTTACAAATATTATATGAATATGAAAACATTATAAGAGCTCCTAACGAATCAATTCAGAACTATTGTAATAGGTTTAATAGTATTTACAATGTTATTCCAGCAAAAAACAAACCTCCACCGGATCTAGCTTTAATCAAATTTACTGATGGTTTTGATACTGATATGTCATACTGATTGAGATAAAGAAACCCAAAAACATTAGAACAAATGCAAAGCAATGCAGTTAGTGTAGAAGAAATTTTGTTAGCTAAAAGATCCAGAATGAGAAATGAAAGAAGAGTATCCATTAAGGATGAACCATCCACATTAGATAATAAGATAGATAGTTTAGCAAAGAGTATGGAAAGAATAATGGATAGATTAGAAAATATGGAAAGAAAACCACAGTGGGATAATTGACAACAAGGTCCTCAAATCAGAAATTCCAATTTTAGGAAGAACACCAACACTGGTAAATCAAGAAACAACACCTGATCAATCGATTAGACCACCTTTCCAAGAAAACTATGCAAAGAGTTCTAGACAAAATGATGACGATCAGGAAACCCAAATTAACTTAATGGGAATAAGTGATGATAATACTATTTTTCTTACCCAAGAAGAACAGGAATTATATATGTTACAAAAATTACAGTTAGAATATGGGGAGTCTTTTGATTATAAACAAGGTTATGAATTTGCAATTAATGAAGTTCACAAGAAGTATAATCTTAGAAGTAAGAAAAATGTAGAAGTTCCTACTTAAAAAACAGTTCAAACTTAGACCAATAAAACATTATAAGCTCCTGTGTCTAAGGTGCTATAGATCCTCCCTAGAGAAACTCAGCAAAATTCTAGTTCAACTCAGAAAATTTCTAGTCCAAAAATTGCAGCCAACCCAAAAATTGTAGACATTACAGATATTGTTGTTAAAACATCAGTTGATCCTCAAACATATGCTACTGCTAAAACAATAGTTGATCCTAAAACATCTGCTGATAATAAAAAAATAGTTGCTTCCAAAGTTACAACTTCCACTCAAACTGTTCCACAAAAGAAAATTGAAAATAAAACAATAGAAACACAGGCCGAAATACCAATTGCTAATAGAAAAGATAAGAACACTCAAACTACAATTGGTAGAGAGGAAAATGGATTGCCACTATTTTGGAATATGACATTGAAATAAAGCCTACTAATTTGATTAAAGGCCAAGGTTTAGCCAAACTCATGGCTGAATCAAACTGTCAGGCCTTAGATATAAATTTTATTGCTCAATTAGATGATCAGGAAGAGATGGTGACTCCACAGATCAATGAAGCTTTCTTAGATTCACCTTAGTATATAGATATCATATTTGTTTTACTTAACCTACAATCTCCTCCTGGTTTGAATATAACTAAAGGTAGATTCTTAAAGTTAAAAGAAATGAAATATTGTATCATAGATAATGCTTTGTTTTGGAAAGATCATGGTGGCATTCTATTAAATTGTTTATTGCAAGATGAAGTCGATAAAGTTATGCAAGATTTTCATGTAGGTGACTATGGAGGACACCTTTACTGGAAATAAACTACTGATAAAATCTTGAGGGCAGGTTTTCATTGGCCCACTCTTTTTGCAGATGTTAGAAAGTATGTGACCCCCTGTCACAAATGCCAAATCTTTGAAGGGAAGAAAAAACTATTACCTTTACCCCTCAAACCCATCTCTGCAGAAATTCCATTTCAGCAATGGGGTTTAGACTTCATTGGTGAAATTCACCCACCCTCCTCAACCCAGCATAAATGGATTTTGACAGCCACTAATTACTTTACCAAGTGGATAGAAGCCATCCCTTATAGACAAGCCATTGTTTCTGTCATTATCTCATTCCTTGAATACAACATACTTTCTATATTTGGATGCCCACAAAAGCTCATTACTGATAATGCAGCTACTTTCAAATCTAAGAAAATGGTTGAATTTTGTAACAAATACCACATCAACCTTGGCCATTTCACTGCCTATTACCCTCAAGGTAATGGACTTGCGGAATCCTCAAATAAAATCTTGGTTAATATTATCAAAAAACTATTAGAAGACAACAAAAAGACCTGGAACAAAAGGTTGGTTAATGCCTTACGGGAAGATAGACTAACAAACAATAAATCCATTGGTACCTCTCCTTATAAACTAGCATATGGGATGGATGTTGTTTTTCCATCCTCTTTGGGAGTGTCAGTGATGAAAATCATTCAAGAGAAGCAGGTAGAACCAAATGATATCTAGAGAAGGATAAATCAGACAATACATTTGCAGCAAACTAGGGAAGAAGTCTATGTCAAATCACAAGTAATCCAATATCAAATCAAAAATATTTTTGATAAGAAAACAAAGGTTTTTACATAGGTGATAAGGTGCTTAAATGGGATTCTAGAAGAGAAGATAAATGGAAACATAGTAAATTTTATTTTCTTTGGAAAGGCCCATACATCATTTATGGTTACAGAGGTAATAATGCATTTTTCTTGAAGGAATTATGTTAGTATGAATCTTAATTGCAAGTGTACGAAAAAATACCACTTTAGATGTGCATAACAAATAGCCCTAACAGCAAAGATGACTACCAATATATTCAGATCTGCAATTAGTTGTTCAAGATAAATGCTGCAAAAATATAGATCTATGCATCAAAAGCCATTAAGCAGTCAATAAAAAAGAGATTTACTCCATGCATCCAATAAACAAGACAAGAATATGTTGAATGAATTTTATATTAAGGGCACCTGGGAGGAAAACATAGAAGGATGTTACCAGTTCTCCTCAATGGGATGGGTTCTTGTAAGTCCTCAGCACTTCAGATCTAAAATTCCTCTCTCTTGATGTTGTAGAAAACCCAGACAAAAATGGAACTCAAAGGGAGCTCACAAGCAAAAAGATAGACAAATATGACGATGATGGTGGATCAAAGTCAAACCAAAAGTATAGATCCAGAGTGATCTTTAGGCAACAAAATTTGGTGAGTGAATGGAAAAACCCTTCTATTTATAACAAAATATTGAGTTAGTCTAGATATTGGTGCATAATTAAAATATTAGTAACCAAATCAAGATCCAACTTTTATGGAATATATTATTATATTTTTTGGAGGGAAAAAGAATTTGAATTGGGTCAAATCCCTTTATTTGTAAATAATAAATAAATAAATGATTTATTTATTATTTTAAGGATGTGGTTAAGTAATAATCAAATAAATAATGATTTATTTAATTATTAATGAATGATTTAGTCAAATTTAACAAGGAATA
Source organism: Pinus albicaulis (assembly GCA_034641835.2). Taxonomy (NCBI): domain Eukaryota; kingdom Viridiplantae; phylum Streptophyta; class Pinopsida; order Pinales; family Pinaceae; genus Pinus; species Pinus albicaulis. Next base: position 710,165,367 of record CM076569.1, read on the forward strand.
TTATTTAAATAATGTTTAAATAATTATTCCTAGAAAATAATATGATAAATAATAATTTATCTAATTAATTTTCCTATTCCAGGTTAAATATGACCAGGAATATTAATTAAATTGTTGTTTAAATAATTATTCCTTGAGAAAAATAAAACAAATTTGGATTTATTTAATATTTCCTCATGGGGTTTCCTGTTTAGACCATAAACAACTTAATAAAGGTGTTTTACTAAGTTATTTTTCATAGTAAAAGAAATTTTACTTACGGTAAAATTGGTCTTACATGGTGTACTTAGGTTCATCTAATAGTAATAGGTTAGATGACCAAAAAATGGTGTAACATATTTCCCCCCAGCGTGCGAGCGTTAAGAGCTAATCGTATGACCGAAGTATGCTGTAAGAACTCAATCACTAGACACCGAAGGGGAATTCAAAGAGAGAGAAATATAAGGTAGACCAAAGCACTAGAGGACTAGACGTTGAGGAGGTGAGACTTACAGGTGTGACAAGTCTCTTTTATGAGTGAGTACCTATGCTATGGTGGCAGGGGAGGCATACATATGCCCACCGAGACATAGTACAAAGAATAGTGTGTCCAGTAAACAAGGGACTGAAGAATATAGTACATGCTGGCATAAACATGAGCTAGGTAAAAAAATGATAATGAATCCCACATACATACTATGCCTGGGATAACAGCCAGGACTTATACAATAATATCTGAGTACGTGAGATACAAATACAACCCAAATGGCCCTGTAAACAGGAAAGGGCTCTAAAAATCTGACTAACACATGCAAAAAACAAGGCGCTGCAATTGGCTGAGGCCAACATCATCAAATATATGGAGCTCCATCAAGGGCTGTAATGAAGAGGTCATTCGGGCATGTGGGGGGCTACCTATAGGGCCACCCCCTCATGAGGGCTGAAACATCTCACACACACCTGGGAATCGTCGGTATCATCTACTGCATAACTGAACCATCAAGTATACAGATCTTGATCATGCTGAAAAGCGCTAGAGCTGAGAAACAGTCAAGTCAAAGGGAAATAAGGAGTCCCTTTGCCTGATCCGAGGCACTGAACAAGAATGGAAGCTAGAACCAAGGTACACTGCCCTCTAGACCTATCTTCTGGAATGAATGACCTGATGTCGACAGAAGGAGGTCTGCCATAGGTGAGGCAATAAGGGATCCTCAACTAAGGCACGAGAGAAAATAGTAGAGAAACATATAGATTGACACCAGGGATGTTGATGAAATGGGGGGTACTGAGTAGCAGATGGACAGATTCCCTTGTTAGAGCATAAAGGGCATGGATGACCTGCCAATGACCGACACAATATCATGAGGGATAGGGGACAGTGGGACTAATTGCCATAATGTGAGACACGAGAGAGGAACCAAGCAATGAAGGATGGAAGACTATAGCGGGATACAAAGGGACTCGGGATAGACTCCATGAATGCGATGATGACTCGACTCAGATGCTCTAAACAAGGATGAATCGATGATGCAACCACACAGAAATGGTCAAATGGGGATCATAAAAACATGAGTACATGATGGTTACTCACGACGAAAATCAACACGAGAATGGACAAGTATCAAGGCAAAGTGGTGCCCCAAGTACAAGTGTTGCAAGTGAAGAAATTTGATTTTGAGGAGTGGTGGAGTGACCCTTCTTGGACGAAATGTGTCCTAGTAAAGTATAAAATAACAAAAAACTAATGGATACCAATTTGAAGGCTCATTGAGAGCTTTCCAATGGTTCAGACAGTCTGTAAAACTGAGCTATGGTTTGGCTGCAACAGACGAAAGAAAAATCAGGGGTTTCTCTTTTAATAAGGCATTTTCCCTCCAAATTCACTCCTTTGCAAGTGGAGTTGTGGTGAATGTAGAGAGGAGGGAAGGCCCTAAATCTTGTGACAATGGTAGTAGAAAAACTGACTGTGGGAATCGAGATTCTTCAGTTGCAGGTAAGAGGCATAAGAATACTCTTTCAATTAATGGGACCAAAATTTCAGTTTAAGTACCCATAGCTCATGAAAAAGCCAAGTTGCACGTTCTGGGGTCTGTTTTGTGACCTGGGTAGCAGGTACTGGGTATAAAATTGTGACCTGTCCCAGGAAATGACCTGAAAAGTGCGACCTGTCAGAGAAAGGGGGTTTCAGTGTTGTTTTTGGCAAAGATCTGGGATTTTTATTGTTGATGGGCATAGGTTCCCCCAAGCATGCTATGGTCATGCCAACATGTATTTAGAAAGGGGGAATCTAAAAACATTTTTATGATGTGGTGTGCCATTTCTTTTTGTTATGGTTATTCAATTCGAGAAAGGAAATGGAGGATTACCAATCTCTTTTGGTATTACATATATGAATCAAATGGACTTAAGTTTCTAGGTTAGCATACATGGTGTCACTATCCCAAAGAGAGGATTTGGAGATAATGAACTAGTGCTCTCCTAGAAAGCCCACAGGTTGGTCAACAACAATGTCAAAGGGACTGGATTGTTGATATAATATGAAGGAATGATGAGGGGTATCATCCCTAGAGTGATCTGAAGTGATATGAGACTCTATAGGTTCTTCCAAATATGGAATAATAATGGTACTAGAGTCGACACAACCAGATGCACTAGGATAGTTGTGGAGAATTGATTCTCCTAGCCTCTCAAATATGGGTGCCACCTTACCCAAACCTTGGGCGTCAATGTAATGGCCACAAGGTGTATGTGGTTCGACTACATGGGTTTGATGTAAGGGGTGATGGATAAAGTTAGGGGTGGTGATGGCTTCGATAGTGTCGTCATCGTAATAGAAGATGGGATGACTGGAGGAAGAAAATCCGCCTGATGCGGTGAAGCTACCTGACTCATCATCATGAGAAGAAAGGTTCACATGCACATCATCACAAGGGGTGACAAAAAAACAAGCAGACAAGGGATCTACCGATGTCGAGCCTAGGGTGATCGCTAAAGGGAGGTCAAGAGAAACAACAAGGGAAGATGCAAAGGGAACTTCCACCGATGGTCTCATGGATGATGATAGGTAGAGGATGGTGGTCGCAAGCTCCATCATCTCGACATCAAGAGGGGGAATTTCAATGGGAGCGGGTAAATCCTCAAACTGACCTGCAGCATACTGTGCAAGTACGGGGGAGGCAGATTGGTTCTATTCAACCTCGTACTCTCAAATTACCTCCAAAGAGGCGCAATAATGCATAAGGGGGGGAAAATGGTGGGAATAATGGACATGGAGATCACAAAAAGCACATGGTTGATTGGTGTGAATAGTTTTAGGGTTCTTGGCTTCAGTCAAGGAATAAACAGAGACTTCAGGGACCGTAGACTCAAGGAACACAACTTTAAGCATGGGCTTGATACGGGGCAGTTCAAGACAGTTATGGGTGGCATGGCCGACGACATCACACAAAGCACAAGGCTTTGGAGGCAGAGGAGGAGAAGAGTCAGTCAGGGCAGTCTTGTCTTTTGATGCCCTCTTTCGAGCTTTTCCCTTCTTACCCGAAGTGGTCACAACAGGAGGTGGTTCCTGTTGAGGTGGATGAGGCACTGTAACAGCGAGAAGTCATGGGGACCGGTTGAAACAGGGTCAAAGCAAGATAAGGTTTGCGTTGACCAGGCAAGGTAGCGGCTGGGGAATCAAGGTACCAGACAGGAATCCCAAGGGTCAAGTTAGGGAGAGAGAGGGTAGCCATGACAGGTACCGTGTACACTCCTGAGGGGGGAGCTAGGAACGGTATCTGACCAGAGGGTTAATGGCCAGGCAGGATGGCTCCAAGATGGTTAAGGCTTGGAGGAACCGTTCCAGGAGGGTAAAAAGGCTCATGGATACCAGCTGTAGGTGAAGCGCCAAGAGGAGGTGGTCCAGAAGGTTGAATCAAAGGGCTAGGAGTAGGCTATGGAGGGCGAGGAGACTGCTGACTAGTTGAAGTGGGCCACTTGAGGGCAGCCCGAGACGATTTCATCATGGAACCATTCGATGAGCTGGGATCAAAGACACGAAGAGGAAGACCAAGGAATGTACCAAGCAATGAGGAGTCTTTTTAGACTCTAGGTGAGACACTGGTTAAAGGATTGATGGTTTGCTTATTGGGCATCGAAGAGATGATGGAATCAGGGGAGGTCTGAGACTTCAGTTTGTAATATGTCAAATGGTCAATGGTGACTATATTTCCATTATGAAGGAAGGACATCTTGTGGTGAACCACAGATGGGACAGCAGACATCGCATAAGTGTAGCTACGACCTAATATAATGTTGTAATCTAAGGGGGCATCTATGACTTCTACGTCAATGCAAACAGTCTTGCCCGCAAGAGTAATAGGATAGTTGCGGAATAGGCCAATGGGCTGGGAGGTGTGGCCATCCCACGCTCGGAGAGTGATCGTGGAAGGAGCCAACTGAGGTGATCCAAGTTTCTTCCAAATTGAGGCGGACATCACACAGGTGGATTACCCCTCATCAATGATGTAGGAAACATTGGCGTTTCGAATCTTGAATGGATTTGGAAGGCGATGGAAGCAGGGAGAGGAGGATGTTCTGATCGGTCAACATCAAAGACAATAAATCGATCATCAGAAGGATCTACAGCGCCCATGGCAGATAGTAGATATTTTCATTGTGAATGGCACGATTGGGGGAGTTCCATCGTTGAAATGGTAGTTGGAGATTGTGCCAAATCATCTACTATACTATATGAATTAGCAGCTTTTCTAGAAGTAGCATTTTGACATAGTGGTCCCTTAGGGATCTTAGTATGAACCTCTGTCTTAGGCTGAGGGATCTGCAAGGGACCATTAGGTGTTAAAAGAGGCTCTGTCGAGACTGAAGGAGGTGGCTCGAGGACAGACGTAGCGAGAGGCTTGTTGTACTAATGGGACCGAGTCTGAAGATTGATGTCTACGGTTAGAGGTTGATCAGAATTCATCATGAGAATCTGGTAATTGGAGGTACCAGATGGAAGAGGTTGAGTGGCCACCTGACCTTCAGGTGGTTGGGTAGCCACAAATCCTTGCTGAGTGAAAGAATTAGTAAACACAACCGGCTGACTAGGCGCAACACTGGGAGGGACGGAAGGGGAGGCTTGTTTTCCTCGCAATGTTGCTTAAGATTCCCACATCTGCTTTATCTATGGTAAATGAGGACAACTATGCATGTAATGACAATAAACACCACAACAAGAACAAGGCTTGTTCGTGCGAACATGCCTGTCCTACTTGGGTTGAGTGCCCTTTTGCTGGTTATCAGTGTTAGGAGAATTATTTTGCAGATTAGGTCTAGGATTACCGGGAGAAAATTGATTTTGAGTTCCTTTCCTCTTCTTTTTGGAGGCAAGAAGATTATTTGCGCCCTGCTTTTTATACACCTACCCCTGAGGGGGTGGTGGATGCTATTACGGGGGTTGAGAGGGAAAGGGAGGAGGAGGTGCTAATGTTGGAGGAGCTGGAGCACCAGGTTGTGAATACAAATAATAAGGATGTTGGGTAACAGTGTGGAAAACAAGCGGTTGAGCAAAAGGAGGAGGCATGTCGTATCCTGGATATATGCTACCAAGAGGGGGGAAAGTGCAGGAGTTGATGGCCCCCCATGAGGAAAACCATAGCCCATGGGAGGCTGAGTGTATGGATGAGAGAGACCTCCAACGATACCGTTAGCGGCATGAGATTCCCCCGGTGCGTTGGCGCCACCAGGTCTAGGAAGATCAAGTAGAAAAGTATAAAAATAACCCGACTGAGCGTAGATCAGGTCATATTTTAACGTAATTTGGAGAGTGACTTCTTCGGTTTGAGGGAAATGCGATGCAACATCTCTACCGATAGCAGTCAAGAGAGATATAAAGAACCATTCCATGTAGACATGGTCTTCGAAGGTAGGGGAGTCGCAAAGATGGTATGAGAGGATGAGGCTTGATCAAATTACCACTTAGAAGCTTCACCTGTAAAAGTACGTTGGAAAAACCGAAGATGGACAGAGTCATCGGTAATGGAGTTAGATGAACACCACATGTGGAAATATCTAACATGATTTGTAGGATATTCTCTAGTAAGGCCTTCAAACTTGGGGATGTCCGAAGGGAGCTTGGTAGGCATATAAGGCCAACTAGAGTCATGGTGTATAGGGTCATTTATCAACTGGTTAAAATCGGGAAGACTGAGGCCTGCCATATAGGGGAGCAAGGGAGCAGCCGGAGTAGTTCCTGTTGCGGTCCCACTAGTAGTATTCCCAGCATTAGGGCCAAGGCTACCATTAGTGTTAGGTCCTGAACCAGAGATGGTGAAGGTAACAGGAGGAGAACTGGGGGTGGAACCAGAAGGAGACCCTAAAGAACCAGAAGAGGAGTCGGAGTGCAGACTCGGTGGAGGACTAACTTGAATCCTAGGCAGAGGAGTAGGTCTTCCTACCAGGAACTGAGGATGAAGGCCAAGAAGTCTCCGAGATAAATGCCTTGGTGGTGCAATGATGACAACAAAAACATGGCACAAAGGAAAAAGAGACCAACAAGGTCAAGGAGTCGTGGGATCAACTAATTACAATGTCGACACAAGGGCAGAGAGGCATAAGATAAATTGATTTCAATGTTTTAAAGTCTTTGCTTGGTGGTGTTAACTAAGCTCTTTTTCATTTAGGGTGTGTGTGTAAAAGTGTGTAAATTTTAATTTTTAAACCCAGATGTTTGTAGAGAAAAATCAAAAGTGTGTTGTATAACTGTAAATGAACCTGCAGATAACAGTATAAGGAATTGAAATAACAGAAAATAAACAGCTAATAATGAAATAATCTAAACCCAAGGAGGCGGGCCTCTTAACAAGTCATCTGTAGGTGGGCAAAAAACTAGTCAAAACACACCAAAATAGCCAATAGATCTAAGGTCGGGAGGGACGGGGATCTAAAGGTGATATTTGTTGGAAAGTGGTGCAGAAAAACAAAGACAAATCAGAGGAAATTTGTTGTAAATGAGGTGGTGAAAGGCTATCTCCTGGAGGGAAATGGAGTGGACACTAGAGAAAAACCCAAAAAAAAATAAATGTGGTGATTTGGATGGATAAATAACCAATCTGGAGTGTTACAGGATGAATGACCTCCTCATCAGCTCAGAGGAGAAGGTAACATGGAATGAAGAAAATGACCTAGACAAGACCAATGTTTGCCAAGGTAACACACCCCAGAAATAGCTAGACAATGTTATAACGAACTTGAGACATGTAAAGGAAGTGTTAGTACCTAGGATAATGCTCTGTCTTGCCCAAGGAGCAGCATTATCCGTGTTTAAGTGTGAAAAGGGAAAAGATCTTGCAGAAAAGTGATTAGCAGTTCCAGCTTTTTCTCATAAAGAGCCAGTTCAAAATAGAAACTAAAAGGCACAAACGTTTTATTAGGCCTTGCCAAATATAACTGGACTCCTAAGGATGGAAAAAGCATGGAATAACAAGGAAACTTCTTGATCTTCCCCATTACAAACTAGTTGAAAGAGTTGGAAAGGTTTGCCCTCTCCATCTCCTATAAAATGGAGTTGTGGGCTCTTGGTCTAAGGTTGAAGTTTGAATATATGTGGAGCAAAATTTAATTTTTGTAGTGTGAGGTTTGAAGATCGGCGAAGTTCATTGAGAAAATTATTCCTTGAGCATCATCACACTCAAAGATAGAGAAATAGGGAGAGGAATCGTAAGACTGAAAAGGGCTTGGTGCAACCAGTGGTTGTAATCCTCCTTTTTATAAATAAATAGAACTGTATCTATTTTTTCCATTCGATGCATCAGTGTCACAATTGTTTTTCAATCGTCTATGTAGCATGATATGAATGGCTTAGATTTGTATTGTTTCATGTTTCTTATATGCTAGTTTAATTGATAACAAGTTATACTGTTGTAGAGATTACACGGGTGCTTTGATTGATTGCAGGATATGGATTTGGAGCTAGTGAAGAAGGATCTCTACTTCGCTGCTTGTTGTTCTCCACAGGATCTGCTATCAATAAAGAGGTAATCTCTCCATCTTACTTTTTCGATTATATATATTAACATGAACATGTATGAAGCATATTTGTGAACTTTACAGCTAATATGATTGTCTGCCTCGAGCACCATAAAGCCCTGAGAAGGATATTTAATAACCACCACCCAAGCATATTACCCTATAGGAGAATTGGTGACTCGGTTGGGGAGTAAACCCCAATTTTCTGGGTTGTTCCTATGACTTTCCATTTTTCCTTCTATTCACATATCCTTCCGACCAGCTTATATGCTTAGTGAACATCTCAAAAGCTCACAAAGTCCAGATTAGACCCTGCTTAGCCATATGTGCAACTTTACCCTGACTAATGCTTTCCCTGTAAGTGTTTTAGAGTGTTATAAGGCCGTCTATGCTCAGATACAGTGCGTTAGTCTCAATATTAATGCTTTGTAGCCTCTGCTTGCCAGCGTTACCCATCCAAATCTGTTGTTTACACCTCTATTGTGTTTCCATTTAGTTGTGGAGTTATTGGCCATCAGAATAGCTTCTCTTGCTAGATCCCTATGCTTGTTTACTAGCTAGCATTTTTGTCTTTTGTTATTATTTTGAAAATTTAATTTCAATCGCATCTACTTTTTTAAGAAGAAATTTTCTTTTAGTTTTCTAAACTTAGCTGAATTAACCTGAAAAAAATTTGGTTAAAAAGTTGTTAAGAGAAGATAGATAGATGTCTGAATCTTTAAAGTTGAACTTTTTTATTTGAATTTTTGGTGCACGAATGTTAAAAGAAATCTCTCCTTTTAGAAAAACTCTTCATTGAAATTGAATATTTAGAGCATATTTTTTGCATGGTTTTTTGAGTCAGAGTCTCATCACATTTCATACATCCACTCCCCCTCCGAAAGAATAATAATCAAGTACACTAAGAATCAAGCGATAATAAAATTAATCATATAAATTTTTCTGATCTCACACCGATAATAGTTCAGGCTAGGATCTTAGGGTGGGAGAAGTGAGAAAATCACCCAAGATCTCAAAACTTGAGACTAGAGTCATTAATGAGTGAAATACTACTGCAATCATATTATTGGGACCACTCCACTACCACTGGAGTTAAGCGTGAGACAACACCAGGGTACATGAGAAGGTAGCCCACCTTCGAGTGCATTCACTAGGCATGCTATATATTGGGGTTCCCTTTGGGGATGTTGAAACTAGATCAGGGATATAGGTGTTCCACCCATATAGTGTGTTGTCTACGACCGTGACCCCCCTGATGATGTTTTTGATTTGAGGTATCTTTAGTGGCAAAAATTTTTAGGGACTTACATGAGGTGACTGGGACAGGCTGTCCTGGTACCTAAAACAAATGGACTTACTCTGTCTTTGGTCTTTAGGAGGGTACTCGTCTTCACAAGAGTGCTTACACCTATTGTCCGAGGTTCGGGTGAAGCTCTAGAGTAACCATAACTATGTTTACGACTAACCCTCTCTGTCTGCTATTGTGATACTGGGTTTCATCTCCAACAAACAGTAGTACTCAGATAGGGCCACCCTATTCTGGCTACTTGTTGATTGATTTTATAAAGTCCTTTTTTATTTTTTCTTTTTTAGGTGTGTGGTTACTATCATTGAGACTTTATAATACATCACAAATAATTAAAATTTGATAAAAATAAACTGGTCACCGTGGCGACTTTTGACCCTTGCCATTTGTCTCGATGATAGTGAGGTCTCCCTCCATTAACACCGGAGGAGGAGTCGAGTCTCGGTGAGCCCGTGCCTTCTTTGGAAGATCAGCCTCCAGTGATAACCCCTGATTTTCACATAGCACCATATCACACAGAATTTCCAGAGGATCCTTTCACAGAAGGAGTCGTACCTCCTTGCAATCCTACACTCACTGATCCATCGGTGCTAGTGTTAGTTCAGATTACACCAAGCCAAGATATGTCTTCGGTTGCACCAACATCCGTTTCACAACCAACACCCATGGGGTCAGTGCCAATGGCAACCAACCTAGGTTCGCCACCATCTTCCCCACTGGTAGTAATTTCTATGCCAATAATTGGTAGCCCTAGTAGCTAGCCTATGCCTGGCCCCAACACTACGTTCACCACAACTACTAGTGGATCTCTGAATCCTTCAGGATCTACTCCTACGGTGACTACGCCAAGACCCATGGTGCCCACTCCCATGAGCGAGGCTACTTCGGTTCCTTTTAGAAACCCTTTCTGTTGGAACCCTTTGCTGAGTTCAAACCCCTTGGCCAACATGCCAGGGGGTAGTGTCACAAACACGCAGATGACAGGAGGCACTTCGGTACCCCTGCAATTATCAAGACAAATGGGATAGACGACTGTTAACACTATTCCTTTAAGTGGTCAAAATTTTGGTATAGGATCTATGTCGTTGCTTAAATATTCAAATAGCAACATGCCTCCAGCTAGCTCTATTGCATCCATATGGGAAAATCAATCCCAAAATCCATTTGGACAAGGGGGGAAAATTTACACTAGTATAAACCAACCATTAGCCCCCTAATACAATATACCCTATGAACAACAACCATATATCCCTACACCCCCACCCACAGGGAAATTTTATCAACAAAGTCCTATTTATCCTATTCGTAACACATTGATGGGCAGACCCTATGGTCTGAATAGTCAGCCAATAATTCCTTGGCTAGATCTAGGGGAAAACACGCAATTTCCATTCTTGGTAGTTCTAGACATCCCCGACATCTACAAACTGACCAATGATCCCATCAATAAAAACCCACTCTGGCCTCCAGTACCGCACAAGATTCCGTCTGAAATCCCTAAATTCGACGGGAAACAAGGGGACGATCTAGCTACCCACGTCACCACCTTCCATCTATGGTCTATTTCTAACTCCATGGTGGATGATAGTATCTGGATTTGGCTTTTCCCCCACACTCTCACAGACAATGCTACCAAATGGTACATTGAGTTACCATGCAGAACCGTCAACACTTTTGGTGCCTTAGCTACAAAATTTCTTAAGAACTTCCAATTACCTATTAGATACGAAACCGGCACGGAAATTTTAACCTCGTTGTACCAAGACATTGCCACCCACATCTCCAATCACATTCATGAATGGAGACGTAGGAGGAGGCTGGTCAAAGCACCAATCCTGGATCAGCTCTTATCTAATTGGTTTTGCTCACTCTTACCAACCCTAGCTAGGGAAATTTCTCTATCCGATGCGGTCATGGAAGATCAATCCATTCATTGTGCATAGCATTTATATTTGATCTATTTGCAATCTAGCATGCTATATGATTTACTCCCCCATGTTAGTCATCCATAATTTTGACTTTATGCAAATATAACTAAATATAACAAATGTATATTTCTAGAACAAAATTGCAAGAACATGATAAGTTCTAGAAATCTAACTGCCTTCATCATTTCAAATCCTTTAGTCCACTGAAATTCCCATCTATTTTCCTAAAAATATTATCTTACTGTTCCTTAAAGAGATGTTCCTTTTCCTTATTCAGAATCCTTGAGAAACACTACTGAACAAAAAGAGACTGTATATAGGCCATTTTTTTCATCATTTACTAAGCCTATTTCACTCATTTTTGCCCATTTTTCGTACTTCATTTTCCTCTGAATTCCTTCAAAATCACTTTTTAACTCATAAACAATCCTTGTTATGGTTTAAAATTCCCCATTTTACCTATCAGAATCCGCCAAAATGATCAGAAACCCCTCTATTTGGTCTAAAAAGACAGTCTTTTACAAATAAGAGTTTAAGCCCCTGAGGGCTTAGATCTTTCGCCCATATGTCCAAGCACCCGTGACTAGGCGCTAGACCCATCGCATCGGGCATTCCCATTGCATCGGCCTTCCCCTATAAAATCTGATTTTTCTTTGGAAATTCCTCCCCGCCGATGCGATAAGCCCCCTCCTTCGCCGCCCTTGGTCACATGCCCCTCCACATGACCGTGTATCGAGCCTAACCTTGGCCCTCATCGCATCGCTCCATTGGCTTATCCCTTCCCCCTTTTTCTTTTCCCTTCTGCGGCGATATGCCAATGCGATAAGCACTTTTCTCCTTAGCCCCTGGTCATTTCTTCTCCATCGGACCACTACCCGTGCCTTTCCTTAAGCCCTCTCCCCTTTTCTTTCTCCCTGCCTTCCTACCCCACAGAGCAATCTCCACCGTTAAAACCTAACCATCTGACAGTCATCACTCACCCATTCCATCCCCTGCTCACCTGACACATTCTTTGCTTTGCCTTTGGCATCAAACCCGCACCGTAGATCTTATATATCTAACAGTTCTCATTAATTCCGATGACCCAACTCCGTCGGCGCCTACCATCCACCACACACAGCACCCGCCATATCAAACGCTGACACCTGGCTCCCACTTTTATTTCCGCCTGAGCAACTTTTTCATTGCGCTCAGTCCGCATCGCCAGGTCTGTGTCCTTCCCATCCGATGGCTCATAAACAATATCACGCAATTTTCGCTCTTGGGGTTTAACAGCTAAAAATTACGCAATACCAGTGGTTTCGCTGCGGACATATGTCATGCAATGTATGGAACCACGTTCATTTGTGATAATATCGCTTACTGCCTTTTGGTAGTGCAAAATCCATTGACGGTTTTTCCATTACCGCCCATCCTCATTTTTTCGTGCCAATGAACTTTTAAACCTTGTTTTCAAAGGTTTTCGCCTCTCCACCTGCATATCTGCTTCTGCCCAGCTCCTCCACCCCCACGTAGCCTATGAAAGTAGTAAAGCCTCCACTGCAAGATTTATTAACATTTTTTGTTTGTTTTGTAGGGTTCAATGGAAGTTTTTAAGCTCAAAAGGCCCTCTCATGATTTAATTAAGGTGCGGGACAGAGGATCACTACCTCTAAAGCCCAAAGTAACTATACAATCACCAAAAATGGGCATTCGAGAGTTATTTCTATGGTTTGAAAGGTGCTGGTTATGCAAATTAGACCCTCGGCATGCCAAAGACACTTTCACATGACAAAAGCAAAGAAATAACCCTAAAGATGAAGTTTAAAGGCTAAAGAATCAGAGGTTAAAGGCTTAAAACATGATCAAAGCCTCAAAATAGAGTTTTAAAGCCTAAACATGGTTTTAAAAAGGTTAAAAGCTAGAAGGCTTAAAAGATCCTTAAAACGCATGAAGGATAATGATAAAGGCTTTAGGAAAAATTAAAACCTTAAAGCAGAAGATTAAATCCTAAATAGAATTTTGAAGTTAAAAAAAAAATAAACAAAGGTTTCAAACAAAACAGATAAAGTGTTAAAAGACAGTGAAAGGCAGTTTTAATAAATAAAATAGAGAAAATATATGCTTGAAAATAGCCTCGAATGTATCAAAGGAGCAAATATTCGCCTAATAACTCAAAAAGACACGTTTTATTTATTTTATGTTTCAAAGGGAAAATTGGCAGTTATTACACAAAAGAAGATATTATAAAATATCAGACAGTTATTGTAAAAGGCAGTAAGGAGCCTCAAAGTCAATCTTTTCAGTTGTTTTCATCCTCAGGAAATAAAGACAGATTTAATACACAAAGGAGTAGCTATGAAACAATCCTACCTTATGCCTTGCATGGTTTTTAAGGATAGGAGTGCATTTGTTGTGTCATTAATGACATTCTGAACCCTAGATGTTTCCACCTCTTCATTTTCAACATAAATACTGCATCTGAACTCATTGTATGGGGGCATTTTGATAACTCTTTGAAGTAATATATAGTTCTGCTAAGATTGAAAATAAATTGAGGTACTGTAACCTGTGGATGTTTTGAATTTTTTGTGGATGGAGAAAACTCTGTCATTGGATCCATGAGCTTGGCTGTTTGTGAAGTATTCTAAACTGTTAATGTTTTTTCCTGTTTTCCATTTTGTTTTCATTAGCTCTTGCTCACAGTAGAGTAAAATTTTTAGGCTAAGAAATGTCTCCTAGAAGCACCTTAGACCTGTTTACTCTTCACTGTCTTTATGTTTTCATCTGCTAAATGTTTGATTGAGTAGTTTAAACTTCTTTTCAACCTCTAAGCTTGTTTATTTCAGAAGTAATTCAATACATTCGGCTTGAAGAAGATTTTTTGTTTTCCCTACTTCTTGTTGACACTTTAAAAACTATTTATGAAGTCTCCTTTCAAAGTACCATCGTCCAAAGTTTTCCAAAGAGGTCTGTTTTGATCATACCCTTTGTAATTGCTCAAATAATTGTTTTGAAAGTATTTATAATTGCAGTCCTATATGTCTAGGAGTTCCCTCTTCTATGAATGTAGTTATTTTTTTATCTTGAATGTTTTCTTATCCTTGAAAGTGAAATCTTTGATGAAATAGAGCATTCCTCGACTCTTAGATTTCATTTTGAAAGTTTTTCTTGAAATTATTATTTGCTGGAGTGTGATTTTTAGAATTCATGGTTAGCCCTGTCTAAAAAATACTTCTTCATGTTCAAATGATGCTTTAAGTCCCTTTGTTGATAAGTACATATAATTAAGGATTCTTAATTTCCCTTAGTTCTGTTTTTCATTCTAAACCCTTAATGTTCATTTCATTTCACCTGAAATACTTTGTTAATCCAACAACTAAGTTATATTTTCCCTTTGATACCCCTGATTCATCTACAAAATTGTTACAAACTTCCACTTGACTCCATTTCCCAATGACTTAGATATTTTTCTTTTCTATCTATGTTGCCTAGATCATCATGTCCCATAAAAAATCAAACAAACTCAAGCTTAATAACTAGCCTAAAAATCAACCCTTTACAATAACACAAGTCATATCTTTGCAAAAATATTGAGAGATCCCTCTCTGAGACTAGGAGGGCTAGATCCTAGAGCTCTAAAGACTGGTTTACATGTTGCCTTGTCATTTGGTTTACCAATCGACCAAATCACAGGATCACAACACCCTATGCCCCGGGTAATCCGAATCCTCCTACTAATCAGAAACCTGGAGCACACGTTAACGGTATCGTTGGTGCAATCTCTGGTATAGCCATAAAACATCCTAGTGGGCAAACCTCCCAGCCATCTTCAGCTGCCACCGCCCCTAACCAATCAACTACTCTTCCTACCGCTGAGGTAAATTCTGTGCAAATTTCACAAAAACCTAGTGGAAAAAACAAGAAGAACAAGAAAAATACCTCTTCTTTAGAAGAGCAGTTGGATCATCAGAATAATCCCAATAAAAAAAGCACTGCTAAAACCGACAATGCCTAAAAGGAAGGAGAAATCCATGAAATTTCCTTGCAAAATCTATGCGGAGGACCACTTGACATACAAATGTCCTTGGCTGCATGAATGCATAGATTTTATCACAAACAAGGACTCTGGGAGGACACCTGTCGTCCTTCATAATCCCTTCCCTAATCCACAACAGCAACAACAACACATGATTGCAAACCCACCACAACCCCCGCAAAGGGGCAATGGTGGTACACATCCTTATGGTAAAGTATCGTCTGTCGTTTATGGCGTAGAAAGTGTTGAACTCCAAACATGATCCAAACTTTATGAAAATCATGTCATTGATACTCAGGAACCTGGTAACAGTTCAAATCCATCACCACCCAATTATTTGCATATCAAACGGCCCACTGTTGACCCTATGATTCGTCCCCCCAAAGGGACACTTCGACGCACGAATCATAACACCTCTACATGTGCCTCCCAAAACTATAATATTGTAGAAGATTTGGCACAGGCACCATCAACTATGTCTACTCTCGAAGTATTACAAACTTTCTTAGCACAAATGAAAGCCTTGCTTTCGGTGATTGGTAGAATTGACCCCAGGATTCTACGCTAGCTATATTTGACATGGAGAAATCTAAACATCACCTCTAACACCAACTTGCATTCCAGGTGAAAGTCATCTCGAAAGGGAGACCAATCCATCATACTTTCATAGATGAGGGTGCTTCGAACTGCGTTATGTCAACTACTTGCTGGCTTGCTTTAGGGTCTCCTACTTTGTCCCCGCTGTCGAATTCCCTTAAAGCTTTCGATGGCCACACTTTCCTCCCAAAAGGATACCTTTCTAGATTCCCCATTTCTCTTAGTGGTAAAATAATAACGGTGGACATAGAATTCGTAGATCGTCATCTCAACTATAATCTATTGCTGGGTCACAGTTGGTTGTACACAATGACTGCCATTGTTTCTTCGGTTTTCTGACTCATCCTCTTTCCATTGGATGGGAAAATAGTCATAGTGGATCAATTATCCTTTTGCACCCTTGATTATGCCACATTACCAAGTAGCACTGCACCCCTAATAGGAGGCGTTCCTAACTCATACGTCAGTATTGGTACTGTTCTTCTGAAGGCATCCTCCCTGATGGGTTGATTTCCTCTCCCACCGCCTGAGGTTTCACATACGATTGCAATGATATCTGCCACTTTGGATGGCTCTATCAACTCGTGGATCCTACTGACGCCTTTAGACATTGACTACTACAGAGATCAGATGCCACTCTCACCAGCCAAGTTGGCTTATCAAGCCATCCAAATTGCATATGAACCCTCCACAACTATGGTTTTTACCAATGGTACAAACCTCTTGCCCATCACGGTTCTTTCCAAGGATCTCCTCGATGAAGTCCTACCTATGGACGAAGCTATTCAAGAGATCATGTCTCTAGAAGAACAACCTTGGGGATAGTTCCACCATCACGCTTCTATGCTCGATTCGGACGCGATAACTACTCAAATCCCATCTTTTGACCCACCTGAGATCGTCCCCTCCATTTACACGACTGTTCAAACTATAGATTCGGAAAGGAACTTGGGCAACCTTTCTAAGACCATGATCATTGATATCTCGGTCAAAACGAGTGTCGTGGAAAATATTTAGATTGGATCATATTGCAATCCGGAGGAAATTTCATGCTTCGCATCCCTTTTTAAGGAATTCCGCGATGTGTTTGCTTGGTATTACGACGAAATTCCCGGTATAAATCCATCTATATTTGAGCATGAAATCAAAGTTTATGACAATCCCAAACATGTTCGGCAGAGACTCCAACCCATCCACCCGTGCAAAGTGGCCGCCATTAAGACTAAAGTCGAAAAACTTTTAAACGTTGGTTTTATCTATCTCGTTCCTTTGATATAATGGGTTTCCAATCCAATCCCCCTAGACAAAAAATAAGGCAGCATCCAACTTTGTGTTAATTATTTTGATTTGAACGCCGCCTTTCCAAAATACAATTATCCTACATCGTTCATAGATCAGATCCTTGATTATTGCGTCAGATGTGATTCTTTTTCCTTTATGGATGGTTTCTCAGGATATAATCAAATTGCGATTAAAAATGATGACCAACATAAAACTGCCTTCATCTATCCTTGGGGAACATTTGAATATCGTAAACTCCCATTGATTCTGAAGAATGGAAGAGCAACTTTTCAAAGGGCTATGGACTACGCCTTTCACGAAATTAGGCATATTGTACAGGCTTGCTTGGATGACCTTCCAGCTCATTCTAAGAAGCGACCCATCACCTCACACATCTGAAACAAATCATCGCTCGATGTAGGTTCTACAATATACGTCTAAATCCACATAAGTGCGTATTTTTTGTCAAGTTTGGATGCCTTCTGGGTTTTATTGTCTCCAAGCACGAGATCAGGGTTGATCCTGATAAGGTTAAGGAAATCGTTAAACTACCATGACAGAGACATATGAGCCATTCTTTTCATCTTTTTCAAAGCTCTTTAAACCGAAAAAGTAATCGAGTTTTTTTCCACGTGAATCATTAAAATTTCAAAGAAAGCATCAAGTTTTTCCTTGTTGGAATCATTAAAATTTCACAAATAACATTGAGTGTAATCCATCTCCTCATACTCATAAAAAAATAAGGTAGATTTCCATCGAACATAGCTTTCTCACTTTTCCAGATTCAATGGACTAAGTCACGGAAAATGAATTATTTCGAGCTTACTATTCTCCCTTCGTTGCGCTCGGTTATCAAACATGAAAAAGTTACCCCATGGAGTTGTCTTTTACGATGTTTTTCAGACTCTCTAAATATGAAAAAATCACTGAGTTTACCCGTCTGGACTCGTTAAACTTAATTAGACGTGGAATTTTTTTTGACATCATGGATACGTCTTCTGTTACATTTTCTAAAGGTTGATTTGGCATCACAAAATATTGAACATGGAACTTCCCAGAAAACTCTTTCACATTTAGCCGAACCCTACCATCTATGAGTTTAGCCTTTGTCTCCCAGTTTTCCTGCATTAGTGAATCCTAAAACTCTTTGATGTTCATTAAGCCTAAGTTTCCTAGTAACCTGTTAGAGTGCCTTCTATTGTTCAAGAGGATCCCGCTATCGACTGCTCCTTGTATCAACCAAATTAATCATAGGCCAGAACTTATTTGTGGTCAGTTATTCCCACTTGCTCTTGATTATTTCCATCAGTACAAAATCATCTTTTCTGGTTTCGTGTCAACTGATGTAGCAAGCCTCAGTGCCTACCCTTTGACAGATCTCTTCCTATCGACTTCAAAATCTTATCTAGGAAGTTGATCCAGAAACACATCAGTGCCCAGATACTTGCAGACGTCAATAGAAAGTCATCTTGTGTTTGGTTTGGGTTTCTCATCATTGGCTCCCGATCAAATGATTCTACGAGTGTTCAAAACCAAATCCTTTTATTCACACTTGCTACATTGTACTGTGCATCTTTGGGACCATCATCATTATCGGTGGCTTCCCTCGCGTCTGTTAACAGTTTTTGTTATTTACTGGTAATCAGAAGATTTCCTGCATGTTTGACTATGAGTCATTCATTCAAATGTATGGGAATATTCAATTTAGTGAAGGGATGACCAAGACCTTGGGTCAAGGGTTACACCATTACAGCTGTGTTTCCTCCCCCAACTTGCGATATTGTTTTTTTGGAGACAGCTTTTCAGTTTGATCCTGTTATGACAGACGCTTTCATGTTATGCATATCAATGGACATACTGTTCATATCTTTGTTCTAGAGAAATCATGTTGATTAGCTACTGAGCATGGGAATGCCCGAATCAAGACAGATACTATATTTTCTGACATATTTTGTTGTTTCAGGTTTTCCTCAGTCCTCCAATTCCTCTCATTCTACTACACTTGTTATAAATTATTTCGGCCATCATCTTCATCTCTGACCTCACACTTTAGGGGGCATCTATTACATCACAAATGATCTCCTCATCAACTCAAAGGAGAAGGTAACATGGAAGGAAGAAAATGACCTATACATGACCCATTTCTACCAAGGTAACACACCCCAGAAATAGCTAGACAGTGTTATAACACACTTGAGACATGTAAAGGAAGCGTTAGTACCTAGGGTAACGCTCTGTCTTGCCCAAGGGGCAACATTATCCATGTTTAAGTGTGAAAAGGGAAAATGTATTGTGGAAAAGTGACTGTCAATTCCAGTGTTTTCTCATAAAGAGCCAGTTCAAAATAGAAACTAAAAGGCATAAACCTTTTATTAGGCCTTGCCAAATATAACTGGACTCCTAAGGAAGGGAAAAGCATGGAAGAAAAAGGAAACATATTGATCTTTCCCATTACAAACTGGTTGAAAGAGTTGGCAAGGTTTTCCCTCTCCATCTCCTATAAAATGGAGCTGTGGGCTCTTGGTCTAAGGTCGAAGGTTTGAATATATGTGGAGCAAAATTTCATTGTTGTAGTGTGAAGTTTGAAGATTGAAAAAGTTCATTGAGAACTTTCTGCCTTGAGAATCATCACACTCGGAGATAGAGAAAGAGGGAGAGGAATTTGAAGACTGGGGAGGGCTTGGTGGAACCAATGGTTGTAATCCTCCTTTTTATAAATCAATAGAACTGTATCTGTTTTTTCCATTCGATGCATCAATGTCACAATTGTTTTTTAATCGTCTATGTAGCATGATATGAATGGCTTATATTTTTATTGTTTCATGTTTCTTATATGCTAGTTTAATCAATAACAAGTTATACTATTGTAGAGATTACACGGGTGCTTTGATTGATTGCAAGATCTAGATTTGGAGCTGGTGAAGAAGGATCTCTACTTCACTGCTTGTTGTTCTCCATAAGATCCACTATCGATAAAGAGGTAATCTCTCCATATTACTTTGTCGATTATAGATATTAGCATGAACATGTATTGAGCATCTTTGTGAACTTTACAACTAATTTGACTGTCTGCCTCGGACACAAAAAAGCCCTGAGAGGGATATTTAATAACCACCACCCAAGAATATTGCCCTATAGCATGAAGCGGGTCTGACGGTGAGGTATCAGATCTGAAAAATGGTTGAACACTATGAAAATTTCAGACAACCTGCATCAACTAAAACTCTTCCACAAAGTGTGGAGGGTACTGAAGCCCTAAGGGGTTAGGTTCCCACTTAGATGAGTAAAAAAGAGAAAGTACGGGTCCAAAATGGGTGGAGACGGAGGTTAGACAACTCTAAACAGAGGCCGAGACAAACCTAGAAAACTCTCAAAAAAACTCCTGCAAAAAAGTGAGGTCGCAGTTTTTGGGAAAATATCTGCGTCCTGAAGGTCCAGATCATAGTTTTAGGGCCAAAAAGTGTGACCTGCACTTCCAACACTCTTGGTAGTAGATTTCAACAGAATGTCTTGTCTCAGTCGCAGCTGATGTCTGTCACCTGCGAAATAGGTCCGAAAACACACGAAAGTTAGAATTTTTAATGTTTTAGGGTTTTATAGGTTAAAAACAACATCAAGAAAAGAAAAAAAAGAAGCTAAAGAGAAATCCTAAGGTTTGAAGTAGCTGGATATGCAACGATCATAAAAACGATAATGATCGTAATCGTAAATCCATTTGGAGTCACCAATTGTTAGTATGAATCTTAATTGCAAGTGTACGAAAAAATACTACTTTAGCTATGCATAAAAAACAACCCTAACAATAAATATGGTTGCCAATATCTTCAAATCTGCAATTAGTTGATCAAGATAAATGCTGCAAAAATCTAGATCTATGCATCAAAATCCATTAAGCAATAAATAAAAACAAGATTTACTCCATGCATCCAATAGACAAGACAAGAATATGTTGAATGAATTTTATATTAAGGGCACCTGGGAGGAAAACATAGAAGGATGTTACCAGTTCTCATCAATGGGATGGGTTCTTGTAAGTCCTCAACACTTCAGATCTAAAATTCCTCTCTCTTGTTGGTCTAGAAAAGCCAGACAAAAATGGAACTCAAAGGGAGCTCACAAGAAAAAAGATAGAAAAATATGACAATGATGGTGGATCAAATTCAGGCCAAAAGTATCGATCCAAAGTGATCTTTAGGCAACAAAAGGTAGTGAGTGAATGGAAAAACCCTTCTATTTATAACCAAATATTAAGTTAGTTTAGATATTGGTGCATAAATTAAATATTATTAACCAAATCAAGATCCAACTTTTATGGAATATTTTATTATATTTGTTGGAGGGAAAAATAATTTGACTTGGGTTAAATCCCTTTATTTGTAAATAATAAATAAATAAATTATTTATTTATTATTTTAAGGATGTGGTTGAGTAATAATAAAATAAATAATGATTTATTTAATTATTAATGAATGATTTAGTCAAATTTAACAAGGAATATCATTTAAATAAGTTTTAAATATTTATTCCTAGAAAATTATAGGATAAATAATCATTTATCTAATTAATTTTCCTGTTTTGGGTTAAATATGACCAGGAATATTAATTAAACTGTTGTTTAAATAATTATTCCTTGAGGAAAATCAAACAAATGTGGATTTATTTAATATTTCCTCATGGGGTTTCCTGTTTAGACCATAAACAACTTAATAAAGGTGTTTTAGTAAGTTATTTTTCATATTGAAAGAAATTTTACTTACGGTAAAATTGGTCTTACATGGTGTACTTAGGTCCACCTAATAGTAACAAGTTAGATGACCAAAAAATGATGTAACAAGTTAGATGGATCAGATCTACCAGGTGGACCAGTCAATGGTAGAATACTAAAGAATCACTTTTCTCCAGACTAACCATTAGTTCACTTTGTTTACTTTGCTCATTGTAAATACCATTGCAAAGCATACATTGGATTGGATGTTTTTCTTGCAAATTTGAAGCCTGAAGAGAAGGCCCTAAGCTTTGAAATAGATAATATCATATGTATGAATAAAGCAGAGCTTAGAAAATAGTTTCAAGGCAAGCATAGTCAAAGTTCCAAGGCCACTAATCTTAAATTTCTTGACATTTCACAACGAAATGCCATCCCCAAGTGGAGCCACTATTAGGGTCCTATAATAATAGGATTCATAATTTTGAATTGACTATGTTTTAGTATTATAATCTTGTACATACATTGCTTTCTGCAAATTGTTTTACCATATTAAAAATGTAAAGAGGGTAAGTCCTAAAAGAAAAATCAAAGGAATAAAAGAAAAAGATCAAAAATATATATATAAAGAATGAACCCCACCAAAAAGAGATAAAAATAGATTCTGAAAGTGATGCAAATTCAAATGCCACTACTTTTTACTTTATTTTGAAAAATAAGATTGTGTGCAGCTTGTCAAAAATTCCACAATCCATGAAGATCAAACAATTTAATCTTCATTCATTCATGCTTTAAATTTCATGTCAAAATAGTTAGAGAATAAAGATCTAGCCAAACCATTTAATATTGGCAGATCAGTAGTTAGGTAGAGAATAATAATGAGCTCATCAGTTTAATCTAAGCCATTGGAAGTTATATGGTTATAATTAGATATTTTGCTTATAAAAGAAAAATAAAAAGGGACAGTAAGCTCAAATGCACCCAAGTAAATGAAGAAAAAAATGTTAGGGTAAATGATGGATAGGTAGATTACTTTCACAAGTAATGGAGGGCATCAATTGGTCATTTCATATCACTAATATTCCACACAAATACCCTTTCCCTTGTTTAAAAAACTAATGCCATTCTTAAAAAGGAATTTCCCTTGTAAAAATATCCCTTTCCCTTCATACTAACCTTTCCCCTTATTTCACCCATTTTCCCTTCCTAACAACCCCTTTCCCTAGTTAAAAATACATTTTCCTTTGAAGATCAATCTCCCCTTTACTAATTCCCCTTTTTAATTCAAAAAGTATCAAAAACCCCCTTATCCTAAGTCTAAATAGTTAAAATGATATGTCAGGCCCCACTGTAAAAATCCCTTCCCGATATCAGTTTTAACACTAGTTCTTAGTGTATTTTAAATATCCCAGATCCCATATATACACATTTACCCCATGTAATACTAATCCCCGTATATTTTATTTCCCTATCCATACCTTATTAAACCCATTTTATATTAATTTAACCTATAGTTTTAATTATAACCCCGCATTGATAACTCTCAGGTCCCACTTATATTTTAAACCCATCCTATGACTCATCCAGGCCCTGATTTTCAATCTCCCCTATTTGTCCATTCGTCAAATCTCCATTCCTCAAATCCAATGGACAATAATTGTTTTCACACCCCCGACTACCTGAAATTTAACACCATAGGAGGGTTGCGAAATAATTATTTTTACACAGCCGCTCCCCTGCTACATGGTAGCCCCATATTGTATCACATCCTCTAATCCAAAACCATTTACCATCTTTTTGCAATGCGAAAACTGTTGGGTTGTTTTCCGCCTGTTGCAATGTTACCACCCTCATTTGAATTTGAACCCACACCCATATTATTAATCACTGTTGGTTAAAAGAAATAAGACCACCATAAAGCCTTTTTCACCATTTCTATTCACATTTGCGAACAAAAAGCTATGTTGACCTATTTTCAAGATATTTTACACCAGAATCTAGGCCTTTTTCTACCAGAACTACTGCCGACACTGATTGAAATATTTATAAAGACCATTGAAGCCTATTTCATTTCCAGAAAGCCTCATTTGTTTCCATAACCCTTTCTTCATACCAGAACTTCATTTTCACAGGTATTCTTAAAGCTCCTGAAGCCATTTCTTAAACAAAAGAGTAATAAATTAAATAAAATAAGCAAATATATGGCTTCCCAAGGCATTGTGACAATCAATCCCTTGCAATCTCCTATTTTTGATGTTGAACATACCCCCCTTACAAACAAAGACTTCAAAATCAGTGACCCTGTCCCTGATTTCAACCTCCCTGAGCTCCACTACTGGAGCCATGGTAAATTCATGGACCAGGCTGATGATATCCACCTTTGGGAATCAAATTTTCCCAAATATATTTCCCACAGACATTCCAATTTCCTAAAATCATCAGACTCTGTCAAGTTAATTATCTACCCAATGAAAGAGCCCTTGTAACCCCCAGCAAGGAAATTTTTTTTCACCATTACTGCTGAATCCATAAACCAAATTCTTAGAATTCAACCCAAGCCTGATGAAGCCCCTTTGTCAATTTAAATCCTCACTGAATTATATCTAAAACTTGACTTTCCAAAGAGGTTTTAGATCTTCCAAAACTTTCTGCCTTCATCAGTTGAAACCCCAAAGAGTAACCCTCCTTATTTAGCCTCAATTTTCTCAGAAAGAACCAGGAAGATTGTCACAATGTAGTCTTGTATATTAGGATACTTTACAGATGAGTACGTATATTCTTCAATCCTAGGTTCTCTGTGCATTTTTTGTGTAGGAAATCCCCAAGCTTTCAAATTTAAATTTTCGTAATACTTATTAGATGCCATTCATGAGAAATTAGTTAAATTACTTGAAGAAGGAGTCTTTAAATATTCATCAGTTTTGTTTCATATGTTCCTGTACTTCCAATCTGAAAGTTTTGTAGTTAGCCTTCAAAAATTGGACACTGAGGGTAATCCACAATTAGTTGTCTTTTGGACTTCCTTAATCAGGAAATATTCCACAGAGTTTACCTACAAAAACTTCATTGATTCATTTATTCATCCAATTGTCAATATGCTAAGCAGTAGCAGTGAACCTAAGATCAATGAAGAAATCAAGAAAGTATTGCAGTTATCAGAACACAGTATAACATGAGGCTCGTATTTATACCAAAAACACACAAAAATTAGAACCTATGGATGCCAACTCACTCCATATAAGCTTCCCAAATACCTCCCAATGAGGTTATTTGCACTAGAATATATCAGGTAGATTCTAAATTCAGATGAGGTTAATTTTCTATCAGCAAAGAAGAAAACAAAGTTTGAGATAAAAAACCATATTGGTCCTTTCATTTGCAATAGTAGAGGTGTTGGTCAACAAGCATAAAAGTGTTTACAGGAATTCAAGTCCAGTGAAAGTTTCAAATGGAATTATGATCCTTTGGGAGTTACTAGCAAACTAAGAATAAAATTCAAATTAACTCCTTTTTTCCATGAGTCCAAAACATAGATAGAAAAGTACTCCAACCAGTCCAAGTGGTTGGAGAATACTTTGAAAGAGGCAGAGAAGCAAGGTGATACTAGTTCCATCTTGCAAACTCCAACCCCACAAGATAGAAACTCTAAAATAGCAAGAGAAGAAGGATCATATTCAACTCAAACCACTACTGAAACTAATTTAAAACTAATGTACAAAAAAAATCCCAAGATAAATCCTATAAATGAATAAGTTGAGACAATTGCAATTATTGATACAGACACAGTGGTTAAATAAAATGCACCTCCAGCAGTTTCATAGGAAACTCACCAGTCTTCAACCTACAATACTCAAATTATTCAGAAGCAACGTAGTGTTGAAGTGTCTTCATTAAGTAAACCAGTAGAGCAAGAATAGGATATCATGGAAAAATACAAGGAAATCAAACTCAGGAATGAGGCATTGAAAGCAATCACTTGTGCCCAATATTGGAAGCAGACACCTAGTGATCAGAAGAGGTTACTTTTTTCCTTTGATTACAAGACTAGGAAGATGCAGGTGACCTTCTTGCAGCCCACAGTGCAGTATCCTAAGTCATCAGCAGATTACAGGAAGACAACATTTGAAGTTCAAGCCAAATATGTTCATCATATATACCAAATTGAATTTCATAAGCAAGCTGGAGAAATGTTATATTCTACTATGACCAACAAAGCTATGGGTGTTAAAAAGCTGCAAAATTCTCTAGAAAACATGAAAGGATAATTAAAGCTAGAGAAGGCTTCCTCACAAGCCAAGGATAATAGAATCAAATCACTAGAAGAATTGGTCATAGAGGTAGGATATGATCCCAAGAACATCAAAGTAGCAGAAGAGCTCATCAAGAAAAAGAATGCAGACATTGCTGCATTGAAATAACAACTAAGATTGCCTCCTACTGAACATCTACAAGCAAAATAAGTTCTGAAGAATGAAGGCCAAAAATATGAAATGATGAATCTTATCATTCAGTGGACAGCTCAACTGAAATAGATGGACAATGAGATGGATAAATTGGTGCAGGAGAAAAAGTCCAGCATGGAAGCAATCCATGCTACTGTTATTCCTATAGTTACTACAATTTTTCCTTCTAATTCAGCAGCTCCGATGGCCACAGTATTTCCAGTAGCTACAAAAATTTCAACATCAGCAATGTTAAACACACACATGGTGTAGGGAGAAAGATAAACACACACATAGAAATATAGGCATTCATTGCATCTTTATTACACATAGATGTACATTTATAATACAATGGTGTGACTCTTGGATTCATCTTCCAAGGTCACTTGGACTCCTTTGTGACTTTTCGCCTTCCACACCTACCCATGGAGGATTAGGTGTTAAACATCCCCCCCCCCCTTAATCTGAAGGGGTATGTGTGAGTCCAAGAAGAGAGTTGTAATAAAAATCCGCAAAGTATGCATGGTAGCACTTAGGCTGGATCATCTCTCTGAAATGTTGTCAAAAAAAGGTGGTTTAAGGATGACCACTACAACTGGAACACAACGCTTATTGCAGTTCCTGGAACTCTTCCAAAACTGGCAAGAATCCAAGGGCTTCTGCAAGAGGAAGTGTCCCTCATATTTGAAGAGGTAGACCTTCAACCTAGAATAAGGGAGGTCTACAACCTGCGATGTTTTAAGGATGACCACCAACACTGGAATGCTTAATGAATTTCCTGGAACTCTTCCAAAGCTAGAAAGAAGTTGAAGTCTTCTGCTAGAGGAAGTGCTCTGAATTCTTTGAAGAGGAAGAATATGAACCTCGCATATATGGGTTAAGGCTATCCATCAACCAAAGGCATGCTCATGGGCATCTGTGTCTCTGGCTACAAATCTGAATCTGGAATGACGAATTGTGGCTCAGGCTCACTTGAACTGCTGTGTCTCTGGCTACAACTCTGAATATGGAATGAGAGATTGTGGCTCGGGCTCGCTTGATCTGACTTCGAAGCTTGTAGATGAACACCATTTCCCCCCCTTTCAGGTACAAGGTGAGATGATGGCGAAAACTCAGCTGTAAGTTTGTTCAATATTCTAGAATAGGTTCTGACATGCGACTTAAACATCTTCTTGGTTGTCGATGCCCATTGCCAATAAGCGATCCATCCAAGATGAATCTTTGTTCTTGCAGGAAGCTTGTTTTTTAAGCATCTGTGTGAAGAATAGGTGTGGCGATCACAGTGCTTGCATGGGTGAAGATCAAAATAGTGATATTTCATATGGCCAACTCGATCACAGTGTTGGCATTTTACAATTTGTTGTTGTTGTTGTGGAAGTGGAGCAGGATCTAGAACAACTGCAAGTGAACTGTCATAAAGAAATCAGACACTGAAATTTGATGGGCTTGGAATAGTCCGGAATATGAAAGGAAACATCCTTGTCATATCCAAGACCAGTTCTATGCTTGTTGTGGACAAGCTCTTCCCAAGGTCTGACGATGGGCTTCGGAAGTGCAGGCTAAGTTGTTGCATCTGCATGTAAATCTACTCTTGTACAAGGAATTGAATGTGAATCAACTGCAACTTTATATTCTTGCTTCTGATGAGAGTCCTTCTCAATTTTGTGAACATAAACAGGTTTAGAATGGTGACTCTTTTGCTGAAGTTCATCTTGCTGAAGCTGAGATTCCAACTACAAAAACTCAATCTTTTCTTGTGCATCTTGCAAACAACTTTGATTATTAAAAAGAGCATTCTTGCTCATTTTTGCCATATCATGAACACTGAAAAGAATGAGGTTATTCAAAAATTCTAATGCATCATCGATTTTAGCCATTTTTCTCAACAACTTAGGCTTTAAGAAATAAAGGGTGTCGGCTTTAGCCGATAATGCACTCGTTTACAATGTAATTCAACTTATTTTAAAAAAGAATACAAATGAATTCAAAGAAGTATACAACAATTTCTCAACAAATCAAAGTTATACTTCAAACACTGATTGCAACTATGAATGAAGAAGCAATATCCACTCACAATGTGAGTACAATACAATGTCACTGCAAAATATTTTTGTAAATGTGCAGCAAAAAACCACTGTGCAATAACCCTTTAAGGAAGCTGGTTTCTCTCTTCTTCAAAGAGATGTTTTACACCAACAAAAACTCAACTCAACAAAAGAATGAGATTCAAAAACTTTGATGTTTGACCTTGTTGTACTGCTTCACAATAAAGACTAAGAGAAAATCCAAAAATCAGAAACTTTGTGTGGCCAAAATATGAGTGAATTTAGGATGCCACTGTTGTTTTGAAAAAGAGGACCAGTTTACAACTTGTCTTCACATGTCAATCTCTTTCAGAGAGCCACCCTTTTATATATGCCACAAATCACAAACTTCACTTTCCACTATATATACAATCCATCTACTCCATATGCCATTTCCTCTCTCTCTGATGTTTTTTTTTTTTTTAAGAAAAAAAAAATTTAGGGAAAAAACAGAGGTATTATGTGGGGGAGGTGTTTACTAGGGGAAGTGAAATCTGGGGGAGGTTTTAACTGGGGGGGGTGGGTTTAACTAAAGAATTTTTCACTAGGAAAGATAAAACTAGAAAAAAAAAATTAAAATTGAAAAGGTCGAAAAATAGAACTGCGTGGGAGGGAGGGAAGGGGACGGGTTGAGAGGAAGCGTGAGGGTTGGAAGAGGGGGAATTCTGTGTGAAGGACGAAGGCTGAGAGAGTGGTAACAACGTGAGGCTATTGTCGGTATTGAGGAGCGAGAGGGGTGAGGGGAGCTGTGAGGGAGGGTCGTGAGGCCACGGGGTAGGGAGAGAGGGTAGGGGAATAACGTAGGGAGTGGGACGTGAGCGTTGGGAAGGGGGAGGGTTGGGTAGGAGAGTAGGGTCGAGAGGGGAGGGTGGGGGTTGTGTGA
The DNA here is from genome assembly GCA_034641835.2 of Pinus albicaulis. Classification (NCBI taxonomy): domain Eukaryota; kingdom Viridiplantae; phylum Streptophyta; class Pinopsida; order Pinales; family Pinaceae; genus Pinus; species Pinus albicaulis. The sequence goes on from CM076569.1 coordinate 710,194,597, forward strand.
GGTGGGGTTGAGTGGGCCGTGAGGGTGCGTGAGGGGGGGTGGGTGGGAAGGGGTAAGGGGGATGGGGAGCGGAGTGCAGGTGGGTGGGGATCGTTGGTGCGTGGCTGAGGGCCGTGTGGTGGGAGGTGGTAGAGCGGAGTGTAGAGAGGCCATTACAGGGGGATGAAGGCCGAGGTGAGGTGGGGTTGTGAGGAAGGTGTGAGGGGTTGTGGGTTGTGAGGGAACACAGAGTTGGGAAGGGAGAGATGTGTAGAGGTAAGGGGGCGGTGATGAGTGTTGTGTAGTGTGGGAAGGCCGAGGGGCCGAGTGCTCAGACTTCGATTTTATATATATATATATATATATATATATATATATATATATATATATATATATATATAAGACAGTAAAATATAGCAGAGAATAGAGAATTGCAGAGGGTGAGTAGAATTTCCAAGAATTTTCTCAAATATACGGCAGAGAATTTCTGAGGGAGTGGTGAAATTTAAAAAACAAGAGAATTTGCAGCAGAAAAATTTCACATTAACAGAATTTGCAGGATTTTTTTCAGTAAAAACTCAGAAATTTTTCTAGTAGAAAAAAATATTTTTTCTAGTAGCAGACATTGCACAATGGTGTGTAGAAACGAAATTAGGAAAAATGTGCAGAAATAAAAGTAGGCAGCAGAAATTGTAGGAAAAATTCAGAAATTTTCTTTTCAGAATTGCAGAATGGCAGGAGCAGTGAAAAACCTGCAAAGTTTAAGATGCACAATGTTTCTCTTCACAAAACTAATTTCTGAATGCTAAAAAATATTAATGAATATGACAAAAGTGGCTGCTGCAGAAAATCTCTGAATGTTGCAAAAATGACCAGAATTTTTACAGATATACACAGGCCACAAAAATAAATGGCTCACTCAAGGTTAAGCTGGTTATGAATGTATCAGCTCTTATACCATGTTAAACACACACATGGTGTAGGGAGAAAGATAAACACACACATAGAAAGATAGGCATTCGTTGCATCTTTATTACACATAGATGTACATTTATAATACAATGGTGTGACTCTTGGATTCATCTTCCAAGGTCACTTGGACTCCTTTGTGACTTTTCGCCTTCCACACCTACCCAAGGAGGATTAGGTGTTCAACAAGCAAAGAATTCATCTACAATAGCAGCTCATCCTAGTGAGGATTCTGGTAAATTGGTTAAATATATGCAGGATATGTCAATCTAGACAAATGAAATAAATAGACTTAAATAAAAAATAAAAAGTATAGAGGATGAAAAAAAGCTAGTTCAAATCATGCATAAGAATGAAACAGAGAAGTCAAACAAATTGACTGAAAAAGTGTAGAAGTTAGAGAAAGAATTAACACTAAAATAACCACTTGCCCAAGCAAAAAAATAGTTGTGGTCCAATAACATTAACTCTGTTAATGATATTTGGCCATCTATCCAAGTTATCTTTGAGCAGAAGGATTGGATCAAGGCAGCAAGTGAATCCATTCAAAAATTCAAAGAGGAACTTAGGAAAAAGACAGAAGAGGCCACTAAGATCATTAAGTTTCTTAATTCCAAGAACAAACAGGGATTGGAAGAAATTGGCATAAGTGATAGAACTGAAATAATCCTTGAGGTAAGAAAAGTAATTTCCAAGCGGAACTTAATGACACAACTCGAAGATAAGTTTCAAAACACGGAGCTTGAAATAACCAGATTCATGGTGAAATTTTATGTTTTGAGGTAGAAATGTTTGCCTAATCGTTTGGTGATAAATGACAGAATGATGAAGCCTAAAGACTATGACAAGAAAATGAGAGAAATTTCTAAATAACAGTCCAACAATTCCTCCATGAAAGGAATTCCTACAGGAAAATTTCTCTATCAGACTTTTGAGAATCTATTTTACCTCTAGCATGAGGTAAATCATCTCTTCATGAACAAGCCTACATTTTCAAAATACATAGAAGCTAATGAAATTTTCAGAAGAATGGTAAAAATTAAATTACCAGATGAAGAAGCTTGTGAGAAAATGAATGATTTACTGTGAAAGTGCAAAGGTCACAGGTAAAAATTATTCAAGGTTAAAACAGAAACAGAGCAGTCAAAGGTTAAAAGTAAAGCAGTAACAGAGATTAAAGAGTATTAGATGACAAGGCAGCGTAAAGGTGCAACCAGCGTAAAAGACACTCAACATGAAGAAGACATCCATCGTAGAGCAATAGTCAGAGATAATAATAAGCAAAATATCAAAGAGAAAACAACAAATCCAAATAAAAAAGGGACAACTAGCATTTACTCTCCTAGGTGTCTCTATCTTCTTGCATAAAGATATTTATTTTTCCTTAAATAAATCCTAAATCAGTTTTAGGATATTTTGTATTAGTTTTTGTATAAATAATTCATAATTTGAAGTATTGAGGGTGGATTCCTAAACATTTCTAGAATTGTAATTGATCTAAGAACCTGAGGGTTTATTGTACCATTTTCAAGTCAACTGCAGGACTAAGTAATAAAGGCATTGCATTACAAGATTCATGTGTTGAGCCACTTTAGTGAAGTATCTCCTATTGTTCATGTTTTTTTAGAAATTTATATACAATATGATTTGTATATTACCAGACTCCCATGATCTAACAATTAAATCCATTGTTAAATACAGAATCCTTCTACTCAATTCTTTGTGGAAATTAAATCGCCAATTGAAAAACATATGAAGAAAAATCAATCGCACATAACAAGATGTTTTACATGGAAAGCTTAAAGTTGAAAACCCCAACTATCATATATTATGTATATCATAGAATCATGAAACAATCTCATACAAAGCTTATCTCATAGAGCTCTCAGTACAATGTACAATCGTCTCACACTGACATACAAAAATTGGTTCACACATGCACCAATTTACTACCTCACAATAGCCTACATTAGGGGAATTTTGAGGTCTAAAATGGGCCTCCTAAGAAAAATGTACAACCAAAATAAACTTTATAAGAACCAATAGGATTCAATATGATGATGTCAACCATGGGGGATGATTCACCATTTTTTAAGTAAAAGGGTAAAAAGATTAAAAAATAATAAAATAATAAAACTACTTTTTCAACTCGTATTTTCAACTTATCTCCCAAATGTTTTACTAAAATTTCGAGCAAGAGTACTCGTTGGATGCAAAATTTAATTCCTCATCCAAGGAGTATCCATGTTGCATACTTTCGATGGACCCTACTATGCGAAAAATGAGAAATACATGAAAAAACGTGATTGCAATCACACTTTTCATGTATTTCTCATTTTTAGTGTAGTAGGGTCCATCAAAAGTATGCAACATGGGTACTCCTTAGATGAAGAATTAAATTTTGGATCCAACGAGTACTCCCGCTCAAAATTTGAGTAAAAACTTTGGGAGATAAGTTGAAAATATGAGTTGAAAAAGTAGTTTTTTCATTTTTCCCTCTAAAATTTGATGATGTCATCAAATCTTACTTTATTATTTCCACTATTATTTTATAATTTCCTTAGGAGGCCCATTTTAGACCTCCAAATTCCCCTAATGCCTCCACTGCGCAATCCCTGTTAAATAAGATCCCTGAATGAATTCGATCTTGCCTTGCTTTGACTGCACAATCCTCATTGGAAACTCCAATGTGCATGTAGATGTTTTGAATGCATCACTATAGTCACAATTGATAGTCAAACACACCCTTTCACCTATCTCTCCACTGGGTCTCCACTGGATCTAACATGCAAGTAGTTAACTGTTGTATTTGTTTAGTTGCAAGTAAGACACTACTTGTGAATTAATTAAATAATTAATTCACTCATATTTCACTAGTTTATCTTTAGTTACAACTAGCACAACTGAGTTTAACTCACTTAGCTGAGTTAAACTGAATAACAACTCCCATAACTACTCTTCCAACTCTATTACAACTGTGTCACACGTAGTTACAATGAAGTCCATCATGCATGAGTCACCAACAAACCTTGCAACTTGTAATTCCTTCAGCTAACTGGTTTGCCACATCGGTTAACTGAAATCAAGTGCTCCAAGAGAATAAGTTATTATTTTATTGTTTGATTATCATTAAGGGCTAATAATAATCAACATTCATTCTATTTTTAGATATGTGATCTATAAATAGACTTCGCCCATGTTCTAAAAATAGAAACTCATCTAAAGATAGAATTTTCTCAACCATCTAGAATCAACATCCTGCTATTTTTATAATATGATCACCATTCTAAAAATAGACATACACCTAAAAATAGCCTGCAGGCCCCACCTAGTGAAGGTGCTTAATTTTCACTAGGATCATCATCTTGTTGAATCTCAACACTCCCTCTCAATAAGAAAGGGATTATCCTTCACCCTGATCCTGTCTCTATGGTATTTGAATTTTCTCCTGGTGAGCACCTTCATCAGAATATCTGCATCCTGATCTTCCGTAGGAATGTACTGAAGCAACATGATCTTCTACTTCACACAATCTCTGATATGATGATACCGAATATATATATATGCTTAGATCTATCATGAAACATGGGATTAATCGAGATTTTAGTGAAACTTTGATTATCACAATGAATCATTGTAGGATCTACATGAGAATCAACAAACTGACCAAGATCTTCCTCATCCAGATAGCCTCACATGAAGCTTGGCTTGCTGCCATGTATTCCACTTCCATTGAACTGAGTGCCACAGATATTTGTTTCCTGTTGTACCAAGAAACAATTGTAGATCCGATAATGAAAACCCCTCCTGATATGCTCTTTCTGTCCGTTGGGCTGCTTGCCCAGTCTGCATCTGTGACTCCATGCAACTTCACCTCATCCGTCTGTCTATACCATAAGCCATACTCAAATGTGCCCCTGAGATATCTTAGGACATGCTTTCCTGCCTTCCAAAAGAGCTTGGTAGGCTTAACCATCACTTGACTAAGCTGGTTCACCACATAGCATATGTCCAGTCTTGTATTCACTAAATACATGAGCGAACCCACCAACTATCAATAGACAGTATCATCCACTACCTCTATCGATGTAGCATCCTCTTTCCGCCAATTCCTAGAAGAGGATTATCCATGGGTTTGCAACCCTCCATGTGAAACTTACCGAGTATCTCCCGAGCATACTTTCCTTGAGACACAAACAGTTCACATTCTCGCTGCCATATTTCCAATCAAAGGAAATAATGAAGGAGGCCCATATCGTTCATCTTGAACTCCTTTGCATTTCCTCCTTGCATGAGTGTATCAGCTACTCATCACCAGTCACTATTAAATCATCAACATAAAGAACAATGATTAAAATCTTACCCTCCACCACAATCTAGTATAGGTTTGCATCCGCCTCACTCTTGGTAAAGCTAAGTCCAGTGAAATAGCTGTTGATCTGAGTGTACCAAGCACGGGCTACTTGCTTCATCCCATACAATGCTCTTTTTAGTCTACACACATGCGACTCGCTGCTCAAGATCTCAAATCCTTCAGGCTGATCAATGTACACTTCTTCCTCAATGATCCCATTAAGGAACATAGTCTTCACATCCATCTGATGAATGTGCCAACCCATCTGCGCTGAGAGAGCAAGGATGGTCCTTATGGAAGAATATCGTGAGATAGGTGCAAAGGTTTCTTCATAATCAATCCCCTAGATCTGTGAGAATCCCCGAGAAAAAAATATTTCCTTATTCTTCTCAACACTCCCATCAACAACTTGCTTTACCTTGTAGATCCATCTTTAACCTACCACTGATTTATCAACCAGCCCTGGAACAATTTCCCAAGCACTGTTTCTGACAATGGAGTCATACTCCTCCACCATTGGATCTACTCATGTGGGCTCCTGCACTTCTTCCTAAAAAGAAGATGGCTATGTCACAAAACATTTGCTCATGAGAGCCATGTATCTAGTATATAGGTCAGAAGATTGTCTCTATCTGCACTGTGAAGTAGGGACTCCTACATTGTATGCCGCATCAAGCTTCAGCTTCTCAGCTTCTGTGGTACGCCTTCTACAAGTTATGATGTTTAGCTCTGCATGAGTGTACCCATCCACTCCATGATCCTCCTCCTATGGCTGATCCACATCTTGAGGCTCATCTTTGGGAACAAGCAGTTCCTCCTCTGCATGCAAGTCTAGCTCCCTCCCAAGCATATCTCATGCAACACCCACAATCGTTCTATTCTTCCTCTCCGAGACGCCATTCTGCTATGGGTTATAAGGCGTTATGAGTTATCTTCGAATTAATTCTTTGCTATAGAAGTATTTGAATTCATTCAAGATATATTCACCACCATTATCACTCTGTAGAGCCTTCACTTACTTCCCTGAATCTTTCTCCACCAATTATTTAAACTCACAGAACTTTGAGAATGTTTCATCCTTCTTCTGCATGAAGAAGATCTAGCATCTACGAAAATAGTCATCAACAAAAATAACATAATACCTATGTTTAATTGTTGAAGCAACCAAGAATGGCCCACACATGTCTGTGTGAACTCTCTCCAGGATCATCGAAGATCGGTTCTCCTTCTCATGAAAGGTGGTCTTCACAAACTTACCCATAGTACATCCCTTGCACTGATATATCTGTGCAAGTGTACCCTTGGGAAGTCCAGTAGAAATCTGCTGCAAAATATTTAGGGCGCCATGGTGAAGATGGCCTAATCTCCTGTGCTATAATTCACCCTCATCTTGGCTCACCACTTCTTCTTCTTTTCCCACCATTGCAACGCAACCATCTACCTCCATCTTGTAGATATTCTTAACTCGAATCCCTATCCTCTTGGTTTGACCTGTTGTTTTATGTCGCAAGAAGGCTTTTCCATCATTGAAAACAATGTCATAACCTCTATCCTCCAATATCACGACTGAGACCAAGTTCTTCTTTAGACCTGGAACATGCATAACATATTTCAACAGAAATGGTTTACCTGACTCCCTCTCAAAGGTAATGGTACCAATGACGTTCGCACTGTATTGTCCATTGTCGCCCATCTCTATATGAATTTGGAGATATTTCTCCTCCAAGTCGTTGAAAATATCCTTATCTCATGTCATGTGGAAGGAAGCACCACTATAAATATACCACACCGATCCCATTGCGCTTGAAAAAAAGCATGAAATAAAGGAGAAGTAAAGTTCATATTGTAAGGCAAGGGCCTCACCAGCTGCAGCTCCAGCAACCTTCTTGTTCTCCTTTTTCTGTGAGCAGTTAGTGGCAAAATGCCCATGTTTGCGACAATGAAAACACTTCACCTTGGAAAAATCCAGCTTCTTGCCTTTAGCCTTAGATTTTGAATGGGATTTCTTCCCCTTCCTTTTCATTTCTTTGGTAGCAAAAGCACAATCCTCTTCATCATCATGCTTTGATGAAGAGCCATCCCTAGTACTCTGCCTTATCTCCTCCTGCACTAGATCCGACCAAACTCGCTCCCAATCCTGCAGTTTCTCCCGTCCATTGACAGAGTCTTGATAATTGTGCCAACTCTTCGAAAGTCCAAGGAGAGCCAAGCTCACCTAGTCATCATCAGAAACTGTAATTCCCACACTCCCCAACTCATCCCTACATTGGACAAACTTCGTGAGATACTTTGGAATACTATCGCCCTTCTCCATTTTGATTTTTCTGAGTTTATCTTTCAGCGGCAACTTCCTATGGTCACTGCTACTTTGGAAAATATATATCAAATCCTTCCACATTGAAAATTGAGTGGATTTACCATGAAGGCTTGAAAAAATATGGTCTTTCACACCTTCCAATAGAATTCTTCTCGTCTTTGCTACTTTCTTTTTCCAAGCATCAAGTAATGTAGCATCCGTCGAAGTGGGCTTAGGAGCATCACTTTCGATGAACTAATTCAAGCCATTATCTTCAAGCACTGCCTCCATCCTGTCCTTCTAGGCTATGTAGTTCAAACTGCCCTCGAGTGCATACTCCTACCGCAACTCATTGAAAGCCATTTCAATGTTTACTGAACTGTCGCACCAAGAAATTCTTGCAACAAATCCGAATTGTTCCACCAACACAACTCAGCACTGATTCAATATTGCAATATTCAATGATTAACACTGCTCCGATACTATGTAAAAGTTAATATAATATGCATGTATATTACTGGACTCCCCTGATCTAACAATTAAATCCACTGTTAAATACATAATCCTTCTACTCAATTCTTTGTGGAAATTAAATCACCAATTGCAAAACATATGAAGAAAAATAAATCGCACATAACAAGATGTTTTACCGGGAAAGCTTAAAGCTGAAAAACACCAACTATCATATATTATTTATATCATGGAATCATGAAACAATCTCATACAAAGATCAGTTCATAGAGCTCTTAGTACAATATACAATCGTCTCATGCTGTGATACAAAAATTGGTTCACACATGCACCAATTTACTGCCTCCTAATAGCCTGTCTCCACTATGCAATCCCTGCTGAAGAAGATCCCTAAATGAATTCCATCTTGCCTTTCTTTGACTTTTAAATCCTCATTGGAAACTCCAATGTGTGTGTAGATGCATTGAATGCATCACTATAGTCACAACTGATAGTCAAACACACCCTTTCACCTATCTCTCCACTGGGTCTCCGCTAGATCTGACATGCAAGTAGTTAGCTATTGTATTTCTTCAGTTGAAAGTAAGACACTACTTCTGAATTAATTAAATAATTAATTCACTCATATTTCACTAATGTATCTTTAGTTACAACTAGCACAACTGAGTTTAACTCACTTAACCGAGTTAAACTAAATAACAACTCCCATAACTACTCTTCCAACTATGTTACAACTGTGTCACACTCAGTTACAATGAATTCCATCATGCATGAGTCCCCAACCAACCTTGCAACTCGTAATTCCTTCAGCTAACTGGTTTGCCATATCAGTTAACTAAAATCAAGTGCTCCAAGAGAATAAGTTATTATTTATTGTCTTATTATCATTAAGGGCTAATAATAATCGACATGCATTCTATTTTTAGATATGCGATCTATAAATAGAGTTTGCCCATGTTCTAAAAATAGAAAATCATCTAAAGATAGAATTTTCTCAACCATATAGAATCAACATCCTCCTAATTTTAGAATATTCTCTCCATTCTAAAGATATACATACACCTAAAAATAGTCTGCGGGCCCCACCTAGTGAAGATGCTTAAGTTTCACCAGGATCATCATCTTGTTGAATCTCAACAGTTTTTCCTTAAGTTTTCATAAACTTGTATGTTTTCCAATTTAAATGTTATAAAAGGAATATTATTGCATTTTTTTTTTAAGTACACTTTATTCTGAACTTTTATTCATTTTGATGTTTTCTTCTAATATCCAGATTATGGAATTCTTCATTGCTCCTTAGTTTCGATTGACCTCTTTCATTTCCTTCATTATCCGGTTTGAGGAATCCTTAATTTCTCCTTGATCCGGATTGAAACCACTTCACCATCCAGCCTAAAAGATCTGAATTTACTTAGCTACCTTGCCCTGTGAAAACTTTCTTTAGAACTTGATTCTGCCTTGTTGCTTGATACATTGAATCCATAGCCCAATGGAAAATAGACCTGCACCTATCCATCTGAATCAGTAATTCCACCACCAAACCAAACCAAAATAAAAACCAATAAATCTTACATAAATAGCCTAAAATCAACTAAAAACATCAAATTTAACTCATAAAGAGAGAGTCCTCTCTGAGCATTAGAAAGGTTAGATCTTGATCTCAAAAGTAGGTTGATAGTTACCTCTAATTTTACTTTAAACAAAAAGAATAGAAACCCTAGGAATTATTGGAGTGATAACAGGAAAAAAACAGAATTTTTCTATATTTAGCAAGGTAAGGAAATATTACACACAGAAATGAGGCAAGTTCAACAATATATGATCAACCACGGGAGAACAGAGGCTCTAGCAGTAGAAGAATGAAATCTCCTAAGCCAACTAAAAGAGCGTAGGAAGCAAGAAGAATTACTTTGGAAACAAAAATCCAGAGTGCAATGGCTAAGAGAAGGGGAGAAAAATACAAACTTCTTTCATAAAGCGATGATTCAGAGGAGGCATCAAAATCGAATATTTTCATTGAAAGAATCCATTGGAAATCGGGTTTTGCAACATGATGACATGGAGAATTTTTTAGTAACTCACTTTAGAAACCTACTAATGGAGCTAGAACAAGATAGATCCACAACTATTTCCTGAATCACAAGACACATACCCTCAACATTAAGCAGAGATCAAAACTTGGCCCTACTCAAGGAAATCACTTTCCAAGAGGTGGAGGAGGTGGTAAAGAATCTGCCCAAGAATAAAGCCCCAGGTCCTAATGGCTTCACATCAGAGTTTTATCAAGCTACATGGTCATTCATGGGAAATTATATATGGGAATTGGTAGAAGAATCCAGGCGTTCTATGTAGGTCTATCCATCCTTAAATTCTACCTTCATATATCTCATCCCCAAACAGGAGAATATTGACATCCCAAAATGATTTCACCCTATTGCCCTATGTAATGTGGTCTACAAGATTCTCTCTATGATCATGGTCAATAGATTAAAGCCCATCCTTCCGATTCTAATCTCTCTAGAACAAATAGGGCTTTTGAAAGGTAGACAAATTCTAGATGGAATTATAATAGCACAAGAAGAAATCCATTCACTACGCAGTCTTAAAGCAAAAGGTATGCTTATCAAACTTGATATGTCTAAAGCTTAGGATCTCTTAAGCTGGACATACTTAAAAGCAGTTCTTTCAGCATTTGGATTTGATGGAAGATGGATTCAATGGTTAATGTCTTTTATTTCCTCTCCCAACTTCTCAATATTGCTAAATGGTATTCCCTCCAACCCCTTCAATGTCTCAAGGGGTCTTCGTCAAGGAGATCCCTTATCCCCTTTTTTATTGATCATAACAACTGAAGGTTTAGGGCAGCTAATCAAATCCAAACTCCAAGAGGGAAAATTAAAGGGACTGAATCTATGGGGGCCAGACTTAACTGTTTCCCACCAACAGTTTGTTGATGACATTATGTTGTTCTGTCAAGCTACGCTCCGGAAGGCCAAAGCCATCTTATTAGTTCTTAAAGATTTCATGGTAACCTTTGGGACCATAATCAACAATGATAAATCCAATGTTTACTTTTTAAACTCCAATGAGGTCTCCTAGAGGTTCCTTGCCTGAACTATGGGCTTCAATTAGGGTTCCTTCCCTATGAAGTACTTAGGAATCCCTCTTAACCTCAACTCCCATAGGATATCTAATTGGAAATACCTTCTTAACCACATCTAGAAATGATTACAGAATTGGGCTTTCCATGCCCTCAATGCGCCTAGCAGAGTGATCCTCCTGTGCTCGGTCCTACAATCCATTCCTATTTATCAGTTGCTAGGAAGAGCTGCTCCTAAAACTGTCTGCAACAATATGGTCAATATATTCAAAAAGTTTCTATGGCAAGGTACAGATCAAACAAGAAAATGGGCCCTCCTCTTTGGGGATAAGCTGGCTAAACTCAAAAAATAGGTTGGTCTGTGTTTACGAGATCCCTATGTTCTTAATCAAATAATGGTAGCTAAACTCTGGTGGAAGTGGCTTCAAGGAGGTAGAGACCTCTAGAAAATCATATGGGAAATAAAATATTACATGCCAAGCATAATTGTAGGCAAATTTAAAGTAGATGCAACCCCTAAATGTTGGAAATGTTGTCATTGATGGCAAAGGAATTGGCAAAGACAGGAGCAGCACCTAAACTATTCATAAGGCAAAAGAGACAAGGTAATGGATTGAAGGATAAATTGAATATCTAGCCAAGATTTTTATATGTTAATAAAGAACTGTGGAATCCCCTGAACCTCTGTATGAGTCTCTGCATATGGAATTAAAAATGAAACTCTGTTGAGGAATCATGGTGGTAGGATTCGAATTCCAGGATGAGACCTTCTTGTAATGAAGAACTGGCTTAGTTTGATATTTGTAGTCGTGGAACTACTTGGTTGAATATATGAGGGGCTCTCGAGGCATTTAGTGTATCCATTGAAGAACTTATTGGTGGCAGAGATATGATCTTTTTGAATGTACAGGTGGAAGCAGAACTGTGACAGGATAGAACTTCGAAATGGAAGGTTGATATGTTATATATATCATAGCAGAATTGAAGAATGACATTGAATTGTAACGAGTTAATGTTTGTAAGGAAATCCCGTCAGAATAGAACTACATTTTTTCATCCTGCCAAAAATAGACCAGATTTATAGCGCAAACCCTTTTGGATCATGAACGAAACCTTGAGCGAAGGGAGGAACCACGAAGGAGGAACCATGAAGGCGGTTTATGGTTTTTATCACACCGTTTTCAACGGGCAAGCGGTATTCAAGAGGTGGAGAGCAATTCCATAGAACGGACGACACGTGTCCCTGTACGATTTTACAAAACCGCATTTCACTATGCGCCATCGCGCGTTATAGTTTGACCCAGGATGCCCAGAAATATCGTTGAGCGTCGTTGATCTGGGAAGGGGTCATTGGACGGTCGTCATTTGTTGAAGATGCGCGAAGTTTAACATAGGTACGACGGACCATCGCACGTTAACGTTCGACATCGGAGGTTGAGCAATATGTATATATGTCGTTGATCTGGAAGCTTGCTAATCTAACGGTGATCGAACACTAGACTTGCGTGAAGTTTACTATGGTACGATGGGCATATTGGATTGGCTATTGACTATGTATGTGGGCCCGGGGTCAAAGGTCTATCATAAGATTAATTTATTTAGAAGCATTGGATATTTCTATAAAATCCGAAGGGTTAATCTTTAGACATAAGGCTTGGGAATTCAAAAGTTGTAAATATATTTATTTGTCAATTTCTTTAAAATTGATAAATAAAATTAAAAAGAGATAAAAAAAAGGCCCTGTGGGATAAACTAAAAGGAATACCATTAGCGGTTCGTGGTTTTGACTCATGGTTTTAATAAAGGAAAAACTATATAAGAAAAAAAAAATAGAGAAGTGTGGGCATTGTAAGGGTGGTGAATAAAATTTCTCCAAAAGGAATATCTGTAAGGGCAAGCTCTTTTCTTAACCGATAAATCTGAAACTACGATGCGCCCATGAATATAATGATCTGACGATGATGAATCTCTTCTTTGAATAACGGACGAAATCGTGAAGAACTGGTTGAGTATACAGAAAATAAATAAATCTGGTGACTGACAAGATATGTCGTATGGAAACTGATGGATGTAGTATGAAAATTGATGAAACGTGGTCTGCATTGGTGCTGAGGGTCGAAGCCTTCAGAGAGGGGGTTGTAGCTCCCTTCCAGTGGTAGCTGGTAAACGAGAGCAGGGGGTAGTAGCTCCCTTCCAGGAGAGGCTGGTAAACGAGAGAAGGTTGTAACTTTTTTCAGGTGGGTGCCTGCGTGCTGGTATAATTCTGCACCAGCATATATTGTAAGAAGTTTTCTCTATAATAAATATTTAAGACTGAGATTACAGCAGCGGTGGTTTTCTCCCAAATTAGGTTTCCACCCTAAATCCTGGTGTTCATATGTGTTATTTACGTTTGATGGTTTGTTCTTTTATTTCTATTCATGCTTAATGCTTATCTGATGCAATGCTCTAAGTAAAGACATAATAAGATATCTGGACATACATGTTGGATGCAGTACTGTAACATAAGGTTTTGAGTGAAAGAAAAGAAAAATTGTTCAGCCCTAAATATTGATTCCCCCCCCCCCTCTCAGTATTTTTCCCAACAATTGGTATCAGAGCAGGTCCTTCTGAAAAGCTTAGCCGCTAGAAGGAAGATCAAGCAAGATGAGCAATCAAGATGGAACAACATCTATCAGGCCTCTGCTCTTTAACGAAAATAATTTAATCTTCTAGAAAACAAGGATGAGATCTTATCTTCAGTCTCTGGGAGCAGAGGTATGGGCAATTGTTGAACAAGGATATCAATATCCAGCTGCAGTACCAACAGATCTGACGGAAAGAAAGAATTATGAAACAATTGAAAAGGCGGTCAATGCTCTATTGGGAAGTCTAACTGAATCAGAATTTGTCAAATTCATGCAGTTGAATACAGCAAAGACAATATGGGACAAAATCATTCTAAGTTATGAAGGTGATGCAAAGGTAAAAAGTGCTAAACTCCAAACTCTCATAATTCAATATGAGAATCTAAAAATGGAGAATGAGGAGAGCATTGCCAATTTCTTCTTACGTCTTGATGATATTGTAAATCGTATGAGAAATCTGGGAGAAACTATAACCGAATCTACTTTGGTTGAGAAAGTCTTAAGATCACTAACGACAAAATTTGAGTCAAAAGTTTCAGCTCTTGAAGAAAAGCAGGATCTTCAAAATCTTACTGTGGTGCAACTTCATGGCATACTAACTGCATATGAAATGAGAAGAGGAGGACCATCTGAAGTCAAAGAAGAAGTCTTTAGAACTTCTACAAAAGGGAAGGAAGTACAAAAAACAGAAGGATCAGGATGGATCTCAGAAGAAGATGAGATAAACATTGTAAAGAAACTTCAACTTGGCATAGGATGTTTCAGAGGTAAGCTTCCTTTCAAATGTTTTGATTGTGGAAGAGTTGGTCATTATGCTGCTAAATTTCCTTATAAGGAAACACATAAAAAGGGGAAGGAAGTAGCAAAAGGGAATAAGAATCGTTTTAGCAGTAGAAAGAGTTACTATACTCATGAAGATAGTGATGGGTTATCTGATGGTGAGGAAGAATGTGAACAAGATCTTAGACTTCTCATGGCATTTGAAAGAGAATATAGAGAAGAGAAGGATACTTTTGTGGATGCTCTAGAAGACAGTGATTTTCTTGATGAAAAAAATAAACTCAAAATTTTCTTAGAAGAAAGTAAAATAACAATAGAAACTCTGAAAAATCAGCTTGAAGAAAAAGAGAAACACAATGAGAAATTAAAGTGTGAAGTAGTACGTCTAAGAAAAGAACTTGAGAAAGTAAAGACTCTGAATCTTATATTTTCTAAAGGATCTAAAACCTTAGATGAGATTATCAAGGTAAAATGTTCTCCTCTTATAAAGACAGGTCTTGGATATATCGGAGAATCTTCTCAGGCTTCAGCACCAAATTATCTAAAAGCAGTTACAACTGGTTTACAACATGCTGCCACTCAGCAAGGGAATAAAGAATCTTTACAGGTAAAGCATGATCATCTCAATTCAAAGAACACTAACAGGAATGTCTTTCAAAGGAACACCAATCAACAAGTAAATTCATATAGAAGATTTTATGATCGTAGAAATATCTTCTTCAGTGGACAATGTTTCTCATGTCACAATTTTGGTCATAAAGTTGTTCAATGTGTTGCATATAAAACCGTCATGTCAAGAGAAGCAAGAAAGAAAAGGATTGATATTGAAACAAAGAAGAATATTTATAACAACTTTTCTCCTCTTCAAAATGAAGTTGAATGTGCTTATTGCAATAACTTTGGACATGAAGAATCTGAATGCAGGAGCAAAGGTCTGCCAAAAGAACATGTTTCTTCAAGCTCCAAAATATGAAAAAAGAAGGAATTACAGGTTGAAAATTGTGGCATAGCATTATTTGCAGAAGATGAAGAAAACCAATGGTACATTGATAGTGGATGCTCAAGACACATGACAGGTGATAAATACAAACTTCTTGCATATAGTGCTCTAGAAAAGGAAAAGAATGTTACATTTGGAAATGATACTCCTGCGGTAATTAAGGGAAAAGGGTCTGTTTTTCTAAAAGATAAGGTGAAAGCTAATGAAGTCATGTATGTGGATGGATTAAAGCATAACTTGTTAAGTGTAAGTCAAATGTGTGATCAAGGAACTGAAGTTTTCTTTAGTTCAAAATAATGTGTGGTACGTGATCTTGATACAGGTAAAGCAATTATAAAAGGAAAAAGAACTCCAAACAACCTGTATATATTGAAGAACTGCAAAGAACAATGTTATTTGAGTAAATCCTCAGAAAATTGGCTATGGCATAGAAGGTTGGGGCATCTGAGCTTCTCTCAAATCAACAAATCAAGTAGACTTAAAGCTTTTCGTGATCTTCCCAATATTACTCTACCTGAAAATATCATATGTAAATCTTGCCAATTCGGTAAGCAAACCAGAGTACAATTTAATGCCAAGGAAGGATCATCAAGTAAGCCTCTCGAACTCATTCATACTGACATATGTGGACCTATGAGGAAAAAGTCACCACGTGGTGAAGAATACTATATCTTATTCATTGATGATTTCTCTAGAATGTGTTGGATTGGGCTGCTTAAACACAAGGATGAAGCATTTGAGAAATTTCAGATCTTTAAAGCACTAGTTGAAAATGAATTAGATCTAAAAATCAAGTGTCTCAGATCTGATCGAGGAGGAGAATATACATCAAATTAATTCCTTTAATTTTGTGAACATGGCATAAAAAGACAGTTTTTTGTAGCTGGGACTCCACAAAAAAATGGTGTTGCAGAAAGAATGAATAGAACAGTTCAACAAATGGCTAGAGCTATGCTTGATGATTCTGGAACACCTGACACATTTTGGGGAGAAGCAGCACATACAGCAGTAAACATTCTCAACAAGGCACATGTTCGTGTAAATAGTGATAAAAATCCATATGAACTCTGGTATGGTAATCCTCCCACTATAAAGCATTTTAGAATTTTTGGAAGAAAATGATTTATCAAGAATAATGCTGAAAAACTTGGCAAGTTTGAACCCAGAGCAGATGAAGGAATATTTCTTGGTTACTCCTCTAGGAGTAGGGCATATAAATGTTACAATAAAAGACTTCGGAAGATTGTTGAATGCATTGATGTTGTTGTTGATGAGTCTCCTGCAGTTCCAAAAGAAGAAAAGCAAACAACAGATGAAGATGATGATGACACATATCCTACTACATCAAATAAGGATGATATAGATAGTGAACTCAATGAAGAACCCGAAGATGATTTATCTGAAAAAGCTCCATCTAGATATGTTCAAAATAATCATCCAAAATCTCAAATTTTGGGAGAAAAGGGATCAGGTGTACAAACAAGAAGGACTCTAGTGGGATCTTCTAGCAATCTGGCATTTCTGTCCACTATTGAACCTCACAATGTCAATCAAGATAGCAAAGATGAATGTTGGATTCAAGCCATGAATGAAGAGCTTGATCAAATTGAAAAGAATCACACTTGGGAATTAGTACCAAGACCTCATGACAAAAATGTCATTGGAACTAAATGGATATTCAAAAACAAGTTAAATGAGAATGGGGATGTTATAAGAAATAAAGCTAGACTTGTTTGCAAGGGGTATGCTCAGCAAGAAGGTATATACTTTGAAGAAAATTTTGCTCCTGTAGCCAGACTTGAAGCCATAAGAATGTTTCTTGCTTTTTCAAGCTTCCAAAAAAACAAAGTTTATCAAATGGATGTTAAATCTGCTTTTCTAAATGGCCCTATATGGTCTCAAACAAGCCCCAGGGGCATGGTACTATCGTCTTGACAAATATCTTCATCAACAAGGATTTTCAAAGGGGTTTGTTGATAGCAACTTATACACAAAAACTGAAAATGGAAAACTGTTGATTGTGGCTGTATATGTTGATGATATCATTTTTGGAAGTAATGAAGAGTCTATGAGTCAAAAATTTGCTTCTGATATGCAGCAAGAATTTGAAATGTCTTTACTTGGGGAACTAACATTATTTCTTGGCTTGCATGTGCAACAAGCAATTGATGGTATATTCTTATGACAAGCAAAGTACCTCAAGCAAATCCTGAAGAAGTATGGCATGGAATATTGAAAACCTGTAAGTACACCAATGATAACTGGATGTAATCTCAGTTCTAATGATGATTCCCCCACCGTAAATCAACCAGAATACATATCTATGATAGGAAGTCTACTTTATCTCACTAGGACAAGACTATAAATCATGCATGCAGTTGGGATTGTTGGACGATTCCAAGCTAATCCAAGAGAGTTTCATCTTCAAGCTATGAAAATAATACTCAAATATCTACAAGGAACTCAAGACTTTGGACTATGGTATCCAGAGAATGTTGATCTTACTCTTCATGCATACACTAATGCAGATTGGGCTGGAAGGGTTGATGATCGAAAAAGCACTAGTAGTGGTGCATTCTTTATGGGGCCCCGATTAGTATCTTGGTTTAGCAAGAAGCAAAGCTCCATTGCCTTATCTACAGCAGAAGCAGAATATGTGGCTGTAGCATCATGTTGCACTCAACTTCTCTGGATGATGCAAAACCTACAAGACTTTCAAATCAAATGTTCACCTCCTATATCCATTATGTGTGAAAATACAAGTACTATCAGTATCTCAAAGAATCCTGTTATGCATTCCAAGACCAAGCACATTCCCATCAAATATCACTTCTTACGTGAACAAGTGCTTGAACAAAAGGTGAAATTGGAATATGTTTCCTCTAAAGAACAAGTTGCTGATATATTTACCAAACCTCTACCCAGGGAAGCATTCAAATATCTCAAATAGAAACTGGGAGTAGTCTCTGCCATGCAGAGGATCAGATCTACTTAAATACAGAAGATTAAATTGGTTGTGAAGTTCTCTGAATGCATAAGCTCAGGAGGAGCATTGGTCATATGAAAAGGATGAATTGTTGGTCATATTATGTTTGAAGATGCCACATGATCTCAAGGGCAGCATGGCATTGTCGGTTCAAAGGATCTTGATCAAAATATTTTCCATTGATGTCAAAGGGGGAGGAAAAGCAACAAAGGGCTTCTAAGGGCTTCTATAAGGCCATCGGAGGAAGAGTATTGCCATCAATGCCAAAGGGGGAGATTGTTGGAAATGTTGTCATTGATGGCAAAGGAATTGGCAAAGACAGGAACAACACCTAAACTATCCATAAGGCGAAAGAGACAAGGTAATGGATTGAAGGATAAATTGAATATCTGGCCAAGATTTTTATATGTTAATAAAGAACTGTGGAATCCCCTGAACCTCTGTATGAGTCTCTGCGTATGGAGTTAAAAATGAAACACTGTTGAGGAATCATGGTGGTAGGATTCGAATTCCAGGATGAGACCTTCTTGTAATGAAGAACTGGCTTAGTTTGATATTTGCAGTCGTGGAACTACTTGGTTGAATATATGAGGGGCTCTTGAGGCATTCAGTGTATCCATTGAAGAACTTATTGGTGGCAGAGATATGATGTTTTTGAATGTATAGGTGGAAGCGGAACTGTGACAGGATAGAACTCTGAAATGGAAGGTTGATATGTTATATATATCATAGCAGAATTGAAGAATGACATTGAATTGTAACGAGTTAATGTTTGTAAGGAAATCCCGTCGGAAGAGAACTACATTTGTTCATCTTGCCAAAAATAGACCAGAGTTATAGCGCAAACCCTTTTGAATCATGAACGGAACCTTGAGCGAAGGGCGGAACCACGAAGGAGGAACAGTGAAGGAGGTTTATGGTTTTTATCGCACCGTTTTCAATGGGAAAGCAGTATTCAAGAGGTGGAGAGCGATTCCACAGAACGGACGACACGTGTCCCTGTATGATTTTACAAAACCGCTTTTCACTATGCACCATCGCGCGTTATAATTTGACCCAGGACGCCCAGTGATATCGTTGAGCGTCTTTGATCTGGGAAGGGGTCATCGGATGGTCGTCATTTGTTGAATATGTGCGAAGTTTAACACAGGTACGGCGGACCATCGCACGTTAACATTCGGCATCGAAGGTCGAGTGATATGTATATACGCCGTTGATCTGGAAGCTTGCTAATCTAACGGTGATCGAACGCTGGACTTGTGCAAAGTTTACTGTGGTACGATGGGCATATTGGATTGGCTATTGACTATGTATGTGGGCCTGGGGTCAAAGGTCTATCGTAACATTAATTTATTTAGAAGCGTTGGATATTTCTATAAAATCCGAAGGGTTAATCTTTAGACATAAGGCTTGGGAATTCAAAAGTTATAAATATATTTATTTGTCAATTTCTTTAAAATTGATAAATAAAATTAAAAAGAGATAAAAAAAAGGCCCAGTGGGAGAAACTAAAAGGAATACCATTAGCGTTTCGTGGTTTTGACTCATGGTTTTAATAAAGGAAAAACTATATAAGAAAAAAAAAAATAGAGAAGTGTGGGCATTGTAAGGGTGGTGAATAAAATTTCTCCAAAAGGAATATCTGTAAGGGCGAGCTCTATTCTTAACCGATAAATCTGAAACTACGATGCACCCATGAATATAATGATCTGACGATGATGAATCTATAGTGTGAATAACGGACGAAATCATGAAGAACTGGTTGAGTATACAGAAAATAAATAAATCTGGTGACTGACAAGATATGTCGTATGGAAACTGATGGATCCAGTATGAAAATTGATGAAACGTGGTCTGCATTGGTGCTGAGGATCGAAGCCTTCAGAGAGGGGGTTGTAGCTCCCTTCCAGTGGTAGCTGGTAAACGAGAGCAGGGGGTAATAGCTCCCTTCGAAGGTTGTAACTTTCTGCAGGTGGGTGCCTGCGTGCTGGTATATGTCTGCACTAGCATAAATTGTAAGAAGTTTTGTCTATAATAAATATTGAAGACTGAGATTACAACAACGGTGGTTTTCTCCAAAATTGGGTTTCCACCTTAAATCCTGGTGTTCATATGTGTTATTTGCGTTTGATGGTTTGTTCTTTTATTTCTGTTCATGCTTAATGCTTATCTGATGCAATGCTCTAAGTAAAGACATAATAAGATATCTGGACATACATGTTGGATGTAGTACTGTAACATAAGGTTTTGAGTGAAAGAAAAGAAAAAAATTTCAGCCGTAAATACTGATTCACCCCCCCCTCTCAGTATTTTTCCCGACACTAAAGGATCCAACATTTGGAACTTAGCGGCAATAAACATGGATTTGATTCGACAGCACAGCTTCTGGGAAGTTCGAGGAGGTCAAGCAACCTTATTCTAGGAAGACTCCTGGAAACAAAGGGAAAAACAATTAAGCAACCTAGATTTAGGTTAGATCTTCCTATTCACCAATATGCCTCACAAAATGTCGCTGGCTCATTACTGGAATGGGGAAAATGAAGGACAGTGGAGGAAATAGAGAAGTAAAGATCAGTGGCCGAATGCCCCACAAACATTGCAATGGAATAATTACGAAAAAGAGATGAAAACAAGGAAATTGGCCTATGCCCATGGAGAAGACATTCTGATATGGGCATATCGTACTAAAGGAATTTTCACCATTAAAGAAGGGTATTACATTAAATTGAACAATCTGAATAGCATTATAGTGCCACTCTGGCAGAAAATATGGGCAACCAAACATTGGCCAAAAATAGAACATTTCCTCTTGCTAGTAAGTCACCGGAAAATACTTACCTGGGATCAGCTACAAAAAAAGAGGAATGCAGGGGCCTTCGCTATGCATAATGTATAAAAAATAGGAGGTAACTCTAGAACATTTACTCAATACCTGTGGCCTTGCAGAAGATCTATGGCAAAACATAAGTATGATTTTTCAACAAACATATAGAGATAATACAAGCATCACACAAACCATACTTAATTGGAGGAAAGGGGGATACACCTATATAGTCCTCAACAGAGCATGGAGATTATCCATTAGATTTCTCCTTTGGGTTATCTGGAAAGAACGAAATTGTAGAATCTTCAGGGAGGATACAAAACAACGCAATCAGATCTGACAGCTTATCCTTAAAAACATCCGAGAGACCATTCTAGTAGAAAAATGGAATGAGGAAGAATGGATGGCAAATGGAAATGAAGGCCGCATCCTTGCAATGTTGAATTTAAAACCTCAAATGTTGGCTCGAACCTATGGAAAATAAATTAGATTAGGCAAAACCCTTTAGACAGTGTCTAGGCACTGCAACTAGGGTTTTTGAAGCTAAATTATGATGGGGCCTCCAAAGGAAACCTAGGACAGGCAGGAGCAGGTGGAATATTCCAAAATTCTGAAGGATCAGCTTGCAGCATTTACACAATTGAGTTGGGATTTTCCACAAAAAATGAGGCAGAATTAATGGTAGTCAAACAAGGGCTCACAATTCTAGTTCAAGAAAACTATCAAAGACTTGTTGTAGAAGGAGACTTGGCTATGGCAACTGGTATACTTTAGAAATTGCAGCAAGGAACCCCATGGGAGAAGATAAGTCAAAGATGAAGGACAGCTAGACTTATCCATGAGATCAGCATGATTATGCGAAGAGTCGAGAACGAGGCCGCATACTACCTAGCTAACTGGGGATGAAACCATGAAGGATGCTAGTTGGGCATCAATGCATTTGACAGGGCCCAAGACATTGAACTACACCCATTACAAATCATCATAAGCAGAGATAAGGAAAGTTCTCAAGACCTAGACCCCCAATCAGGGTGTGATAAGGAGGTTGAGAGGCAAGGTTCAGCGATGGCACATGACGTCGTGCACAGACCACATGGATGACTCACCACTTTGCATGATCGGATGGGACATGACCACACGCCCGATAATAATACCCGTCGTAGGAGTAGTTGGAAACCACAACAGAATTTGAGGAAATTCTTGGAAATAAGGTCGGGATCGAACGTTAAGGTAGGAGGCATGCCGAAGAGGTAGCACTGATCCCAGAAGGAAACTGGAAGAAACAGTAGCAACAAAGGCAGAAGGTTGGCATCGGCAGGTGGTCATATGGTATGTTTTGTGTCTCCTAAATTTTTTAGCAACCATGAATGTAAATGTAAATTGGATGTCTCTCTTTAGAAATCCCTCTGACATTCAGGTATCTCAGCATCATGCAACAACACGACTTGGAAGAATCAAGAGGCAAATTCAAATGATGCACCAAGTGGACATGCCGAGGTCCAGTGTTAAAGACCCTGCACTGGTTGAGTCCTCAGATGACTGATTCACTGGTTCTCTTTTTTGATGTTTCATGTTTTTAGTGGATAGCATTTATATTTACAGGTTGTTGTCAGACTTTGGCAGATATAATAGTATGGATTTAATAGACTATAGGAGGAAAAAGCAATTTCAATATTGGATTAAAAAACTTTCTAAGATGGCCAACATACCTGTTTTCCTTGGAGCAGGTTGAGGTTATTGTGTTTTGATATGTAAACATGCTTATTTTTTGATAAATAGAAAAATAGAAAAACACTTCTAAACTTACAAAAAAAAATAGAATTTTTATAATATTTATTTTTAATTTAAGAAATATGTATCAATTGTGTTTTAAATTAATATATTTCCATTAAATTATGGAATATGAACCGCTTCCTTTTAGATCGGCTTAGTACGTGGGTAAGTTAGTCGACAAAATTATCATTATGGGATATAATCATTGATAAATATCTCCCCAACAATAACTTTGTGTAGTGCGTGCTTCGACTTCCATGCAACACAAGCAAAATGCAGTGGGCTCATTAAAAAAAAATTATCTAATCATCGAATTATAAAATTTTCAATAAAAAAATATTTATAAAAAAATAATTTAATTTTGATATTTGTTAAACTAAAATATATCAATTTTTTAATTTCAAATTACTTTTAGTTTGAAAAAAGTTGATGACCTAAAATATATTAATGTTTTAATTACAAATTAGTTTTAGTTTTAAAAAATTAAGTGGTGCCATAATTCAAATCCAACTTTATCCATGCCCACTTATATATTACCTCATATAAATAGGAAAAGATATATGGACCTTATTACTTTTCATATTAACATTTAATGTGGAATAATTGATATAGCATAGATCTTAAGTTCTACTTAAACTACAAGTTCATTGTGATTTATCAATAATGTTTTTTACAACTTGAAATGATATTAGAGATCATTCTTCCTATTTGTCCTCAGGGGCTCTCAACTAACATAAATATATTAGGTATATATTTATTCTTCATAATTATATTTTTATGTGAAATTGTGATGTATTTATTTTTTATTCTAAAATAATGTTAGGTTCTTTATTTTTATTTATTTTATATTTTATTTTTCGATGGATTGAGTTTAATTTTTTTCCATAATAATGTGAATATTTTATACTAAAAATTTCTATGATTGAATTAGAATATTTTGGAATATAAAAAGATGAAGGGTGCTCATAGTTAAACATCCCAAATGTAGAAATACATATCCATATTCCCACAAGGTATATTTTCCTTGTTTCAACCTCTATAGAATTATAAAGTGTATTTTTTTTTGCATATTTTTTAAGAAAAAAAAAAACGCATTAAATCACATAAAAAAATAAAAAAGAATAATTAATTTTCATGCTTGTCCTGAGTTTTTATTGGCATGTCTTTTTGTACCTCAATTCCAACATCATCAGAGCACTTCTCTTCATCAAATGTAACAAAATGGCTAACCTTATCTATCTAGTTCCATTTTTTTAGAATGCAACATCTTGCCATGCTCCTTTGATGTTAAAGAGAGGCCACATAGGGAAGATTCATCATATGGGCTTGAGTCAATAGGAAGAAGAGACGAAACAAATTTTGAAGGTCGGTCGAGATAGGCCACGATTCTTCTAACCAACACTTCCAGATATATCAACTACTCATTTAGCCAAATTATTCCTACAATGAATCCTCATAAATGCTTTAACACATTTCTCCCCTTTATGGGTTTATATTCTAGGTTTTGTTATGTCAACTGCATAAGTATCTATGCTACAAGTTTTATTCTAAATGTGTCTCTCAAAACCATATTTATATATATTCCAATGAACTCCATTATACTACATTTTTCTTATGTAGTTTCTCTTTCACACTAGTTCACTCCTCTATTCACCTCACTAAGCTTAAGCAAGACAACATAAGTTTCAATAATGGAAATGTTCCATTGTATCAACCCTTCTTCTTGGC
The DNA here is from genome assembly GCA_034641835.2 of Pinus albicaulis. Lineage (NCBI taxonomy): Eukaryota > Viridiplantae > Streptophyta > Pinopsida > Pinales > Pinaceae > Pinus > Pinus albicaulis. The sequence continues at coordinate 710,219,484 of CM076569.1, forward strand.
TAGTTCTTGGTGGACTTAGAAACAAATAGAGAACCTAACTCTATTTTCCACTAGTACTTGGATTCATAATATATATCCAAGAAATGTAATTCAATCCATAACCCAATTCTGGAAACCAAATAAGCCCAAAAACCCACCACTTTCTCGTAGAGAAGGAATGTAGTCTAGAGCAAGGGCAAGTAATTCATTCCATTTACCATTTTAAGGTTAAAAATACCCGCAGTAGTCACTCAACTCTTCCATCATATATTTATTAACCATGCACACCAGAGGATTAAGGAAAAGTGAGGGAGTGACCCAGGATATTTGTGTTTCATGACGTGTTTGAATGAGGTGAGCTCATCAAAATATTCCTACACATTATGGTAGAGATAAGAAGATGATCCCCCATTTGAATCACAAACCACTCTTTCATTCTAAATCCCTTAGTTAACTTGCTCATTTTCATGTTTAATTTTCCTTAAAAAATCAGTCTTCTTAAAACTTTGGACCTCTAATGAAAATATTTTCATAAGCTTAAAGAATTTGAAGTTTTACAAAAAAAAAATTATATAATTAAAATCTTAAAAATATTATTGATTCCTCGTAAACATTAACTTTTAGAACTCTTTCTCTTTTAAAATAAAAAAACCATTTATATTATGCTAAATTCTATGTTGGCTTAAGGGGTCCTGAATAGGTTCGAAGTAACTACGCAATCAACAAAACCCTCCAATTACTGGCCCTTTCAGCAGTGATGTGCTCGGACATACCAAAGTCTCACCCGAAGTAGTATGGGGGGGGGGGTGCTAGAACTAGGTATCTACACCCTAAGGGATATTTTGATGTGGTAGATCTTAATCCTTTGTGAAATATCAACTACTTCACAAAAACCAGATCTAATTGCAGATAAACCTTTAAACAGTAAACCCGTTTCGTGCGACCAGATAATGATAAATAGACTTAAGCCTTGCACATTCATAGATCATTACAAAATTAACCCTTACTTCAATATAAACTTTCACTGAACAAATTACTATACTTAATTCGTATCTAACAATTTAAAGTGAAATAATACTTGCGCACAGATGCAATTCACCAATTCGACTTATCATTTACTGAAATAAATACGCATTCAATGGACCAGATCCAGATCTATTAGTGAAATAAGAAACAGATAGCGCACATAAAAAATCTAAGACAGTTAACCACATAAATCATATAAAACTTTGAGTTCACCAAAATTGACTTCTCTATTAAGAGATCTTATATTCAGTATAATATTTATGCTTACGCACATAGAAGGAGGGCCTTTGCACACATCTCAGGGCTTAGGTCTCCGCGTACATAGCCAACAGGATCCTTTCTACCCATAATAACAATTCAAATCAACAAACCATATAAAAATAGAGATATCATCGATTGATTTTCTTTCATTAGTCGACTCTCAGATATTTATACTTTCAAACGAGCACATACCCTGGTCTCAAACCATGGTTTGAGACTCATGGTTTCCCTTTTTACTCATTACAATGATTAAGGGAATTTGACCCACCCCAAAGCCCCTTGTCTTCTGTGTGCAGCATGTTTTTATCAAAACTTAACCAAAAATACCCAAAAATGCTTTACCAAGGGGACCTTATTCCAACAAGTCCCCAACACAATCTAGTGAATCGTCTTGAGTCACTTTGGTCTAGCTACCTACAATTTTTCTTTGAGCGTCTGCACAAAAATTTGAAATGGAAAGATTACTTTGGTACTTTGTGCGGCAGTGCTATGCACTTCTTCCACCATTTTTTCTGTGGTTGGACCTTCAGCAGCCAAGTTGATGCTTCTTTGGGTCTGTTGCAAATTTTTGAGGGCTCCATCAATGGTTTGCGAGAGATGTAAGGCCTCATCTGCCCATGGCTTAATTCACTGGTCCATCAAGAGCTCTCGTCGGCGCAGTGTGTCGATTTCCATCTAAATAGCACGGATCTGCTGCAATCTGGCGAGTCTCTGGGACGACATGAGGGTCGACGCAGAGACCCGAATTTCATCAAACTGTTGCTCTTTGGCCCTCAATTCTTATTTTATTTTCTAGATGATAAGTTCATCTTGGACAAAGGTATAAAAGTCCCATGGATTCTTCAAACAACTTACTACAAGTATCCACGACAGTGGTATGCTAGCAGTTTATTCATGTACAACTGTAGCATGTTGTGTGCAAACCTCTGGAGGCATCTCTGGTTGCAGCTTCATTTAGAGGTTTGTGATGTTTTATCGAGCTCGGCATAGACAGTTGTTATCTCCAAGCGTGATTATTTTAGAAAAACTACTAAGATTTCTAATTTAACTATAGGCACAACAGTGGCAAGTACTGTGACTTTGGGATGTTCATCGCACAACCGATTGATCATGGATTCCAACACAGCGCATTGATCTTTGGCAGCCCGAGGAGCCTCTTATGCAGTCTGTTGTCCCTTATGTATCTTTTTCATTTGTTGTTGATTCTTCACATCAACCTTTGAGGCATGGCCCTCCCAGGACTGCAGCTCATCCATGATGATAGTATACATTGCATGTAGTTTTCTGTCAGGAAGCACGACCAAGTCAATGCCTACCTCAATGCAGGATTTCACATCAACGTGCAGCTTAGAGTGCTCAACTGTAATTGTAGGTCCTAGAACATGAAATAATTGATTATATGTGGGCAATGTCACAACAATGTTGAGGGGTTGAGTGTTTTCTTGTCCTATGCTCACTTGTTTCACGCTCGCGTGGATCATGCTCATTTTCACACGTAGCTCCTGGAGATTGTGTTACACATCCTCAAGGACTGATTTGTATTATACTCCACATTAGTCTAGGGATCCTTGGTCACAACCTTAACTATGTATTCAATTTTTTGGAGGTATTCTTCTGTAAGGTTCAAGGCCTCTACCATTGTTTGCTTTGATCCCTTCCTATTTTTGTGCGAGCCCAGAGAGGTTTGAGATCCTTGCTTAGTTCTTTTTGGTGAACTTGTCTATGTCGAAGGTGCCTCGGCACTATCACCTTATTTATCCTTTGTTTCCTTATCCAGTTCAATGGTTTCACCTGTCGTGGTTGACTCCATCTCTTTCTCAGCATCCTTATCCTTCTGTTGGGTATCCTTGGGTATACGTGGTTTTGTAGGAATCTTCGGGGGTACTGAAGATGAGGCACCGCCAGTGGTGCATGCTTCTAACCATAAGGTGGGCCATTCTGTTGTAACATGCGCAAGGTCATCCTTTGTGACCATGTAATGAAACTCATACCAAACACCTTCAACATCTCCCTTCTTTCACATGTGAATATTGTGAAAGGTGGCTTTCAAGTCCACAATGTGCTTGTACAGCTCGTACAACTTTGGTGATAATCACGGCTTGGACTGAACCGCTTGAAACAATTTGGAATCAAATAGCACCAAAAATATTTTGTATTGAGTGATTCTGGAGGGAATCTTAGAGTTCCGCACTGTCGCATATCGCATGGATTCGCAAATATCGAGCTCAATGTCTATGAACTAGGCCTCAACACGTGTCTTTCAAGAAATGAGTGAAATTAGTAGTAGCAACAAAGCATAGTAAAAATTATTTCCCTCCTCCTGCACCTCGCGTACATTTGCCAAAAACTTTGCACACATGTACTTTTCCCAATTATAATGTACCCCTTTCTCATATTTCCTGGCTAAAGCAATCATATGGACCAGAACTTCCTTTGGCCGACACTTCCTCATCATCTTGTAGGCAAGGATCTGCGTGGAAAAATACATTATGGGGTCATTGATTTCGCCGAAGATGAACCCTCAAGTGTTGCATGATACCTTGTACTTTTCCTTAACTATGTCTGCAACTTTCCTCTCCTGGCTCTTTCCTCCAAAGGTCGGCACAGGGTCCTCCCCCTCACGGGGCAGGTTGGTGATATGGTGTATTAAATATGCATCAATTGGAATTAGCTCTCCTGGCCACAAACAATCATTGTTCACCAAGGCAAGCAACTGGCACACACAGACGTCGACCAGGCTATTCACAAAGTGTGGGATGTTCAAAAAATTTAGTAGCCTTGACTTCTATAGTCCCAACACCCAAGTATTTGGCTCGACCATGATCAACCCCTTATAATAGGTGACTAGATGCAAGTACATCAAGGGCACGAGCTCTAGAAAATTCTCATGGTCGGCCAAGTCCTAATATTCCATCTTTAGTATAGGGATTTTCACAAACATATCCCCCCTTAAACAACACAAATTCAGGGATCAGCAAAGAATTGATATAAGACCTAACCTTATCTGGGTGTTTTGGGACCTTCACAGATGCTTTGTGTGACACCACATACTTAGGCAACCACGATATTGGATCTACCTCCTCGAAAACATCTTCCTCCACAATTACTTTTGGTGTCGCAGCCATAGGTCTTTTCTAGCATTCTGCGAGGGTCGACTTCCAAATCCCCGAAGAATATCCCTTCTTAGATTTCTACGACTGGGGTGCAAGCGTAGGGATTTCAGTGGCCTACGAAAGGGTTTCATTAGCCTACATCGCATATGGGGTAGGTTTGGTAGTAGTCATACTTGGAGGAATGTAATATTCCCAAATTTTCACATGATATTTGGAATATTAGAGTTCTTAATAAACTTAATTAATTAATTAAATAAAAGGGTGGAGGGACCCATAATCCTCAAATATTAATAAAAATCCACTTTTGATGTGTATATGTGGATATTTCAGATCTAGATCTACATAATGGAGTAGTAGAGAAACTACTTAATGTGAAAGGAGTGGAGATCATGTCTCATTAATGAGATAGATCATGGAGGTTTATATAGTCAACTAAGACCTTGGAAGGGATCAAACATAAGATCATAGAGAATTTATGATGAGATGATGGAGGATTGGTGCATTTAAGGCACACTTGATGGAGAGGGTGATCATTGCATTCACACATGATAGAGACCATGAAATGACAGCGCAGTCAACATGGAGACCTATGTCCAAATGTACAGCACAGTTATGAGGAGGGCCAAGGCATGAGAAGGCTCATAATATATAGAAAGAATATGAAGACACAATAGAAGATATGTTGAAGATTATTATTGATGTGTGATCTGTTTAGATCTGGAATTGTCATGTGACATTCCATGCTTTCTTGGGTTGTTTAGAAAATATTACAAGTGTTGTTTAGCACTGGGTGTTCTTGGTCAGGAATCCCACCTCTTTCCTTGAGTGATCTCTTGGGAGAGGATTGTACTTTATTCTACATCATGCATTGGTGCCACATATCTTTTCCTACTTTCTACAAAACATCTATATTCATAAATTGTACATTTCTAAAGATTAGTTTGAGAGGAGGAGGTTGTCCTTCAATATTTCAGTTGAGGAACCGATGAAGGATTCATCCTATCACCTTGAGCTTCAATATCAGCCTTCCAATGCTTCAGATCTATATCAGGCATCAGGACATCTATTATTCATCTCCCAGCAGTAGCAATACCTTCAGGAATTACACAATCTAGCCTTGTATATCCAAGGGAGAAGGGAAGTTGCTAGCATATCAGCTAGTAATCCAATGGAGGACAAATAATTCACATTGTATGCATTATTTCCATTAGTCTTGAGCTTCATAGCCATATTTTTTAGTAGGCTATAGATCCTCTTTCCTTTACAACACATTTTTTATGAGCAGTTGTTTAGCAGCATCTGCAACCTTCTTTGGAGGATTGAGGAGCTAGATCTTGAGCTTCTAGCTTGTGGATCTAGAGAAGGGATCAACCCTTCAAGCTTAGATCTGATCTTATAACATATTGCAGCCATATATTTGTTAGATCTAGCTTCAGATCTAAATAACCTAATAGTCAAAGGATCAAACTCTAGCAGGGTGATATTCCAAAGTTGTAGATCTAGAAAATCCTTTCTGGGTTATCTTGGGTATCCATCATAAAGCCCATATCTTGAATCTTCGCATCATCAGAGCTCCAGATTTATGTATATCTTCATTTTCCTTTTCAGCCTACAGTCACATTTTCATATTTTGTTAAAGGGATAGCACAGTATTTGCTTCCAGTAGCTCTCCAATTACGTAGTGCCTATTGTGGCATGTTTTCAAGGTGATTCTAGGCCATCTCTTTGGCTAGGTCCACTCATATTTTGTACATTGTGTAACTGAATCTTCTCCTATATAATAAAATGGTTAAGCTTCTCTATATATTTTGATGTTGTCTCTAGATTTATTGTTTACTTAATTGCAGTTCTTATATTGTATTTAAGTATTACTGCATTCTCTTTTCTAGGATATTACAAGGAATCAAATAGCAACCCTTGCTCACGCATCGTCTCGTAGAAAAGCGGGTTGATCCCAGACATATTTGGCATAGTGTTGGCATGGTTTAAATAGTTTCATGTTCATTGATGTAGCCTCATAAAAGCTAAAACGGTTCCAAATCTAGCATAATATCCTCATTAAATGAAGTTTAGCCACTCCTCCAAATGGTAATAATGTTGTCTTATCTAGATTAATTGTTCCAATGGTTATATTATGAAACCTATACGACTTTTTCAAGCTCCGAGTGCAACTTCTACGTGATGGTCGCACATGTCTACGCATCTGCCATCCTTGTTGCGCATACCCAATTTTCCAATGCTTGACAAACTGTTTTACGGTTGTGCGCCCTCTCACAACTGTCTGGGGTGCTAAGATGCTCTTTCAACAATATAGTCATCTGGCATGCACAGGGATAAGTTCATCCATGTATGGTTTCAACCGACTCCCATTCACATACCTAGGAAGGTCTTCACCGCTTAAGGTGGCTAGTCGTATCGCACCTCCCTCTGTGATATCCTTGACAACATATAGTCCAAGACAATGCATTTTAAACCTACCTGGGTGGCGCACAAACTTACTATCATACAACATAGCCAAATCATCCTCCTTAAAACTCTTCTACCTTATGTGCCTATCATGACAAGCCTTTTCGCATGCCTTTTGCACCTGCTGATGGAAACCAGCAATGAATTTTTCCTCCTCTAGCACAAACAAATGCGACAATAGCTCTTCCATAATATCCTCATCATCCATGTTAGTGATTGCTGCAATGCGTAGACTGGGGAAAATATACTCCATTGGCATAGCATCTTCCTGCCCATACACCATTCAGAAAGGAGTCTTCTTTGTCAACTCTTGCATGTAGTCATGTATTCCCACACAATAGCAGGTACACACACATCCCAATCATTACAATTAGCATTGCATATATTAGTGAGCGCGTTCTCAAAAATATTATTAAAATATTCCACCGCACCATTTTCCTGCACATGATACAATATACTCTTCTGATGGTGTATCTTGAATTCTTCAGTTAAAGCTTGATTTGTTTCATTTCCAAAGTGTGTACCCTGGTCACTCATCAAAATATTAGGACACCCAAACCATGTTAGGATGTTCTCAAAAATGAAGTGTGCAGTTGTCTCTACACTACAATCCTTCACGGGCTTAGCCTCTGCCCATCTGGTCACATAGTTTGTCGTAGTGATGATATAGCATCTACCTGTCTTCTTTCCAAGACGGTTGATTGGTCCTACAAAATCAATAGCCAATTTGTCAAAATATTGTAAATTCATTTGTGGGTGTAGGGGCATTTCACCTCTACGCGATGGTATCCTTGTTCGTTGGCATACTTCACAAGTGCAACAATATTCTTGTGTGTCATTGTGCATGGTAGACCACCATAAACCAACTCGTAAGATCTTCTACGCGATTTATTTTCCTCCATAGTGACTACCTGCAATCCCTCCATGAGATTCTGCTAATATACCTTGTCTTTCGAATTCCAACACGTATCTCCTCAATATTTAATCCACCCCCATATTATATAACTGACCAACAATTAAAGTAAATTTAGTTGTGTGTGTGACCAATTATTTCTTCTTCTTAACTATATACTCGGCAGGTGCACTCCTAGTGGTCAGAAAATGAATGATATATGCAAAGTGATCATCCACTACTTTAATGGAAAATAGTTGTGTGTTTGGTAATCCTTCTTCCAAGTTAGTTGGCTCCTTTCCATTTTCAATTCACAACGGATGGTCGGTCTCAGCATTCAGTCTCCCTAGTTTCACGATTACTTCAAATTCATACTTCTGAAATATAAAAATCCATCTGAATATCTTTCCCCCCAACACAGGCTTGTTGGCCAAGTACTTCAAAGCAGAGTAATCAGTAAACATCTTAAAATTACCTCCCTCCAGATAATGGTATAACTTCTGCAGTGAGAATACCATAGCTAATCCTTCCCTTTCCATTCTAGAGTAGTTGCGCTCCACACGTGAAAATTTCCTACTTGAAAATGGAATAAGGTGATCAATATCTCTGGCTCCAGGCTGCACTAATACAACCACTAATGAGATGCAGGATGCATCAACATGAACATGAAATTCCTTTGTCCAATTTGAAAAAACCAAGATGGGCACAGTGACCATTTTCTCTTTAAGAAATTTAAAGCTCGTCTCGTAGTCCACGTCCCAACAAAATGAGGCCTCCTTCTTTAGTAACTTATCCATTGGCACAGTAATCAGTGTGTAGCCTTGAATAAACTTACTGTAATACCCAGTATGCCCCAAAACTGAGTGTAGTTGTTTTACGTTTTTTGGAACCTCTAGGTTAACAATAATAGAAATCTTAGTTGGATCCACCATCAATCCCTACTGACAGACAATATGACCTAGCCAAATCCCAAAAGGGACACATAATATACACTTCTTTAGATTCAGTGAGATCTGATGCTTCCAACAAGTATCCAACATCAGGCGCAGACTAGAAGCATGCTTCTTTAATAATCCAAATACAGTCTAGTCATCAAAGTACACTTATAATAACTTATTGATGTATTTCTTAAACACATCTACTACTACGCGCGAGAATATGGTTGGTGCATTCTTCAGAAAAAATGGAATTAATGTATATTAGAATGACCCCCATTATGTCGCAAACGTTGTTTTGCTTTTGTCTTTCGGTGTGATTCTTATCTGATGGTATCTAGAAAAGCCATCTGTGAATGAGTAGGCCTCCTTCCCATGCACATTGTCCAAAAATTCATCAGAAAATGGAGTTGGGAATGGGTCAAGCATACAAGAATAATTCAATTTGTGCATATCCACACAAATCTTGATTTATCCTTTAGTTTTATTTTCTTGGAACAAGATAGTGCTTACCCAATATGATTATTCCACTAGTTTAATGGTCCCTATTGCAACCATTTTCTCCAACTCTTCTTTGACCTTCTGCTTATATTTGGGATTCAATCTATACGGGTGCTGCTTGACAGGTCGTGCATATAGTTTCACTATGATATTTATTACCCAAAGATCTCCTACAATCCCCTTCAACTCAGAAAATTTCATAGGAAACTGCTCCTGATATCAGTTAGCAGTTCAACAACTTTTCCCACTGTATCATCATCCAAGTAGCCCCCTATCTTCGCTAACTTGGGTTGTTCCTCTGTGCAAATATCGACTTTCCAAATCTTTAGTGGCTTAGTTACATCAGGTAATTCAACCATAGGCCTAGAAACTATGTGTTTTCCTTCAGACTCTGGAATATTGATGTTCCTTGGGTCTTCTTCATTATCTTCAATTGTCATGTTCCTACATTCAACGATATCCTTCATATGCGCTTCCCATGTGGGTAATGCTTGTTCAACTGACAGCTTTGTCGTGTCAAATATGACTTCATGAATATCCTATAGTGCCTTATCAAGGCATTCGAACCCACTTTCAAAACTAAAGGTAAGGACGAAGCTTTCTCTCAGTGCAGTCCACTCAGTAGTGCCTCGTCGCAGCTCAGTCTCTAGGTACAAGTTTGTGGGTACCTTCCCTAAAGTGTGGATGAATGTATGCATCCACTCTAGCTTTAGCTTTTCTCCCCATGATTCAGTCCATTTAGCCAGGTGTTTGTGTGAATCACCTTTTCCTAAATAATTCTCTTCCATGCAGGTATTAGGATGCTTAAAGTGCAAGTGCATCACGTGGGTACATTATTCTGAATCAGCGAAGTGACCCTTGTGCATGCCCCACCATTGGGCTAGAATTGAGTGCAGCGTGATATCAAGTGCATGGAACCATTGTGCTTTTGGAACAATCTTTTCGAGTTCATATAAAAACAAATTAACATTACCCATGCCATCTTAATAAGGTAAATCTCGTACCTCTTAGTATATGCACCATAGATCTTTGTTTACCCGATTGCAGCGCAACACAAATACTTCATGCAAATGGTTCTGCTAGTTTTCTAGCTCCTCATCTGAATCTAAAAAGCATGAACTATCCTTCCCCTAATTAAACGGACCATCTGTTGTGGTATTGATCCAATCCTCCTCCCATGCAGTCAATTTATAGATTTCATTGTTTGCGCGCACTGGCTCAGTGTATCTTTCTCCTTCAGCAGGGTCCAAAGGGACCACAACCCATTAGAGAACCTTTGAGGTCTAAAATGGGCCTCCTAAGAAAAAATTACAACCAAAATAAACTTTATTAGAACCAATAGGATTCAATATGATGATTTCAACCATTGGGGATGATTAGCCATTTTTGGGGTAAAAAGGTAAAAAGACTAAAAAACAATAAAATACTAAAACTAATTTTCCAACTTGTATTTTCAACTTATCTCCCTAATTTTTTTCTCAAATTTCGATTTAGAGTACTCGTTGGATGAAAAATTTAATTCGTCATCCAAGGAGTACCTATGTTCCATACTTTCAGTGGACCCTACTACATGAAAAATGAGAAATACATGAAAAACCATGATTGCAATCACGTTTTACATGTATTTCTCATTTTTCATGTAGCATATTTGATTGAAAGTATGCAACATGGGTACTCCTTGGATTATGAATCAAATTATGCATCCAATGAGTGTTCCCGCTCGAAATTTGAGTAAACCCATAGGGAGATAAGTTGAAAATATGACTTGAAAAAGTAGTTTTTTCTTTTTTCCTTCTAAAATTTGATGATGTAATCTAGTCTTATTTTATTATTTCCACTACTATTTTATAATTTCCTTAGGAGGCCCATTTTAGACCTCAAAATTCCCCTAATGCCTAGTGCCATACTTTCAAACACCGTACTTCTATGCTTAAGGTTGATGATGCCATTCATATCAATAGTGCAATCTAGACCCAACAGCGCAGGATATGGGTCGGAATAATCAACAATATGAATAACTTAAAAGTCAATGAGCACCCTAACTCCTTCAATATCCATTAAAACCTGCAAGATTATTCCTAGTGGGATAATATTCTGTTGATTTTCCATGCGCATTTGAATTGTATACCACTCCAACATAGCTTCTCCCATTCTTTTCCAAGTTTGTTTTGGTAAGACACTCACATCACACCCTAGATACAAAATAATCTGATCCATTTCATACTCACCTATCTAAGCAATCAAGCGCATTTCCTATATGATTCTTCATTTATTCTTATAGATTTTTTTGACAACCTTCTGATCCAATTGAGTTTGTTCCGTTTATGCGCAGTTGTCAATCAAAATTTGGAGGTTCTCAATTTCCTTCTTGTTGAACAACAATTTAATGCAGGCTTGCAGGAAGGGTTTTATCTCAGAAGGCTCATTTCCTTCGACCACATCCATTAGCCTTCCTGATGCTTTAGATATTGATACACCTCATTCTATAAAATATTTCTTAGCTTCTTCAAAGGTCTCCTTTTCCCTCTGTAAGTTGAATCCATATTTCTTTTCAGGTGCCTTTCAAATCTAGATATCTACAAAAGGCTTCTTTCCTTCATCTTCCCCAATTTCTACGCCACTCCTAGTTACGATGTTCACACTAGTGTATTCATCATGCATCTCATCTCTCACCATATGGATATTTTGAGTCGGGGTCTGTGGCTTCTTTCCCTACATTCTTATAATTAATAGAGGGAAATACTAATTAACATGATCAAATTATCTAAAATACCTGTAGGATTGTTGTGTTGGGTTTGGAAAATCATGCACATAATGACCAGCATATCTACAGTTATAGCAGATGACCTAGCCTCTTCCTCGGCCAGCTCCTCCTCCTGTTCTTCGTCCTCTACCTTGGAATACGCTACATCCAGACAGAGATGTAGGTGAATTTGGTCCTCGACCCTCAGCCTACATCCTATAGGTGGTAGCCTGATTAGTCATTAGATAAAATCTGTGACAGTTATTCTCATCATGTCCCACAGATCGACAAAATTTACATAAAGGTTTCTTGAGTTCTAGAATGTATTTACAAATCTGAGGGAAGAAATTTTTTGTGTGCAGACCAGTCACTTGAAAAACCGCACACCATAGTGTGGGAAATTCACTTGGACCTATCGCATTCTTAAGTGGACTTGGTCCTCCAACTGCTAGATAGTTATTATATATAGGAAATTGATCCTTGTGATGGCCTTCAGCTTTAATTCTTGGTGAATCTCCTTTAACTCAGTCACACATTGAGCATTTGATTTTGGATTTTAGAACGACTCCTTTAATGAAGCTTTAAGATCATAATTTTTTGCATTGGGGTTGATTTTCATATATCTCATGTACAATCCAATGCGTGCTCTTGGAATGAACTAGCCACTTGTGCTTTCTTAACATTATCATTATTGATCTACTACACTATCCATACAACATATGCGACAAACCATAATTGGTCAACATATTCATTTCCAACACCCTTGAAATTCTGGAGCTTTATGGAAGTAGTCATATCGACTCCTGGTGGTGGAGGGGATGGTGGAGTGGACGACTTGTGAGATGAGTTTGGGAGAGGGGTGGATGGTATTTTAACTGTAGTCAAGTTATCTTATTCTATGTGCGTAAATTCACCAAATCTAATTGTTTCAAACCCTTCTTTACTATCATATATTATTTTGAGAGGATTGTAGACAAAATCTTCTTCTAGGTCTACTCGGTAAGTTTTCCTGTTGCGCGTAGAAATATAAGGACCTCTGCATGTGGAGACAGATGAACCTCTTCGGGACATTCAATTAATGTGGTTGCACAGAGTACCCTTTTCATATAAAATAATTTTAATCCACAGTTTCACTCAGCGCATAAATTTACCTCTAGGGCCCCTGAAAAATTCTCCTTTCAACTCCAAAATACGGTACAAAAGTATCAATAGAAAATTCAGTCACAAACCCACCCAGGACACTATCAATCCAATAATCTATTGCGCGGGTAATCTTATTGCTATATTTCTCCAATTGTTGAACTAGTTCCGAGGTCCACTCGGTGATCGTGTTGTCCTCTACACAGGCTTGAAATTAAACAAGTCAAGACAACCACTCTTGAAACTCAGTCGCAAAGGAAGCAAAGAAAATTTTGTGGGCCTCTGTGTATATATACCTTTGCTCCCAATATTCAGAAGACAATTTAGGGTTTTTGTTTTCTTGGATCACAAATTCACGTACATTCTTATCAAGCCAATCTTGCGGTCCATACTTTTTGAGATGCCACAACATCAAATCTCCATAAAAATGATCCTGGTCCTGACAATGGAACCATTTGTTGGCTTAACCAATTCTGACCCAGGTTCAGAGTAATTGCAGTATCGGGGGGTGCTGGAACCAGGTTTCCACACACTGAGGGAGCTTTTGATGTGGCCAATCTTAATCCTTTGTGACGGATCTACTACTTCACAGAAACCAGATCTAATTGCAGATAAACCTTTAAATAGTAAAGAAGTTTCATGCAACCAGATAATGATAAAATAACTTAACCCTTGTGCATTCACAGATCATTACAGAATTAACCCCTACTTCAATATAGACTTGCACAAAATAAATTACTATACTTAATTCGGATCTAACAGTTTAAAGATAATACTTCGTCACAAATGAAATTCACAAATTAGGCTTATCATTTACTGAAATAAATATACATTCAATGGAACATATGCAAATATATAAGTGCAATAAGCAATAGATTGTGCACATAGCAAATCTAATACAGTTAACCATAGAATCATATAAAAGTTTGAATTTGCCCAAATTTCCTTCTTTATAAAGAGATCTTCTATTCAGTACAATATTTCTGCCTGTGCACACAACAGTAGTGTCCTTGCACATAGCTCAGGACTTAGGTCTCCGCGCACACAGCCAGTAGGAGCCTTTCTACCCAAACTAAAAATTCAGATCAACAAATCATATCAAAACAAACATATCATCGATTGATTTTCTTTCCTTACTAGACTCTTAAATATTTATACTTTCAAACGTGCACATACCATGGTCTCTAACCATGGTTTGAGACTCATGGTTTCCCTCTTTACCCATTACAATGATTAAGGGTCTTTGACCCACCCCAAAGCCCCTTGCCTTCTGTGTGCAGCGTTTTTTATCAAAACTTGACCAAAAATACCCAAAATTGCTTTACCCAGGGGACCCTTCTCCAATAGTATCTATCTCATTATTCATGCTAAAGTTATTTTTCTTGTTTGAAGTCAAAAATTACCATTAAAATTTATATCCCTACCTAGTTTAATTATTTTATAGCTTTGGAAAAAAATCCTCTATAAAAATAAAATATGTTTAATTTCTTAACGGGGAATCCACTTAAAGTCCTCCATACATGTTCTCAAGCTCTCTTTTTTTGTAATTTTATGCATATAATTCCATTAATGAAAAAATATATTACAAGGAGATTACAATACCCACTTAAAGGCGGGGTTTTCACATAGAGACCAAGACCAAAATGTGAGGAGACATGAAGGGAAAAATAGTAAAAGAAACAAACGTATCACCCAGATTTGGGTTGGTTTTTAGATTTACTTTTGTCCTTTTATTTTTGGTCACTTCCACCCTCCTATTTGGTGAAGGAGTAACCATGACTTACTGAAGACTCTCCTGAAAATTTTTATTGCGTCCTTTTCCAATTCTGAGGAAACTGAGATGCAGGCTCGCTTTACCGCTCCTAACGAAGAAGTAGTACTATCTATTCATGTGCCAAATGCTAATATTTTATCCTCCCTACTCTCCTTGTGATCCTCATCTAAAGAGATAATTTCATCATTTGATTCAATTTCCTCCTTATCTAAAGATGATGGGCACTGTTCGAATTCCTCTTCCTCCATAGGAGGTGGGATGCATGGCATCCAAGCCTTAGATTTAGTCTTTCTTTTTACTAGCTTTTGAGTGTAGGAGTTTTGTTGGTGTCATGTTTTATGGTAGAGGCAACAACGAAAAGTCATGTTATCATAGTCCAGTAGTTGGATTCAATGGAAATCACCTACTTTCAGGTTTATTTTTTCTGTAAATCATTTACTAAAGTCGAGTTCTACATAGATCCTACTGAAAGTGTAAACTCCACTTTTTTATTGTGTAATATTTATGGCTAGGAAGCGACCTGGGTATTTTTGATGCTTGTAAACACTGAATCAGGCCATAGATGAGCCAAAAATTTTGGAATTTGGACCCAAATGTGGAGATTTTTAATTACTATCATATATGGGTTGAAATATGGGAACCAAGGGGTCATGAAAAGCCCTATTTTTTCTTATAACCATGGGCCCTTTGATAGATAACTTTGGTAGTCTTCCTATCTGGCAAACACAACTATGAAGAAGCCCTAGGAATAAAAGAGAACGTGACAGGATCTAGTTCAATTAGAGTGTATAGAGTTGTAAATATCTGTTGTTCGAGGCCACAACCCATTGAAACAACATATTGGACCACACTCTACCATTATCTCGTGAATATATTCAAGATCTAGGTGGGAAATGTTATGAAACCATCTCACAAAATAAAATAAAAGATAGATAAATGACTTAATAATCACCCTCTTCGAGGGGGAAGCCTCCTTTACATTACATAAACAAAAAATTCTTGGATGATACAAATGAAAAAACCTTATTTTTATATATAGGATTCCAAGGGGTCACAATAATCTTAGCCGACATAAAAATAACAGTGTAAGGGCACAACAATAACAATAGTGGTCTTCTATGGGGCACAACAATAACAATAAGGTGATACACTAGTATTATAGGGACCTAGCATGCCCCTCTCCTTCAAAAAAGTGTTTTCCTTAATGCTTAAGTAGTTCTGGATTCTTTTGTATAAAATTATCACCCTCCCATGTCAAATATTCAACGGAAAAGATGTTCCACTTTATGAGATAATCTGAAATTGATTGATTTCCTAGCTATCAAGTTCTTGTTTCCGTGATTGCTTCAGGTTCCAATATGATTTTTCCTTCCTCATCAAGTTCTGGAAATATTGTTTGAACTGAGAGCTTGTCACCTATAACCTTCTTTAAGTATTGAACATGGAAAACTGGGTGCACTCAGGAAGATGCAGGAAGCTCCAATTTGTATGCCATAGTACCAATCTTTTGCAACACCTTGTAAGGACCATAATACTTTGGTGATAATTTATTATCCTTATTAACTTTCTTGAGGGACATTTTTTTTGTATGGTTGTAGCTGTAAAAATACCCAGTTTCCTACATCAAAAATTCTTTCAGTACGATGTTGATCTTCCTGTTGTTTCATTCGATTCTGCGCCAAAGTGACGTTATCCTTTAAGAGTTGGAGAAGTTGTTTTTTATTCTCAATGTGATCTTCCACTTCTTGAACCTTATAATTTTATCTTAAAGATGATGTGATGGACGGTGGATGATATCCATAAATGGGTTCATTTTTGCTACAGTATGGAAGGAAGTGTTATACCACCATTCAACCAGAGTTAACCACTTGATCCAGTCTGTATGTTTATCATATACAAAGCAACAAAGATATCCTTCGAAAAATATGTTCACTATCTCATTTTTCTCATCATATTGAGGATTATATGATGAGCTATGAGCTAATTGAGTACCCAAACAAGAAAATAATTCCATCCAAAAATTTCCTGTAAAAATGGGATCTCTGTCGCTTACAATAATCTTTGGGTTTCCATGTAGCTTTGGAATTGTTTCCATAAATTCAGTAGCAAATGTATTGTCTTTAAATGGGTGAGATAATGGACAAAAGTGTGCATAAGTGGTAATTTTATCAAATACCACCATGATGATAGTATTTCCTTCGGACTTGGGTAAACCTGTGATAAAGTACATTGAAACCTACTCCTAATATTGACTTAGAATGGATAAAGGTTCTAACAGACCTAGGGTCTCAATTATTTCAACTTTATTTTTTTGGCAAACCAAACATTCTACCACAAACTTTTGAATATCATATTTAAGGCCATCCCAAAAAAATTCCTTCTTGACCCTGTAATAACTTTTTAAAAATCCTGAGTGCCCTCCTAAGGGATAGGTGTGAAATTCCAAGAGAATATTTTGTTTGAGTTGGGAATTCTTGCAAAGATATAAGCGATATTTATACCATAATGAATCATTTTTCCAGCTAAATGTTTCAGATGTATTGGGATCTTGCTGAAACTTTTGAATGAGTGTCTATACCTCTTCATCATTCTTCCATTCATCCCTTGCTTCGGTTATCCACTCGGGTTGGATAATAGAAATGGCACAAAGCAATGATTACACCTCCTCGTCCTTTTTGAGAGTGCATTTTCAACAACATTTTTCTTCCCTTTTTTGTAGATGATTTCAAAGTCATAATCCAACATTTTTGTGACCCATTTTTTCTACTCTTTTGAAGATAATCTTTGTTCTAAAAATTATTTAAGACTATCATGATCTTTTTTTACCTTGAAGTGTCTTCCCATCAGGTAAGGTTGCCATTTCTTTAGTGCATGTAGTATTTCCAACATTTCCTTCTCATAGATAGGTTTCTGTAAATACTTTCCTTTGATTGAAAGACTTTCAAAACCATTGGGTCTTCCTTCTTGCATTAAAACCGCACCAATTCCATTTCTTGAGGTATCAAATTCCACAGTAAAGGTTTTTGTGAAGTCTGGCGTAGCTAAGACCGGTGCTTGGAACATTGCCTCTTTAAGATGTTCAAAGTCCTTAGTTGCTTATGGAGTCCAAAAAAATACATCTTTATTCAGTAATGATGTTAGAGGTGCTAATATTCTCCCATAATTCTTAACAAAATTCTTATAATACCCTGTTAACCCCAGAAATCCTTGAAGATGCTTTATGGTTGTTGGGATTTTCCATCACTTAATCGATTTAATTTTGTTAGGGTCTACCTTAATACCCTCTTGAGATACAATATGACCTAAATATTCCACCTCATGTACTCCAAAGAAAAATTTGGAGGTTTTTGCATATAATTGTTTCTCCTCCAATAGTTTGATCACCATGTCAACATGTTAAACATAATCCTTCCAAGACTTGTTGTAGATTAGTATATCATCATAACATACTAACACAAATTTTATAAGGGTTTGAAAATGGAATTCATCAAACCTTGAAATGTGGAAGGTTCATTAGTAAGGCCAAAAGGCATGACCAAAAATTCATAATGACCCTCATGAGTTTTTAATGTTGTTTTTGGAATGTCTTTAGTCTTCATTCTAATTTGATGATATCCAGAATGAATATCCAGCTTCTTGAAGTAAATTTCTCCATGTAATTCATCCAATAATTCATCAATGATGAGGATGGGAAATTTATCTTTAATAGTGAGCTTGTTGAGCTCCCTATAATCCAAACACATACACCATGATCCATCCTTATTCTTCATATATACTACTGGAGTAAAGAAATAACTTTGACTAGGCTTAATTACACTAGCCTCTAGCATTTTTGCAACCATAAGTTCAATATCACTCTTTTGGGCATAAGGATATTCTAAGGCCTAATTTTTGGAGGAACAGTTCTTGGAATAAAATGAATAACATGATCATGATCACGAATAGGCGAGATTCCTTTGGGACTTTCAAACACCTTGGAATGATTGTCCAAGAATTTTTGGAGATCTGGAGAAATAGATTATTTTTATGTTTGAACCTTTAGTGAGAATAATTGTGCAAATGTGCCTCATTGTTATTTCTTAAGAAGCTTTTTCATGAAATTAAATCTAATTATCTTTCTCGTCTTCCCTTCGATGTGCCATAATTCAACTTCCTTTCCTTACCAAAATAATTTAAAGGAAATTTCTTGAAAATTAAAAGCTATCGTCCCCAAAATTTTTAACCATTGGACTCATAGTACAACATCAGCACCACCCATTAGAATGAGAGAATTGGACTATTCAATACATATTACCCCATGGTTAGCTTGATATTATTTCACTTTCCAGAGAAATTTATGGTCCCTCCATTTGCAACCATCACTTGACACTCTGGTGTTGGGTATAGGAAGAAATTCAATTCCTTGGATACCTTACAATGAATAAAATTATGGGTACTACTTGAATCAATCAACATTATTACATTTTTCTTATTGATATGTCCTTCTATCTTGAGAGTTTGAGGAGTGGTAATTCCTTCCAATAGATTAAAATATATGGTCGGATTCATTTCTTCTTTCTCCAGGGTTGGTTCCTGGTGTATATCCTCTTGTTTTGAATTTCTTGTTCATTTTCTTCCTCCTCTTCACAATATATGTAAAATAATTTCTTCTTAACAAACTTATGACCTTTAGTGTATTTTCTATCACAATTGTAGAAAATCCATTTTTCTCTTTTTTCTTCCAATTTTTGTGCTGTCAACTTTGTAGGTTGTGGAATTCTAGGAATAGAAACAATTCCATCTTTATAGTCGTGAGTGGTAAGCTTCCTTGTCGCCATAATTTTACTTTCAATTATTCTTACCAACCTAAATGCCTTCTCCAATGAATCAAGTTCCCAAAGGCGAACCTCATGTTGGATGTTATCCTTTAAATTCCATATGAATACATCAATCATATGTTCTTATTGAATATCAATTACCCTTATATTCATTTTTTGAAAGTCCTCAATGTGCTCCACCATTGAACCCTTTTGTTTGAGATTTATCAATTGGCTAAAGAAGGTGTTGCTCTTTGTATCCTCGTAATGTGCTATCATTTCCTTCATAAAAATTGGCCAAGTGAAAATTTGTTTACAACAGAAAATCCATTGATACCATAAAAATTTATTGGGTTCTAAATATAAAGTTTCAATGCGTACCTTTTGTGTGTTTTGCACATTATGGAGATCAAAATATTGCTCCATCTGTAGTATCCATGTTACCGGATCCTTGCCATCAAACTTCCTCATATCGATCTTTTGAATATGGTGGGTCTTAAATCCAATGTTAGAGTCTATGAAATAATAATTAAATTTATTTTGTTCTCATCATTAGTTTCCTCTACTACCTTTTCTCCATTAGGAAGCTTTTCTTGTAGCAACATTGTCAAGCCTTCCTTCAAACCTTCCATCTCTTTCTCCAAATCTTCCATGTTGCCTTTCAGTTTTGCTTCAATACCTTCTATGTCATTCTTCAACCCATCCACGTCTGACTTTAAATCATTCATGTTGCATTTTAAACCATCCATTTAACCTTTTAGCTCTTCTTTGGTTGCTCATTGTGAGAGCAAAATTTGTTGTACTTGGTCTCGTAATTTTGATATATCATGTTGCACTTCTCCCTCTTCATGTTTCATAGTAGAGTTTTATGAGGGATTAATGGGTGTGGAATTATTTTTGAGATGCATTTTAGAACCCATTATTCATATCAATGCTTCAATTTTCCCTTGGAATCACTTCAAACTGATTTTTCAAACAACAATTATGCAATTTTAAAAATAAATTACACACCTTTTTCTTGCTTTTGAGGAGCTCAATATTGAAACTTATGTATATCTATGATTTTGGATACCAAATATCTAAACTTAGGCCCTGTAGTAGCCCTCTGAGTCTTATTTCCAATGCCACAGTTATGTACTAATTTGTATTCTTCAAGGTAAAGTAATGTCTGATCTCCCACAATGACCTAATTATGGACTAGTCCAGCAGAGTGAACTTGTATGTAGTTCCATGTGTCACTATTTCAACTTTCGTCTCTAAAATCAATACACAAGAAAATACAGTGTCTGCACTTTCTGATTTTTTTTACAGAATTCCAATCTGATGCCTAAAACAAAAGTTATGATGATTTTACTTTGGTCACCTATTTGAGATGAAATTTTTACACGAGGTTCATCAAGATTTTGGCTCCATGAGGTAAAAATTTCAGATTTTGAATCCTCATAAAAAAAAAAAAATTATAGCAAACTTTCCAAGATGTCCTTTTTGAAGATGAAAAACCCTAGAATCCCAAGTTCTAATACCAAATGTTATGAAACTAGCTCACAAAATATAATAAAAGGTAGATCAACAACTTAGAAATCAACATCTTTGAGGGGGAAACCTCCTTTACATTACATAAATGAACAATTATTGGATGATACAAATGAAAAAATGTCCTTTCTATATATAGGAGTCCAAGGGGTCACAATATAATCCTATTTGAGATAAAAATAATAATGTAAGGGCATAACAATAACAATAGTGGGCTTCTATGGGGCAGAATAATAAAAATATGGGGACTACATGGGAAAAAATAACAATAAGGGGGCTACACTAACAATAACAATAAGGGGATACACTAGTATTATAGGACCTAGCAGGAAATGTCAATAGAGGAAATATCTTCTAATTTATCCACAATAAACAGACTAGGTGCAGCCTTAGAAGGAATTTATTTTCCTGGAGCTTGAGGGTTAGGTGAAGGAGGATGAACACCCTGAGGAGTCAGATTATTAATATGCATGTTTATATGAGAAAGCATGGGAGGAGGAGGTTTTCCAAAAAGCACCCCCTAGAACTCAGAGATTCAAAATCACAGTGGAATCCTTACAAATATGATAATGAGAGATAGGAAGAGGGTATTCTAATTCCTTACCTTCATAAAGGAGGCATTCAACCCTGTGAGGAAACCCTGATTTGAACTCCAAAAAGGGTTTGAGGTCTCTTATGAGATCCATAGATCTCACCCAAAATATAAAAGAATGTCCAGATTCCATTTCAACTAAGATATGGAAGGGACTCTTACATATACATCCCTTTTGAAACAGAGCTTCTACATCAACCAGGGTTTTTGGAAAAGGATCTTTCTCCATAGCCAGAGCCTCTTGCACCCTAACCTCATCTTCTTCATTACAAAATTTTTGCTCAGTATCCAGGGCTCTTCTTCCACTCAGGAGAAAACCCTTGACAAGGAAAGCTCCAGCAGTTGTGCTGACAACTTCTCTAGTCAAATTTCTAATGGTGACAGTAATAATAGTATCTACATCATATTGGGAAGAAACAACTTGGGTTCCCCCCTCAGTGGAACATGAAACCTTCTTTAGAGTGATTGTATTCAAAGGGTTTCGGCGTAGATGGTGGTGTGATTCCATTCGTAGGGTCTAGGCGGTCTTCATGGTCTCAAAAATTCTTGATTTCCTCAACTTCATCCAAAAGTTCTACATGTTCTCAAGCTATAATATTCCAAAATTAGCTTGCGGCTAATTAGAATATTAATTTTTTCTTTTTACATTTAGATAGATGAATAAGTGGGTAGGGAGACCCATAAATCTCTTTAGTAGGAATAAAAACACTTCTCATATGAATGTGGATCGTTGTATTAGCCGAATAAAGCACCTTGAAGTGTGAACAAGGGCTAATCATGTGGACAAGGTCAATGTTGACCAAATCAACAATGTTGTTATGGAGATAGTGGAGGATTAATGGAGGACAACACAGTCATTTAGGAGGAGTGTATGCATGAGAGTAACTCCTTTAATGAGTGGGACCCAGGTTGAGGAAGCTCACCAAGCATAAAATGAAGAGGCTGGCAGCCATAAAAGACATGATTTGGATTACTTATTTTGTATTGGTCTTGTATGACAATTTTCACGCTTTAGTTGTTTAGCTAAGTCTGTTGTGATGTTTAGCATGAGGGTGTTTCCAAGCGAAAATCCCACCCTCATCCTTGGGGTACTTCGAGTCCCTACTTAGGAGACATATCTTGAGCATCATTTCCACTATCTGGAATTTGGCCAATCTTCAACCATTGTTCCCATTGCAGTCTTTTCCAAGATTGTGTTGTGTTGCAGGATTGCAGTAGTGGAGGGTTGAGAAACCCAATTTCTGAGCTTGTTTTCCAATGGAGAGACCAAACCTTCATCCGGGAAGCTTGTGAGGGAGATATTAAGGCTTAATTCCATCATTCGGCATCAGGCCAAGTAGCATAATTCACCCATAACGTAGTCTCCTCTAGAAACTACGTTATTTTGTAGTGCAGTTGTAGTGGTAGGTCAAGTACCCAAGTTCTTGACCCTATTTTCTAGTGAGGGGACTATCCCTTCATCTATTAAGTTGATTGGGTGCTATTGCACCTAATATATCATTTCTTCAGCCCAATATCAGCAGTCATTCCTAGGGAGTGCGTAAGTCAGTTAGGAGGGGTGCAGTGGGCAACCCAAAAAGTGCTGAAAATCCAAACTTAGAATTTGGACAAACCATTTCTGGGTTTTTCTGGGTTGTTTTAGTATAGTCCGTGGTTAAAATACTAGATAATCCAAAGCACTTAAATAGCCTTCTAAACATGGTTCTTCTTCTTAGTAGCAACAATTTCCAACAACAGCAGTAGTAGCAGCACACATTCCCAGTGCTAGTTTTCTTTAGTGTATTTGAGCCATCTTGTGGCTTGACTACATTCCTTTTGGAGCACTGTGTACCTTACATTTTTGTTGATGTATAATGATATTGCTTAGCTATTTCTGCTAACATTTTAATGTCTTGACATTACATTCCGGCTTTTCCACCATATTATATTTTTGTGCTTACATTTTAGTTATTTCCTAGATTGAAATGCTATAAATGTTCTATATTCCTGTCTTTTCCATTTTTGAATATTACAGTGGTATCAGAGCATAATATTAACTCAACCTGTGAGTTTTAGCCAATATTCTATCATAAGAAGAAGAAGAAAAAGAAGAAAAGAGATCTAAAATGATGGAAGGAATGAGATTTGCCTCATATATTTTCAGATCTATGATGAACCTCTCCAAGGAGGTCAAGAAAATGAAAATGAAGAGATGCAATGAGACCTCAAGATGGTTTCAAGATGAGGAAGGTCCATGAACATCCTATCAGCAGCAGAGAAAATCGGTATTGCATAGAGCTCCAAAGATATCCACTATGTCCACTTTGTTGGAAGAGGAAGGTGAAAGACATGGAGATGGAGGAAACTTAGATCATGAGATTCTAAGTGAATATCTTGCAGAGTAAAAATCTCAATCAAGGGCTTTCAAGGAGAATCTAACTCTCCCACAGTTCATTCAGCTCAAAGAAGAGAGGAGAACTTGCAGCAATAAAAGAAGAAAACACAATAGATTTCTATTGTCTACATTTGATGGGTCATCCACATACATAGCAAGGGCTTGGAGGAGGAATTTAGATGCAATATTCCTGCTACATCCAATAGTAGAAAGAGAAGTTGTTGAGATTACAATGCTGCACCTTGAGGGTGAAGAAAACATTTGGTGGTTCAACCATTTGACACATGCAAGAGTGACTGCTTATGCAGATTTTACTCAAAGGTTGATCAAGAAGATTAATAATAAGAAACTGGAGGAAAAGAAACTTCCACCACCACTTGCTGCAGGATTACTTGCATCAAGAGAAGGAACACTTTCACCCTTGCAAAGTGGTCTTGATCTCTTGACACTTAGAGTCCCATGCATTATTCAGGAGATGCATGAGGAGTAGGAGACTTATACCAGTGTTGGTGCAACAGTAGAGGAGTAGCCATCATCATCACTAGCAGTTGGAGAAGTCATCACACTAGTAGGAGGAACCCTTGTAGCTGTACAAGATGTTCCCAAGCTTAATTGAGGTATGCAAACATTTCCACTTCCTATTATTTCAGCACATCATATGGAAGATTGTGGGAACATGCCATCAAGGAAAATGCATGACCTAGGGTCAAAGCACACTACTAATTTGGAGCAGTAGGCTATCACTGCATAGAGGACCCTTAACAGGTTCAAGGAGGAGATGTATAGCCATCATGGTTTTTCCTTTTTGACCTGCACACAACACTTTGAGTTGGAGTGTATAATTTTGGAGGATAGGATGATCACAATCCTAGTCAATCTAATGTATAAATGTATGTTCAGCATTGTGCATGATCACGAGATAGTAGATGCACCATCATGGAGATCAGCAACGATATCATTGAGCATCAGTGATGATTTAGGGGCCCAAATATTATTGAAGCATTCCAATGATCATTCTACATGTGTAGCAGTGGATAGGCAGATGGTTAATGGAAGACATCTTATGATGGATGACATCTCCCATTATTTTGATGGATCCTTCTTGATGAGCACTTCACAACTCAATGATAAGTTTTTTCCTACAACATATCTGGATCCTTATGGGTTCACCTTGGTCATTAATGAGTGGTATTCATTTGGATATCTCCAGGAGGTTGCACTTCAACATCCCATGAAGTGAAAATATAGTGATATGATTTGGGAGGATGGTATTCTCCATTGGAGAGATACCAAGTGAGAGCATGGTAGGGGACACCCACGTTTGGATGAATGGGTGTGGATGGTGAGCAAGGGGTTGGTGAGCCACTTGCAGATCTATGACACAGGGCAGTAGGAGGCATGGCTGCAATGGCTACTCTTAAAAGAGTTTGGCCATCATGTGACATATACTATTTCAAAGGGTATGTTATGGTTTGAGGCATTACATGGCACCCATATGTTATGGAAATAGAGTATTTGGTTGTACGGGGCATTCTAAAAGTCAATCATCATGATGTTACTACATGAATTGTATGATGAGAAGATGGGGAAGCAGTAAGAGTTAGTGTTGCTTTGGTTACTCTTGGGAGAGTATGGGCTGATTTTCTCCCATACTTTGCATGATGTTTCAGGAGTAGAGGATGACACAATAATGGTGCAAAGTGGCTATTCTTTATCTTTGGAGGATCAGGATGTACTTCCACATAGGAAGGAGTCTCCCATATGTAGTAGCATTATGATATGTGACTTTGGCATTGGGCATGTCAAAGAGGGAAGTTATGATATGGTAGGAGACTTGTTACAAAGGTTAACAACGTTGTCACTTGGGAGTTTGGATTTTTTTATGGAGTGTTCCCAGGATCACTTCACATATGATGCACTTGATGGGAAAGTAGGATATCGGAGTGATGGAGTGGTGGATGGAGATATTTATTACCATGTAATATTCCAAATTAGGAACAACTCATGAATTAAGCACTAAAAACGCAGTTCTAGCAACATTTGCAATAAAACAGTAAAATTGACTCTTGGCTCCCATATATTAGCCAATATACATTCTAAATCCAATATTAGAGCTGAAACAAAGAAAACTAGGTGGGTTAAACAAATCTCCTACACATAGGATTGCCAAAAAGTGTCAAATCCCCAAGACTGCAGAATGTCAGAGTTGCTGCTCAAGGGACTGCGCAGTCTAAGAGAGGTTTTACACGTAAAATAATAGGAGAAAAACATATCTACTCATGTATTTATAAATAATGTTGAAGAACAGAGATCTAATATCCTTATACAAAATACAAAAGAAACCAACAAGGGTTTCTTATCAAACACTCTACATACAAGATGGAAAATCCATTAATTTAATGAATAACCACTGCAACACTAAAGTAAATGAGTGTAGAAGGCTGAAACATGTCCTATTTTATGTATATCCCTCAAGGGATTCCTCCCATGAAAGGATGAACCTCTCAGTCACAAGGAAACACTACAACGGAGCCACCAAACCATGCAATGAACACTACCTCCAAAATAATGCATTCCCTAGCAAAGATAGCATTGGGAATGTATGGGAAATATGTGTTCTGATACCTCAGATCTGAAATAATCTCTGGAGCTCTCCAAACAGGTCTCTCAGGTGAAGGAAACCTTCCCCCAATGAGAAACTATCTCAGAAACTGGGATTCCAATCCCTTCCACTGTTGCACTCAACAACACTGCACAATATCTGGCAAAACTGTGCTGATGAAGATGGCTAAAGCTTGGCCTGAAAACCTGATGTGGAATGATGAATGAAAAATCTCCCAATGACGCTCCTCAAAGTAAAGAGGTGGGATTCCCACTCGGGAACACCCAGTGCTAAACAACACTGCAACTCTGCTAAGCAGCAAAGTAGCAACAAGTCTTGGCATACAAGAATGATAATCTAAGACATGAAGAATAATGCTGCCATCCTCTTATATAATACATGAGTTTTCTTGCCCTTGGCCCCACTCAATTAGGTCATCTCTATCCCAAGATACATCTCCTTCCAAAATTGCGTTATTCCTCCTTGGATTCTTCCTCCACTAAAACTGCGTTGTTGACTTAGTCAAAGCAGCTTGATCTTAACCCTGTTCACACATGGAGGTGTTTTATTGAGCTAGAAAGAGTGTCCCCTTTGACATTTGGAGTATTTCATTCCTCTTTAGGAGACTTATGGTCATTTATTTCCATTTATTCACCGGCTAGAGCTGCTGCTAACTCTAATGTTTCATGATCCTTCAATGCTGAAGGGTAGCCTTCTTGCATCATGAATGTGCCTTCCTTATTTCCAGAAATATCATGAAAATTATGGGAATAATTTTTCCCATACTCTCCCAAGTGTAACCATAGCAACAACAATTTTTGTTGCTGCCTCATCTCTCCCTCACACAAGTCATGAAGTAAGATCATGATGGTCAACTTGTATGATGCCCCATACCAACAAGTCTTATGTTGCTCTATCATATGGGTGCCATTCCATCCAATTGATTTCTCTCTCCATACAAAGATTCCCTTGAGTAAAAACACATCAGAAAGACATGGAAGCAAGATACAATAAAAACAAGTTGCCAAGTGACAACCGGAGAGTGAATCATGGTCCCTCTCATGGAACCAGCACAGTGCATCCTTTGCCTGCATCAAAATAAGAAATAACAAGTGCTTTACCAGCCACTTGTTTGCTGCCATAGTCATCTCATAATATGAAAACATGAAAGTACAATATGGTGTTAATGGTGCACACCAAGGAACATGTGGCTTCCCCCACAGACCATCAAAAGGATAGCCAAAATCAATGCTACAAGTAGTTGCAATTACATCATCATACAATATGCAAGAAGAGATGGTTCTTCTTGTTACATCATGCTGCTCAAATGAGGAAAAGAATTACAATAAAAAAATATGAAATTATACCTTCTCCTTCATGTGCTTGAGGCCTTGAGCTGAAATGGCTCAACTGAAAATTTTCCCTTACTCCCAATGAGTAGGAAGGTGGCTATGACATCCTTTCTATCACCATCCGGGCTATGCATCTCTCCATATGCTGAAATGTGTATTGTTGAATGCCCTCCTAAGTGAACTCCTCCATCAAATGGAAATATGCATCAAAGTGCATAGAAGAGAAGTCCTCATGTGCTGCATGTAGCAACTTCTCCCTGAGACTAGAAGATCTAGTCAAGAAGATCCTGCCATAGGAATAGATGACCATATCATCCACCATGTATTTTTCATCTCCATCTGGGTCATCCAGAATCATGCATGCACCAAGATCCTTGGAGTACTCTACCAAAAGCTGAGATCTCCAATAAGGATCAATCCTCCTCAGAGACAACGTTGGTGATCTAGCATGTGAAGCTCCCCTCATGCTGCTTCCTGCTACTTTGACATCCCCCATGCCAAAGTATTCCCCCAAACTCTTCACCTCTCCAAAATCCAAGAGTGGTGAACCAAAATACAAGATATCTCTCATCAACTGTAGATCAGGTGGCCTCCCAGGTGGAATGCCTCCATGTAGTGAGACATCAATGTCAAGAGTAGACTGCTCATGTGGTTGGGAAACCTTGCCCTTGCTCTCATAGCATAATACAGACTGCCTCCTATTTGCACTAGCTTTCTGAAATAGAGACGGGTGTGTGATCCTCATCAACTGATGTTGCTCTTCCTTCCTACCTCCTCCATCCAGCTGCAATTCCACACAATCATGCTGCTCATTGATTGTGCTTGGACCTCTATGTATGAGATCATGGGGAACTTCTTGTAAGGATACAATAATCCCTTATATTGGAGCATGTGCTCCTCCCTCCTCTGCATGAGGCATTGGATGTGCTCTAGATGTGACAGCGTTGTTTCCCTCATCTCCCTCAATGTGTGTGGGCAACATCTCAACAGTTGGATCCTCTTGTGAAAAAGAGATTCCTAGGCCCTTTTGTTCAAGAATATGAACTGGAGGTCTTGCTTCCAGCAACGTGTAATATAATATGTCAGCTTATCCCATGGTTTTCTGAGGTGGATTTTCCTCCATTACATGCAAGGGTTTTGTTTTCTCAAGTTTTCGTTGCTCATGTGTCTTAGGAATTTTTTCACCAAACCTTCCCAACAAAGTCTCTATGAATCTTGCATAAGATGAATTGTTTGCATTCTTTAAAGAACAAGATTCAAAAATCCACCATGCATGATCCTTACCTCTAAAATGCAACACTGCAACTCTGATGGCTTCATCTTCAGCATTTGGTGCTGCTGCAAGAAGGTCTCTAACTCCTCCACCCAAGCTTTGGCTGAACATACAAGTGAACCTTCATAGATAGATAGATGAAATCTATCTTGTTACTCTTTTCCTTTCACCTTGTGCTTGCAAAACTCTGAAAAACTGAGATGATCCTGGTATTTCTGAGTTTGAGACTCATACTCTTTCAAGAAATCACTAAGGGTTTCCCTCCTAGCAACCTCTTCTTCTCTTTCCATCTCTCTTCCGGCAGTCCTGGGCATGTGAATATGCTGTGTATTAGGGTGTGCAGCTGCTTGCTCACACTCCTCATGTGATAATATAGAGTTTGCTTTTGAATCAAACCCTCTAGGAGATTCTCCATACATCTTCCTCCTGATCTCCTTGAACTCTTCATGAATCATATGTATAGATTTAGGAAGAATCTTGGTAAGATTATCCCCTTTTCCTTCTCCAAAATATAGATTCCTTTTCCTACTTGTTTCTTTTTCTCCTTGATGAGAATAGGAAGTGCAGGGTTCTTCCTCTTCTTTCTACTTAATAAATTGTGGAAAAGCTAGAGTCTCTTGGAAGGCTCTAGGTTTGGCTTGGTATTCAGCAAGGTACTCACTTAGAATTTCGAATTCCAAGTGTTTTTCATGCTTCTGGTTTTCTCCTTTGTGAGAGTAGGAAGTGCATGGTCCTTCCTTTTCTCCTTCTTCAATCTTCTTGAACTCCTTCAAGAGGACTCCTATGGAACTGAAAATAGATGAGAGTAAACTAGTATTATTCATCATATTGATCTTCTTTGGCTAAGACTCACAGGCTAAGCTAGAGATCATGCTTTGATACCACTGTAATATTCCAAATTAGGAACAACTCATGAATTAAGCCCTAAAAACACAGTTCCAGTAAAATTTGCAATAAAACAGTGAAATGGACTCTTTTATCCCATATATTAGTCAATATAAATTCTAAATCCAATATTAGAGCTGAAACAAAGCAAACTAGGTGGGTTAAACAGATCTCCCACACCTAGGATTGCCAAAAAGTGTCAAATCCCCAAGACTACAGAATGCCGGAGTTGCTGCTCAAGGGACTGTGCAGTCTAAGAGAGTGTTTACACATAAAATCATAGGAGAACAATAGATATAATCATGTATTTATAAATAATGTTGCATAACATAGATCTAATCTCCTTTTACAAAATACAAAAGAAACCAACAATGGTTTCTTATCAAACACTACATACAAGATGGGAAATCCAGTAATTTACTGAATAACCATAGCAACATTGAAGTACATGAGTGTAGAAGGATGAAATATGTCTTATCTTCTGTAGATCCCTCAAGGTCTTCCTCCCATGAAAGGATGAACCTCTCAATCACAAGGAAACACTGCGACGGAGCCACCAAACCATGCAATGAACACTGCCTTCAAAATAATGCATTCTCTAGAAAAGATAGCACTGGGAATGTATGGGAAACTTGTGGTATGATACCATAGATCTGAAATAAGCTCTGGAGCTCTCCAAACAGGTCTGTTAGGTTAAGTAAACCTTCCTCCAATGAGAAACTAGCTCAGAAACCGGGATTCCAATCCCTTCCACTGCTGCACCGAGCAACACTGCATAATCTGTGGCAAAACTACGCTGATGAAGATGGTTGAAGATTGGCTTGAAAACCTGATGTGGAATGATGAATGAAAAATCTCCCAATGAGGCTCCTCAAAGGAAAGAGGTGGGATTCCCACTCGGGAACACGCAGTGCTAAACAACACTGCAACTCTGCTAAGCAGAAAAGCAGCAACAAGTCTTGGCAGACAAGAATGATAATATAAGACATGAAGAATAATGCTACCATCCTCTTCCTTATATAATACATGAGTTTTCTTGCCTTTGGCCCCACTCAATTAGGTCATCTCTATCCAAAGATACATCTCCCTCAAAAATTGCGTTATTCCTCCTTGGATTCTTCCTCCACTAAAACTGCGTTGTTGACTTAGTCAAAGCAGCTTGATCTTAACCATGTTAACACATGGAGGTGTTTTATTGAGCTAGAAAGAGTGTCCCCTTTCACATTTGGAGTATTTATTCCTCCTTAGGAGACTTATGGGCATTTATTCCCATTTATTCACCGGCTAGAGCTGCTACTAACTCTAATGTTCCATTTAGCTTGGAGGCTAAAATTTTGGAACATTACATACCATGATATGATCTTCTTAACTTGGATCTACAAGCATAATAATAAGGCCTTACATGCAGCACTTGTTTCATTCCTTTCCATTCACCAAGGTTTCATGGAGATATATCATACCACTATGGAGAGATTATCCATGGACATCATGATTAGTTTACTCACCATATATGGTAAGAGTTGTATTTTTGTACTTATTAATCATCTAACAAATTATTTGAAATCTCTTGCCATCTACATACAATGCACTTCTCCACAAGAGAGAAAGTTTATTTTTGGGCTTCATGGTCTATCTAAGACCAACATTAGTGATGGAGATAGCCATTTCTTGTATGGATTTGGACAATTATTGTGCTATTCTTGGTATGTTCAATTGATACACAATGCCATTTACTACATTCCAGTAGATGACCAAACATGCACAACTAGCAAATGGTTGGGAGACAACTTTCCGCACTATGATAAGAGGCAGCATGTAGAAAAATGCATTGTGTCCACTTGGGAAACTATTAGCACCATCCAACACTTCACATAACACTCAGTATCTTTCTTATTTGGATTCCATATTATGATGATGTCCTATTCACTATATGTGTAATAGCTTGGGCAAGCAAGGTTCATAGAACCAAAGGGTGGATCTTTGAGGTTCCAATTACCTTTTTTCCTCTTGAGGACAACGTTATTGCAGCCCAAAATTAGAAGTAGATCTACACATATCATAAGTGGAGAGAGGGACAACTTGGGATAGACAATTTGGTCTATCATGTTCAGCCATACATCCCATATACATTGCAGGAGCAAGAGATGGAAGAATTTTTCTATGAGTTACCACTTTGGAGGGTGGCCCATTTTGTTTGGATGATAGCTTGGGGATTGGAGCTTCTCATGGGGATT
Source organism: Pinus albicaulis (assembly GCA_034641835.2). NCBI lineage: Eukaryota > Viridiplantae > Streptophyta > Pinopsida > Pinales > Pinaceae > Pinus > Pinus albicaulis. Next base: position 710,251,955 of record CM076569.1, read on the forward strand.
GAATTTCCCAACATTTTTCAGATCCCATGCCTCAAGAAGGCATCTAGACAACATATAGTTGCCTCCATGGATATCCCACTTCTTCATGATGAGAGCCATTTAGATTTATCACCAAAGGCTAACTTGTACACTTGGGAGGAGCAACTAGGGGACAGATTGATGAGAGAGCATCTTGTTTAGTGGAGGAGCTTATCAGATGAGGATGCTAGAGGAGGAGGATAGGAGGCTTTGCAGTGTCTATCCTTGTAGTTTCTTGAGGAAAATCAACATTTGGGAGGGGATTACTATAATATTCCAAAATTAGCTTGCAACTAATTGGAATATTAATTTTTTCTTTTGTCATTTAGATAGATGAATAAGTGGGTAAGGAGACCCATAAATATCTTTAGTAGGAATAAAACCACTTCTCATATGAATGTGGATCATTGTATTAGCTGAATAAAGAACCTTGAGGTGTGAACAAGGGCTAGATCATGTGGACAAGGTCAATGTTGACCAAATCAACATCGTTGTTATGGAGATGATGGAGGATTAATGGAGGACAGTGCAGTCATTTAGGAGGAGTGCATGCATGAGAGTAACTCCTTTAATGAGTGGGACCCAAGGTGAGGAAGCTCACCAAGCATAAAAGGAAGAGCATGGCAACCATAGAAGACATGATTTGGAGTATTGATTTTGTATTGGTCTTGTATGAATATTTGCACGCTTCAGTTGTTTAGCTAAGTCTATTATGCTGTTTAGCACAAGGGTGTTTTCGAGCAGAAAACCCACCCTCATCCTCAGGGGACTTTGAGTGCCTACTCAGGAGACGTATCTAGATCATCATATCAACTATCCAGAATTTGGCCAAGCTTCATCCATTTTTCCCCGCACAGTATTTTCTAGGATTATGTTGTGTCGCAGGGTTGCAGTAGTGGAGGGTTGAGAAACCCAATTTTTGAGCTTGTTTTCCAGTTGAGGGACCAAACCTTCATCTGGGAAGCTCATGAGGGATTTATTAGAGCTTCATTCCACCATCCAGCATTAGGCCAACTAGCAGCATTCAGCCACAGCGCAGTCTCCTCAAGAAACTGTGTTATTTTGTAGTGCAGTTGTAGTGGGAGGTCAAGTACCCAAGTTCTTGACCCTTTTTTTCAGTGAGGGGACTAGCCCTTCATCTATTGAGTTGATTGGGTGTTATTGAATCTGATATATCATTTCTTCAGCCCCATATCAATAGTCATTCCTAGAGAGTGCGTAAGTTAGTCAGGAGCGGTGTGGTGGTGTTGGAACAGGGTCTCCTACGAGCCATGAAACTGGTCCGATTTTGTATATTTCTTATTATATTTAGTCTAGCACAGGGGTTTTTGGGTTCTTCAAAGCCCCAAAAGAATTGTAATGGGTCAAAGGGTAAACCTAGGGTTCGAAAACCACAGTCTTAGGATCGTAGGAAATATTAGGCTAGATGGTTATAAATAGAGGAACGTTTTGAATTGTAAGTAGGAAATGAAGAGTTATTGATGCAAATTGTGGTTTAGTAAGTCTGTTTGGGTTTTTGGGGAAAGACTCCTGCTGGCTGTGTGCATGGAGATCCAGATTCCTACTGTGTGCGGACCCTGCTGCTGTGTGTGCAGGCTGGGATGGGTATTGTAAGAGGAAGTTGATGAGTTAATGAATACGAAAGGCTGTTTTGGAACTGAATCTATGTGTACTGTTTATGTGAATGATTGGTAATTACTATCTTATGCATATTCTATATTTTGCTGCAAAATTTTTGTGTAAGTGTTTTACTGCATCTAGATCTATTATGTTCTTTTTATGCAATGTTGAGTTACTGTCTTGAAATATATGATTATTGAGCACCATAGTACAATTAACCTTGTGCACGTGGATGTGGAAAGAGGTCCATAAGTCCTGCTCAGGGAGATCTGGACACCTTGAGATAGAACACAGCTCTGCTTGCCTTACCTATCCTTTCTCAGGGTGTAGAAACATAGTTCCATCACCCACCCACCCATACTACTTCGGGTGAGACTTGGACCTGTGCAAGTAGATCACTGCCGAAAGGGCCAGTAGTATAGGGGTTTTTTGGCAAACCTTGAACTCCGAACCTGGGTCAGGACCCCTCGAGCCAACAAATGGTTCCGTTGTTGGGATCTGAAGCATTTTGAGAAAGGGATCGAGTAATGACAAGAGATTATTGGAAGCCTAAAAGGAAGGAAATTCAGGAGTGGTTCGAAAAGCATATCCAGGAATTTGCAGTAAATAAAAATCCCAGCAAGACGTTAACAGCGAAAAGGTGGAAAAATAGGTACATTCTTACGGAAAGCTATGAAATATTCTTTGTAACATTTTAGATTGAACTTCAGGAGTGGCTGGCTAGGCTCGTAGATTTCCAGAAGTGTTGGAAGGACGAATGAGTCACTCAGTGGACCCCAGAGATGATCCAACAGCTGGAAAGGACTGATAATACTATCATGTGCACAGTAGATCACTGGGTGGATAGTGTGCCAGGAGGATTTGTGATAGAATTTTCCATCGATCATTTTGTCTCCTGCTCTGAGGTCGAGCGACGATTCTTTAAAGGGTTACGGGGAAAATTTCTGAAAACATTACCGTTGCTGATTAAGATATTAATGTGTGAAAAGAGAATTTTGTGTAGTCATACCAACTGAATGACCTCAGATCTAGATGGGAGCGCGACACGCAGTGGTAAATACTACTGAACCAACCTTGAGGGGGGAAAATCTGCCTATAACCTTCTGTGCGAAGACCCCCCCGACTACACTACCGTCCAGGTCGCATAAAGGTAAGAACTCGCCCATACCTCGACCTCCATCGGATAGTGATATGGCTGCACATATGAAGCTACCTACTTTCAAGGGGGTAGGAGATAAGGATATGGACCAATTTTGGTTTGTTGCAGATTCTGTATGGACTACGCAAAATGTGACAAGCGACATGGTGAAGAGGGCACAACTATCCCTGACATTCGAAGATAGAGCACTTGACTAGTATATGCGATACGTCTCTCAGAACAGGAGTGCATCTCTTCAAGACATTAAGGACGCTCTGAAGCAACAATTTCGAAAGCCAAAATCTTATTCTCAGTTGGTAGCAGAAGTGAAGGACTTCAAGAAATGTGCATCTGAATCTGTATGGGAGGATGATCAGTGATTGAAGAAAGCGATCAGGGAAGGGTGATTTGAGTATGATGATAGAAAAAATATGGAGTGGTTCATCGCTATGTTGTTGCCCCACCTGTGTATGCAAATGAGTCACCAAACCTTTGAATCATAGGAAAAAGCTGTGGAAGTCGCTATGAAATTAGAAGTTGTGCCCAGGGAGGATATGTTGTTAGGAGTACAGCAAATTCAGGAGCAACTTAGAGCTATGCATATGGAAATTCAGAATCTGCAAAAGGAACAAGGAAAAGGAGCCAGTGCATATCTGTGGTGCATACGGTGTTGGGTATCTGGCCATATGAAGGATTAGTGCCCACTATTAGCAGATTACATGCAGGCAAGAGGACCTAGTCCGATCTGCCCAAGAGCAAGTGAGGGACCCATCCTATCACACCCAAGATCGAGTGGACCTGCATTATGGTGCGATGGCTGCCGTGTAGTAGGGTTGCATGATATGGACCATTGCCCTCAGCTGGGTGTGTATGTACTAGAACTAAAGTAGCACTGGTGTAGGTTCTGCCGATCGATAGGACATGATGAGTAGAACTATTGCACTTATGACTTAATGATGGATCGGGGAAACTTGTATAGGGTACAATCAGACCTTGCGTCACCAAGATCTCCTGCGAGCTTCGGTGGCTCGCTAGCAAGGGGTAGGGGAGGTCGGGGGGGAAGCACAGGTCGAGGGCGGGGACAAATAATATGTTATAATTATGGAGAAATAGGGCATTTTGCAAGGGACTGTCCAAATCCCACTAGGAAATCCTGCAAATATTGTAAACAGCTGGACCATGTGGTCGAAGATTGCCCAATATTAATAGAAAAAATGCAGAAAAAGCACCCCAACCCTACGTAGAATGTACAGAGAGTTAAAGCCGAGCTAAGGAACATAGAACCAAGTGTGAAAGTCATAACACGTAGTGGGATGGACACCCATGGATCGACGGAAGAAGGTTTGAACATAAAGAGGGGACAAGAGACCATGGCCCTAGCTGACCAGGACCTCGCTCAGAGAATAACAGCTATTGCGCAGGTACCAACACACCCCAAGAAAGATGAGGGGGTTGAGCCCTTTCTGTAGGCATGTCTAAAGCTGCTGCATAACCCAAAGGCTATAGAAAACCTTCATGCATTAATGAATAGCTGCGTAGTGCGGCCCGATATGACCTTTGGGACCAAAGATGTACACAAACTATACAGGTATAGAAAACGCACTGGTAGGGAAATGCGGCTAACTGCATAGATTGGTGACTATGAGATGGATGAATTTATTTTGGACCTCGGATCAGATGTGAAAGTGTAACCTAAGAAAACATGGCAATGAATGGGAGAACCTAAATTGGAGTGGTCCACCATCTAGCTGCGCATGGCAAATCACCAAAAGATCATCACTCTGGGAAGGCTGCCAAAATTCATGGTGTATATCGCAGGAGTAAAGGTCCAAGCACTAGTAAATTTGGCCCAATTTTTGATGGCCAATTTGTCACTATTCTGACACATAGTCGTTGCAAGAGTGACAGTTTGAGGCCAGAAAAAATGTGGTTAGCATTAGAGTCGCAACTTTTACAATTCAATAAAGCATCGGAAGAGCAACACTTGTTTCGACGTTTGCAGACTACTGTCGATCTTCTGACGTTATCCAAAGCATCGCTATTCTAACGTTTTATAAGCATCACAATACCGACGTTTTATAAGTGTCGCAATACCTATGTTTTATAAGTGTCACAATACTGACATTTTATAAGTGTCACAATACCGAATTTTTATAAGTGTCGCAATACCAACGTTTTATAAGTGTCGCAATAATACCGAAGTTTTATAAGTGTCACAATACCAACATTTTATAAGTGTCACAATACCGACGTTTTACAGGTGTTGCAATACCGACGCTTCTTAAGTGTCGCAAAACCGACACTTATAAAGAAGTGTCGAAAGATCGACGATTGTTTAAAATTAAGAAATAAAAAATAAAGCTTTGCTTCGTTGAAGGATTGATACATCAAATGTGCATCCTACTGGAGAAAAATTGTCTGATGTAAGATGAAAATCTAAGAATGGAATTATAACATTTGAGTTCACTCGATTGTTGGATCTGGGATGCAATAAAGGAAAAGAATGCAAGAATGTTATAGATCCATATTCACCATTGAAAGTTATTTGGGCTACTAGTGCCCTTTGGTCTGAGGAACAATTAACTGACAGAAATATGAATTCTTAGACAAGCAGCAGAGCAGTGCTAGTGCATTTGATGAGGGGTGCAGCTGAGGCTGACCAAGCACTTCTCCCTGTTTTAGCAGTTCATGGATTTATTATGTTCCTGGCATGGGGAATTTTGCTTCCTGGAGGAGTACAGGCAGCGAGATATTTGAAACACATAAAAGGAGATGGCTAGTTTCAGATCCATGTATATTTGCAATATTCTGGTATATCTGTGATGCTACTTGGATTTCTTTTTGCTGCAGCTGAACTAAAAGGATTTCAAATAGAATCTCTGCATGTGAATTTTGGTGTGGCAACTATATTTTTTGCATGTTGGCAACCAATCAATTCTTACTTGCGCCCCAAGAAAATTGCTGCAGGGGAGCAACCTTCCTCAAAAAGGATCATGTGGGAGTACCTCCATGTAGCTATTGGAAGAAGTGCACTTGTGATTGGGATTATAACTCTTATAAGTGGAATGAGACAACTTGGATATAGATATGGTGGTGAGGATGTGAGAGGACTTAACTGGGCTCTAGTTCTGTGGTTTGTAGTTGGTGCTGTGACTGTGGGTTACTTAGAGTACCAAGAGTCTAAAAGAGGAAAGAAAATTATAATTCCACCCAAAAGAAACTGGGTTATGGGAAACCATGAAGATGACGATTCTATAGATCTCTTGCACCAAAGTGTATCACCACCTGGTGAGTGGGGCCTTCACCCATATGAAGGAATGGAAGTTCAACTACAACCCCTGTACTAGTTCTGAAGTTAGTTTTGTTGCAATCATTTGTACAGGTAGTCAGTTGTGCTCACATTGTTTGGCCCTTGGATAATTTGACATAACTTTCATTCATGTGGCATGCCAGTAAATGTTTGATTGAGGGGTCATAATGATTTATTTTAAGCATTTAATTCATAGTGAAATATTTTTTCATTTTGCTAAGAAATAGCATGCGAGCATATCAGGTATGACTCGAGTCACTTACAGATTTGAGATATAAATATTTGACATGCAATGAGTCATTTATGAAGTTGAAGAGAAGCACCATACCATTTATGATAACTGGTGTTGAGCAACGAGTGAAATAGGTAGATGACTGGGTCTGACTCATGAGACTAAAAAATTTGACTCACCGAAATCAAACACTGTTACCGATGAAATAGGTAACCGCATTGTTACCTACTTTTTTTTGGTAGCATAAAAAGCACCCAATTTTGAAAATTGGTGATGCAGAATCACCTTTTTTTTTTTAGCACATTTTTGACACTCTAATATTTTTATTTATGAAGTATGAATATTTGTTTTAAAATGTTAGTGATTTTCATGCTAATTTTTAAACGTATTGATGCAGCATCAACTTTTTTTTTTAGAGTGGTGATTTTCATGCTAATTTTGAAATGTATTGATGCAGCATCAACCTTTTGTTTTTAGAGTGGTAATTTTCATGTTGGTAATAAAACACAAAGCTTAGATAAAAAAAGATATATAAAAACAATAAAAAAAACCAATTAAAATGTTACGAAAAAAAAATTAACTCGTAAAAACAAAAAATTTAAACAAAAATAAATAAATAAAAAACCAAAAAAAAAAAAATATTCGAAAATTATATCAAAATAAATGACAAAATTTGAAAAAAAAAACACATAATTTAAAGGAAAAAAACAAAAATTAACCAACAAAAAAAAAAATTTAAATAGAAAATTTTAAAATAATTTAAATTACAAAATTTAAATTTAGATAAAAAAATAAAATACAAAAAAGAAAAAATTAAATTAAAAAAATAATAATAATAAGAAAACAAAAATACAAATTTTAAAATTAACAAAAAAAAAAAAAATTAAAAAAAAAACAAAATTGAAAATTGAAAAAGAAAATTAAAATAAATGAATTAAAATAAAAAATACTATCATTAAAAAACAAAAAAAAATGAAAAAAACCACGTGCAAATAATTAAAAAACAAATATCCATAAATTTACAGTTTTTTTTAAATGAAACCATTTATAAATTTTAAAAAGGAAAAACTAAATAAACTAAAAGATTAAAATAATAATAATAATTTAAATTAAAATTTAATAAATTTAATAAATAAATTTTAAATTTTAAAAAATAATTAATCTAAAATATTAAATTAAAAAAAAAAAAAATTAAAAAAAAATTAAATTTAAAATAAAAAAAATTGAATTAAAAATAAAAAATAAAAAATAAAATTTAAATTTAAAAAAAAAAAATTTAAATTTTTTTTTTTTTTATCATGGTGGCACCGCCAATCGGCCTCCCGCCCAGGTGGCGACGGAGGCTGGCCTGCGCCGCTACCTCGGCGGGAGGCTGATTCCGGGAATCGCCCTTTCGCTGTGGGAGGTCGGTTTCGGGAATCACCCTTCCGCCGTGGGAGTCCGATTCTGGGAATCGCCCTGAGGCCGATTCTAGGAATCGCGCTCCCACGATGGGAGGTCAATTCCAGGAATCACCCTCCTACCGCGGGAGGCCAATTCCGGGAATCGCCCTCCCACCGCAGGAGGCCGATTATGGGAATCACCCTCCCACGGAAGGAGGCCGATTCCGGGGATTGCCCTCCCGTGGCGAGAGGCCGATTCCAGGAATCGCCCTCTCGCTGCGGGGGGCCGATTCTAGGAATCGCCCTCATGCGTCGCGGGAGGACGATTCCCGGAATCGCCCTCCTGCCGCGGGAGGCCGATTCTCGGAATCGACCTCCCGCCCAGCGACCGACCTCCGCCGCCACCTGAGCGAGAGACCGATTGGCGACGCCACGACGATCAAAAATATCTTTTTATTTTTTTATTTTTAATACATACATACATACATACATACATACATACATACATACATACATACATACATATATATATATATATATATATATATATTTTTTTTTTTTTTTTAATTCAAAAAATTAATTTTTTTTATTTTTTTTATTTTTATATTTGAAATTTAATTTGTTTTAATTTTTTTTTGTTTTTTTTTCAATTTTTAATTTTATTCATTTTTTTGTTTTTAAATTTTTTTTTTCTAAATTTTATTAATAATTTTTATTAATTTTTGTATTTTTTTTTTTAATTTAATTGATTTTTTTTTTTATATATTTTTTTTATTATTATTCTTTTTAAAAATTATATATATATTTTTTATTTCAATTAAAATTGTGTATTTAAAATTATATATATATATATATATATATATATATATATATATATATATATATATATATATATATATATAGATATAACTTAGTATTTTCAAATTAATTTGTTTTTTATTTTATTTTTTATTTAATATATATTTTTTAATTTATTTTTTTCAATTTTTCAATTTTAATTGATTTTTAAAGTGTTTTAATTTTATTTTAATAATGTTTTTTTTTTTCTTTATATTTAAAATTTATTTTTATTTCAAAATTTATTTGTTTATTCATTTATTTATTAAAATGTAATATATTTTTTTTTAAATTTAATTTGTTATTTTAATATTAACTTTTTAAAATTTTAATAAAATCTAATATATATATTTTTAATTTAAGTTCATACATATATATTTTATTTTTTATAATTTAAATTTAAATTATTTTTTAAAATCTATTTGTTTTAAATTATTTAATATTTTTATTGTATTTTAATTTTAATTTTTTATTTTTAATTAATTTTTCATTTTTTTACTTTTAATTTCAATAATTTTTTTTTATTTTTTATTTTTTTTTTCAAGTTTTAAATTTATTAAAATTTAATATATTTCTTTAAATTTATTTTTTTATTTTAAATTTTAATTTAATTTTAATTTTTTAAATTTAATAAACATTTTCTTTTTCTTTTTTAAATTTAATTTCTATATTTAATTTTTTAGAATTTCCTTTTTTTTTCTTTTTTTTTAAATTTATTATTTTTATTTTGTTTTTATTTTTATTTTTTTATTTCTATATATTTTGAAATTTTATTCTTTAATTTTATTTTTATTTTTTATTTTTTATTTGCTTTCTTAAATTTTAGGTTTTTTTAATGTTTGAATCAAAATTTTTATTTAGTTTTTTATTTTTATTTTTTTTAGTCCTATCTATTTTTAAATTTTAAGTTTTAAAAAGTTTTTATTTTTTTAATTTATTTTTTTTCTTAAATTTTAGGTTTTTTTTTAATGTTTGAATTTTAAAAATTAAAAAATGTTATTTCTATTTTTAAAAATGTAAAAAATATGACACAATTTTTTATTTTTTTTTGTTATTCCAGCATCAGCTGGTTTTGTTTTGAAGGTGTTTTTTCAATCCTTTTTTCAAGAAACAATTTTGTTTTTAGCATAATTTTATAAAATGTTGAAATTTGACCTTCAAAAAAAACCAAGTGCATTCTGGAATACACTTTTTTTGTTTTTGGGGTGTTTTTTCATGTTTTTTGAGTCTTTTTGGGCTACAGTTCCCGTTTTGAGGTCAGGTTACCTATTTCATCGGCAACAGTGTTATCAATCTAACTCATGTTTGAGTTGCATTTCCAAGACATATTTACAAGTCCTTATGGGATGACTTGAGGCTGAGTCCAACCTAGAAACAAGTCAGCTTGGATTCCAAACAGAGAAGAGTCAAACTTGAGAATCCAACTCGAATCAGAGGGAATTCGGTAACATTGATTTGGAGACATCGTTGTTATGCATTTTTTGTGGATTTTAGATTTTCAATGATTGAATGGCATGGTACCAATTACAAATGCGGAAAAAATGATCAGAACAACATCAGGTACAAAGGAAAAACAAAACTCAGAAGAATAATGATAGAGGATATTATTCAATGTTTTTCTCATCAATTCTACAGAACATAATGTAACATCAACAAGTAATTCAGAAAATCCATGAACACTATTAGATAACACCGATGAATATCAAAAAATTTATTTCAAACCCTACAATAACAAGGCCCTCTCTTGCTTCGGTGCAAATTACATACCCAAAAATATCTACATGCCTACTAACTCTTAATTTGCAGCTCTCCAACAAATGCAACTTAGTGAGTATCCCCCAAGTTACAATAAACTTCGGGATGAGGTTCTTGAAACATCATTAAGTGTTTCAGATACTGACACATAGGGGATACAGCCTTGAAACATTTCAGGGACATATCAGATTCTCAAAACTGTCATTTCAGGGCTGCAAAGCCATTTTGAGAATATTTCCTCAACATTTCCGCTATCATAAAATTTATCCAGCCAGAACGTCCATGTTCAGGCCCCAAAACTAACAATAACATATCCATTTCCAAAATTAAAATCCATGTCCTATCTCTGCATGGAGTGAAAACCTAATGAGTATATTCAAAAAAATATTATTTAAATACCCCTTATCATATAATTAATGTCAGGTAATTAAGCCTGGTGGGCTAGCTCAAGTGGTTGAGTGCTTTGAGCTTCATGCATGAGGTCTTGGAATCGATCTCCTAGGCTGGCTGCCTCTGTTGTGTGCTTTAGAGAGTAGTAAGTATCCCTTATTATAGTTATCCATATTATTTTCTTTGATTTGTAACAAATGTCAAAAAGTTAATATTTACATAGAAGTACAAGTCTGTTAGAACCTAGAATGCACTAAGTCCCTTGATTTATGAGGAACATTCCAAAGGGAACCATCACCTTTTTAAGTCCTATTGTCCACATCCAAGTTTCATGTGTTTTCTTGTTTACAACTTATCAAGAGACAAAGAAAGAATCTTTTCCCAGATCAGAGAAAGTGTAATCTCCAGGATCATGGTATAAAATTGTGTACAGTAGTTTACACAGCTTTAGTAGACGAGCATTGCAAGTGTGGAGTTGTGACACTGTAGATTGGGCCATCTATGTAGAAACTAGTAGAGATGAGGAAAACTTGGTTATAGGTGGGATGTGGATTCATCATAATTTTTGTAGTCATCTATAAATTACTTTTATGGCAAGCATCATTAGGACGATTCCTTAAAGATACCACAATCCCTTTTAAAGGTAAGCATCATTAGGACAATTCCTTAAAGATACCATAATACCTTTTAAATGACTTCTTGAATTGATTCATATAGACAACAACATATGTGAGCCACTGCAAACTATATGGCATGCTGGTGCAAGGATCTTTGTAAAATCCATTGATGACGCATCTAGTAGAATACCAACTTATTTTCTTAACAATAAATGAAAAGTTTAGATATATTAAAAATATCTCCATCTTTGGCCGAGAATTAGACAACAAAATATCCTAGGAAGCTTAGTGCGAAAATTACAATGAATATTTTTTCTACAATGTTTACTAAGTGATAAAGGAAAAGATGAAGCAAGATGAGCAAACCGAAGATATAGATTGTAAAATGTAAAGGTGAAAAACTTGTTCAAAAAACACAAGATGATATTTTCATTAACTTAAAGTTTCTATGCACACTCAAAACAGAAATTTGCACTTGCTAGAAAGAATAGAAAGACCTTAAAGGTGAAGACCTCTCTTAGAATAATGACACTAAAAGATGATGTTAAGTATCTCTAAGCAAGTTACAAATCCAATGTGCCATATAGATATAGGAATTACAAACACAGTAGATGTCAATGTCTACCAGAGCATCTCACTACGGAAAAACCACTACAAGAGAAACTGCTAAATTATACACTTGAGATATACAATAAAATTCATGAAGTAAATTTAAGGTCCTTACCATATAATCCTTGCTTAACATGAATTTTTCCTTGATTTATGTAATAAATAGGGAAGCCAATGCTCAAATTTTTATTGTAAGATCCAGTCAACCTGGAAATACATGCTCGCTTTTCTACAGAGTAGATGTGTTACAGTCTACCTATTTTTGGTGGTTCTTGTTTTGATCTAATACATCTTCTCGAAGAGGAGGTTGGAAATATGGAATTTTACTCTGTCCCAAGATGGCCATTGTTGGCTCCAAAATAAGACCCCCATTTGATCAACCAATGGCATGAGAGATAAATGAATTTAAATAATGGGAAAAAATAAAATAAAAAATTTATGCCTAATGTAACCCTCAGGGGAATTGGGCAAAATTTTTAGTCAATGCCAAAACTAATAGCAGTCAATGAAAATCAAATGCAATATAGCATGCCTTGCAGTAGGTGTAATAAGAGCATGTCGTGGTGAAGTCAACTTGAAATAACACAAATGTACCATATACTAAACACTTAGAGGGACTTGATACCAAAAAACATGCTCAAGAAATCTGAGCTAAACCTTGCAACAAGAGCTCTATGAATGAAGTGTCTTTTTCCTACTCTATCTACTCATGTGATGTGCAAGAGGCAAAGAGGGACACTGAAAGCTGATGTGACATAAGGGGTTGAAACTTCTAAAACAAACTAGTAGTTGAATGATCAATGCAAACATGTGGTGTTCTAACATAACTTTGACATGGAGGTATTTGTCCCAATGTTTTTTTGATTGATGATTTAATGATAAGTTGTGCACAATTGTCTTATTAATAATCTCAGTATGTTCGTCATTTTAAGAGTAAAAAACATAAGGAGAGAAGCAACCTAAAGTGTATCGAAATTTGTTGGAAGATTAGTATTGCAAATTTTGGTGCATCACTGTTATTGTTGTAGGGAATCGACAAACCATGTTGGAAAAAACAACACACTATTATGAATATGTAATCATGATTATGTTGATTCATAGACTTTCCAGCAATGAAATTCATTTAATTAGATTTCGATGGTTAAGAAGGCACTGGTAGATGCTAACATATTCCAAGCTTTTGATTGGGAGGCATAGATAAGATACAATGAGAGCACTGATATATATAATCATTAATATTCTTTAGCATGATTCGGAAATATATTGCAGAAGGAATTGAAGAGCCTCATCGATTGAAAGGTGCCTTCCAAGGAGAAGGAATGAGATTCTTTGAGTAGCTTATTTAGCACCAACTAACACACATGAATAATTCAATTTGTACAATAAATTATTGAAGAGTATAATTCAAGAAAGGTAAATTCTAAAAAATGAGTAAAAAATATGGATAAGTAAGATAAACCAATTTTTAGTCATCATAATTACTGCATATGATGTCTAATGATTAATATGCTAACAAGTATCCCTACCAGGATGGCTGGGAAGCCATAGACTCTATTATCTCGTTTGTGGATTCATTCTGTTATTAGATAATGATGTAATTATTGTAGACATTATGCTTGTTCTGTATATATATGTGTTTGAATTGACGAATTGCAGAATTTCAATGGTTGATGGTTTGTATGTAGAATATTTTTCTTTTCCGAGGAAGAAGTGCTACCAATGTTTAATTGTTTAAACTATGAAAAAAAAGTCCTTATCATAGGCAGCATAACCTAGCTTGGCATGTAACAAGTCTTCAAAGTGATAAACCATTGGATGTTCTCCCTACTTAAGAATGATATCTATGGAAAATTATGAGGAATTTGTCTAAAATGAGACCAAGATATTTCAAACTTGGACCTTCAAATATAAAAATAAAATGTCCTACTGAGTAGAATTAAAAAAAATCTTGAAAATATGACCACATAAATGAATATTTTTCATTCGATAGAACAAGAAATCAAAATGAAAAAAGAAATCTCCTAAGTGAACCCAAATAAACTGACAATTTTTTAAACTGTTAATCATATTTACAGGCATATAAATAGATTTAAAACACCTCCCTAGTAACTTCAATATCATTAAAAATTAATAAATTCCATAAGAAAACCAACCTTGCTAAGATCCAAAAACCAAAAGTACTTACAGCTAGGTGTGGTGAGCTTAAGAGTCCTGAAGAAAATATCATAGAGAGACTCATTTTCAAGCACCATCCATTCGTCTGCATTTTCTACCAACTGATGAATAGAGAGTGTGGCATTGTAAGGCTCCACCACTATGTCTAACACCTTAGGAGACAGGAAAACAGAGAATGTGAGCATCATTCTATCAGGGTATTCCTCCCTAATCTTGGAGATCAAGAGGGTTCCCATTCCAGATCCAATACCTCCTTCCAAAGAGTGACACACTTGAAACCCTGTACACAACAAAAACCCACATCATTTTAGCAAATGAAATCTTACATTTCAAAAACACAAGGTCAAGGACTCAAATCTGAAAAATACACATACCTTGCAAGAAATCATAGTTCTCATCCTCCTTCCTAATGACATCAAGCACAAAATCAATGAGCTTGGCTCCTTCTATGTAATGCCCCTTGGCCCAGTTGTTTCCAGCCCCTGATTGGCCAAAAACGAAGTTATCAGGTCTGAAGACCTATCCATAAGCCTCGGTATTCACACTGTCCATGGTGCCAGGCTCCAGATCCATGAGCACGGCTCGGGGCACAAATCTCCCATAGCTTGCCTTATTGTAGTAAACATTAACCCTTTCAAGTTGTAGATTTGAAGTGCCCTGATATCTCCCAGTAGGATCGATCCCGTGTTCTTCACAAACCACTTCCTAGAACTTGGAGCCGATCTAGTTGCCACATTGGCCCCCCTGAATGTGAAGGATCTCTCGCATTTTTCCTATCGACCCAACTCAAATTTGGATCAGATATGAACTGCCCCTCTATCGCCGCTCAAAACATCAAGAATTGTTGCAGAAGATCACTCAGTGATTAAGGTAAGAAAAACATCATTAGGTTTCTTCCTATTTCAATAGATCTATGTGTAACTCATCTAGGATGCAATCAATGAACCTGAAGATCACTTATTGTGTTTTTCATGCAGGACATATGGCTTCAGGTCAACGTTCCAGTCTTTTTATTACATACATATTTCCTCACAAAGATAATGCTAGTCTTCAATATTATGGATGTGATGTGACTATTATAATTGAAGTGCCAAAGATATAGGTGTGATGCCTGTAGATGTGATGATGTTGCATGCGAAGCCTCAAACTTCAAAACCTGCAAGAAAACTCAACGAAACCCACAGGAACCAAACCAAAAGAACAACGAAACCCCAATATCAAAGATGGCTCAGAAACCCTTTTGCAACTTCCGCTTATTTGAAAACCATTGGCTACAGAGCTAATAGATAGAGCGACCTTGTTTTAACCCTGAAATTCCCCTCCAAACGGGATTTTCCACATCCTCCCTCCTTCCCTAGACAAACCATGCAACCGGAGGGAAATTTACGAGGGAAATTAAAACTTTTGATATTTGAAATTTTTTTACATTTTGAAATGAAATACGTGTGTTTTTTTAAGGCCATTCAAATTCCATTAAATAAAATGTGTGAGAATTTTCTTGGGGTTAATAAGGGGTTTGGGTAAATAAGTGGTATTTTTTATTATAAATAATTATTAATGATATTAGATCTAAGACATTTATTTAAATTATTAATTATATAAAATTGTTGAATGTTTATTTCATAAACTAGGGATTTTGGTTGATTTTTTAATCTAATTATGTGATATTAAAGATGAATTATGGTAACTTAAAAATAATTTTTATGTGGTTAAAAGGGAAGTAGTAATGTTATGGTATGAATGATTATTTTCAATGAAATTTTTGGTTTAGTAAGGATAATCAGGCGAATGATGCCACAGGGGAGCAAACAGAAAATGGGCCGCCCGAATGTGCACAAGGCACCCGGGCGGTCACAACTTATCAAAACTTATACGGGCACCCTCGAACGAAATGGCCTAACCTGAGCATGCCTGGTCGGGCAACCTAACATGGCACGACACGACATGCCCGACCAAATGATGCCACAAGGGAGCAAACGGCAAATGGGTCACTCGAACATGCACAAGGCACTCGAGTGGTCACAACTTAGAAAAACTGATACGGGCGCCCTCGAACGAAACGACCCGACCCGAACACGCTCGGTTGGGCGACCTCACATGGCACACCTAACTGAACGATGTGATAAGGGAGAAAACGTCAAATGGGCCGCCTGAACGTGTACAAGGCACCCAGACAGTCACAACTTAGAAAAGTTGATATGGGCACTCTCGAACGAAACGGCCCAGCTCAAATGCGCTTGGTCAGGCGACCTCACATGGCATGACATGATGAACGATGCCACAGGGGATAAAATAGCAAACAGGCCACCCGAACATGCACAAGGAACCCGGGGGGTCACAACTTAGCAAAAATGATACGGGCGCCCTCAAACGAAACGACCCGACCCGAATGTGCCCGATCGGGCGACCTCACATGGTGCAACACGGCATGCCCAACCAAATGACGCCACAAGGGAGAAAATGGCAAACGGGCCACCCGAACGTGCACAAGGCACCCGGGCAGTCACAACTTAGCAAAACTAATACGGGCGCCCTCAAACAAAACGACCTGACCTGAACGTGCCCGGTCGGGCGACCTCACACGACACGACATGGCGTGCCCGACCTAAGGATTCCATAAGGGAGAAAATGGAAAACGGGCTACCTGAATGTGCACAAGGCACTCGGGCAGTCACAACTTAGCAAAACTGATACGGGCACCCTCGAACGAAACGGCCCGACCCGAACGCGCTCGGTCTGGCGACCTCACACGGTGTGACACAACGCGCTCGACCGAATGATGCCACAAGGGAGCAAATGGAAAATGAGCCACCCAAACGTGCACAAGGCACCCACGCAGTCACAACTTAGCAAAACTGATACGAGCACCCTCGAATGAAACGGCCCGACCCGAATGCACCAAGTCGAGCGACCTTGCACGGCACAACATGGCGCACCCAACCGAATGATGCCACAAGGTAGAAAATAGAAAACGGGACGCCTGAATTTGCACAAGGCACCCAAGCGGTCACAACTTAGCAAAACTGATATGGGCGCCCTCGAACGAAATGCCCCGAACAGAATGCGCCCGGTCGAGCGACCTCCCACGGCACGACACGCCGTGCCTGACCAAAGAATGCCACAAGGGAGAAAACAGAAAATGGGCCACCTAAATGTGCACAAGGCACCCAGGCGGTCACAACTTAACAAAATTTATATGGGTGCCTTCGAACGAAACGGCCCAACCCGAACGCGCCCATTCGGACGACCTCGCACTACGCGACACGGCGCGCCCGATCGAACGATGCCACAAGGGAGAAAATGAAAAACGGGCTGCCCGAATGTGCACAAGGCACCCGGGTGGTCACAACTTAGCAATAATGATACAGGCACCCTCGAACAAAACGGCCCGACTCAAACACGCCTCGTCGAGAAACCTCACACAGCGTGACACGACACACCCAACCGAAGAATGCCACAAGGGAGGAAACGACAAACAGGCCGCCTGAAGGGCTTTTGATGGGGTTCCCCCACCATATGACTAGAAGAAGAGAATGGTCATTCCAGATGCTCTAAAAGTGTTGAGGCTTCAGCCAGGTCACAAGTATTGTCTGCTAGCTAGGAAGGCTTTCCAAAGAAGTTGGCTGGCATCACTATGACACTATTACGGGATTAGAAGGGAAGATAAAGGCAAAGGCTCAGATATCATATGAGAGAAGGAAGAAATTGGAAAAATTAAGATCAAAAGCAGTGGATTTGGCCAAAAAGCATCTTTCCCCAGAGATGGATAAGATAAACCTTGACAACATATTGGTCAATTTCCTTGACCCTTTATTGGTTATTCAGAAGGACTATGAATACACCACCGTTAATTTCAAAGTAACTGGCCCCCAATAGATCAAGGGCTATAAGTTGTAGTTTCCGTCTGAACATCAACGTACCATAACCATGCTTACAACCAGGATATGTTTTTTGAGGAGGAGAAATCTCATTGAGATCAACATCAAGAATCCATTGCAAAAAAAACGTACAACTTGTGGTGATTCCAGATGAGCATAGATGAATAGCTACAATAGATGTCTACTGTGGAAATTATGGAGGAAAAATATGAAATTCATCTTCCTTTTGCATTCGAGCGAGAGGAAAATCAGTCATCAATAAAAAATCAAAATTTTCAAGTTGATCAGCAAGATCAACCAAATTGGGGGCAGAGTTTGGGGAACCTTCGTAAGTGAATGGGGCCTATGTGATATGGCTACGATTTATCTACCCCCACACAATCCGATATTCAAACAGTAAACATTGTAGGCATAGGGTTAATTAACCCCAAACACAGTGGAGTTAGCACCCGAAAAGCAGCTTGCCCCCAAGATGGAGCTGTTAGCTTCAATAAAGTATTAGATAAGCTGCATGTTGTGCTCAATGAAGCAGTCAATTTTGAAAATGACAAGAAATTATTTCTGAAGATGAGGTTTTTGACTAGAAAGATATAAGTACACAGAAATAATTACACCGTTGATACAATAATAATATAATCCGCCAATAGCCTTCTCACATTCATGATCTGAGTATATAGTGAATTAGACAGAAGTAAGAAAATAGTTACTTCTTCAAAGCTAATTCGAATTTGGATGGCTTAGGTGATTTGGGGTTAGGGGTTAGAGGATTAGGGGTTAGGGGTCAGGGGCTAGGGTTTAGGGGGTTAAATGGGTTAGGGTTTTATTGGTTTAGGGGGTTAAATTGGTTGGGGGTTGGGAATTAGTGTTTAAGGGGTTAGGGATTAAGTGTTAGAGGTTTAGGGTTTAGGGGGTTAAATGGGTTAGGAATTTATAGGTTTAAGGGCTTAGGGGATTTAGAAGTTAAGGATTTTATCTAGGGATTAGGGGTTAAGGGGTTATAGGTTTAGGCTTTAGGGGGGTTAAATGGGTTAGGGGATTTAGCAGTTAAATATTTTAGGGGTTAGAAGTTAGGGGCTAATGGGGTTAGGTTTTAGGGGGTGAGTTGGGTTAGGGCTCAGGAATTAGGGTTTAAGGGGTTAGGGTTAATGGTTTAATGGTTTAGGGTTTAAGGGTTTAGGGGTTAAGGATTTATAGGTTTAGGGTTTAGGGGGTTAAATGGGTTAGGGGTTTACTAGAGGTTTAGGGGGTTAAATGGGTTAGTGGTTAAGGGTTTAGAGGTTTATGGTTTAGGGGTTAAATGGGTTAGGGGTTTAGAGGTTTAGGGGGTTAAATGGGTTAGGGGTTAAGATGATAGTTTCACTGGCCTCTGTTTGTGAAAATTAGTTGCTTATTCTTTGTGTCTCAATGTAAAAATTTTGTAACTATTGTTGCTTGTTTCCATGTCTTCTTTATTTATTAAGAGATAGGACTTAAGAGAGAGGAACCAGTATCATAGAAGAAAGAATATGTGACCAAATTACTCAATATGGAGATGGGAGATACGGGCACCCTACCTACCTAATAAATGTCTAAACCAAATGTGGTGTAAACGTCTATAATGGTGGTCAATTATACGAGGAGAGGAATTTATGAGGAGGCACTGGATTTTAAGGTGGTCACAATTTAGCATTTTTGATATGACCACCCTCACACAACCCGACCCAACCCAACTTGACCCGCCCGAACGTGTTTCCTTGGGCAGCCTCATGACATGACATGACCTGACCAGACCCGACCCGACCCGGCCTGCCTGAACGTGTTTCCTTGGGTGCCCTTACAATATGGCACAACCCGACCTGACCCGACCCAAACGTGTTTCCCTGGGCGGCATCAGTACAAGACTCGACCCAACCCACCCGAACATGTAATTTCCCTGGGCGCCCTCATGACATAGCCCGACACGACCCAACCCGGTCAGACATGTTCCTTGGGCGCCCTCACATGACCCAACCTGACCCAACCCTCTCAAACATGTTTCCTTGGGCGCCCTCATGGTACAACACGACCCAACCCAACTCGACCCAAACACATTTCCTTGGGTGACATCACACGACCCAACCTGACTGGACCCACCTGAATGTCGAAGGCACGAGGGAGAAAATGACAAATGGGTCACATGAATGTGCATAAGGTACATGGGCGGTCACAACGTAGCATTTTTTATACGACCTCCTTCACACGATTTGACCTGAATGAGTTTCCTATGGTGCACCCCTCACACGGCAGGACCTAACTCGCCCGAACAAAGGGCACACAAGGGAGGAAATGGAAAATGGATCGCACAAATGTGCATAAGCAACATGGGTGGTCACAACTTAGAATTTTTGACATGACCACCCTCATACAACCCAACTCGACCTGACTCGACTCGCCCGAACGCGTTTCCTTGGGCGACCTCACACGACATGACCCGAACAGATCCAAATCGACCCGCCCAAATGTGTTTCCTTGGGCGGCCTCACACGGCATGACCTAACCCGACCCGACCCGACTCGACCCGCCCAAATGTGTTTCCTTGGGTGCCCTTAATTACAATATGGTACGAACCGACCTGACCTAACTCGAACTCATTTCCAACTAATTAGGCACCATCACATGACTCGACCCAACCCGTATGAATGTGTTTCCTTTGGCAGCCTCACATGACAAGACCCGATCACCAGACCCAACCCGACCTGCTCAAACGCATTTCCTTGAGCGCCTTCAGTACATGACTCAACCCGACCCATACAAACGTGTTTCCTTGGGCGGTCTCACACGACACAACTTGACCAGACTCAACTCGACCCGACCCGTATGAACGTGTTTCCTTGGGCAGCCTAACAGACACAACCCAACTAGACCCAACTCGACACACCCAAACGTGTTTCCTTGGGAAGCCTCACATGGCACGACCTGACCAGACCTGAAAGGGATATTTTAACAACTGAATGATGCCATAAGGGAGAAAATGGAAAACGGGCCACTTGAACGTGCACAAGGCACCCGGGCAGTCACAACTTAGCAAAAATGATACGGGCACCCTCGAATGAAACGGCCCAACCTGACCCAAATGTGCCCGGTCGGGCGACCTCACACGGCACAACATGGCATGCCTGACTGAATGATGCCTGAAGGGGGAAAACAGTAAACGGGCTACCCAAACATGCACAAGGAACCCGGGCGGTCACAACTTAGCAAAACTGATATAGGTGCCCTCGAACGAAACGGCCCGACCCGACCCAAACGCGCACGGTCGGGCGACCTCACACGATGCGACACGACGCGCCTGAATGAATGATGTCACAAGGGGGCAAACAGAAAATGGGCCACCCGAATGTGCACAAGGCATCCAAGCAGTCACAACTTAGCAAAAATGATACGGGTGCCCTCGAACGAAATGACCCAACCTAGACGTGCCCAGTCGAGCGACCTCACAGGGCGCGACATGGCACGCCTGACTGACTAATGCCACAAGGGACAAAATGGAAAATGGGCCACCCGAACGTGCACAAGGCACCCGGGCGGTTACAACTTAGCAAAACTGATACGGGCGCCCTCGAATGAAACGGCCCGACCCGACCCGAACGCGCTCAGTCGGACGACCTCACACGGCGCGACATGGCGCACACGACCGAACGATGCCACAAGGGAGAAAATGGTAAATGGGCCACCCGAACGTGCACAAGGCACCTGGGTGGTCACAACTTAGCAAAACTGATACGGGCACCCTCAAACGAAACGACCCGATCCTAACGCACCCGATCGAGTGACCTCACATGGTGTGACACGATCATCAAAAATAACTCATAAACCCTAAACCCTAAGATTGTTCCTAAACACTAACAACACTTGCCTCCTAAACGTGGAAATAATGACACTTGACACAACTGTCGCAATACCAACCCCTCTTCTAACTATCACAATACCAACAGTAATCTCTGTAACGTTGCAATACCGACGCTTTTCCCCAAACCCTCGCAATAGCGACACTTAGCTCTCTGTAACATCGCAATAGTGACACTTAGCTTCTGTAACATCGCAATACCGACTCTTTGCCCCAAACCATCACAATAGCAACACTTAGCTCTCTGTAATGTCGCAATAGTGACACTTAGCTCTCTGTAACGTCGCAATAGTGACACTTAGTTTTTGCAACGTCGCAATACCAATGCTTTTCCCCCAAGCATCGCAATAGCAACACTTAGCTCGAAGTGTTGCAAGATTGACACGTTTCTCCAATCCATCGCAATTCTGATGCTTTTCTACAAATGTCACAAGACCGACACTTACCTCTAAGTTTTGCAATACTGACACTTGTCTCCAAACATCAGTAAAGCGACAATTGTGGGTGGGATTTCAAAAATTGATAAAATTTGGGGAAATTTCTGACTTTTGGTCAAAAGTGTCGAAATTAAAGTGTCAGAATTTCCACCAAATGTACTAGTGAAGCTGACTTCGAGGTAATCGAAATTGTGGAAGATGCGGATCCCTACCCTACACTCCTAGGACTGGACTAGGCTATAGATATGGGGGGTGTTATCAATCTAAAAAAGCACAGCATGGTGTTTGAAAGTAACGGTACACACGTAATAGTACCACTGGATCCTGGTACTATTACATGATGAGGAGGAAGTAGATCACATTTATAAGTTGACGACGCAGGACGAAGACTAGATTAAACCCACGGCGGAAGGAGTGCTCTGCTGGGAAAATGATAGTGAATGTTTCTTCGACTCGGACGGGGAACTAGAGAATGGGCAAGGCCAGTTGCAGAAGGTTTTAGCGCTTCAATGTCTTTGGGTCACAAGGAGCTTCCGCTACATCTCCACCGAGGTAAGAGACCTGCCCTACCTTGGGGACTCGAGTGACATTAAGGAATTTTTATGCGCATTCGAAGCAGAAGTTCCCAAGGAATGCAGGCTAGGGGTCCTTCCACTAGCCCTACGCGGAGCACTTGTGAGTTGGTGGGATACACATGGGATGGTATTCCACAATTGGGAGGAATGTCGGGATAAGATGACCCTACGATTTGGAGCCCCATCTGGAAGACAGATCTAGAAATTCCTTGGGTCAGAAGACCCACATAGGTATTTTCTTTCTTGGGAAACACAATGGGCTAATAGGAACCTGTTGAAGCCCCGAAAATCGAGTCTACAACAAGGGGGATACCCACCCGGTCCGGACCTTGGTTAGCAGCTCCTTTTCCGTTTGGTGTAGTGGGTCTGACTGGGGATAATGGGACTAGTTTCCCAATATGTGTGTGTGTGTTTGAGAATTGATATTTCCTTTCTAAAAGAAAAAATTTCCTAAGTGAAATTATTTTATTCTATTTCTAATCTAATAACATGCAAATTGTATTCTAATTAAACAGAAATATCTAGTTCTAAACTAACCCAGGATGTAATCTTTCTATTATGTGATCTAAAAGGATTTCAAATAACAATTGGTAATAAAGATCATTCAACTGTTTTAAGAAAATAATTCAATAAAGATAAACCACTTCGTATAAAAAGTTAGACGAAACAGTAGTGAAAAACATATCACATAATAAGCTATTCATACATTAAGCATAAATAAATAGCTATCACCGTGCAAAAGTGCCAAATGATAACTCAAGCATTCAAGCATTGATATATAAATAACTGAACATACAGAAATAGTTAAGAGATAAAAGTACCATTTATAACTATTTCTACTCGTGAGCTTCAAGCAATAATGACTTATCTCTTCTTAATCCAACATCCACTAAGAGTACAGAAGTGCAACATCAGTAACAGATATTAAACACAAATATCAATAAATCCTGTTCCATTCATTCATCAAAACCTCCTCTGAGGGTGCAAAAGTGCATGTTCTGAGGACAAGTTTTTGATAAATTTCAGGACCCTTCTCTAAATGCATGAGAAGGGTTTAAATACTACTAACTAAATCTAAAAATAATTAATTACAAAAATGTAGGATACGATTTAAATGACTGTCCTCTTTTTAGGCAAAAATAAAGCAAAACTAATACTAAATCTAAAATTAAAACTTAACAACTAACTAATTGTGAATCTGTTCTTTGGAATTGCAAGCGTTCAGCATTGATCTAAGAAGAATAGGCTGGCCGACTTTAGACTTTAAATGTCCTGTGAAAATGAAATCGGCGAGAGTTGGCACCATCTTCTCGGTAGAATTAATGATGCACTTGAGAGTCATACACTGGCTGTGTGGTTTTACTAGAAATGCCCAGTAAGAATCCCAATTTAACTTTGTTAATCCTTTAATCAATTTTTCCTTTTCTTGGGCTTTTTGTTTCCAGTCTGTCTGCAGTTGTTGTGCTTTTGGTAGGTACCCTGGAGTAGTTTCAGAGATCAGATTTGCCTTTTGTAAATTTTCATTGATACAATCAATAATATTGCTGGCTGCTATGGCTGCTTCTTCTGCCGCTTGCTCTGCCTTCCTGATCTGTGCATCTCAATTATTAAAAAGTATTTCTTTGTGATTTTCATTGATTATAGGTGCATCTGCTCTTTTCCCCTCCTCTGTATTTTTCCAAGCCAAATAGTCAGTAACTCTTTTATCAGTTAAATCATAATCATGTCGTAAGTCTAAGACATGATTAGTGATTTTATCACTTTCTTCACAATAAGAGTTCCATTCTAATATTCTTTGACATAACATTTCTTGTTGTTGCAGTAGTTGGTAATTTAAGGAAATAGACTCTGTGATAAACTCTGTGAGCTTGGGATCATCTTTGTGCATCTCTAGCATAACCTGTAGTTGTTTCTCTTTTTCGGCCAAACTGTTCTGATATTTAATCTGCATTTGTTGAAAATCTTGCTGTAATTTTTCAAGTTGTTTCTGAGCTTCACTGTTAGCATTGGCTTTTTGTAGTTGTTGTTGCAAGACCTGTACCTGATATTCTTTCTCATTCAATAATTTTCGTACCTAAGATGCTTTGTCAATGGCTGTAGAGGCATAAGCTCCTGTAATCTGAGATAATTTAGTGAGATTTTCAGTTGGATCAGTATTAGGATCTTGTCATATAACATCTAGGTGTTCTGCATCATGAGAGGGCACATTTTCTAATTTCCCTTTCTTCCTTTGTCTTCTTACCACTGCCTTGTGTTGTGGACTATAGAACACATCAAGAGGAGGAATTTCCTCTATCTTGAGCATGAGTTCAGAGGATGGGGTTATGGGAATATGTTCTGTTTCTGAGACATTGGTAGTTACTCCTATGACTATATTTATTGTTGTCTATACATTTCTCATAGGTGTCAGTGTGTTTTGTGCTTCAATATTAATCAAATCATTGAATGTTTCCCATTCCTTATCTAATTGAGTTCTGACTGATGATTGTTTTACAACGAGAGGGGGAAGATTTAACTGTGGAGAGGTTGAAATCTGTTGTTGTGAGAGCTCTTTAGATTGGGCAGTATCCCTTACTGAACCTTCGCTTTTTGAGTGTTCAGAGGTTTCTCTTCTAGACTTTGACTTAGACCTATTTGTTTCTGAATTTCTACTGAGACTGATACTAGGAGTTGGTTCCCTTACGGGTTCCAAGCGTAATTTATCCAAAGGGATAGTAGTTAACCTCCTTTCTCTGTACATTTTGAATTCTTGAAACTCTGTCGGAGGAAACCGTATTTGAGCTGAATGTAGAATATCTTTAAATGTGCCTTTTTCTTGGAACATGTCATCAAAAATATCATCTTCTTTAGAAAATACTCTTACCTTGACTGCAGTAGTGAAATTTTTAACAATATCATAGGGGTCGAATGATATTCTTGGAAACTTGAACAAATGTAAACATGTAATGTTGTTTACTTCTTTAAATGCATGACCAACATCAAATAATGAAAAGGCCCCACAGGCCACAGGAAATTGTGGCCATATGGCCTTATTTTTATCCTTCAAATCTTTAGTCAAACCTCCTTCTCCGCAGGTTTGATAAGCAATTTCTAGGGCAATGAGTTTATCAGGAACATACAATGGTAGAACGTGAGGGGAAGCAAAACTTCCAAAAACCCTAACATATGTAAACAATTCTTCTCCAAACCATCTCGCAACAGGTAGGATGTCTACCTGTGCTTCAGGAGAAAACCTTGGAGCATCTTTATCATACAATATTCTCTACAAGGGCAACATGATGCCATGACAAATCTTGTAAAAATAGGGAATGAACTCTGAATCCCATAATTCTCTATGATAAACATGAATGGGTAGGGGATCTTGATTTGTCCATTTCCAACTTATTAACGGAAACTTAGAAACATAACAGATTGAATCCATCACATAAGCAGATAAATAAAAAGGAGGATAAATCCTCTGAGAGATAGTCTGTTTAGACCGGTAATTCAAAATAGCCGTGGCTAAGTTGTCAGATAATATTTTAGCCCAATCCACGATAGTAGCATTAACATCAGCATTTAATAACGGAAGCCATTCAGGTGAAAAATTATTAATTTCTGGCTTTCCAAAAATACGACAGAGCATAGCAGCAGCAAAACAATATGTAGAAGTGAGAGAACCAGTACTGTACATACCGTGTTTATATTTCTTCAGTGGTTTGTCTCTCCTAGACCAATCCTTGGTGCATTCTACCAGGTTTTCATTTTCTTTGGCAAACTTCTCCATGAACTGTTTGTTATAAGTTGTCTGTGGCTCCGGCAAGTGATACATAAGTTTCAAATCTTGTGGAGTAAATGAGCCAATGAGGTCTTGACCCTGAGTCTTAAACTGTCTGTTCGTAATATCAATGCTATCCAGCACACATTTAATCATGCCTGTGTATGGAAGAATTCTAGGTCTCGCTGCTACTTGGTGCAAGAATGAACAAGCTAGCTCTGTAAGAGATGCTTCAGAAGACACATGTGAGCCTGCAGTATGTAGAAATTTGCTGAATAATGATTAATTATCCATCGAGACTATCCTGGTCACATACTATTTGAACTTCATACACAACACATAATCTCTTCCACTCAGATCAACTCAGATCATCAAACATGCAGAAATAAAATCAAGCGATAACACATCAAATCATCATACACATTAACACAGTATGTATGGGGAAAGCTTATAGCTGAAAACCCCACAGCTATTGTGTATATTATAATGGAGAAATCATGTAACAAACTCAGTACAATACTCCTCACAAGTACTCGGTACTATCTCATGAAGTTACACACAATCTAGCTCAGTTTTGAACAGGTTACTGGTTCAAAACTCACTGCCAATTGCCTTGCCTCTATTGCGTGTTTCAATGCTATGGGATGGCCTCTTTATATAGATAAACCACCAGCTTGAACTGCGCAATCCTCATGGGCTTACTCCACCTATCTGTGTGTTGCAAATAGCAACAGTATAGTCACAACTGATAGCTAACTCCACCCTTTCATCTGCCTCTTTCACTGGTCTCCACTGAACTGATCATGCACTGTAGTGAACTGATGTGTTCTTGAGTTGAATAATGAGTTACTAATTAATGAATTAAATAATATTTAATTCACTCCACTCATAACTAATTGATTAGCTAATTAAACTAATCTCCACTAGTTCAACTAAAATAAACAGAACACAACTCCACTATCTGTCTCATTAACTCCTCCAAACTTCTGCCACTGAAGTCCAACTGAAGTCAACCATGCATGAGCTCAATACCCCATAAGAAAAGCATATTTCCTTCTGGCAGTTGCATGTGCCACATCCATAGCTCAAACTGAAGTGCTCCAAGAGAGTAAACTGCTGTTTAGAGTCCAAATATTATTAAGGGTAAGTAATATTTGACTTCCCTATTTTTAGGAGAGGCAGTCTAAAAATAGCCTTCGACCTCTTTTGACCTAAAAATAGAGTCTCATCTATTTTTACCAACATGACCAATGCTCCAAGAATCTCAAATTGGAATCCCCGAACCATGCTCCATATGTCTAAAAATAGACATAGTCTAAAAATAGACTTTGCGCCAGAATTCGCCTGCGGGCCCACTTAGTGAAGGCGACTTCATTTCACTAAGCTCCATCATCTTGCTACATTCTCAACACTCCCTCTCAGCAAGATATGGATTATCTGCAACCCCTATCCTGCCTTTGTGGAATTCGAACTTGCTCCTGGTGAGCGCCTTCGTCAGGATGTCAGCATCCTAATCCTCCGTGGGAACATATGAAAGCATCATGATTCTCCGCTGAACACAATCTCTGATATGATGGTACCTGATGTCGATATGTTTGGACCTATCATGAAATACTAGATTAGCCGAGAGCTTGATGCAGCTCTGGTTATCACAGTAGATCACTGTAGGCTCCAAATGCAACCTGAACAAACCTGTGAGGATCTTCCTCATCCAAATAGCCTCACATGCAGCCAAGCTTGCTGCCATGTACTCGGCCTCTGCTGAACTGAGTGCCACGGATCTCTGCTTCCTGCTGTACCAGGAAACTGCTGTCGACCCAATGTTGAAAACTCCTCCAGAAGTGCTCTTCCGGTCCGTTGGACTCCCTGCCCAATCTGCATCAGTGAAGCCAGAAAGCTTCGCTCCATCCTCCTGTCTATACCATAGACCATATCCCGATGTGCCTCTAATATAGCGCAATACATGCTTGCCTGCCTTCCAAAAGAGCTTGGTAGGCTTAACCATAGCTTGCGAAAGCTGGTTAACTGCATAGCATATATCGGGTCGTGTATTGACCGGATACATAAGCGACCCCACCAACTGTCGATAGACAGTGGCATCCACTACCTCCGCTGAAGTAGCATCCTCCTTCCTCCAACCACCAGGAAGAGGAGTGTCAACAGGCTTGCAGCCTTGCATGTTGAACCTCTCCAGAATCTCACGAGCATACTTGCCCTGAGAAACAAACAGTCCTCCGCTGCGCTGCCAAATCTCCAATCCCAGGAAATAATGAAGGATGCCCAAGTCCTTCATCTCAAACTCTCGTGAAAGATCCTCCTTGCATGAAAGTATCAACTGCTCATCGCCAGTCAAAATCAGATCATCTACATACAGTACGATGATCAACAGCTTCCCCTCCACCACAATCTAGTACAGGTTTGGATCCGCCTCACTCTTGGAGAATCCAAGCCCAGTGAAGTAGCTGTCTATCCGAGTGTACCAAGCACGAGGTGCTTGCTTCAGCCCGTACAATGCTCTCTTGAGCCGGCACACATGCGACTCACTGCTGAAGATCTCAAAACCTTCAGGCTGCTCTATGTACACCTCCTCCTCAATAACTCCATTGAAGAATGCAGTCTTCACATCCATCTGATGAATGTGCCACCCCATCTGCGCTGAGAGAGCAAGGATCGTCCGTATGGAAGAGTACCTTGTGACAGGTGCAAAGGTATCCTCATAATCGATCCCCTCAATCTGTGAAAAGCCACGGGTGACAAATCTCGCCTTGTACTTCTCCAGACTCCCGTTAGCCGCCTACTTCACTTTTTAGATCCATCGCGAACCCACCACTGATTTCCCAACCGGTCTTGGGACAATCTCCCATGCACTGTTCCTGATGATCGAATCATAATCTTCGATCATGGCATCAATCCATGCGGGTTCCTCCACAGCTTCCTCAAAAGAGGATGGCTTCGTCACAACACATTGACTCACAAGAGCCATGTATCCAGTGTACCGATCCGGTGACTGTCTCTGTCTGCGCTGTGCTGTAGGTGGTCCTACAACCTTCTCTGCATCCCGAGCCAGTCGCTCAGCTTCTGTAGTGCGCATGCGCCCTCTGATGGTTGGCGCTGCCTGGGTGGTTTCTTCCACATCCTGAACCTCCTCTTGTGGCTGATCCACATCCGGAAGCTCCTCCTTAGGAACTAACAACTCCTCATCTGCATGCAAGTGTAGCTCCCTCTCAAGCGAACACTGCATGGCTTTCTCCTCCTGAAATTTTATATCCCGTCGCACAACAGTCTTGCGACTGTCTGACAAATACACCCGATAGTTGTGAGGTGTATCAGTGTATCCCACAAATATTCCAACCTCAGCAGTTGGATCCAGCTTCCTTCTCGCATCCTTCGTCACATGCATGTAGACAGGAGAACCAAAAATCCGCAAATGGGAAATATCGGGCCTCTTGCCAGAATAAGCCTCCTCCAGTGTACTCATGCCAAGAACCTTGTGAGGACAACGGTTCGGCACATATACTGCTGTATTGCATGCCTCAGCCCACAAGTGAAGGGGTAGGCCCTGATCATGCAACATCGCCCGTGCAGCACCCACGATCGTTCTGTTCTTCCGCTCAGCCACCCCGTTCTGCTGTGGGTTATGGTGTACGATGAGCTCTCTCCGAATCCCTTCTGTGCTGCAGAACTCCTTGAATTCAGCCGAGATGAATTCACCACCGTTATCACTCCTTAGAGCAATCACCTTCTTCCTCGACTCCTTCTCGACCAGTGCTTTAAACTCACAGAACTTCGCGAATGTATCGCTCTTCTTCTGCATGAAGAAGATCCAGCACTTTCGAGAGAAATCATCAACAAAAATCACATAATACTTGTGCTTTGTTGTCGAAGCAACTGAGAAAGGACCACACACGTCTGTGTGAACTCTCTCAAGGATCTTCGTGGCGCGACTATCCTTCTCGTGAAAGGTGGCTTTCACATACTTCCCCAAAGTACACCCCTTGCACTGATCTGACTGCGCAAGGGTGCCCTTAGGAAGTCCAGTAGAAATCTGCTGTAGAATCTTCAAAGCTCCATGGTGAAGGTGGCCCAATCTCCTGTGCCACAGTTCGCCCTCATCATCCCGGCTCACCACTTCTCCCGCCTTGCATGCCATAGCTGCGCAGTCATCTACCTGCAACTGATAAAGGTTCTGAGTTCGAACCCCTATCTTCGGGGTCTCTCCAGTAGTCTTACTACGCAGGAAGGCTTTTCCTTCGCTGAAGACCACATCATACCCCTTATCCTCCAACATCGCTACTGAAATCAGGTTCTTCTTCAATCCAAGTACATGCATGACATCCTTTAAGACAAAGGGTTTACCAGACTCCCTCTGAAAGGATACGGTACCGATACCAGTCGCACTGTATCTACCGTCATCGCCCATCTCGATGTGCATACCCAAATCCTTGTCCTCCAGATCTGAGAACAACTCCCGATCTCGCGTCATATGAAATGACGCACCGCTGTCCAAGAACCACACCGATCCCAGCATACTTGAAACTAAGCATGCAATCAGTGAAACTTTGACAGCCACCCCCACACTTCCCGGCTCATCTCTGCACTGAGTGAACTTCGTGAGGTATTTGGTGATACTGTCGCCCTTCTCCATCTTGATGTTCCTGAGCTTATCTTTGAGCGCCAGCTTCCTTTGGTCACTCTTACTCTGGAATGGATCCTTCAAAGCTTTCCACATTAAATATGGAGTAGCCTTTCCATGCAAGCTGGATACAATATGATCCTTGACGCCCTGCAACAGGATCCTTCGACACTTCGCCATCTTCTTTTTCCATGCATCGACTTCAGCAGGATCAGTGGGCTTTTGGACATCCGTATCTACGAACTCCTTGAGACCATTATCTTCTAATACTGCTTCCATGTGATCCTTCCATGAAACATAATTCGAACTGCCTTCAAGAGAATATTCGAGTCGCAAACCGTTGAAAGACATTTTCAACACAGGCACCAAGAAAACAAAACTGCTGCAAAATTTCGAATTCCACCTCAAAGCTCAGCCGCTCTAGATCGTGAGAACAAATTATTTCTAGCACAGAGATCGACTGCAAGGGGAATTTACCAGACCTTTCACTTTTCGAAAAGAAAGATGAATCGGAGGCTACCCAGCCGCATCTGAGACTCTGTCTACTGAAATAAGTTTGTAATCACTGTGATGATCAATCTCTGCTTCAATAGCTCCGATACCATGTAGAAATTTTCTAAATAATGATTAATTATCCACCGAGACTATCCTGATCACATAAAATTCGAATTTATATGCAACACATAATATCTTCCACTCAGATCATCACACATGTGGAATTCAAACAAGCGATAGCACATCAAATCATCATACACATTAACACAGTATGTATGGGGAAAGCTTATAGTTGAAAACCCCGCAGCTATTGTGTATATTATAATGGAGAAATCAAGTAACTAAATCAGTACAATACTCCTCACAAGTACTCAGTACTATCTCATGAAGTTACACACAAACTAGCTTGGTTTGAACATATTACTGGTTCAAAACTCACCACTAATTGCCTTGCCTCTATTGCGTGTTTCAATGCTATGGGATGGCCTCTTTATATAGATAAACCACCAGCCTGAACTACGCAATCCTCATGGGCTTACTCCTCCTATCCGTGTGTTGCAAATAGCAACAGTATAGTCACAACTGATAGCTAACTCCACCCTTTCATCTACCTCTTTCACTGGTCTCCACTGAACTGATCATGCACTGTAATGAACTGATGTGTTCTTGAGTTGAATAATGAGTTACTAATTAATGAATTAAATAATATTTAATTCACTCCACTCATAACTAATTGATTAGCTAATTAAACTAATCTCAACTAGTTCAACTAAAATAAAAATAACACAACTCCACTAGCTGTCTCATTAACTCCTCCAAACTTCTGCCACTGAAGTCCAACTAAAGTCAACCATGCAAGATGCCATCAAACCCTTGGGAACCACGTGATTCCTCTGTCAGTTTCATGAGCCACCTCCATGACTCAAACTGAAGTTCTCCAAGAGAATAAACTGCTGTTTATAGTTCAAATATTATTAAGGGTAAATAATATTTGACTTCCATATTTTTAGGAGAGGCAGTCTAAAAATAGCCTTCGACCTCTTCGACCTAAAAAATAGAGTCTCATCTATTTTTACCAACATGACCAATGCTCCAAGAATCTCAAACTGGAATCCCCAAACCATGCTCCATCTGTCTAAAAATAGACATAGTCGAAAAATAGACTTTGCGCCAGAATTCGCCTGCGGGCCCACTTGGTGAAGGCGACTTCATTTCACCAAGCTCCATCATCTTGCTGCATTCTCAACACAGTAGTCATAAACTCCATTACTCTGGGGTTCTCTTCTTCAAATATATTATACATGCCCTCCCAAGTAGTGATACCAGCGTCTTTGTTGCAGGCGATGTCTATGTACAAGGACGTCATTTCTTTATCTTCAGAACTTAGAGCTTTGTCTTTCTTTCCCATAATACTCTGAATACTGATTTGTATAGTTCTCTGTTCTTCGCTCCTGCATTTTACGAATTAAGTGAGAATAATGATATGAAAAAGGTGACGAGAAAGTTTTAAATGCTGAAGATGTATAAAATATACCACCTTACGTGAAATAACCCTTTGATCAGAACAAAACCATTTCTCATTAATGAATGACAACCAATTCATTAATTTAACATTAAAGCACATAACAGGGTCTCGATTTATGAAAATATTTCTTCGTGTAATGAGCCTTTAAAGATTTGTGATAAGGCGATCTGTGATTTGCTTCGCAATATCGCAAAATCGAAATCTCATGGAATCAAAATAGCGCAATATTATAACATCACGAAATCTCTATATCGCAATATCGCAAGATCGTAAGACATAACATATGACACACATCCGTTAACATATTTTCTGCGACATGCGATTTGCGATATATGCTATCGTACATCGGTGATTTGAAGTTTTCATCCTAAGATATAACATTTTAAGCATGCGATGCGATGAATATTCCTTTAGCACATAGTTTTGCATCACGATATCGCAATTTTTATAATTCTACTTATAAAGAGGCGTTCATTACCTTTTTGTGATGCTATATTCCTCAAAGAATGATTATATTCTAAACTATCATAAAACTTAAGTTTTTTTAGATTTTTCAAGGAATTTTCTCCTAAGTTTATGATAGTAAGTTTTATTGGAACAAGGAAAACAAGCACTAATTGATTTTTTAGATTTTTTGACTAAGGGTCCCCACTTATTTAGTATTATCACTAATACTAAATAAGAAGGGGGGTTGTTGCTGGCCACAAAAATTGGCGATTCACTCGGAAGAACCAGTTATCTCTGCTTTTTCTTTTGAATTTTCTAAACTTTCAAAATAGAAAATTTTCCAGAAAATCCAACTTTATTATAAAAAGACAAAGTATATTATGCTTCTATCTATCAATGATATTTCGTTTATTCTATATTCAACTTTGACTATTTAATTCTTCAAGATAGTCCTTGTATCTATATCAGTCATTACTTAGTTTATAAAGATAAAAACAAAGGCTTCTCTGTAAATCAGTTTTAAATATGCTCATTTGTCATAGGTAGAGCCTCTGCTACCAGCAGGCATTTATAGCCTCGACAGGGTTACCTATTATCCATCAATGATCATGTGTCCCACTTAGAGAAATATACAATTTTCAAAGAGAAATCCATATTCACACTTATTGCATTTCATTTTTCTTTTTAATCCTTAAAGAACAATGTCTTGTTTTGGTAGCCAATTTATGACAGTGCCTTTCACTTGATTTATAACTTTGCTAAACAAGCTGGCTCATGATGAGACCCCTTGTCTTTTGATTGCAACAATCTTGAGTCATTGCCTTGTTGTGGTATGCAGTATTGGCAAAGTCAGCAAGCTATAATATCTATGATCATGATAATTCGGCTCGTGATGAGACCTCTTACTCTTTAAGTTAAAATTATATCATTGGATTATTCCCTGAACGTTGTAATTTCCTAGGTGGGGAGGAAGTCATTGTTTTCTTAAGATAGCTCTAGACGACAATGGTAGAGTTTTTTGGAAAGAAATTTTCCACAGAGAATCTTTGTTTTGTTATTGATACCTCTCATTAGACTAACATAAAACAATTTCCCACTAAAAGTTGCTTTTTATCAAAATTTTCAAAGTTGAAACTAGTATCATTTCTAGGCCTAAAGCTTTTAACTGTATCTTTGAATAATAATGATAATTTTTCTAGAATAATTCTATTTATAAAAGTGAAAAACAAAAATCAAAAAGAGAATTTGTGTCTTTTTCATGAATTTCCAAATGTAACCATTTACAACCGGTTTTATTATGACAGTAAAGAAAAATAATATACAAAATAGACGAGTGATCTTCTATGGAAAATATTTTTTGAGGATCTGTCCATTAACAGGTAAAGACTCTCTTTTTCCTGTTAAATCCTGTAACATAGAAGTAGATGGACCTATGATCTCTGTAATTTGGAAAGGACCAAGCCACATTCGTTGAAATTTTTTATGTTTCCCTTTTTCCTCATGAGCCTTGTCCCATTTTAAAACTAGATCTCCCATCTGAAAGTCCTTTCTAGATGTCATGTTTGAATCAAAAGAAGCTTTAACTAACGCTTGGTGATGAGCATGAGTTATTTTGGCCTTTTCTCGTTGTTCTTATAGCTTAATTATTTCCATCTGCCTTAGTTGTAAGGAAGAATTTGGTGCTTCATAAATATATTGAACTAAGGCTAAAGAAGGAATTGCTAGATGAGTTGGCAGAACCACTTCTTTCCCATAAACTAAATTAAAGGGAGAAGTGCCAATGGAGGCCTTTTGCGTTATTCGATCTGCCCATAAAACATATATTAAAGACTTATGCCAATTTTTATGATTTTGATCAATGGTTCGCTTAATGATTATGATTAAGTTTTTATTTGTGGATTCAACTAAACCATTTCCCTGTGGGTAATAATTGGCAGAGTATTTAAGTTTTAAACATCTCTTGAGTGCAAATTCAATTATAGCATTACCAGAAAAATATGATTCATTATCAAAAATTAAAGCAGAAGGTAAACCAAACCTGGTGATTATGAACTGATCTATGAACTCGATGATATGATCGGCATTAGCAGTCTTGAGAGGAACTGCTTCTACCCATTTAGTAAAACAATCAGTTGCTGTAATGATATACCTATGTTGCTTAGAAGAGTGAGGAACGATCTCACCTATTATATCCAATCCCCATTGATCAAAAGGTTGTTCAATGTTAATTGGTTTTAATGGAAATGATGGTTTCTTTTGTCTTCCAGCAGTGGTTTGACAAACTTGACATTTCCTTATGTAGCTATGTGAGTCCTTGAATAGTGTGGGCCAGTAATAGCCTGCATGAAGGATTTTATGTGCAGTAGTATCTCCAGCATAATGTCCACCTGCTGGCCCATCGTGAAGTTCCTGCAAGACTTTTTCAGCTTCAGATTTCTCAAGACATCTAAGAAGAACAAAATCATAATTCATTCTAAAAAGAACATCATTTACAAGCTGATATTGTTTATCCTTTAACCTCAAAGCTCTTTTCTTGGTGTAATAGAGATTTGGAGGAGCATATCCATTCTTTAGATAAAAAATGATATCAGCATATAATGATTCAACATCGTTTAGGCTTACCTCATACATTTGTATCTCCGCAGATGGTTTTTCAGAAATAAGCGATGCTCTTGCTAGTATTTTGAAAAATCCTTGACCTCTTACAATACTTGCTGGTTTGATTTCTACATCATATTCTTGTAAGGAAGTAATCCAATTGGCTCTTTTCTCACCCACATATTTCTGAACTAAAAGATTTCTTACCGCTGGAAATGGTACTATGAATTTTGTATGGGTTTTAAGTAGAAAGGGTCTGAAATATTTAATTTCTTTAAAAACAGCATAAGCTTGTTTCTCTACATCTGAATAACTCAACTCAGCCCCCTGTAAATTTGAACTGAAAAAAGAAATTGGGGCTTCTGCCTTGTTTTGATTTGCTTGAGTGAGTATTGCAACATATGATTTATCAGAGGAAAATGTATACAAAATAAAAGGATCGGAAAAATTTGGAGTTGCTAAAGATGGAGCATTAAAAATTGCTTGTTTGATCAGATTGAATGTTTCATATTCGTTTTGGCCCCATTTGAAATTTGAATTCTTTTTAATCATTGCTTGTAAAGAAGATACAATTATTGAAAAATCTGGTACAAATCTCTTTACAAAATTAATCTGGCCGAGGAAAGATTGCATAGCTTTCTTGTTGTGAGGTAAGGGTATTTTAGAAAATCTCCTTGATTCTATCAGGATCAATATGAATTCCAGATTTTGATACTATGAATCCAAGAATTTTTTCTTCACTTAATGCAAAAAAGGATTTTTTGGGATTAAGTGAAATTCCATACCTTTGACAATGTTGAAAGATATGTTTTAAATCTTTAAGATGATTACTTCATTTCTTGGAATATACAGTTATATCATCCAAGTAGATTACCACTGATTTTTTAACTAATCCCTTGAAAGCGATGTCCATGGCTCTCTGAAATGTTGCACCAGCATTGATCAGACCAAAAGGCATCTTTTGATATGCATAAGTTCCCCATTTGGTTCTGAATGTGGTTTTCAATTGGTCATCAGGATGAACCAACACTTGGTTGTAGCCAGAGAAACCATCTAAGAAAGACATTAATTCTGATCCTGCAACTGCCTGCAATATTTTCTCCATAGGAGGCAAAGGAAAATTATCTTTTTGGAAAGCTTCGTTAAGATTTCGAAAGTCAATGAAAATTCTAATGTCCCCGTTCTTATTTCTAACAGGAACCATATTGGAAACCCATTTAGAATGTTGAACAGGAAAAATAATCTTGGTTGTCAATAACTTATTGAGTTCAGATTTGATTTGATTTTCTAGATTGGGATGGATCTTTCTCAACTTTTGTTGGACATGTTTTTCGTCATTTATCATTGGGATAGTATGTTGGATGATATAAGTGTCATAAGTTTTGAGTTCATCATAGTTCCAAGAAAAGACACTTTTTTATTGTTTCAAAAGACGAACATACATTAATTTTTCTTCAGGAGCTAGGCCGAGGCCTAGGTTGATATTCTGTGGTTTGGTATCAGTTCCTAGATTTACTAATTCATAATTAAAAGTTGAAATTTGCAATTTTGAATTGGTAGATATTTTGAATCAATCTTTCAAATCATAAAGGTCTTCTAACTTGACTACTGACTTTGGCATAACATTATTAGTGCTATCTTGTTGCAATTGTCTGTCATGTTGGTCTTCATCAATTATCTGATTGGTGTAAGATCCTTCAGATGTGAGGAAGCTTACAATATCAGGATCATCGTTGAAAATCCTCCAATTGGTAATGTTATCAGGGATCGAGGGTCTAAATATTAATTCGATTGAAAATCGATCAGGGCTATAGTCTTTTGCAGGAATGAGCTTGGAGGCTACATTAGCTAGGAGGTCTGCACTAGCATTCTGGATTCTGGGAATTGATGAAATATTAAATGCTATAAAGTGTTCAGTCAAATCTTGAACTAAAGATTGATAATGATTTAAATGACCTGATAAAAAATGTATAGTATTGCGTACCTGTTTGATTACAATTTTAGAATCTCCGAAAACTTGTAAATATTTTATGTCTAATCCGATTGCTTTGCATAATCCTTGGAATAAAGCCTCGTATTCTACGGTATTATTGGTGCAATCGAACTCGAGTCTACAAGTTAGCATACTTTTGTTTCCTTCTGGACTAACCAATACACATCCAGCTCCTGCTCCTTCATTAGACTTAGAACCATCAAAAAATAACTTCAAAAATAAAGATTTATTTACAGGAGTATCTACAAAATTAATGCATTTAGAACTATCTGTTTGAGAAAAATTTTCTACTTGAGATAAAATAGAATGTTCTAAGTAAGGTGAAGTATGAGCATTGAAATTTCCTAAGAAAGAATCAACTGAATAATTGCCAATGATATTATTTCTGTATGCAACCGGTTCATTTTCTCCTTCCAATTATGCTACTATATACTTCTGATGTTTTTCATGCTCAATCTTTATCTGATTTGGTTTACCATTTTAAGGAAGCCACATGTGTGACCAATCAGTTGCAAAGTATCCATGAAGTTTTTCTAACCAATCTCTGCTAAGAATTAAGCCATAAAATTCTGGAATATCTGCAACTAAAATATCAATAACTTGACATACCTTTGGATTAGATGACAGTATTATGGTAACCTGA
The DNA here is from genome assembly GCA_034641835.2 of Pinus albicaulis. Lineage (NCBI taxonomy): Eukaryota > Viridiplantae > Streptophyta > Pinopsida > Pinales > Pinaceae > Pinus > Pinus albicaulis. The sequence continues at coordinate 710,290,884 of CM076569.1, forward strand.
TTTAATTCGCCAATCACTTCAACTTGCAATCGATCTAGCTGGACTATGCGCACAGCAGATTTTTGTGGTTGAATATTCAATTTTGCACATATTGATTTTGGTAGAATATTAGATGAAGCTCTAGAATCCACTAAACAATTATGCAATTTTTTATTGAAAAATTCATAAGTAAGAAGAAATGGAGGAGTATGAGATCTCGACCTTCCTCCAATTAAAGCGATATTTTCTAGATCAACTTTACTGATCGCATTAGTTGGAGGTCTTCCCATCTCGTTGGAAGCTTGAGAAATTACAGGATCGGGCAAAGGTTTTTCTAGTACAGCATGTAATTCTTTCAAACGTACCTTTTGCTGATGTTTTAACTTGTTCAATTCATAAAAAGTGATGTTAGCCCTAGTCTTCTTCATGTCTTCTATGATATTATATTCCATTTCATCCGAAATGATCAGTTTTTTTGATGGAGTTGATCAATCTGTTTGGACTGGGCTAGTTTGAGTTGCTTTGGATGTTGTTTTCTTAGCTGCAACTTTATCCTTAGTCATTGAGCTTGCGCTCTTTGGCTTAGGAATAGGTTGAGGAGGATCAAGTTGATTTCTACTTCGAGTGCTAACCAGGGATGCTTCTTGATCTTCCTCATCTGGGAGGATGAAATCTCACATACCTTGTACTTCTACAACTTCTTCTTCATCGGTAGTTTCTTCAGTAACAACCTCCTCTTCTTCTTCTTCTGATTCACCATTAGTAATAGCATTTGGTGGCTTTGAATCAGTTGAAGGGTTTCTTCTAAAAGGCTTGAAAGACTTTTTAGAAGATGTTTCTGCCACTTGTTTCTTAATGTCAACCATTTCGTTGGACATGGTTTTCAAAACTTTCTTCAATCCTTCTAAATTGAATGGATCTTTCGGTTTTTTTTTCTTGGGCTCTTCCTTAAAAGTAACCTTCTTGGATTTTCGTTCCTCTATCGTATTTTTCTTTTCTAGAGCAATAATACGTTTCTCTGCTGCTATTGCTTCCTTCATATTATCTGCTAAAGTTGTTTTGTTAGCCCTATCAACGAATATTTCTATATTTGATGGTAAAGCAGAGATATACCATTCACTTCGCACTTCTTCACTAGGCTTGGAAGCAGTAGGAATTTTATTTAAAAATTTATTGAAACGTGAATTAAAATCCTTGATAGTCTCTTTTGACTCAACTCTAAGATTAGACAAGTCATTGATTAGTGTTGCTATAGACCTGTCATCACCAAACTTAGTCAAAAATTGATCTTGAAAGATATCCCAACTAGTGATAGATCCAGATGGTAATGAGAAATACCATGATCCGGCTGCTCCTTGAAGAGTATAGGGAAAAATTCGGACAACAACATCTTCATTAATAACTCCATTGAGATTTATGGACAACATAAAATTATTTATATGTTCTTCTGCTAGCATGCCTGCTTCAGGATTAAACTTAGGAAGCCATTTTTCAGGATGGGTCAGTAATTGACTCAAGGGTGCAGGCATTAAGACTGCCCCTGGGTTATTCCATGGAATTTGGGCCATTGATGAACTAATAACAGAGGAAAGTATAGAAGATGATCCTTGTGATTGGGAAGATGAGGATATTACGATTACAGATGTTTGAGAAGGAGATGTGGAAGTTTCGGTAGACTGACGGGAAATAGTCTGAAGTGGAGGGGTGGATGGTTGACTTCGTGGTGAAGAGGTTGAGATGGATGATGATGATGAAGAGTCTCGCTATCAAACCCTTTAGGTGATTTCCTTGCTTTCTTCCTTGTAGGTAGAGGTAACTCACTTGGCTGAATGCCAAGTTTTTCGCACTATAATCTGGTAAGAGGATGAGCAGGATTATATTGCGAAGTCACATTGCCTTGAGATTTATTAGATCTTTGAGGTGATATTGAAAATCGTTGAAGTTTATGAATCAAAGATTCAACTTCAGGAGGTTCAATAGCAGATTATTCTGAAAAGTCAGGGTTTGTGGCAGTGGCTGTTGTTCTCTCAACTTTTGGCTCTAGATTTAAAAATTCTATGTGCGATGGAGAATTCGGGGGAGATGGTGAGGGTGATTTACTCTCATAATGGTATTTAGATTTTGATTTACTTTCCATTCACAGTTCGGGGCCCTCCTTCTAGCACCAAATATGTTGAAGCCCCGAAAATCGGGTCTACAACAAGGGGGATACCCACCCGGTCCGGACCTTGGTTAGCAGCTCCTTTTCCATTTGGTGTAGTGGGTCCAACTAGGGATAATGGGACCAGTTTCCCAATATGTGTGTGTGTGTGTTTGAGAATTGATATTTCCTTTCTAAAAGAAAAAATTTCCTAAGTGAAATTCTTTTATTCTATTTCTAATCTAATAACATGCAAATTGTATTCTAATTAAACAAAAATATCTAATTCTAAACTAACCTGGGATGTAATCTTTCTATTATGTGATCTAAAAGGATTTCAAATAACAATTGGTAATAAAGATCATTCGACTGTTTTAAGAAAAGAATTCAATAAAGATAAACCACTTCGTATAAAAAGTTATACGAAACAGTAGTGAAAAACATATCACATAATATGCTATTCATACATTAAGCATAAATAAATAGCTATCACCATACAAAAGTTCCAAATGATAACTCAAGCATTCAAGCATTGATATATAAATAACTGAACATAAATATCACTTTAACACAGAAGCAGAAATAGTTAAGAGATAAAAGTACCATTTATAACTAGTTCTACTCATGAGCTTAAAGCAATAATGACTTATCTCTTCTTAATCCAACATCCACTAAGAGTACAAAATTGCAACATCAGTAGCAGATATTAAACATAGATATCAATAAATCTTGTTCCATTAATTCATCAAAACCTCCTCTGAGGGTGCAAAAGTGCATGTTCTGAGGACAATTTTTTGACAAATTTAAGGACCCTTCTCTAAATGCATGAGAAGGGTTTAAATACTACTAACTAAATCTAAAATTAATTAATTACAAAAATGTAGGATACGGTTTAAATGACCGTCCTCTTTTTAGGCAAAAATAAAGAAAAACTAATACTAATTCTAAAATTAAAACTTAACAACTAACTAATTGTGAATCTGTTCTTTGGAATTGCAATCATTTAGCATTGATCTGAGAAGAATAGGTTGGCCGACTTCAGACTTTAACTGTCCTGTGAAAACAGAATCGGCGAGAGTTGGCGCCATCTTCTTAGCAGAATTAATGATGCACTTGAGAGTCATACACTAGCTGTGTGGTTTTACCAGAAATGCCCAGTAAGAATCCAAATTTAACTTTGTTAATCCTTTAATCAATTCTGCCTTTTCTTGGGCTTTCTGTTTCTAGTCTATCTGCAGTTGTTGTGCTTTTGGTAGGTACCTTGGAGTAGTTTCAGAGATCAGATTTGTCTTGTGTAAATTTTCATTTATAAAATAAATAATATTGCTGGTTGCTGTGGCTGCTTCTTCCACCGCTTGCTCTGCCTTCCTGATCTGTGCATCCCTATTATTAAAAAGTATTTCTTTGTGATTTTCATTGATTATAGGTGCATTTTCTCTTTTCCCCTCCTCTGTATTTTTCCAAGCCAAATAGTCAATAACTCTTTTATCAGTTAAATCATAATCATGTCGTAATTCTACGACATGATTAGTGATTTTATCACTTTCTTCACAATAAGAGTTCCATTCTGATATTATTTGACATAACATTTCTTGTTGTTGCAGTAGTTGGTCATTTAAGGAAATAGACTCTGTGATAAACTTTGTGAGCTTGGGATCATCTTTGTGCATCTCTAGCATAACCTGTAGCTATTTCTATTTTTTGGCCAAACTGTTTTGATATTTAATCTGCATTTTTTGAAAATCTTGTTGTAATTTTTCCAGTTGTTTCTGAGCTTCATTGTTAGCATTGTCTTTTTGTAGCTGTTGTTGCAAGACCTATACCTGATCTTCTTTCTCATTCAATAATTTTCGTACCTCAGATGCTTTGTCAATGGCTGCAGAGGCATAAGCTCATGTAATCTGAGATAATTTAGTGAGATTTTCAGTTGGATCAGTAGTAGGATCTTGCCATAGAACATCTAGGTGTTCTACATCATGAGAGGGCACATTTTATAATTTCCTTTTCTTTCTTTGTCTTCTTACCACTGCCTTGTGTTGTGGACTATAGAACACATCAAGAGGAGGAATTTCCTCTATCTTGAGCATGAGTTCAGAGGATGGGGTTATGGGAATATGTTCTGTTTCTGAGACATTGCTGGTTACTCCTGTGACTATATTTATTATTGTCTGTACATTTCTCACAGGTGTCTATGTGTTTTGTGCTTCAATATTAATCAAATCATTGAATGTTTCCCATTCCTTATCTAATTGAGTTCTGACTGATGATTGTTGTACAACGAGAGGGGGAAGATTTAACTGTGGAGAGGTTGAAATCTATTGTTGTGAGAGCTCTTTAGATTGGGTAGTATCCCTTATTGACCCTTCTCTTTTTGAGTGTTCATAGGTTTCTCTTCCGGACTTTGACTTAGACCTATTTGTATCTAAACTTCTACTGAGACTGATACTAGGAGTTGGTTCCTTTACGGGTTCCAAGTGTAATTTATCCAAAGGGATAGTAGTTAACCTCATTTCTCTATACATTTTGAATTCTTGAAACTCTGCGGAGGAAACCGTATTTGAGCCAAATGTAAAATATCTTTAAATGTGCCTTTTTCTTGGAACATGTCATCAAAATTATCATCTTCTTTAGAAAATACTCTTACCTTGACTGCAGTAGTGAAATTTTTAACAATATCATAGGGGTGGAATGATCTTCTTGGAAACTTGAACAAATATAAACATGTAATGTTGTTTACTTCTTTAAATGCATGACCAACATCAAATAATGAAAAGGCCCCACAAGCCACAGGAAATTGTGGCCATATGGCCTTCTTTTTATCCTTCAAATCTTTAGTCAAACCTCCTTCTCCGCAGGTTTGATAAGCAATTTCTCACGCGATGAGTTTATCAGGAACATACAATGGTAAAACGTGAGGGGATGCAAAACTTACAAAAACCCTTCCATATGTAAAAAATTCATCTCCAAACCATCTCGCAATAGGCAGGATATCTACCTCTGCTTCAGGAGAAAACCTTGGAGCATCTTTATCATACAATATTCTGTGCAGGGGCAACATGATGCCATGGAAAATATTGTAAAATTAGGGAATGAACTCTGAGTCCCACAATTCTTTTTGATAAACATGAATGGGTAGGGTATCTTGAGTTGTCCATTTCCAACCCACTAACGGAAACTTAGAAACATAACAGATTGAATCCATCACATAAGCAGATAAATAAAAAGGAGGATAAATCCTCTGAGAGACAGTCCGTTTAGACCGGTAATTCAAAATAGTCATGGCTAAGTTGTCAGATAATATTTTAGCCCAATCCACGATAGTAGCATTAATAGCAGCATTCAATAACGGAAGCCATTCAGGTGAAAACTTATTAATGTCTGGCTTTCCAAAAAACCGACAAAGAATAGCAGCAGCAAAAAAATATGGAGAAGTGAGAGAACCAGTACTGTACATACCGTGTTTATCTTTCTTCAGTGGTTTGTCTCTCCTGGACCAGTCCTTGGTGCATTCTGTCAGGTTTTCATTTTCTTTGGAAAACTTCTCCATGAACTATTTGTTATAAGTTTCCTGTGGCTCCGGCAAGTGATACATAAGTTTCAAATCTTGTGGAGTAAATGAGCCAATGAGCTCTTGACCCTGAGTCTTAAACTATCTATTCGTAATATCAGTGCTAACCAGCACCCATTTAATCATGTCTGTGTATGGAAGAATTCTAGGTCTCGCTGCTACTTGGTGCAAGAATGAACAAGCTAGCTCTGTAAGAGATGCTTCAGAAGACCCATGTGAGCCTGCAGTAGCTGTAACCTCCATTACTCTGGGATTATCTTCTTCAAATAGATTATACATGCCCTCCCAAGTAGTGATACCAGTGTCTTTGTTGCAGGCGGTGTCTGTGTACAAGGACGTCATTTCTTTATCTTCAGAACTTAGAGCTTTGTCTTTCTTTCCCATAATACTCTGAATACTGCTTTGTATAGTTCTTTGTTCTTCGCTCCTGCAGGTTATGAATTAAGTGAGAATAATGATATGAAAAATGTGATGGGAAAGTTTTAAATGCTGAAGACATATAAAATATACCACCTTACGTGAAATAACCCTTTGATTAGAACGAAACCATTTCTCATTAATGAATGACAACCAATTCATTAGTTTAACATTAAAGCGCATAACGGGGTCTCGATTTATGAAAATATTTCTTCGTGTAATGAGCCTTTAAAGATCTGCGATAAGGCGATCTACGATTTTCTTTGCAATATCACAATATCGCAAATCACAATCTTGTGGAATCAAAATAGCGCAATATTATAACATCGCAAAATCACTATATCGCAATATCGCAAGATCGCAAGACATAACATATGACAAACATCCGTTAACATATTTTCTGCGACATGCGATTTGCGATATATGTTATCGCACATCGGTGATTTGAATTTTTCATCATAAGATATAACATTTTAAGCATGCGATGTGATGAATATTCCTTTAGCGCATAGTTTTGCATCGCGATCTCGCAATTTTTAGAATTCCACTTATAAAGAGGCGTTCATTACCTTTTTGCGATGCGATATTCCTCAAAGAATTATTCTATTCTAAACTATCATAAAACTTAAGTTTTTTTAGATTTTTCAAGGATTTTTCTCCTAAGTTTATGATAGTAAGTTTTATTGGAAAAAGGAAAACAAGCACTAATTGATTTTTTATATTTTTTGACTAAGGGTCCCCACTTCTTTTGTATTATCACTAATACTAAATAAGAAGGGGGGTTGTTGCTGGACACAATAGAACCCAAACGAATGGGTTCACCTATTTATTCATGACCTAGACCTACGCCCCGTTGCATGGTATCTAGATGCGGAGCAGCATCAGCGCACGCGCCATTGGGTGCAATTGCGAGAGGAGTTATTGTAGACATTTTGGGTGGAATATGACATAGGGATGCTCGACGCAGCTCTGAAACACACAACCACTTCAACTAAGGGAAGATCACACCTGGTCATCGCACCCAGATCAAGGGGTACGCCAGTACCACACACGGGTGAATACTAGAGCCGTAGCCTAACAGAATGGAAGACTGATCCCCACACTAACCCAACCACGACACCGAGCGGGATGTGTCCAGTGGCCCAGTTGTTGGAGTGGTACCCGGACCACATTACAAAGCATCTGGCATCGTCTTTAATTTGGGGTAAAAGAGAAGCACGTAGGCATCATCCAAATTTTGTAAATCCATGGAAAAGCCCTCAGGTACGAGTAACAACCGACAGACAACAACACTTTGGTGAAAAGGGAACCTTATCGTTACAAAAAATAGGCGGCGGGCAATCAATGCAGCGATTTATGGTGAGTTGGTACTGGTTGATTGATGGTAAGTTTCAAGTTAGATTTACTCTACCGTTGCATAGCCCTGGACAATATAAGGACAACAGATAACTCCACTTCGGGCTCCATATGGCCTCTGTACTCTGCCTCTGGTATTCTCCTACTTTATTTTCTAGATCTTTAGCATTTTCTATGAATTTCTAATTTGGGAAGCCTATCCTTTTATTACTATGGCAGCCCCTAACCTACCGAATGCTTCAGCACCTACCAATTCAGCGCCTGCAGACCTCGTGTTGAGAAGGTTTGGGGATGCCAAGATTGATAGGATGATTTCCCTCTGGCTCCCTACAGGGAGAATTGACTTTGAACACCACGCAAAAGGGCACCAAAGCTATGCGACAAGAGTTCCCAACCTTTACAACTTTGGAATGAGCGCAGGCCCCAGCTAGAAAGCCTCGGAAGATGCCACGAAGGATGGTACACAATTGCCATAGTTCGCTATCACAACTGACGCAGTTGAGTCGTAGCTAGTCCTACGCATGGAAGGGACACCTAACAAGGATACTCCATCCCCCTGGGGGACGAAGAAATATAGGGATATGATGTGACTTCTTCGCAGTTCTAGACTACCCACCAGCGAAAGACATATTTGTTCGCTACCTCGCACCATCATGGTTGGTGACCACACCTCGACAGCTACGGACCAATAAATAGACCTGGCACAGCTGCCCTGTGAAGTGTTACATGATTTACACACCATTGTGCTTGTTGGAAATATCATGCAATGTGTTGTCCTTGATGGCAACCTACTTGATGAAGTTGTTCTTGATGGAAACTGACTTGATGAGTTGTCTTTGATAACAACCTATTTGTTAATGATGTAAATCTGATGTATCTATAGAGAAGTTCAGAAGTAACAAAGAAATAAATTCCAGTAAGTGCCATAGTAGGGATGAATAAGATATGTCACAAAGCATACGCGGGTTTGTAAAGGCAAAGTAGCGTATGTACGCGTAAAAGTACGTACCAAGTAGCGTATGCCTATTTGCGCTCTAAATTTATAAAATAAGGGGAAATGACCATGGTATTGGCCCATAGTATTGAGCGTTGGATTATCTGTTTGATCCCATCCAGGAATACCATCAGCGGGTAAGTGGTTTTGAATCATTGTATTGATAAAGGCTAAAACTATATAAGGAGAAGAGGATCATCGTGCAAGGTGTGCATTTTTGAGGAATAAATCTCTTTGAGAGATATCTGCATGGTTGAACTCTGTTATATCTAAATTTATGATGCACCCATGGATATGATGAAGGTTCAAGATCTCTAGATCTAGAAATGATGAATCTCTAGGCTGATTTGCAAAAGAAATGATGAAGAACTGGCGCAAGTCTACTGATGATAATTAAGAAAATTAGGTAAGTTTATAGATCTGGTATATTCTGCAAAGTCTACCATTTACAGATCTATACGCTAGTTTTTCTTGGTAAAAGCGCGTGTATACGCGGTTTCTCTTAATAAAAAGCGCGTATGGAAGTTAGGGTTTCTGAAGCTTATTTACAGATATTACTTCTCTGATTTATGTTTTCTCTCTGCTGTCGGTCAATGAAGTCTTCTTAAAGTTCTGGGCTGATTGAATATGGAGTATGTTGTTGATTTGATAATGACCAAATCTAATCACTGATTGAGAAAACATGATGAAGAATGAGTGACTATCTAAACAGTTCTGCATTGCTGATAGATTGTCTGAATTGAAAGTTTCAGATCTGAATATGAGTCTAAAAAAATTCTAAAATAAATCATACGCTAGTTGGTGAAAAGAAAAGTGCGTGTATACGTGGAAAATGTGAAGAAAAGTAGCGTATTATTTCAAGAATATAAAACTAGCATGCACTGAAGCATACGCAGGTTGGTGTGAATAAAGACGCGTATATACACGGGTTACATAAAGAAAAACAATGTATGGTATCTGAATTAATGGTTGTTCAAGGTTGAATATGTATCTGATTATCTACTCTGAATTCTGGGTTATTTCTGATATTCTGGTTACAGTGGTCTTACTGTTCTAATTGAAGTCTTGGATGTTAAGGGGTTGTGTTGAAGTTGTTTAGATCCAGTATGAAAATTGATGAAACATGGTCTGCAGTGGGTCTAAGGGTTGAATCCTTTAGTATGGAAGTAGAATCTTTCAGCCAGTAGAAGCTGGTGTTGAAATCAGGGGGGTCGAAGCTCCCTTCCAGGAGAGGCTGGTAAACGAGATCAGGGGGTTGGAGATCCCTTCTAGTTGCAGCTAGAAAACGAGAGAAGGTTGCAGCCTTCTGCAGTTAGAAGCCTGCATAATGGTATAATTCTGCATCAGTATAATGTTGTAAATTTTTTTCTATATAATAAATATTGAAGATAGAGATGACAGCAGCAGTGGTTTTCTCCCGAATTGGGTTTCCACCTTAAATATTGGTGTTCATGTGTGTGATGTTGTATACTGTTGATTACTACTCATAACTTCTGAATATCTAACCTTATTCATAACTGATAAATATGTTTAAAAGACTGTTCTTGAGAATTTCTCTAAATCTGAAAGATAAATCAGTATACGCTAGTTTCCTTCTATATTTCTATGTGCATACGGTAGTTCAGTTCATAAAAATCGCGTATGGAAATCTGCTCAAAGAAAAGTTTGAATTTATTTTATAAACTCTAAATACTGATTCACCCCCCCCCCCCCCCTCTCAGTATTTTTCCCAACAATTGGTATCAGAGTAGGTCCTTCTGAAAAATATTAGCTGCTAGAAGGAAGATCAAACAAGATGAGAAATCAAGATGGAACAACATCTATCAGGCCTCCGCCCTTCAGCGGAAACAATTTAATCTTCTGGAAAACAAGGATGAGATCCTATCTTCAGTCTCTGGGAGAATATGTATGGGCTATTGTTGAAGGAGGATATCAATATCCAGCCGCAGTACCAACATATCCAACGGCAAGAAAGAATTATGAAACAAATGCAAAGGCGGTCAATGCTCTATTGGGAAGTCTAACTGAAACAGAATTTGTCAAATTCATGCAGCTGGATACAACAAATTCAATATGGGACAAAATCATTCTAAGTTATGAAGGTGATGCAAAGGTAAAAAGTGCTAAAGTCCAAACTCTCATAATTCAATATGAGAATCTAAAAATTCATAATGAGGAGAGCATTGCGAATTGTTTTTTACGTCTTGATGATATTGTAAATTGTATGAGAAATCTGGGAGAAAAAATAACCGAATCTACTTTGGTTGAGAAAGTTTTAAGATCACTAATGGCAAAATTTGAGTCAAAAGTTTCTGCTCTTGAAGAAAAGTAGGATCTTCAAAATCTTACTGTGGTGCAACTTCATGGCATACTAACTGCATGTGAAATGAGAAGAGGAGGACCATCTGAAGTCAAAGAAGCCATCTTTATAGCTTCTAAAAAAGGGAAAGGAGTACAAGAGACAGAAGGATCAGGGTATATCTTAGAAGAAGATGAGGTAAATTTTGTAAGGAAACTCCAACTTGGCACAAGACGGTTCAGAGGTAAGCTTCCTTTCAAATGTTTTTCTTGTGGAAGAGTTGGTCATTATGCTACTAAGTGTCCTCACAAAAAAACACATGAAAAAGGAAAGGAAGTAGCAATAAGGAATAAGAATCGGTTTAGCACTAGAAAAAGTTACTATACTCATGAAGACAGTGATGGGTTATCAGACAGTGAGGAAGAATGTGAACAAGATCTTAGACTTCTCATGGCATTTGAAAAAGAGTCTAGAGAAGAAAAATATACTTTTATGGATGCTTTAGAGGACAATTATTTTCTTGATGAAATCAATCAACTCAAAATATGCTTAGAAGAAAGTAAATTATCCATAGAAACTATGAAAAACCAGCTTGAAGAAAAGGAGAAACATAATGAGAAATTAGAATATGAAATAGTAAGTCTAAGAAAAGAAATTGAGAAAGTAAAGACTTTGAATCTTAGATTTGCTAAAGGATCTGAAACCTTAGATGAGATTATCAAGGTACAACATTCTCCTCTTATAAAGACAGGTCTTGGATATATCGGAGAATCTTCTCAGGCTTCAGCACCAAATTATCTAAAAGCAGCTACAGCTAGTATACAACATTCTGCCACTCAACAAGAGAATAAATAATCTTTACATGTAAAGCATGACCATCTCAATTCAAAGAACACTAATAGGAATACCTTTCAAAGAAACACCAATCAATAGGTAAATTCAAGTAGAAGATTTCATGATCGCAGAAATTTCTTCTTCAATGGACAATGTTTCTCATCTCACAATTTTGGTCATAAAGCTATTCAATGTGTTGCATATGAAACCATCATGGCAAGAGAAGCAAGAAAGAAAAGGATTGATATTGGAACAAAGAATAATACATATAAAAACTTTTATCCTCTTCAAAATGAAGTTGAATGTGCTTATTGCAATAACTTTGGCCATGAAGAATCTGAATGCAGGAGCAAAGTCCAGCCAAAAGAGCATTTTCCTTCAAGCTCCAAAGTGTGGAAAAAGAAGGAATTATAGGTTGAAAATTGTTGCATAGCTTTATTTGCAGAAGGTGAAGAAAATCGATGGTACATTGATAGTGGATGCTCAAAACACATGACAGGTGAAAAAAACAAACTTCTTGCATATAGTGCTCTAGAAAAAGAAAATATTGTTACATTTGGAAACGATACTCCTACTGTCATTAAGGGAAAAGGGTTTGTTTTATAAAAGAAAAGGTGAAATATAATAATGTCATGTATGTGGATGGATTAAAGAATAACCTGTTAAGTGTAAGTCAAATGTGTGATCAAGGAGCTGAAGTTGTCTTTAGTTCAAAAGAATGTGTGGTACATGATCTTAATACAGGTAAAACAATTATAAAAGGAAAAAGAACTCCAAGCAACCTGTATATATTGAAGAACTGCAAAGAACAATGTTACTTGAGTAAATCTTCAGAAAACCGGCTATGGCATAGAAGGTTGGGGCATCTGAGCTTCTCTCAAATCAACAAATCAAGCAGACTTAAAGCTGTTCGTGATCTTCCCAATATTACTCTACCTAAAAGTATCATATGAAAATCTTGCCATTTCAGTAAGAAAACCAGAGTGCAATTTAATGCCAAGGAAGGATCATCAAGTAAGCCTCTTGAACTCATTCATACTGACATATGTGGACCTATGAGGAAAAAGTCACCACGTGGTGAACAATACTATATCATATTTATTGATGATTTCTCTAGAATGTGTTGGATTGGGTTGATTAAACACAAAGATGAAGCATTTGAGAAATTTCAGATCTTCAAAGCACTGGTTGAAAATGAATTAGATCTAAAAATCAAGTGTCTTAGATCTGATCGAGGAGGAGAATATACATTAGATGAATTTCTTGAATTTTGTGAACAACATGGCATAAAAAGATAGTTTTCTGTAGCTGGCACTCCACAAGAAAATGGCATAGCAGAAAGAATGAATAGAACAGTTCAACAAATGGCTAGAGCTATGCTTGATGATTCCGAAACACCTGACACATTTTGGGGAGAAGCAGCACATACAACGGTAAATATTCTTAACAAGGCACATGTTCGTGTAAATAGTGATAAAACTCCATATGAACTCTGGTATGGTAATCCTCCCACTGTGAAGCATTTTAGAGTTTTTGGAAGAAAATGCTTCATCAAAAATAAGGATGAAAAACTTGGCAAGTTTGAACCCAGAGTAGATGAAGGAATACTTCTTGGTTACTCCTGTACGAGTAAAGCATATAAATGTTACAATAAAATACTTCGGAAGATTGTTGAATGTATTGAAGTCGTTATTGATGAGTCTCCTGCAGCTCCAAAAGAAGAAAAAAAAACAACAGATGAAGACGATGGTGACATATATCCTTCTACATCAAATAGAAATGATATAGACAGTGAACCCAATGAAGAACCCGAAGATGATTTATCTGAAAATTCTCCATCCAGATATGTTCAAAAGAATCACCTAGAATCTCAAATTTTGGGAGAAAAGGGATCAGGTGTACAAACAAGAAGGACTCTTGTGGGATCTTCTAGCTATCTAGCATTTCTATCCACTATTGAACCACACAATGTCAATCAAGCTAGCAAAGATCAATGTTGGATTCAAGCCATGAATGAAGAGCTTGATCAAATTGAAAAGAATCACACTTGGGAATTAGTACCAAGACCTCATGACAAAAATGTCATTGGAACTAAATGGATATTCAAAAACAAGTTAAATGAGAATGGGGATGTTATAAGAAATAAATCTATACTTTTTTGCAAGGGGTATGCTCAACAAGAAGGTATAGACTTTGAAGAAACTTTTGCTCCTGTAGCTAGACTTGAAGCCATAAGAATGTTTCTTTCTTTTTCAAGCTTCCAACAAATCAAAGTTTATCAAATGGATGTTAAATCTGCTTTTCTCAATGGTGATCTAGAAGAAGAAGTTTATATAGAACAACCAGAAGGATTCATTTTGGGAAATGATGAAAAACTTGTTTGTTGACTTAAAAAGGCTCTATATGGTCTCAAACAAGCCCCAAGAGCATGGTATTATCGTCTTGACAAATATCTTCCTCAACAAGGATTTTCAAAGGGGTATGTTGATAGCAACTTATACACAAAAACTGAAAATGATAAACTATTGATTTTGGTTGTATATGTTGATGATATCATTTTTGGAAGTAATGAAGAGTCTATGAGTCAGAAATTTGCTTCTGTTATGCATCAAGAATTTGAAATGTCTTTACTTGGGGAAATAACATTATGTATTGGCTTGCAAGTGCAACAAGAAACAGATGGCATATTCTTATCATAAGCAAAATATCTTAAGCAAATTCTGAAGAAGTATGGCATGGAAGAGTGCAAACCTATAAGTACACCAATGATAACCGGATGTAATCTCAGTTCTCATGATGATTCTCCCACGGTGAATCAACCAGAATACAGATCTATGATAGGAAGTCTAATTTATCTCACTGGGACTAGACCAGACATTATGCATGCAGTTGGGATTGTTGGACGATTCCAAGCTAATCCAAAAGAGTCTCACCTTCAGGCTATAAAAATAATATTAAAATATCTACAAGGAACTCAAGACTTTGGACTATGGTATCCAAAGAATGTTAATCTCACTCTTCATGCTTACACTGATGCAGATTGGGCTAGAAATTTTGATGATCGGAAAAGAACTGGTGGTGGTGCATTCTATATGGGGCCCCGATTAGTATCTTGGTTCAGCAAGAAGCAAATCTCTATTGCCTTATCTACAACAGAAGCATAATATGTGGCTGCTGCATCATGTTGCACTCAACTTCTTTGGATGATGAAAACCTTACAAGACATTCAAATCAAATTTTCACCTCCTATCTCCATTATGTGTGATAATACAAGTGCCATCAGTATCTCAAATAATCCTGTTATGCATTCCAAGACAAAGCACATTCCCATCAAGTATCACTTCTTACATGAACAAGTGCTTGAACAAAAGGTGAAGTTAGATTATGTTCCCTCCAAAGAACAAGTTGCTAATATATTTAACAAACCTTTACCCAGGGAAGCATTCGAATATCTCAGAAAAAAGCTAGGAGTAGTCTCTGCCATGTAGAAGATCATATCTACTTAAATACAGAAGATTAACTTGGATACGTGAATTTCCTGGAGGACAGTCACGCATATACACGCGTTTATACATAGAAAACCGCGTATGGGTGTTTGCTGACAAATTTTTTTTTGGGTCAGCATTCTTCAGCATAGCTGTGGTGATGTTGGGTATCTCTGGTGATGTTTCAGCTCTCATATTTCTGTTTCATTCTCTGATATTTGATGAAGATGCCTTGATGATTTGTTGTTGAAAAGGGGGAGCTTTGGTCATGTGGAAAGGATGCATTGTTGGCATTCTAATTATTTGCTGTGGTCTGATCTCATGCTTGAGATTCTTTGGTCTTGATTGTATAATTTATTTCTATAATTTGATGAAAAGTTCATGTTAAGACCTATGATGTAAAATTGTAATATTCAGTCATGTAAGGACTTGTTCAAATTTGTAAACCCACTTGGTTGGGTGGTTGAGTCAAGTATGTAAATCCACTTGGTTGGATCATTGATGTAAGTATGAGTCCTTGGTGATAGGATAAATTATAGAGTCATGTACTTCATTGAAAAATATGTTTTGAAAATTCAGCATAAACTGAGGGGGAGCATGATACCTTCAGTGCACATCAGATCTACAAAGCTCATCCTTATACAAGGTAAGAAAAACCTTGTGTTGGTTTTGATCCGCCCTTTTCCCTTGATGTCAAAGGGGGAGAGTATTATGTATTATGGTGTTTGAATAATGGTGATGTCAGTATCATGGTTTCCATCAAGTCCAAAGGGGGAGATTGTTGGCCATATGATGCAATGTGTTGTCCTTGATGGCAACCTACTTGATGAAGTTGTTCTTGATGGAAAATGACTTAATGAGTTGCCTTTGATAGCAACCTATTTGTTAATGATGTAAATCTGATGTATCTACAGAGCATTTTAGAATTAACAAAGAAATAAATTCTAGTAAGTGCCAGAGTAAGAATGAGTAAGATATGTCACAAAGCATATGCGGGTTTGTAAAGGAAAAGTAGCGTATGTACGCGTAAAAGTACATACCAAGTAGCGTATGCCTATTTGCACTCTAAATTTATAAAACCAGGGGACATGACCATGGTATTGGCCCACAGTATTGAGCGTTGGATTATCTATTTGATCCCATCCAGGAATACCATCAGCGGTTAAGTGGTTTTGACTCATGGTATTGATAAAGGCTAAAACTATATAAGGAGAAGAGGATCATAGTGCAAGGTGTGCATTTTTGAGGAATAAATATCTTTAAGAGATATATGCATTGTTGAACTCTGTTAGATCTAAATTTATGATGCACCCAAGGATATGATGAAGGTTCAAGATCTATAGATCTAGAAATGATGAATCTCTAGGCTGATCTGCAAAAGAAATGATGAAGAGCTGGCACAAGTCTGCTGATGATAATTAAGAAATCTGGGTAAGTTTATAGATCTAGTATATTCTATAAATTCTACCATTTACAGATATATATGCTAGTTTGTCTTGGTAAAAGCGCGTTTATACACGGTTTCTCTTAATAAAAAGCGCGTATGGAAGTTAGGGTTTCTGAAGCTTATTTACAGATATTACTTCTGTGATTTTTTTTTTCTCTCTGCTCTCGGTCAATGAAGTCTTCTTGAAGTTCTGGGTTGATTGAATATGGAGTATGCTGCTGATTTGATAATGAAAAAATCTAATCACTGATTGAGAAAACATGATGAAGAATGAGTGACTATCTAAAAAATTATGCATTGCTAATAGATTGTCTCAATTGAAAGTTTCAGATATGAATATGAGTCTAAATAGATTCTAAAATAAAGCATACGCTAGTTGGTGAAAAGAAAAGCGCGTGTATACGTGGAAACTGTGAAGAAAATTCGCGTATTATTTCAAGAATATAAAACTAGCATGCACTGAAGCATACGTAGGTTGGTGTGAATAAAGACGTGTATATACACAGGTTACATAAAGAAAAATAGCGTATGGTATCTAAATTAATGGTTGTTCAAGGTTGAATATGTCTCTGATTATCTACTCTGAATTCTGGGTTATTTCTAATATTCTGGTTACAGTGGTCTTACTGTTCTGATTGAAGTTTTGGATGTTAAGGGGTTGTGTTGAAGCTATTTAGATCCAGTATGAAAATTGATGAAACATTGTCTGCAGTGGGTCTGAGGGTTGAAGCCTTTAGTATGGAAGTAGAAGCTTTCAGCCAGTAGAAGCTGGTGTTGAAATCAGGGGGTTGAAGCTCCCTTCCAAGAGAGGCTGGTAAACAAGATCAGGGGGTTGGAGCTCCCTTCTAGTTGCAGCTGGAAAATGAGAGAAGGTTGCAACCTTCTGCAGGTAGAAGCCTGCGTACTGGTATAAGTCTGCATCAGTACAATGTTGTAAAAGGTTTTCTATATAATAAAGATTGAAGACATAGACGACAACAGCGGTGGTTTTCTCCCGAATTGGGTTTCCACCTTAAATATTGGTGTTCATGTGTGTGATGCTTTATACTGTTGATTACTTATCATAACTTCTGATTATATAGCCTTATTCATAACTGATAAATCTGTTTAAAAGACTGTTCTGGAGAATTTCTCTAAATCTGAAAGATAAATCAGTATACGCTAGTTTCCTTCTATATTTCTGCGTGCATACACTAGTTCAGTTCATAAAAACCGTGTATGGAAATCTGCTCAAAGAAAAGGTTGAATTTATTTTATAAACTCTAAATATTGATTCACCCCCCCCCCCCCCCCCTCTCAGTATTTTTCCCAACATGCTACACAAGATCCATCATCATAACCAGACTACACAGTAGCAGCTTGAAACAGTGGATCATGAGCTCGACACAGTGCTCCCTGAGGAAATATTAGCATCAGCTCTGGCCTAGGCTATCATTGAAGGCTTAGTTGCAACACTCAAGGCGTCCCAAACAGAAGTTCAAACCCTCAAGGCCCAAATGGCCTTCCAATTCACCGAGTTTCAGGCCCAAGCACAACCTACCATACCCCCGTAATTACGAGCACAACGGGTTGCATTGATCACAAAAGAAATGGATATTATTAAGGGACATCTTACACTGGGCACTCAGTTGCTCGAAGCGGCTATGAAATTATGGATAGCGGTCCAGTTCAACCTAATGCTTCAGTGTGTCAAGGAGGACTTAAGACAAAAGGAAGATACTTTTGATCATATCGAAGCTACCTTGCCCTCCCTCGTCCCTGCGCAACATCTAGCACTCTTGAAAACCAGTAATGCCTTCGTAGACACGATTGCGGATCTTCGATGTGCCAAGCATGTCATCAGAAAGTGCTTGAAGCCATGGGGTGGTACCGCCTTCCAGATATCATAGGTGCTCATGACACCATCGCGCGCCTCAACCAGATATTGGAGAAGGTTACCACAGCTCCTGAAGGCCCTGCCTCCCTGAAGCTTGTCGATATCGTACAAAGAGATACTATCCAAAGTTAGGAAGTGTTACCTTCGCTCATCATCACTTTCATGCTTTGCGTGAACAGAGAGAGACTGCACCACCACAGTGACTCGGGACGAGTCATAAGATTGTGTTAGGGGACTATTGGAACAGGGTCTCCTACGAGCTATGAAACTGGTCCGATTTTGTATATTTTTTATTATATTTAATCTAGTGCAAGGGTTTTGGGGTGGGTCAAAGCCCCGAAAGCATTGTAATGGGTCAAAGGGTAAACCTGGGGTCCGAAAAACACGGTTTGCGGACCATTGGAAAGTTTAAGCTATATTGTTATAAATAGAGGAACATTTAGAATTATAAGGTAGAGAAATGAGGAGATATTGATGCGAATTGTGGTTTAGGAAATCTGTTGGGTTTTGGGGGAAGGACTACTGCTGGCTGTGTGCGCGGAGATCCAGAGTCCTGTTGTGTGCGGACCTTGCTGCTGTGTGCACAGGCTGGGATGGGTATTGTAAGAGGGAATTGATGAATTGATGAATAAGAAAGGATGTTGAGAACTGAATCTATGTGTATTGTTTATGCGAACAATTAGTAGTCTTGTCATATGCACGATACGTATTCCATTGCAAAATTCATGTGTAAATTGTTTCACTTTGCATCTAGATCTCTTCTATTACGTTTGTCTTGATGTTGAGTTATTGTCTTTAAGTATATGATTATTGAGAACCATAGTACGATTAACCTTGTGCTGTTAGGTGTGGAGCCTGATTATCTTGTTTACTTTGTATCACAACATTGGACCCTTGTACCTTAAAAGGGGCGGCAATTCCACCCGTAATTAATCGCTATCGTGGGGGATCTAGGGGGGGTGGTAGCGCTTTTCAGAGCGCCCCCCCTGGTGGGGGTTTTCGGGGGCAGTGCCCCCGAAGCTAAAAACATATGTAAAATTTCCTTGTAAAAGTATAGTAATTTCTAGTCAATCTGGGCCGTTCATTAGGCAAATGATCTGACGGTAGAAGTTATGTTTGGATTAGGGTTTTTTCCCTAGAAGGCAACCCCTCGTTTTTATGAGGGCTTTGTATTGCGGCTGTGTATTGTATGTGTGTATTCTCGGAGCGAGAAACGGAGAGGGATACTTTGTGAGAGAATCTTTGTGAGAGAGAAGCAGAGGATATTACGGCGGATACGCGCAGGTTTTGTCTCTTCATTTTTGTTGGATAATAGAAAGGAAGGACTGGCTGTTCGGGGTGGACGTAGCCCAAACTGGGTGAACCACGTATATCTATGTCTCTCTGGTTTTATGTGTTTTTTGTGTGCTTGTATTTTTCGCATATTTTATGTGTTGCATTGCTCTGTAATATTTAATTTTCTAACAACTGGTATTATAGCCGAAGGTATATTTGGCTGATAAACTTGCAGGAAAAAAGGGTTCCTGGTTCGAGTGGGAGCAATGGCGGACGATGGTAAGTTTAGGGTCGAGAAATTAAATGGCCAAAACTTCCCACTGTGGAAGATGCAGATGGAATATTATCTATATCAGAAAGATCTGTACCTACCATTGAGCAGAAAAACAAAGAAGTCGGTGGCCATGACAGACGCGGAATGGAACATTCTCGATAGAAAGGCACTCGGAAAAGTACGGTTGTGTCTTGCGGCGTCAGTCACCTTCAATATTTCGAAGGAAACAACAACAGAGGGTTTGATGCAGACGTTGGCGAAACTATATGGAAAACCCTAAGCCTCAAACAAGGTATTTATTATGAAACGACTATTCAATATGAAGATGTCAGAAGGTGGATCTGTTGCAGACCATTTAAATGAATTTAATATAGTTACCAGTCAGTTAAGTTCCGTAGGGGTAAACTTTGATGATGAAGTTAGAGCTCTATTATTCTTGTGCCCATTGCCAGAGAGTTGGAATGGTTTAGTAATGGCCATTAGTAACTCTGTCTCTAGATCTAGTACTTTAAAGTTTGATGATGTTGTTGGTGCTATCCTTAGCGAGGAAATGCGACGGAAAAGCTTCGGTGAGACATCGGGTAATGCTTTGAGTGCAGAGTCTAGGGGAAGAAGAATGGAAAGAGGAAAGAGCTCGGGATATCACAGTAAATCAAGGAAAGGCAGATCCAAGTCCAGATCGGGGATAGTGTGCTGGAATTGCGGAAAGAAAGGACACCTAAAGAAAGACTGTAGATCTCGGAAGGAAAAAGAAGGAGACACACAGCAAGAAAACAATCATGAAGCAAATGTGACAGGTGATGTGTTACAAGATGCTTTGATTCTTTCTTTCGAAAATGTTACTGATTCTTGGGTTGTAGATTCAGGGGCTTCATTCCATGCCACACCTGATAAGAAATATTTTCATGACTATGTTAAAGGAGATTTTGGACAAGTTCGTTTGGGTGATGATAAACCCTGTAAAATTGTTGGAATGGGTAAAGTTCTTGTAAAACAACAGAATGGAAACCAATGGATACTAAAGGAGGTAAGGCATGTTCCAGATCTGAAGAAAAATATGATTTCAACAGGGAAATTAGGCAGTGAAGGTTGTGTGACAACTTTCACAGATAAAACTTGGAAGGTCACCAAAGGAGCGTTGGTAATAGCAAAAGGTGAAAAGGTTGGTACATTGTATTTATGCAATGGTATTTCTAACTCTGTTAATGCTTTAACTTCCAAAGGAGCAGATGAAGAATTATGGCATCATAGGCTCGGACACATGAGTGAGAAGGGAATGAAGATTCTTCACTCAAGAAATTTGTTGCCAGGTTTGAAGAATGTTGATTTGGATTTATGTGAGAATTGCATTTATGGAAAACAAAAGAGAGTCAGATTTCTCAGAGTTGGGAAAGAAAAGAAGAGTGAAAAATTGGAGCTTGTGCATACAGATGTATGGGGACCTGCTTAGGTATCATCTCTCGGTGGCTCTCATTATTATGTTACTTTTATTGATGATGCAACTAGAAAAAAATGGATTTATTTTATTCAGAATAAATCTGATGTATTTGATACTTTCAAGAAATGGAAAGCTTTGGTTGAGATTGAGACAGGAAAGAAGTTGAAGCATCTCAGATCAGGCAATGGAGGTGAATATTGTAGCAAAGAGTTTGATAGGTACTATTGGGAGCATGGAATTTGTAGAGAGAAGACAGTTCCAAGAACACCACAATAAAATGGTGTGTCAGAAAGGATGAACAGAGCAATCATGGAGCGTGCAAGGTGCATGAGATTGCATGCAAGATTGCCTTTACAATTTTGGGCAGATGTTGTAGATACTGTTGTTTATCTAATAAACAGAGGGCCTTCAAGTTCCTTGGATGGTGGTATTCCAGAGGAAGCATGGATAGGTAAAAAGGTAAACTACTCTTTTTTAAAGCCT
The DNA here is from genome assembly GCA_034641835.2 of Pinus albicaulis. NCBI lineage: Eukaryota > Viridiplantae > Streptophyta > Pinopsida > Pinales > Pinaceae > Pinus > Pinus albicaulis. The sequence goes on from CM076569.1 coordinate 710,312,749, forward strand.
TTTGCTTGTGAGGCCTTTGTCCATATTAATAAAGAAAACAGAACAAAGCTTGAGGCAAAATCAAAGAAATGTACCTTTATTGGATATGGTGCTAATGATTTTGGTTATCGCTTATATGATTATGAAAATCACAAAATCATTAGGAGCGGAGATGTAATATTCAATGAAAAGGTCTTGTATAAGAATCAGTTGCAGGAAAAGAAACAGGAAAAAGAAAGCAAGGAATACGCGGTTCTTGATGAGATATCTGAAAAAGTAAAGGTGCCTGAAAATAATAATAATCAACAACCACAGCAACAGCAACCACCACAACAGCAACAGGCACCTCAAACACCTGAAAGTGGTGTTAGAAGATCTACCAGGATAAGTAGACCTCCTGAACGATACTCTCCTTCATTATATTATTTATTGTTGACTGATTCTGGTGAACCTGAATGTTATGAAGAAGCAATGCAAGTTGAAAGCAAGAAGAAGTGGGAGCTAGCCATGGAAGAAGAGATGGACTCCTTAATGCATAACCAGACTTGGGACTTAGTCAGGTTGCCTGCAGGTAAAACTACATTGCAGAATAAATGGGTTTACAGGCTGAAGGAAGAAGATGGAGGAAAACAGAGGTACAAAGCTAGACTTGTGGTGAAGGGATTTGCACAGAAGAAAGGTATTGATTTTGATGAAATATTTTCTCCTGTTGTTAAAATGAATTCAATCATAACTATTTTAAGTCTTGTAGCAGTGGAAGATTTACATCTTGAACAGTTAGATGTAAAGACAACATTTCTCCATGGAGATTTGGAGGAAGAGATATACATGCAGCAACCAGAAGGATCTGAGGTAAAAGGGAAAGAAAAATTGGTGTGTAGGTTAAAGAAGAGCTTGTATGGCTTAAAACAGGCTCCAAGGCAGTGGTATCTAAAATTTGACAAGTTTATGTCTGAACAAGGTTATACTAGATGTCACTCTGATCATTGTGTTTATTTGAAAATGCAAAATGATGGCAGCTATATTATATTGTTATTGTATGTAGATGACATGCTTGTTGCAGGATCTAACATGCAAGAAATAAATGTGCTCAAAATAAAATTGGCAAATTCATTTGCAATGAAGGATTTGGGAGCTGCAAAACAAATCCTTCGTATGAGGATAACTAGAGACAGGAAAAATCGCAAATTAACACTATCTCAGAATGAGTACATAGAAAAGGTGTTGAAAAGATTTAATATGCACAATGCAAAACCAGTTAGTACACCTTTTGCTAGCCATTTCAAACTTAGTAAGGAGATGTGCCAAAAGACCCAAGAAGACACGGATTATATTTCTAAAGTTCCATATGCATCTGCAGTTGGAAGCTTAATGTATGCAATGGTCTGCACAAGGCCTGATATTGCACATGCAGTGGGAGTTGTAAGCAGGGACATGAATAATCCAGGAAAAGAACATTGGATGGTAGTAAAACGGATTCTCAGATATTTGAGAGGTACCACAAATGAAGCATTATGCTTTGGTGGTTCAAACATTGCTCTACAGGGATATGTTGATGCAGATATGGCAGGTGATAGAGATAATAGGAGGAGCACTACAGGATATGTATTTACTGTAGGTGGAACAGCTGTCAGTTGGGTTTCAAAAATCCAAAGTGTTGTTGCACTTTCAACAACAGAAGCCGAGTATGTTGCTGCTACAGAGGCTAGTAAAGAAATGATTTAGTTACAAAGGTTTATGGATGAATTGGGTAAGAAGCATGATATGGGCACACTATACAGTGATAGCCAAAGTGCTATTCATCTTGCAAAGAACTCAGCATTTCATTCCAGGACTAAACACATACATCTCAAGTACCATTTCATACGGTCAGTATTAGAAGATGGAGAGTTGAAGCTGGAAAAGATACACACTAGCCAGAATCCTACAGATATGCTAACAAAAGTTGTAACCAGGGAGAAACTGAGAACATGCTCAGTTTCAATTGGTCTTCAAGGATGACGATGAATATGAGAAACAACCAGGTCCAAAGAGGAGTCATTATCTAGAAAATGAAGCAGCGGTGGAGTTGCTACAATCAGTCTCCAAGTGGAAGATTGTTGGGTGTGGAGCCTGATTATCTTGTTTACTTTGTATCACAACATTGGACCCCTGTACCTTAAAAGGGGTGGCAACGCCGCCCGTAATTAATTGCTGCCGTGGGGGGTCGTTTTTAGGGGCAGCGCCCCCGAAGCTAAAAACAGATGTAAATTTTCCTTGTAAAAGTATAGTAATTTCTAGTCAATCTGGGCTGTTCATTAGGAAAATGATCTAATGGTAGAATTTATGTTTAGATTAGGGTTTTTTTCCCTGGAAAGCAACCCCTTGTTTTTATGAGGGCATTGTATTGCGGCTGTGCATTATGTGTGTATTCTCGGAGCGAGAAACAAAGAAGGAGACTGTGAGAGAGAACAGAGGATATTACAGCGGATCTGTTGTAGGTTTTTTCTCTTCATTTTTTCCGGATAATAGAAAGGAAGGACTGGCTGTTCGGCGTGGATGTAGCCCAAACTAGGTGAACCACGTATATCTGTGTCTCTCTAGTTTTATGTGTTTTTTGTGTGCTTGTATTTTCCGCATATTTTATGTTTCATTGCTCTGTAATATTTAATTTTCTAACATGTGCACGTGGATGTGGAAAGTGGTTCATAAGTCTTTCTCGGGGAGATCTAGACACCTCGAGATAGAACACAACTCTTCTTGCCTTACCTATCCTTTCTCAGGGTGCGGAAACCTAGTTTCAGCACCCACCCATACTACTTCGGGTGAGAATTTGACCTGCACAAGTAGGTCACTGCCGAAAGGTCCAGTAATATAGGGGTTTTTTGGCAAACCCTAAACTCCAAACCTGGGTCAGGACCCCTCGAGCCAACAAGTGGGCAACCCAAAAAGTGGTGAAAATCCAAACTTAGAATTTGGCCAAACCATTTCTGGGTTTGTTTGGGTTTTTTGAGTATAATATGTGGTTAAAATCCCATATCATTCTAAGCACTACAAAAACCTTCCACACATGGTTCTTCTTCTTAGTAGAAGTGGTTTCCAGCACCAATAGTAGTAGCAACACATTTCTAGTGCAATTTTTCTTTAATGTATTTCAGCCATCTTGTGGCTTGAGTGCATTCCTTTTGGAGCACTGTGTACCTTACATTGTTGTTGATGCATAATGATATGGCTCAGATATTTCTGCTAACATTTTAATGTCTTGATGTTACATTTCATCATTTCCAACATATTACAGTTTTGTGCTTACATTCTGGTTATTTCTTAGATTGAAATGTTATAAATGTTCTATATTCCTGTATTTTCCATTTTGGAGTATTGCATAAGCTCAAACCTAGGTATATTTTGCAATTATGAAACACAATAAATAACATGTATTCAACCATTATGGAACATACAAGAATTTGACAATTATGAAACACAAAAAACCATGTGTAGTATGGCATAAGTCTATAGAATTTTCTAATACCAACAACATGAATATCCCACAGATAGCTTTAATAATTATGCAACACGCAAAATCATATGGTGTATGTAAATTATATGGGAGAAGTCCATAGAATATTTTATAAAATGTTAACATGGTTATACTTATCCATTTAGAATATTAATGGTTAGAGTTGTTAAATGATTAAGACAACTACATTAATTGATAAATGTGGTTGATATACCTCAAAAGGTGTATATCAAACACACAATCATGTTAATAAAGGTGAACTTTGTACTAAAAATTAACATGAATTTAATTGAACATGTAGTGAAAATGTTAAGTTGGGTTACATTTTGGCCCTTTTTTGAGAAAAAATTATCATTTTTCGAAATTTTTCAACTTTCGGCAAGCTAAAGTAATTTTTCTATTTAGAATTTCATTTTATAGTAAAAAAAATAACTTTTCCCTCAGATGTGGGTGACCCTGTTCTTGTGAAGACAGATCTTCCCATACTCAGGTTGATGACGCCCTGCAACGCTAGATTTAACTTGATGCAGAAACTCAATTCATCAATCATTTATAACAGTGCTCTATATCACCTGATCTCTTTTCATACTCTGAATCACATGCAGTCTCACTTAAACTATCCCTCATCACATCTGGGAGCATGCCACAACTCCTCACAACATCTGTGCTCATGCCATAGATCTTCAAAAGGCATTGAAGCTCCTCATTATTCCATCTCTCTACAACTCTAGCTAGTCTGTAGAGCCATTTCTGTTATTCCCCTCGCCATCACATTGCTTCTCTAGCTTCCCTATGTGCTCCCCTTAACGTGCGCCCCCTATCGTGTGCCCTCATATAATGTGCTCCTCCCTCTAATTTCCTCCTGGCTACGGACCCCCTGCTGCGTGCCCCCTGACTATATGCCTCCCTGTGAAAATCCCCTCCTATTTTGCCTCTCCCTAATGCGCGCTATCTGAGGCGGCTCCCTCACTGTGCGACCCCCTGTTGCATGCCCTCCCTCGCCCCATTATGCATCTCTATTGCATGCTCTCCAGCTATACACCTCACTACTATGAGCCTGGCTTCCCTATCTCTACTCATTAGCTTCCCTATGGCCCCAAAACAACGTCAAAAGCCCTTCAGGGGTAGCCAAAGAGGTATGTTCTCGGGGAGCTATCACCACTATTAAGATCAGTGTTTGGAATCCATTTAAGGTTCCTCTTCAGGCAGACATGATATGGAGTCTACTCAAAGGCCTGATTGTTCCCAGGAAGAGATATTCTTAACTCCGGAGAAACCAAGGGGTAGAAGAGGCCCTGTAAATTATACCATTGTGCACTTTGATTTTCCCACTCCCTAGAAAACTGAGCCGCTCCATTTTCACGAGCCAACGGAGGAGGAGACAAATGTTTGGATCATGGATTCAGATGGAGTCTGAATCAAATTTCTAGATGCAGTGTAATGTTCCAAATGGGGAAAATTTGGGTCAGTAGGGAATATCTTAAGATACTCCACTATGGAATCATAGCAGCATGGAAAACACACCAGCAAATTCTAAACTAGAGATAGAATAGTAGGGCATTTACTGGTTATATCACCTCTAAGGAGAGGAAGAAAACCAAAGGCTTCCTAGCCCGTTCTAGACTTTGTCTATAGAAGACTGATGAAACACAGCAAGTGTGGGAATGAAAAAATCCTCTTATAGTTTTCTACCCTTGGGAACCTTAGATCTACAGATCTAAAGGATGGATACAAAAAGAAGCAAAAACTAAATAAGTGAGAAGCAAGAAATTCCACTCTCAGGAAAATCTGCAATAGGCTCAAGGAGGACGCTGTATAAGCAAGAAAGTGTTAAAATAATGCATAACAGGGCTAGTTTCCCTTATTTTAGGCTGTGTGGGACCTCCATGCATATTTTCAATAAAAATAAATGAGTTTATAGGTCTTAAACAGATCTCCCACAAACAACAGTAGCTGAAAATCAGCTAAAGGAGAGAGCTGGTTAATAGAGAAACCCTCCTTCTGGAATTGCGTAGTTTCTACTGGAAGACACTAGAAAATAGCCATTAGACTCATATTATAGTATGGAAGCAAGAAATCAGATCTATCATGAATTTCCTTTGTAGAAGCATTGGATTTACTTGAAGCAAGAGAAAGAATCCTTCAGAAATAATAGCATAAACACATGGAAAAGTTGCAGAAAGACTTGACAGCATCCTATATGAGGAGCTTCAGCTGCTGTAGGTTAAAAATCAGATATAAAACTGATATATGACTGAAACATCAGATCCATACCATATCTGTAAACTACTCAGCCTTCTTAATAAGATCCCCTTTGTAGATCTAGCTTTTAATACACTGAACTGCAGAAAAATTCAGAGATTTCCGAAGATGGCTTTCATTACATTATATATATCAGATCTGAACATGAATAGATCAGCAAGCTACTTTAAAAATCTCAAAGGGAGAGGCAAGCCTCAATCACCAGAGAGAAAGTACAATAAAAAATCTAGACAACATTGAAGCATCTACATAAAAATAATGCAGTATAAGGAAGAGACTGCGTAGTAGCTGGAATGAACTGATACAAAAAATTAGAATTATAGATCTGAAAGTGAAATGAGAGTAATATCCTCTTCCGAGTGGTCAAAATACACTCTCCCTGAGATAAATCTCCTCTAAAAAATCAGATCTTGCAGATCTAGTTTCCCCACTTGCTGCAACTCACAAACAACTGCAAAACCCTCAACAGGACCAGTGCTGCTATAGAGATGTAGCTTGGCCATAATGCTGGATAGTGGAGAGATGCACCACAATCCCCTCCAAAGAGATACTCCATGCAAGGAGAGAGGATTCCTAAACAAGAAATCCTCTTCCCTTAGGCTAAACAACCAAGAGACTAGAGTTGCTGTAGCGACTTCTCAAAATTCTTCAACAACCTCTACTTGCTGCCTCTCCTTCTATTTATAACATGAGGGATTTCCAAAACCCTAAACCATCTTCTTCAACTTATCCTCTTTCACACATGTGATCCTCTTCTAGAATTACGTTGTGCTTGATGGATAAGCTTCCCCGCAAACTGCGCTGTAGGTGGGGCCAGGTTGACCCATGCAAATGAATTTCCCCTTTTCACACTTAGGGTTGTTTAATATAATAGCCCAGATTTTTCTCCTTTCACATTGGGCATGTATTTATTCTTAACTTAGGAGTTTAATAAACCTCTTTCACATAATTTTATTCATGAATAAAGAAAACTGAAATTAAAATGCAATGTTCCCATTAGCTGCAAAAATTGGGAACATTACAGTCTCCCTCGGAAAAATGTTGCTTGCCCTCAAGCAACTCTTATTGTAGATGCAAATCATCTACCCCCTCCAAATGGCATCCACATAAGGAAGGCTCCCTCCATTTTATGCAATAGATTATGTATGTTTGGTTCCAAATTTTTCTTCTACCAATGCATGAGATGACCTCCAACTGTGAGGCTAGATGTCCTCCTCTTACCATGAAGCACAAGATGACAAATCCATGGTGTCCAACACCATCACAAACACATGAGAGACATAAGTAAGGTAGCTCCTCCCATAAAGGAAAATATTCTTCATGCAAAAAATTCCTCCATCCCATGTTTATGAACTTGAATAAGCATTGCCATGCCTCCATTCTTAGCCCTGTTGGCCTTGTTGGACCCAAAATTCATCATTTCAGCGTTACGCAAAGAAGAAGGAAAGGAGTAATATGGGTAAAAAAAAGATGTCAAACCATATTCTCCCAAAATCAACCACCATTGCAAGGCCCTTTTCTGCCATCCTCCATCTCCTCCATGTAAGATGGACAAGCCATGTTTCCCAAAAGATGATGTGCATGTCTTTCTTTGCTGCAAGTTATCTTTGATACATAAGGCATGAACCAGAAAATTATGAGTCATGGGGTGTTCACCATACTCATTCAAAAGTATCAAAGAAACAAGGGATCTTGCTGCCCTCTTTCCTCCTCATGTGCATCATGAAACCAAACCATGCTAATGGACATATAATATGTCACATCAGCCCAATACACAACACCATCATCAATGCACATCTTGAGATAGTCATGCCAAATTTTTCACCATGCAAAACACATAGACGTAGGAGATGTCATGTGGTGGCCATACCTTCTCAAGTGAAACAAAATTGTACATGCCTTCTCTTGCTGCAACATAACATTGAAACCCAATGCATGATTCAAAAAATAATGAGGTATTGGGTAGCAACCACACTCACCCAAAAGCATCCATAGCAACAAGGACTTTGTAGCCTTCTTGCCTCATCAACATGTGGATCTTGGAGCAACATCACAATGATGAACATGTAAAATGTATCATCAACATAGTACAAGCAAGCTCACTCATACCACATCATGTGGGAGTCATTCCCTCCTCCCAAGCCAAAGTTCATGCATGAAATATACCTCCAACATAAATGCATGTGGACATATGAGACATACTTCAAGCATAGGTGAATACATGAACATAAGATTTAACTTTGTAATGTCCAACTCTTCTTCCAACAATCACATCATCCATGCTTCCTCTTCATGTAATCTACCAATGATGTACCAAGCATGAGATAAGAGAATGATAATATTTGGGTAGAGCTCATGCTTACCCCAAGGCAACCAGTGCTGCCATGCCTCCTTATACATTTCACAGCTGCTCTTCAAGGCATATATCAGAAAAATAGGCACCTTTCTCACCATCCTCATCCACTCACTCAAATAGGGAAGTTGAGTGATGTGCTACACAATCATGGCATTCTCCATTTGTAAAATACCATCTCCCCAACCCACTGAAGAACTTTGCATCTCATGGAATACTGAAATGCACCTCTGTTATGATCTCTTAGTGAGACCTTCTCCTTATGTATGGTCTCCCAAAACCAATGAAGCTTTGAATCTGCAGAACCTCCAACATGCTCCAAGAACGATGAAGCCTCTTTGTCACAATCACTAAGTGACAACGCTGTAGATCTGCAAAGTGATGCATGTACTGTCTCAAAGCAAGTGTCATTTCTGATCTCACAATCAGCCATTGAACATAGGATAGTACTAATCCCTTTCTTGAGACCCTACATATCAACCCAAGAGATTGAATGCAGCTCAACAATGATGCATAGGGATAACTTCCAGTATCATCCTTGATTAGATCAAGGGTCCTTTGCGCTGTGACATGTCTTTGCTTCAAATCAGCACTTTGATCTAACCCTTGGCTATGCATGGATCTTGAAATAATATGGGCTGAAATCTCATGTATACCTTGGATCAACTGATATATGGGAACCTCTTGACAGAACACAAGAGTTCCTCCATCCGGATCAATGATGCTTCCAACTGCTGGTAAGAATGATGGCCTCTTTTCTTCAAGTATACTAGCACTGGAATATTTCTCCTCCTCCTCATCCATCTCTGGATTCATGTATGGGACCCCATATGATAAGAACTCAAGACTACCTTGCAAATATGCAAGTGCCTCTTATTTAGATGCAAGCTCCTTAGTAGCAGATAGTGGAAATGAAGATCTCTTGCCCAAAGTGACAAGATTTGACATCCTCCTTTGTTTCCTTTGGAGATGTCCCTTTGTAGCTCTTATTTTCCTCTCCTCTTCAAACTCCTTGAGATTCTCTTCAATATTATTCAATGCTTGAAAAAGAAGCAATGAGATCTCTTCTTCAATCATTCTCTCTACCTTGTGATAACAGGAAGTGTATGATTCTTCCTCTTCATCCTGAAACCCTTTAGGAGTTTCTTTGCATCTCTTTTCTTCATTGCTATACCCCTCACCTTCTTCAAAGAAAGTGGGCATAGTGGATCTATGAGGAGATCTTGGATCCTCCGGTCTTCTACTTTGCTGATAGGAAGTGCTAGGGCTTCCTTCTTCTTCTTGAAATCGTATGCAGCTCTTATTGCAACTTGCTTCTTCTCGAAACCCTCTAGGAGTCTCGGTGCTTCTTCTTTCTCTCTTCTGATTTACCTCTTGGGAGAGGCTCTTCTTAGATCTGTAAAATGATGAGGATAATCTCATCTGCTGCATCAACTGATCTCTGCTTTTTCTTTTTGATTCACTGGTAGCTTGATCTCACAGGCTGTGCCAAAGATCATGCTCTGATACCATTGTAATGTTCCAAATGGAGAAAATTGGGCTTAGTAGGGCATATCTTAAGATATTACACTATGGAATCACAACAGCATGGAAAACACACCAACAAATTATAAACCAGAGATAGACTAGTAGGGCATTTATTGGTTATATCACCTCTAAGGAGAGGATGAAAACCAGAGGCTTCCTGCCCCATTCTAGACTTTGTCTATAGAAGACTGATGAAACATAGAAAGTGTGGGAATTAAAAACTCCTCTTAGATTTTTCTACCCTTGGAAACCTTATATCTACAGATATAAAGGATGGATCCAAAGAGAAGCAAAAACTAAACAAGTGAGAAGCGGGAAATTCCACTCTTAGGAAAATCTGCAATAGGCTCAAGGAGGACGCTGTAGAAGAAAGCCAGTGTTAAAATAATGTAGACCATAGTTGGTTTCCCTTATTTTAGCCTGTGTGGGACCTCAATGCAGATTTTTAGCAAAAATAAGTGAGTTTAGAGGGCTTAAAAAGATCTCCCACAAACAACACTAGCTGAAAATCAGCTAAAGGAGAGAGTTGGTTAATAGAGAAACCCTCCTTCTGGAATTGCGCAGTTTCTACTGGAAGACACTAGAAAACAGCCATTAGACTCATATTACAGTATGGCAGAAAGAAATCAGATCTATCATGAAATTTCTTTGTCGAAGCATTGGATTTACTTGAAGCAAGAGCAAGAATCCTTCAGAAATAATAGCAGAAACACATGGAAAAGCTGCAGAAAGACTTGACAGAGTCCTAAATGAGGAGCTTCAGCTGCTGTAGGTTAAAACTCAGATCTACAACTGATATATGACTGAAACATCATATACATACTAGATCTAGAAAATACTAAGCCTTCTTAATAATATCCCCTTGGGGTTTTATCAAAATAATTCATAACAATTTGTAGATCTAGCTTTTAATACACTAAAATGCAGAAAAATTCATAGATTTTTGAAGATGGCTTTCAATACATTATATATATCAGATCTGAACATGAATAGATCAGAAAGCTACTTTACAAATCTCAAAGGGAGAGGCACGCCTCAATCACCAGAGAGCAAGTACAATAAGAAATCTAGACAACATTGAAGCATGTACATGAAAATAATGCAGTATAAGGAAGAGACTGCGTAGTAGCTGGAATAAAATGATAAAAAAATTTAGAATTATAGATCTTAAAGTGAAATGAGAGTAAGATCCTCTTCCGGGTGTTCACAAGACACCCTCCCTGAGAGAAATCTCCTCTAAACAACTAGATCTTACAGATCTAGTTCCCCCACTTGCTGCAACTCACAAAAAGCTGCAAAACCCTCAACAGTAAATCCTCTTCCCTTAGGCTAAATAGCCAAGAGACTAGAGTTGCTGCAACAATGTCTCAAAATTCTTCAACAATATTTACTTGCTACCTCTCCTTCTATTTATAACATGAGGGCTTGCGAAAACCCTCAACCATCTTCTTCAACTTATCCTCTTTCACACATGTGATCCTCTTCTAGAAGTACGTTGTTCTTGATGGATAAGCTTCCCTCTAAACTGCGCTGTAGGTGGGGCCAGGTTGACCCATGCAAATGAATTTCCCCTTTTCACACTTAGGGGTGTTTAATATAATATCCCAGATTTGTCTCCTTTCACATTGGGCATGTATTTATTCTTAACTTAGGAGTTTAATAAACCTCCTTCACATAATTTTATTCATGAATAAAGCAAACTGAAATTAAAATGCAATGTTCCCATTAGCTGCAAAAATTGGGAACATTACATGCAAAGTACCATGTTGCTCCTTTCATCCACGTAGCCCCCTCAAGGCCCCTGCGTGAGCCAACAGCTGAGGTGGAGGCCATTGCACATGAATATGGATGCCTCATCGAGGAGGAGGACCCCGTAACAGAGGATGATGAAGGAACACCATGACTGTGCGGTAGCTTAGTTCATCTCTGTTTTTTTTCATTTCAGGACATGTTATAGCTATTTTGTTTTTATATTTGTCATGGAACATTTTGTAAAACATGATTGTTTGACGCTATTAAGGGGTTGGTTTCCTCTTAGGAGGCAGCGCCAAACCTGATTTATTTTGAAAGCTTCTAAGGTTGGGATTGACTAAGCACTGCTTGCCATATCAGCCCAATGCCTATGTAAAGTTTATTTTATGATATAATATAGCTTAGCCTTACTTACAAAAAAACAAAACTTGTCAAAATAATTTTTAGCTCTCTATTTCTTATTTTTTAGAAATTTTTATTCACATTTTATATGTCAACTTAGCAATAGTTTGACCGTGTGTTCTTTAAAAATAAAGGGATTCATAAAAGGTCATGTTTTTTGGCCCCAATTTATTATTTGTTAACCTTGTGTTTTTGAAAAAAAAAATTGTTGCAACAATCTAGACATACTCTACTTTGGTATGGCTATATTTATGAAACCAACATATGCATATCATAATTACTAGAATTTTTGGAATTGAACTAACACAAAAAAGCTACATAGTCTAAATATGTTTAACATAGCACCATGTTTCTCATCATATTTGTTAAAAACTAAAAATATAAAAACTACCCATTAAAGAGGATGGACCAACATAATGCACCATGAGTTTTTCATATTTTTTCACAGTGTATATTGGAAGATACATAATTTTGATTTCACTTATTCATAATGACCCTAAAAAAACAATTGCACACATTTGACTAGAAAATTAGTTAAAATTATCAAATATCTATGAAATTCCATAAAATTTATATCTACTGAAAGTAGATTCAATTCTGCAAATGTTGGTGTTGGTTCCGAAATTAAATCCACTATATTTTACAGAGCTCACTATATTTTATGGATTTTAACCATTCTGAAATATGGATCCTATTTGTTGCAGAGTTACAGGTTTTCAATCAAATTTTTTTTGCCACAAACAAACATTAAATTTAACAAAAATTAAAATAATAGCTAAAAAAAAGACTGAAAATATATAAATTTTTTCCCGAAAAACCTATCCATATTTTCCATCAGCCGTAAAATTAAAACGATAATACCCTCTTATGTAACCATTTTGGCCAAAAGCTATTAATAAGATTGGTTTTAACGCCATTTTTTTACTCACATTCTTTGTGTGCAACTTTTTAGTACCAATTTTTTTTTAATCTAATTTTTGGATAGAATTTTTTTTTTGGTGGATTTTGAACGTGAATTTTTTGGGTTGGATTTTGAAAGTGACTTTTTTGGGTCAGATTTTCAAAGTGATTTTTTTGAGCTTGAATTTGAAAGTGATTTTTTTGGGCTTGATTTTAAAAATCTATATAGATTTAATTATCATGGGGAATCAAAGAAATTGCAAGAGAAATTGTGATCGAAATAGAGACATTGAGGCTTGTAGAGAATACTCGAGAAACTATTACAAAAGAAAGAAGGAAGAATGCTTAAATATTGAAAGGTAAAAACAATCTCAATAAGAACTTGAATGAGGTATGTAAATGTAGTTATTATAAATGATATTTAAAATTTAATAGTGTATTATGAAATTTAATTTTTATTTGATGAAATAATTTGAAAAATATTTTTCAGTGTAAACAAAGAGATATTTTCCTCATATCACTGATGATGAGATCGAAAATGTTGAAAGATAAAGTGAAGAAGAAAATGAGCCAATGATTGATGATGTTGTTGAAGATGTTGAAAGAGATTCAAGTGAAGAAGAAGTTGAACCACCCTTAGGTATGTATATATATGTCATGTATTATTGAAATTATAAATATCTATTAGATTCAATTTCATGAACTCTATTTTTTAATTTAATTATTTAATGTATATTTATACTCATTTACGTTAAATCCTCCTATGTATAAATGAAATCAATATCGATGATGAGATTTTATAAAATGTCGACCCTGCCACATATGGAGATAAAAAAGTTGACCAAGGTATAAGAATTCATTATTGATAAATTATTCAAAGATGAAAATGTGATAGTTCAAGCCCAAACTTTGAGAGGTCTCTTAACATCAGAGAAATTAAAAGAAGCTACAACACTATTGGGCATTCAAAATCAACGAAAGATAAAAAGGTGAAGGAAAATGTGATTCAAAATATAAATAGTTCTCTAAAATAAATTGGAATATATGAAAAGAAAAGTGATATAAAAGCACATACAGAAATACAAATAGTAGTGGTTTCATCAAGTAATAAATACAATTGTTTTGTAAAATATATGGAAAAATCATTAGGGACCTCACGAAAAGCATTTCACAAGCATAGGAAATTTTGATTGCAAATAGATCCAAATGATGAGCTTGCTTGTTGAATAGTTATTTGTAGGAAAAAATACAAATATAGACTTGGAGAAAATGTAAAAAAAATTGATATATGAATATTGGATGAAAAATTCGCATGTTTCACCAAAGTAAAGGGATGTGATGTGATGAAAAATAACATGAAATCAGTATTAAGAACACGAAAAACATATAATGGAAGCCATTCAGATAATTTTTTTCAATAAGTTCAAAGAAGAGAGTCATGGAATTAATTTCTCAATCAGTACATGTGTGCAATAAAAACCGTGGTACATTAAATCTATCACTATACGTGACACTTGTTGTTGTCATTATCGTGTGTAATTTCAATTATATTATGACACCTTCTGTAATTTTGGTAAAACATTTTGGAAAAAATCACCTCCTCCTTCCACTATCCATGATTTCATATCCCAATTTGTATGTTGAAGTGAAAATCATGAATTATTTTACCAAAAGAAATGTGTTGGTAGTAAAAAATGTGATCATTGTGGAAATTTGACTTTGCTTCATAGAAAATATCCTATTGATATGAATGATCAATCATTTTCCAACATAAAATTGGAATGGAAGAGATATGTATATATCCATACATTGATTGTTTCAAGTAGTAGTACAAGTGTTAGAAGGATCGATTTACAAGAAGAAGAAATTTATATGATAGAGTTTTTGAAGAAAGACAGAAATTTATAAATAGACCAAGCATTCTCATAGAGTTTGATGGAAAGACTTGCAATTAAAAAAATCCTGTGAAATTTTTCCACGAGGGACCATTCTGTCGATAGTTGATTTTGCAAAAAAGTAAACATTTTTTGCACAAAAAGAAATACAAAGTGAATATTATCATTCTAAACAAGTCTCTATGATTTTCCATGTTCTATATAGAAATGCTAAACAAATTTTGATCATATAGAAAGCATCAGTGAGAATAGACATATTATTAAAGAATGTTATTTTTATATCAGCGATTATCGTACACATGATACATATTTTGTACAAAATTCCTTTGATAAGTTTTATGACTTATTGAAAGGTCATGGAATATAATTCAATGAACATTAGATATGGTCAAATGGATGCGCATGTCAATCCAAATATTCACGATCATTACTTTGGTTGTGTCCTCCTCACATGAAAAACAACATTAAACATTGTTGGAATTTCTTTGAGATTGGCCATGGACAAGGAGAACATGATGGCGCAGGGGCATGTATAAAATGAGCACTTTGAAGATATCAAATCGACCACTCTGCAAACCAACTTATCTCAGATGAATAATTTTTTCAATGGTGCATTGTTGCACTAATTCATGAGACTAACCCATCAACGCAGGTATGTACATATATATTAACTTGTATATAGTTTTAATATATGATCGTTTTTATTAATTTTAAATTCAAAAATTTTAAAAATTATATAATTTAAATAACTGATCTATGATTATATTTGATATATAAATTGTATTTTAAATAACATATTTAAATTCTTTTTTAAATTTAGTACATGTTTCTTTGGCATATTGTAGTCAAATACGTAGATAGATAGATTACATATGAAGTTGAAATAGTAAAAGGGACTCGAAAAAAACATTCAATTAAAACAAAAGAGTACCGAAATATGTTTGCATTTGATAGAAAAAATAATCTTGTTTTTGTCATGTTTTCATAGAGGACACACAATTAAATGATATTTGTGAAAACAATATGTATGTTGAAGATTGGAAACATGCATAACTTAATACAAAGGGGAAAATGTTGTTTGCAATCTTCAAAGAGATAGAATCAGAGGAGACTATAGTTTCATCTGAAGGTGACCGTGTTTCTGATCTTGTTAGAGAAAGTAGCATTTCAATTGATTTCAAAGGATATATATATATATATATATATATATATATATATATATATATATATATATATATATATATATATATATATATATATATATATATATATATATATATATATATATATATATATATATATATATTCTATGTTTTTAAATCATTGTGTATAAGTATATAGATAATAGTTAAAATGTAGATCTAAATCTAATAAAATCAAGTACATGTTGATACCTAATTTCCTGTTAATTATGATTTGAATTTACACATTTTTTTTATTGTGCAAGGGATTTTTTTGCCACGATTGCACCCATTAACAACATAGAAAATTTCAAGTATTATTTGATGAGGTGCATTGAATTAAAGATGAATTTATTGGAGGACTATGATGATAATGGTTTTATATATGAAAGAGGATCGATTACACTGAAAGGATATTTTTTCCAAGGAATCATCAAAACAAGAGTCATGTTTACATTCAAGATTGTCAACTTGATTCCATAAATTGTCAATATAGTCACTTGGTATGTGCAACATCCATAATGTTGATAGAAGTTCAATCAATAAAAAAATTTAAATTTAAAAAATGGATAATGTCAAAAATTGACCATGAATGGATCATTGAAGATAGAATTCCATTAGAATTTTTTAAATTGAACTACCCAACAATATCTTCTCCTTGTATTCATCTTTGAGAAAGAGTTCAAGTTTATTACTAGCCTTTATTTTTGGGCACTCTTAAGTTTTCCATTCCATATAGTACTAGGTATTACAAAAAAGTTTCATTAATATGGAGGCTTTGTTGTCAAGTTAAAAGGAATTTCAGATATCCCAAATACTACTATAATGTAAGGATGTAGTAGATCACAATCTTTGTGTTTCTTTTTTATTATACACCTATCATGTTTTCACTACATTTCTTTTTTATGTCATCATTTTATCTTTTCAAATATTTTTGGTGTTATCTTAGTAACATTATTTACATTATTAAAATCGTATTACCATCAATTTAAAATGTTTTGTATCTCTTGTAAATCTTGATAGCTAAAAAAAAACATTTTATTGTGTTTTTTGTATACATGCAATGCATACAAAACCTATTAAAAATAACAATGCATGCTCCACCCACAATATTTAATATTTGAAATTTTCATTTCCTTTAAGACAAAACTTAGGCCCACATTGAGATTAATGCAACCTTAGTTGATTCAACATTCAAAAATTTAATTCTTAATCTCTAAACTTTATTAAATTTCATGAAAAATACAATAGTAAGAGACTTTAAGACAAAGAAGGTACTTTAGAATATATTTTTTATAATTCATATTTGTAGTATGTTTTCTTTGAAGAAATTTATATTAAAATTTAATTATCAACCCATGTCCATATTAATTATTGTATACAAGATGATTATCTATTCATGATGATAATATATTTACCATGTTTTATAATGCAGTTTTAAGTTATGATCTTGTTTTAGGCATCTAAACCATGGTAAGAATCATGAATTCAAAATGTACCATGTATTGTAATTTGAAATTTTAATATTCATTAAACAACTTCACAAAACCTAAGAATCAACCCAAATCCATATTATATTCTACTAACATTATAAGTTCTATCATCATGCAAAATGTACCAATTAAATGAAAATTTTATTTCATTGCTTCATATTCATGAACTTAAATTTAAAACTTTCAAGCATCAAACCATGTATCATGCAAAATGTGCCATGTTTTATAATGGAATTTTATAGTATGTTTTCTTTGAACAACTTTATACTAAAATTTAAGCATCAACCCACATACATAGTAGCTCTTCTATACAAGACTATAATATATTCATGAATGCAAAATGTATATGTACCATGTTTCATAATGCAATTTTAAGTTATGATTATTTAGACATCTACACCATTATAAAATGCATGAATGCAAAATGTATTGTGTTTTGTAATTTGAAATTTTACTATTCATTAAACAATTTGACAAAACAACTTTACAAAACCTAAGAATCAAACAAATCCATATTATCTTCTACTAACATTATAAAAATCATCATGAAAAATGTACCAACTAAATGTAAATTTACTTGCATTGCTTCATATTCATGAACTTAAATGTAAAACCTTTAAGCATCATGCAAAATATGCCATGTTATATAATGCAATTTTTTTGTATGTTTTTCTGGAACAAATTTATATTAAAATTTAAGTATAAACCCACATCCATAGTAGTTATTCTATACAAAATGATGATCTATTCGTGAATGAAAAATGTATACCATGTTTTATAATGAAAATTTAAGTTATGATTGTTTAGACATCTACACCATGGTAAGCTTCATGAATGAAACATTTACCATGTTTTTTAATTTGCAATTTTATTATTCATTAAACAACTTCACAAAACATAAAAATCAACCCAAATCCATATTATCTTCTACTAACATTATAATTTCTATCATCAAGAAAAATGTGTAAACTAAATCAAAATTTACTTTCATTGCTTCATATTCATGAACTTAAATGTAAACATTTTAAGCATAAAACCATGTATCATGCAAAATGTACTATATTTTATAATGCAATTTCATAGTATGTTTTCCTTGAACAAATTTATATTAAAATTTAAGTATCAACATGCATCCGTAGTAGCTCTTCTATAAAAGATGATGATCTATTAATGAATGCAAAATTTATATGTAAGATTTTTATAATACAATTTATAGTTATGATCTTGTTTTAGACATCTACACCATGGAAAAATTCATGAATGAAAAATGTACCAAATAAATGAAAATTTACTTTCATTGCTTCATATTCATGAACTTAAATGTGAAACTTTTAAGCATAAAACCATGCATCATTCAAAATGTACCAAGTTTTATAATGCAATTTTATAGTATGTTTTCTTTGAACAACCTTATATTAAAAGTTAAGTATCAATCCATATCCATAGTAGCTCTTCTATATAAGATGATGATATATTCATGAATGCAAAATGTATATGTACCATGCTTTATATTTCAATTTTAAGTTGTGATTATTTTTAGCCATCTACACCATTATAAAATTCATAAATGCAAAATGTACCATGTTTTGTAATTTTCAATTTTACTATTCATTAAACAACTTGAAAAAACAAATTTAAAAAACCTAAGAATTTGAACCCAAATCCATATTATCTTCTACTTTAACTTGTAAGAATCATCATGCAAAATGTATAAACTACAAAATTAACATATTAAAGATAAATTCATAACAAAGAGTTCTACTTAAAATATGTCAAAAAGTTATAACATTATAAAAGAAAATATAATAAAAAGTTGTCAAATAAAAATATGCATCAAAGAGATCAATTCATAATAAATATTTTTACTTTAAATATGTCCAAAATTTATATCATGATAAAACTAAATATAATAAAAAGACTATCTGTTATGCAGATAAATCCCTCTTGTGGACAAGAGCGATCTCTGTAGTATCCTATGGATAGCTAGAAACAAACATCCATTTGTAATTCGTTTTCTCTAGATCATTTGAAATTCAAAATTATTATAAACAAAGAAAGAGGACATGCTCCTACCTTGAAATTAGATGTTCAGTGAAGCCTTTTATCCAGTCACTTCCAAGAGGCTTCTTTAGTAAGTAGAACTTGCAATCAAAGACAAACAAAAGAATTAAAAGCACCTGCAACATATAATAATTGAAAACAGCTAATATAACTCAGTGATCAAGGTATCCAAGTATTCAGTTATTCAAATATACACAAGAAAAACTCAATGAGAAAAGGAGATCCATATGCATTATCTGGTATGAAACGAGTAACTTTACAACTTGTCACCTTGATGTCGCACAAGTTCCTCTCGGGGTCCTAAACAATCGTTTACCCTTCAAATTGACAAGCCTTCCTGTCTCTGAACTAGCATAAAGTTATGGACATGAGTGTGTGATCATTCTCATACCAAAAATGACTAGTATAGAGAGTATGCTCTCTTGAGAATTTCTTTAGCAATTACCACATGTGTGTCTACAATCTACAGTCTACCCTTGAGACTGAAACATGAACTCAATTTATAGGTAAATGGAGGTAGTTTCAGTTCCATGAAGAGGGAGATGGATTCCTCTCATGAAGGGATTTGAGCTCCATATACCAAGGGATAAAATCCATGAGTGAAGGGATAGAGCTCCATGAGTGGAGGGATAAAGCTCGAACTGATCGTGCCTCTAGAAGCTTTCAGTTGGGAGAATATTCATCCAACTGGGCTTCTAGAACTTACTTTTCCCTTTATTTGACTGTTTATGGGGGTCCGCAGGTTTTATAAGCAGAACGTGCGGGATGTGTCGTAGGCTATAGATAAAATATCTGTGGATCCATAGGAAAGAGTTAGAAAAAGTGTGGAGTTAGAATTTTAAGGGTTTTAATGAGATTTTCTCCAATTCCAAGACTTGGTTTAGGAGCATTAGGGTTTTTGACCTCTAAGGGACCACAACATAGTTAGTGATGGACCTATATAGATAGTAAAATGTCATGGTGAAAAAATAACATGTAATAGATTTCCCCCTAAAGTGCGAAGTCTGAGGTATTTCTAAAGAGTGAAGTGATTTATCATTCCAAGGATTGGATTGCAGACACACTGGTAAAAAACCTGTAAAAACATTCAATGCAAACATATATATATATATATATATATATATATATATATATATATATATATATATATATATATATGTATGTATGTATGTATATGTATGTATGTATATATATATATATATATGTATGTATGTATGTATGTATGTATGTATGTATGTATATCATCGTTGAGGTAGGAATTCCCATACTCAGATCAAAACTAACTACATGTTCTGGTACAGAAATGATTTTAAAATTACATCAATAGTAGACACAATATGGACGCATCCATCTGTCTTAAGTAGTCTACTGCATCATGAATAATAAAACTTCTCATAGCCTGGATGGTGGAAACTAGATCTAGGGTCTTGATTTCCGCTTCCCAAACTAATACAATTTTATCCATGCGATTGATTGTGTCGAAGTCGAACATGGTAGAAACCACTTGATTACCAGTCAATGATATGAAATGTTAATAAGTGTGAGAGAAACCACCAACAATGACAATGGCTCTCAAAGTACTCAGTACAATCCACAAAGTGTGAATGAATGATTTGCAGTCAAACACTTCACGAAATTATTCGATTGAAGGTCAATGATGCAACCTATCGTCAAAGGTGATAAATATGCCATTAGGGCATGCAGATCCCAAGGTATCGATAGGATTCTAGATCAAATTTCTAGATGATGAGCTGTCATCAATAGAAAATGACCCGTTGCAGGAAATCCCACGACACGAAACCATTAGATCAAGTTTTGAAGAAATATTTGCAAGGACTGACTCAGCGATGGTCAACACGAATGGAGACAAATGTTTGCAATGAATGGTTTATTTGAACTCTCTCTTGAACACATAACGACACTATAGATGTTTTGGTAACAATTGAACTAAAGCTAATACCCAGAAACTGGCTGAAGACTTTCAATGTGGTTTGATTAACTGTTAGAAAAAGGATTTTCTTAACCCAGGTACAAGTGTGAAAAAAGTGTCATGCTCATGAATGGTATACTGCTTTTAAAACAAGGGTGTCAACTGGATTCCTTTTCTCTTTTTTCCCCCACCATTTCTGGAAAGTACCTCTTTATTTTTGACAAGCTTGAGGAGGATAAAATTTTCTTGTTGTGTAAGCTCATCCTTCGAAAGAGTCCAACTTAGTATTAAAATCAAACCCTAAGAAGGAGTGGTTCATTCCTGTTTGTAATCGACAGGTCCTTTACTGTTAAATTTTAACGAGACCAGTATAGGAGAAACTCAGTGTTTTTCAGTTTTAGGGAGTCAGAATAAAAACATAAGTAAACTTTGTGGCTGTAATTTTTCATAAATTTAGTCTCTCAAGCCCAAAAAGGGATAAAATAATGCAGGAGAAAACTCTATTGACCATGATTAGTCAATATATACCTTTTTCGTAAATAGTCCATTTCGGTCTAGAAAAGGGGTAAACTTATACCAAAAGGATGACTATTCATTTCCTTTAATGAGTTTGAATAGTTAAGTACTCTACAATATTTTCATATTTAGAGAGTCTGAAAAGGGCTTAAAAGAGAACTCCAAGGTTTCAGTTTTTCGTAATTTTTAAGAGCCTGAAAAAGTGATAAAAGTATACTCAGTATGGCCAAATTTCAATTTAATTTACGAGCAGGAAAAGATGGAAATAACTTAGCATTTTCATGTGTTTAACAAGAATGAAAGATAGAAAATTAATCTCAAGATTTTCGTGAGTTTAATGAGTCTTGAAAATAATAACCGAAATGGACTCAAGATAGGTTTCATTTTTATACAAGCTTGAAATAGAGAAAAATTATGCTTGAAAGTGGTTTCATTTTTACATAAGCTTGAAACATAGAAAACTATGCTTGAGGTTGGTTTCATTTTTACACAATCTTGAAATGTGGGAAACTGTGCTTGTAAATGGTTTTAATGCCCCCCAAGCGTAACTTGCAAGAGCATATGCCCCCCAAGATTCATTTCATTCAACTAAGTAGACTACTGCTTACTAATAATTGGATGGAATGAAGGTTCATTTACGAGATCAAATGAATGACTCGAATTAACATTAACGAGATCTAATAAAAGACTCGACTCAATTAGGAGAGGATTTGTTTCATTTTTTAATGATCTTGACACAGGAAAATAACTATGCTCATGACCTGATTCATTTTTTAACGAGGTTGACACAGTAAAAGGAACTCTCCTCATGGAACCTTGTTTCATTTTTTAACGAGCTTGACACAAGAAAATGAACTATGCTCATGGAAACTTGTTTCATTTTTTAACAAGATTGACACAAGAAAAGGAACTATGCTCATGGAACCTTGTTTCATTTTTTAATGATCTTGACACAAGAAAAGGAACTATGCTCATGGAAACTTGTTTCACTTTTTAACGAGCTTGACACAAGAAAAGGAACTATGCTCAAAGACATGTTTCATTTTTTAACGAGGTTGGCATAGGAAGGAACTATCCTCATGGACATTTTTCATTTTTTAATGAGGTTGACACAGTAGAAGGAACTCTCCTCATGGGGAACCTGTTTCATTTTTTAATGAGGTTGACATAGGAAAAGAACTCTCCTCATAAGGGTCTGTTTCATTTTTTAATGAGGTTGAAATAGTAAAAGAGCTATCCTCATAAGGTCCTGTTTCATTTTTTAACGAGGTTGATATAGTAAAAGAAATATCCTCATAAGGTCTTGTCATGGCTTCCAACTGGAAGAAACACATGTAAAGGGACACTCCTCTATCATGGCTTCCAAGAGGTCTTCATTAGATGGAAGAACAGTTCTCTGAAAGGAACACATGTCAAGGGACTCAATAGGGATAAGAAAATCGCGTTCAAATAATCCAAAAGGGTTTTCCATGTCAATTACCGGATCTAAGTCAAAGGAATTCGAACAAATAGTGAGAGGCTCACTTGTATCAGTAACTGAAAACATGGGACTAGTTGCCACATAATTAACCCGTAGCGGAGTAGATACCACTTCTGTATAAGGAAAATTCAGGGATGTCGTATTATTGGTAGTTGAATCAAGACTAACGAATGAAAGCTCATCAACAGTCACAATTTTTCACGCGAAAGAGTGTTGATACAACAACTTTCATTGCATAGATATAGTCTCGCCCACGAAGAAAATTGAAATCCAAGGGACCTCGGACTTCCATAAGATCAATACGGACAATTTTACCTTCCAAGGTAATAGGAAACTTAGGAAGGATCCCTAAAGGTTCACTTATGGTTCTGTTAAAAGTTGACAGATTCTGTGTAACAAGCACAAGCTGAGGGGAACCGAAGGCTTTCCAAGTAGTTGAAGATAAAATACTAATAGAAGCACCTTCATCTATATTTGTGCGATGCACATTCTTACCACAAGACTTCACAATTATTTGGAAAGGGATGGAGGAAGGAAGATGAGCTTCTGTTAGTCTATTCCAATCAAAGGAAAAGACCTTGGTACTTGGAGGGGGTTCTGTAGAAACAGGTGAAATGCCCCCTAGTGTAGAAGAATCTGACGTAACAAGAAGAACCTGAGCGGTATGAGTTTCACTCTCTACAGGGAGAGTGGGATTGACCAAATGTGAAATCAAGTCAACGAATTGATCAAGTAATGGATCATCAACCTGAGTGATATGATTTTCACTCTTCAGTGGAAGAGCGAGATTGACTGTACTTGAAATTAGATCAATCACCCCCTCATTTGACGGTAGGTTGGGAGAAATTTTATGGTAACCAGTTGGAAGTTGTTGTTGTGGAATATTAAGGTTTTCCAACAATTTTGAGGCTTCATACATGTGACAGAAAATGTGAGTTTGATGACTCCCTTTGCATAACTTACAAGGAAACCTAAATTTATCATTTTCCCCAGGAACTTAACTATCACTAGTTGATGGATCAACAGTAAGTTGATGAGAATTTTCTAACCATACTTCCAAGACCTTAGGAATACTAGGACAATTGATAAGGAAGTGGTCATCTGCACAAATTTTTCAAGGGAATTTGGGTTTACAATGCATGTTGGATGTTTCCTCAACACTACTAACACTTACAACCATGGTTGGTTGGTTGACTTATTTCTTATCTTGCTTCTTCTTCTTCTTATGTTTCTTCTTCTTCTTAGCCACCTAGTTACCAGCCTCAAGGCTTTTACCAAGCAAAGAAGAAGAAATGGAGGAAGACATGTTGGGTGAAGAAGGTAAAGGGTCAACATGAGGTTGGTGATGTTGAGATGGTGAACTCTGTTGAGATGAAGCATCTAGTTGATGTGGAACAAATGGAGTATTCGAGGCCAACTAAATTGAAAATAACCATACTGGTAAACCTATGGTAAATCCAGGTAATGACAATGTAGCCATATAATTAGGACCAACATTTCCAAAGCAAGGAAAAGTAATAGAATTCTCGTTAAGAGGGGTTACTTGGTTGGTAAATTCTGGAACAATTTCCATTAGATTCAAATTCAGTTAATTTATTTAAAAATATTAACAATTCAAATTCACAATCCACACCTAAGGTCTCTAAAAAGTAAAAACAAACAAATAAACATGCGCTATCAAATCTAGGATTCAAACCACATACAAATAGTTTGTTTTCACAGTGAAATCACTAGTTGGTGATGAAATCCAACGTCACAGAGATCAATGTGAAAAACTAGCGGTCGAAACAATTACCCTGACAACCTACTTAATGAAACATTCTATTGCAAGTACCTACACTATGCCATCTCGAAGAGAAGTGCACTCTCTAGAAAGTCCAAGTGATTCTAGTCAACGTCTGCTCCAGGTATAGGGCGACCTTCCCTCCACTGTCACCTTAGGAAAATCCTAAATATTATGGCCACTAAGGTCACCAACTGAGACAAATACACCTGGGGTAACAATCTATGATCCGATATACACACAAGGGAAGAGTATCAAGCTCAATCCCCTTGAAGGCTCCTTGACATGGTCAATCCGAGGTTTATCGTTTGTATTACATGCACATCTTATATCTTTTCCAATGAGATAGGTACAATTACCTCACTGGGTCTGACATGATCTCATACTTGACTCTTTTAAGAAGAGCTTCCCAGGGTATAAATGCAACAATTGGAATTTTTCCTTATTGAAAGATACTATTATTTTTTTAGTTGCTTTGGAATGTTAACTACAACCTATTCCAAAGAACTAGCCTAAACTAGATTGGTGGAAAGAGCCCTAGAAAGCACTGTGTTATTTGGGTTGTTTTTCCTCAAAGGGTAAATGGATATGAAACTAGTGGTGTTATGACCTGACCCAAAACTGAATGCAATCGAATATGATAATGTAATATTTTCAATTCAATGAATCCTAACTAAAGTAAGGAGAGAGGTTCCATTCACTTCCAACAATGCAAAAATTGATAAATATGAGAAAATATAACAAATTCTGTAATCCACTAATTTCATCAAGAAAAAATAATGCTAATCAATTCCAATGTTTTATTTTTATGTTTTTAAAACAAGCAAAAAAAACATGTAAATTCAAATCAAAGAAACTGATCTAAATCTACAATTGATTTTTCCATAATGTAAACTATGCAGTTGTAATCTATGCACAGTTCACTTGAAAACTATGCAAATGTAATATATGCACATTTTTCGTTCATATTTTGATAATGAGAATTCTAATTATGCAAATGTGATCAATGCAAGAGAATTATCAAACAAAAGATGATTCCAATGTAATCTAAAGAACCAATCAACTGTAAGTAAAGAAAATTGGGTGAGAATTCCAAAGGTCAAAAAATAAAAACACTCAAAGGCGATTAACACTCAGACACAATTTATCCCCCCCCCCCCCCCCCCAAGCGAATGAGGGGGAATTTTTTTTGCAAAAATATCCAAAATTGTTAAGAAAATGAGACAAACCTCGAAGTAATGACCAAAGGAAATCGAATTAAGAGTTTCTCAAAAAAGAGACTCAAAACACCCAATTAACTTAACAGAGACTGACGCAAAAGTTGCTGAAAAGAAATTCACACATAAGATTTCACAACGAATATAGACTAGGACAAATACGAAGAATCAAGTGATCTGGCTCCTAAAAAGAGAATTTTTATTTTTTCAAAATTTTTCCAAAGGTTCGTAGGTTCTATTGGAGAACAGAGCAGTACCGCAGTGTTTTGAACTACAAACTGTGGAGGCTACCACACTGTTTTCAAATGAAAAACGCGGAGGTAAGGAAAAATATAGAAAAAATAAGTATTCATATTTTCTTTTCAGGGAGTCTGATAAGTTATCTACCCAACCCAATTTTTAGACTAATCAAAATTAGAAGACTCTTATCAAATTGAAAAATAAAAATGAAAACTAAGTTCTATTCCCCAACGGATTCAATATTTTACTATGCAGATAAATCCCTCTTGTGGACAAGAGCGATCTCCCTAGAATCCTACGGATAGCTAGAAACAAACATCCATTTGTAAATCATTTTCTCTAGATCATTTGCAATTCAAAATTATTATACACAAAGAAAGAGGACATGCTCCTACCTTGAAATTCGATGTTCGGTGCAGCCTTTTATCCAATCATTTCAAAGAGGCTTCTTCAGTAAGTAGAACCTTAAATCAAATAAAAACAAAAGAATTAAAATCACCTGCAACGTATAATAATTGAGAAAAATTAATATAACTCAGTGATCAAGGAATCCACGTATTGAATTATTAAAATAGACACAAGAACAACTCAATGAGAAAAGGAGATCCATATGTATTATCTTGTATGAAAAGAGTAACTTTACAACTTAACGCCTTGATGTTGCACAAGTTCCTCCTGGGGTCCTGAACAATTGTTCCTCCTTCAGATTGATAGGACTTCCTCTCTCTGAACTAGCATAAAGTTATGGACATGAGTGTGTGATCATTCTCATACCAAAAATGACTAGTATAGAGAGTATGCTCTCTTGAGAATTTCTTCAGTAATTACCACATGTGTGTCTACAATCTACGGTCTACCCTTGAGACTGAAACATGAACTCAATTTATAGGGAAATGCAGGTAGTTTCAGTTCCATGAAGAGGGGGATGGATTCCTCTCATGAAGGTATTTAAGTTCCATATACCAAGGGATAAACTCCATGAGTGAAGGGATAGAGCTCCATGAGTGGAGGGATAAAGCTTGAACTGATCGCGCCTCTAGAAGCTTCCAGTTGGGAGAATATTCATCCAACTAGGCTTCTAGAACTTACTTTTCCCTTTATTTGATTGTTTACGGGGGTCCGCAGGTTTTATAAGCAAAATGTGCGAGATGTGCCACAGGCTATACAACAAATATTTGCAGATCCGCAGGAAAGATCTAGGAAAAGTGCGAAGTTAGACTTTTAAGGGTTTTAATGAGCTTTTCTCCAATGCCAAGACTTGATTTAGGAACATTATGGTTTTTTACCTCTAAGGGAGCACAATATAGGTAGTGATGGACCTATATAGACATTCAAATGTCATGGTGACAAAATAACGTGTAACAATATTAAATAAAAATTTGCATCAAAGAGAATCTCGTTGAAATATATGATCTATCAATATCCTCGTGCTATCATCATATTCATCGGTGCCATGGACAACATGTGTAATATGCATATATGCATAATATTGTGTACTTCTAAATTAAATTTTAATGTATTAAATTAAATGGAAATTCTATCATCAAAACAAAACTATAAAAGGTTTCAAACTCAATGCAATACCTCATGGTGTTCCCCTCCATTAAACCCTTGTGGAAGCTCTATACAACACATGTACATGTATATATTAAAAATTTAAAATTTCACATGAAAATACATGAACTCCTAATATTAAAAAAAAAATGAAATAAATCTTTCAAATTGTGTAGAAGATCCAATCCCCGTAGTTGGCTCAAGTTTCAAATTCCATACAATACCTAGTGGTCTTCCCCCTGCATTGTGCCCTCATAGATTCCCTGTACAATACATGTACATGTACATATTAAAAATTTAAAATTGCACATGAAAATGCATAAACTCGTAATATTAAGAAAATTGTAACAATTTTTTCAAATTGTCTAGATGTTCCAATCCCTGTAGCGGATTCAAGTTTCATATTCCATGCAATACATTGTGGTGTTTCCCATGCATTACGGCCTTATGGATGCCCTGTACAATACATGTACATGTATATATTAAAATTTTAAAATTGCACATGAAAATTCATAAACTCACAATTTAAAAAAAAATTGAAACAACTTTTTCAAATTGTCTATATAATCTTATCCCCATAGTTAACTCCATCATTAATGTCCCTGGAGAAGGGAAAATATCTCCACAAACCTAAAATTTGAAAATTTTAAAACTGTAAGATAGAGATCTCATTTTTTACTGAAACTTTCTTCATTTTATAACAAAAAAAATTGAAATATTCAATACTTGTGACAAGCCAATTTTTGACACATCTTCTAATAGGGATGAAGAGAGTTGCATTGTGACGAAAATTCTGGATGGAATGGAAATTTTTTAACATTTAATTATATGTAATTATTTATTTTACAAATATGTATTCGCAATACTGATATAATAAAAGTAAATTAATAGTATCAACATGTTCTTCAAAAAAAATTGACGTCTCTCAACATATATTCATTTGACCCTAAATTCAACACCATGAAGATGGTGAACCTAAACATGAATGTACCAAATGACATGAAATTTTCATTCAAAAAATGACTTAACTGCAAATGGTGAATATATGGTACATTCGTGTTAGATTATATCTAAAAAAATTTGCAAAATTTATGTGAATGAACATTAAAACATACATTGCATTACATTAAAATATCCACCCTAAACATTAACACATACCGATCCCATGCCCTATTCCTCATGACCAATTATGTCTTTCCAATCATCATAAAAATCCTTTACATACACTTTAACCTCTTTAATATTCATATTATCTATCTCCACATCTAATTCAAATAAAAAATTAGCAAGTGCATCAACTCATGCTCTTTGGCGATTTAGAGTGACAGTAATTCCATTCAATGAAATTTTTATGTTGTCTATAATGGCATCCCTTGCTTCTCGACCAATTTGAGAAGTGGAATCCATCTCTGACCACAAAGTTACCAGACATGGAGGTTGAGGTACCAAATGAGGTGGAGGATGATAAAATTCAGTATCCCTTAATCCACCCTTACCTTCATATGTCTGACTTCTCCCAGTACCATGAAATTTAGATTAAAGGTCAGTATAATCAGGTTCTATACCAAAAAATAATTTTTCATAAAATAAGTTTGCAAAATACTATGGAACCTTATCATTCCATGGAAGCTTACCATACGTTGCAAGGAACCTATCATACAAGTGGTGGACTATTTCAGGTTATTTGAAATATTGCACCTTGAGCATATTTTTTCCTGGCCCTTCTTTGAAATTAAACATAGATTTGTCATGTACTTTTGTAACCCACCTACTTACCTCGACCCATCATTGTTTCCTTTCTACATAGCATCATGTCTATAAATCGACCAGTTGTTGGCCCAAGGTTCTTGTAAATATCAAGAAATGTACTTAGATATTGAAAAAATATTTCTAAGCTTTGTCGACTCTCTACAGGGAGCTCCAAACTCCCAAGACCTTTATTCAATTTTGAATAATGAGATATGCACCTCTGTAACGTACATTGTTGGATGTTCCAAGGAATATCATCAATAATATCATACGAATAGTGGTATTTGGCATATGGTCTTCTTCTTGAATCACCCTGGTTTTCCTACATTGACTTCAGTCAACATTTTCACCCCTTGCTTCAATATAATTACATAAATATTAAAACATGTTAATGTATTTATACACATGCAAGATAGACATGTACATGTATATGTACATACAGTTTATTTGTATGTAATAATTTTGTTTTAATATTAAAAAAAATATTAAATTATATAATTTACTAAAGTGAGAATCATGATGGTCCGATTGAGATTCACAACAACCCGAATATGGTTGAGAACCATCATGCTCAAGTAAATGAGTTGATTGAGCTTGTTGACCAGAGGGAGAATGTTTAGCACCCTCACATGACGACCTAGTGAAAGATGCTTCTAAAAAAGATAGAAATTATAAATTAATTAATTTAAATTGAAAAAAATCTATTCAATATGTATGTACATATGATTCTACCTATTTATCGTGTAATTAAATTCACATAAACATATATATACCATACCATGATGATGTGAATGACGGACCTCCATTGATTTATCTTATACTCTCATTGGTCTAGTGAGAGATGCTCCTAAAAAAGATGGAATTTATTATAAATTAATAAAACTAAATTGACAAAAATCAATCCAATATGTATGTACATATGATTCTATGAATATCATTTAAATTTTCACAGAAACATATATATACCACAATGATGATGTAACAAATGATGTCCCTCCCCTTATTCATCTGATACTCTCCTTGATCCAAAACCAATTGTGTTGGCATGCATATAAATTCACCCTCTACTTGATGCTCGAGACTTAGTTGATTCTCTATATTTTTCACACCTCAAACAATCAGGCAGTGATTTCTCATGTGATGATCTATACCCTCGATCCACACACACACGCACACACACACACACACACACACACACACACATATATATATATATTAAGAATCACTATTTATAATGATGAAGAATTCAAAAAATTAATAAGAAAAAATAAATCTAACTATCTAAGGGTTTCTTCAAAATTATTTTGTGTAAATTCTTCATTTCAAATATACTCAAGACTAAAAACACAAATGTTGAAGTGCAAATTTTAAGAATTAAACACAAATTTTCTAAAACATGTCAAGTCCCGATAATTCATCCCAATTTGTGATTACAGAATTGGGGCACACTTAGTATAGTATTTAAATAAACACATGATCATTAAATACACCACATTTATAAATTAAAAACACATACATATCAAATATATGTTACAATGTCCATCAATAAATTTTGATGGAGTGCTTTTTGACACCAATTCGTCTTTCACACACAAATCTTGAATTGGAATTTTCCCATACAATAGATCACTAGACATCATATTAACATTTTCACAATGAAGGATGATAAATGATTGAAATTGTCTAGCAATAATTTTTTCTTCTCTATGCAGTTTTTTTAACTTCTCCTTTTTGACTTGGTACACGCCTTTCATCTGGTTGCACACAAGTTTAGAATAGGTGAAGACTACAATTCCATTGGATCCATACTCCCTATTTGTTCCTAAGCCTTCTATTATAGCAATATAATATGCTTCATGTTTTATTGTCCTTCTAGGTACATTCCTTTTCCTTTGGAGGACTTTGTTCAACGCAATATTGTATATAACATAAGTAATCACTCCTTGTCCTATATTGGGATAATAAGAAAATTCTATGCATAATGTCCATTTTTCAACTATGTTTAATGGGTTTTCTGATCCCTGTAAAAAACAAATTCAATAAAATGAATAATATATTTATTTATTGCAAATGCCTTAGATTATGGGAAAATGATGATATATATATATATATATATATATATATATATATATATATATATATATATATATATATATATATATTGTGATGGAATATTACAAGGTCTATTACGATGAACTACCCCAATGAAATAATAATGGCAGTTTACAAATCAATGCCCTTGGGAAAGTGTCTAACAAATTGTCTCATGTTGGAATGCTTAGGAATATAATCCAAAATTTCTAATTAGGTTGGTCTATTTCATCAAGAATAAATCTCAACCTATAATAATGCACAAATTCCAAACATCATTTTATATTCTATGTTTCATATTGTAAAATATATGGAGCATCCTTCAAATTCAATAGAAATTATGAGTAATTAGATCCCAAACACGAATAATAATTTAGTGAGATGTCATTAGCATCCTAGTTTACAATGCATTATTCATTAAATTATTTCTAATCAAACATCAATTTAAAAAGATGTCTCAAAAATATGTATTCTCTTTATTTGAGATATTTTCCCCCTTCAGTGGAACATAGATTTATGTCCACATGGAAGTTAAATATCCTTCACAAGAAGGATTTAGCATAGAATTTTATATTTGAAACTTGGATATGGTGATTGATGCAAACACACCCTCACCCTAACATTTTATGTGATCCATAATTCAAGAAGTGAAATAGGATTAATTAAATATCAACTTGGGTGACCACTCACATATCAAAAGACACAAAAAGGGCCTTTAAATATTATAGATACCTCCAAATAAGTTTCTAGTATAACCAATTCCATGATGTCAATTTTTTTCCTTCCCACCTTATGCAATGATCATTAATGTAAGCCACTATAAAATTAGTAAATAAATACCATGTATGTATTTTTAACATAGTGTAAGATACCTTTCCTTTGGTTGTCCATATTCTTGTTCCATCACTTATGGTTTTCCATCTTCTTGTCCCGTCACCAATTACACCACGTGGATCTAAAAAATGATTTTCTATGTGGATATCTTGACGATGGGATATATATGGATCAACCATAAGGGTATGCCAAACTGTAATGTCTCAAATGGGGAAATTTTTGCTTCATTGGGAACATCTTAGATGTTCCTATTTTTTTCCCACTCTGGGAGTATTAACAATCAACTCAGAGATTGAATGCAGGGGCATTTAGTGGATATGTCATATTCACAAGGAAGAATGAGATCCAGAGGCTACTTGGACCACTAGCAGACTCTGACAATAGAACTTGTCAAGAGCTAATAATTCCCTTCAGGGAATTTCTGCACCAGTTGTCCATGGGGACGCTGTATAAGGAAGCCTATGTGAAAATAAGCCAATCCAATGTTGATATGCCTTGGAATACATCTTATGTAAACTCCATACAGAATATAAGCCCAAAGAAATAACCTTAAGCATATTATTCAGATCTCCTACTAACATGTATACCGAAACAATGCTCAACAAGGGAATCTTTAGCAACATGAAAACTTCAATATAAACAACAGTTAAGAATGCATCATATAATGATAGAAGAGAAAAAATCTGATATATAATATACAGCAGCAAATGTAATACAAATTCCTTGAGGAAAATTCCTCTCAAGGAAGCTCAAACCAGCCTCAAAAGGAAATGTACATGCAATGAAGAAACACACTGCTACATAAATCCAGCTACTCAATGACTACGCAGTCTCTAAGGGAAAATGACTGAAATATGATATACATATGATGATATAACAATATATGCTCAAATAAAGAAGGGGGAGCAATATCTCAACCCCAGAAAACATTATTACATCAATCCTCCAAGGGATTGGCTAGAATACATAAAACCAGAAAATGTTGGAGTAGCTGGGCAGCTACTGCAGCTCAAAATATAGTACAACATGGAAGAGGATGGGAAGTGCTGCAATAGATGTGCAAACCTCCTCCAATGATCTCAATAAGGAAGGGGTTTATCCCCTTACTGAAAACTGCACTCACTAGTGCACCAAATGAAACCCTTGTGCAGGCCACCTCTGAAAATAACGCTGTATGGGAAGGAGACTACACTGGGCATGAGAGAAACAAATTTGGACTGATTCTATATCTGCAATAAAACTCTGATATGATCCTTTTCTAATCTCCTAGAGAAGGAATGAGCTTCCTCTCTACAAATCAGCTCCGAAAGTGGTGATGAAGGTCCCTCACTTCAACACCAGCAACTCCAGCGTTCTCTTGCTGCAAGAATAACGAAGTAGCTGCAAATGAATACCTTAGCCTCATGCCATGATGTGAGGAAGATGAAGTACAATCTCTCCATGGCCTCCCATGGAAAAGAAGGGCATTCCTAAATAGGAATCCCTCTTGTGCTAAGTAGCACCAAGTTGAAGAGAGCTTCAACTTCGAATTATATTCTCCAAAACTAATATCCACAATTCTCTTCTTCATATTTTATGCAATGTGTGCATGTACCCCACTCACATTAGGGTTTCTCTCATTTTAAATTTTCCCTCCACTCCAACTACGCAATCTTCCTGAGCAAGTTTCCCCTCTTGGGTACGTTGTTGACTTTAGTCAACCATGGTTTAACTCACTTGATTTTGGCCCCTTTTCACACTTAGGCTGATATCTTAGCCACTTAAGTGACTTTTTTCACCTTAGGAGTGTTTATTAAAATGCTACATGGGCTCCCTCACCCACTTATTCACTTTTATTAATATAAAAGTAAAATCAATGTCCCAAATACTTTATTGCAAAATTTGGGACATTACAGTCCTCCCCTCCCAAAACTTGCTTGTCCTCAAGAAAGAGAAAGGATGAACTGAAAAAAGGTCCTCCACTCAAGGAATGGAGTCTGAAATATCCTCCTGTAGATCCTCCATCCTCAAGCAATCAAGCAAAATGAGTCACCCTCCAACTAGGCAACTCCTGAAAGTACTTCTCCACCTTGTGCTCATGAGAAATAGGTGGGCTGAATTTTTGAACTTGGTAAGCTTCATATCCTACCCCAAACTGTCATATTCTCCACTTATGATGAATTTGGAGTGAAATTTGAGCTTGGGCTGCAATAGTGTTGCCTTCAAGAGGCAAAATGAAGTCTAGATCCCCAAAAGATCTCTCCTCCAATGCTGCAAAACAAGCTGGCCCAAATCATCTCATATGTGATGAGTTGGAATTCATCATCATATGGAATCCAA
This sequence comes from Pinus albicaulis, assembly GCA_034641835.2. Classification (NCBI taxonomy): domain Eukaryota; kingdom Viridiplantae; phylum Streptophyta; class Pinopsida; order Pinales; family Pinaceae; genus Pinus; species Pinus albicaulis. Next base: position 710,347,763 of record CM076569.1, read on the forward strand.
CAATCATATGGTCCACCTCATGAAGAAAATACATGGTTGAACATGGTTACCATATAATCTCTCATACTCCTCTTGGAGCATGTGCTTCAAAAAGAATGGAGGTCTTCTTCTCCCAAAGGGCACATCCACCCAATGAGTCTTTCCCTCCTCATGACACATGTGGGGCTGCTGCTGATATATGGCTGAAATAAATGGCCTTCATGAGAGACCCAAGCCACCACATCGATCATACAAACCATGAAATGCCTTCTCCAGAAATCTGAACTCTCTAAATAACTCCTCCCTCATGAAGGAAAGAGATGAAGCTTGGCAATCATGGGCTACCCATTGCTTCTCCTAAAGCATAAAACATGCAAAGTATGGAGAATCATACTCCCAATGGGCATCATCAACTCATATCCCACTCTCCAAACAAGCTCCCCATGAACCAATAAAGATCTGCAATGCATGGAAGCAAAATCAATAGAAGCAGGTTGTCTCATGACAACCGGAAAGTGGATCATTGTTCCACCAAGGGAACCTGCGTAGTGCACTCCTGGCCTGCATAAAAATGAAAAATAACAAGTTCTTTACAACCACTTTTTTTCTTGTTTTCTGCCACATTCATCCTGCAAGATGTGATCATGAAAAAAAAAATTGGTGCCAAAGGTGCAAACCAAAACTATGTGGCTTTTCCCCACAAACCACTGCTGAAATAGCCATCATTTTGCTGCAATGAACCATAAGTACAACAAAACAAAATGTGCAAGAAGGAAATATCCCTCTTGATCTGATATGCTGCTCATAAAGATAAGAGAGTACAAGGCATGTCACAAAGGTTACCTCCCTCATCATGTACTTTGGCCTTTGAGCTGAAATGGCTCCAATGGAAAGTCCCCCTTACTGCAACATAGTAGGGGAGTGGTTGTGCCAACCATATCATCAACTCTTGGGCTATGAATCTAGCCAAATGCTGATATACATCCATTAGAAGCCCTCCCAAGTGGACTCCTCCATCAATGAACTATATGCATGAAAATGCATGAAAGAAGAACCCATATACAATGCATGTAGATTCCTCTTCTTGTGCTTGTGCAACCAAGCCAAGAAAATCAAAATGTAGTGAGGAATGCTTCCCTCCATTAATCCTTCATGCTCATCATCTACATGCCTCCAAAATTCATTACTTGTGAAGAGGTTTGAAATTCACTCCAACAAGTAACTCAAACTCTCAAGTGACAGCACCGCTGGCCTTTGGAGTAGGGCCACTGTCATCTCAAAGCTCCCATATTTGACATGAATCTTGTCAAAGACTCCTACATCATGTTGCTGCAAATGTAGAGCTCTTCCCATGAAGAAAGTGTTGCTTGGGCATCCAAGATCAAAGAGCAATTCTCTTGCACTATGCTAGTGCCTCCTCTTGCTCTCGCAACAACAAACAAAATCTGAGCAACAAGAATGTTTGTTTCTCCCCTATAATTCCACCATACCCAATCTAAAATGGGAACATAATGAGTGGTAAGAGAAATGCCACCTCATCATGATTCACCCATACTCTCCCCTTTTTCCATCAAGTGCAATGAGTGTGAAAAGATCATGGGACCTATGGGTTATGGATCCTCCACATTTCCGCTGGGCACATATAATCCACAAAGCTCTACTCTTTGGTGTAAGTATCCTGCCACTTGGTACCTCTTTCATAAGAGCTACCATTGTCCGAAAATATATTTCTCCTTTCGCATTTCATGGGACATTGAAATGAAATCTCCTTCATGGTTCATATCTCAAACCCCAACCTCATGTGTGGTGCATGACTCGTTAAGGGTGTCTGGTAATAATGGCACAGCGCAGTGAAAGTATCCTCCTCAAGAAAATCAGCATGTAATAAATTACAATCCTCCATGATAGATGAAAACTCATGCATACCTTGGAGAGATTTGGAAGAATATTGCTACAAGAGTCTCTTCCTCAAGTGTGTTGGTTGCCTCAATAACTGAAGGTGGAGGCTACTCCTCCATGAATGTAACAGCGCTGGAATGTGCCTCTGGTGGTGAGGGATCCTCCCTCCTATGGCAAAATCTTCTGCTCAAGATCTGAGAAAAATCAGCAAGAGTTGAAACCCTTGCATGCCTCCCATGGTTGAACCACCAAGTTCCTTCTTCTTCCTGCTAAATAAGTGTGAAAAAGATAGAGTCCTTTGGAAGACACTAGGTTTGCTCCATATTAAGCAAGATGCTCACTTAGAATTCGAATTCCAAGTGTTCTCCATGCTTCTGCTATGCTTCTCTATGAGAATAGGAAGTGCATGGTCCTTCCTCTTCTCCTTTCTTCTATCTCCTCAACCTCCTTGGAGAGGTTGTTGCTGGACCTAAAGCTGATGAGATTGATCTCATCTTCTGCATCATCTCTAACCTCTTCTTCTCTAAAATTAAAACTTCACAGGCGGAGCCAAGTTCGAAGCTCTGATACCACTGTAATGTTCCAAATGGGGAAATTTCTGCTTCATCGGGAACATCCTAGATGTTCCTATTTTTTCCCACTCCGGGAGTATTAACAATCAACACTGAACTATCTCAGAGATTGAATACAGGGGAATTTACTGGATATGTCATCTTCACAAGGAAGAATGATATCTAGAGGCTACCTGGCCCACTAGCAGACTCTGACAATAGAACTTGTCAAGAGCTAATAATTCCCTTCAAGGAATTTCTGCACCAGTTGTCCATTGGGATGATGTATAAGGAAGCCTATGTGAAATTAAGCCAATAAAATGTTGGGATGCCTTGGAATACATCTGATATAAACTCCCTGCAGAATATAAGACCAAAGAAATAACCTTAAGCAGGTTATTCAGATCTCCCACTAACATGTATACCGAAACAATGCTCAACAAGGGAATCTTCAGTAGCATGAAAACTTCAATATAAACAACAATGAAGAATGCATCCTATAATTATAGAAGAGTACAAATATGATATATAATATGCAGTAGAAAATGTCATACAAATTTCTTGAGGAAAATTCCTCTGAAGGAAGCTCAAACCAGCCTCAAAAGGAAATGTACATGTAATGAAGAAACACACTGCTACATAAATATAGCTACTCAATGACTGTGCAACCTCTAAGGGAAAATGACTGCAATATGATCTACATATGATGATATAACAATTTATTCTCAAATAAAGAAGGGTGAGCAATATCACAACCCCAGAAAACATTATTACATCAATCCTCCAAGGGATTGGCTAGAATACATAAAACCAGAAAATGTCGGAGTAGCTGGGAAGCTACTGTAACTAAAAATATAATACAACATGGAAGAGGATGGGAAGTGCTGCAATAGATGTGAAAAACTCCTCCAATGATCCCAATAAGGAAGGGGTTGATCCCCTTACTGAAAACTACACTCACTAGTGAACCGAATGAAACCCTTGTGCAAGCCACCTCTGAAAATAATGTTGTATGGGAAGGAGACTGCACTGGGCATGAGAGAAACACATTTGGCCTGATGCCAGATCTGCAATAAAACTATGATATGATCCTTTGCTGATCTCCTAGATAAGGAATGAGCTTCCTCTCTACAAACCAGCTCCGAAAGTGGTGATGAAGGTCCCTCACTACAACACCAGCAACTCCATCATTCTCTTGCTACAAGAATAATTCAGTAGTTGCAAATGGCTGCCTTGGCCTCATGCCATGATGTGAGGAAGATGAAGTAAAATATCTCCATGGCTTCCCATGGAAGAGAAGGGCATTCCTAAACAGGAATCCCTCTTGTGCTAAGCAGCACCAAGTTGAAGAGAGCTTCAACTTCAAATTCTATTCTCCAAAAATAATCTCCACAATTCTCTCCTTCATCTTTTATGCAATGTGTGCATGGACCCCACTCACATTAGGGTTTCTTTCATTTGAAATTTTCCCTCCACTCCAACTACGCAATATTCTTGAGCAAGCTTCCCCTCTTGGGTACCTTGTTGACTTTAGTCAACCATGGTTTGTTGAACCTTTAATTAAACTGAGAGGGGGGGGGTGAATCAGTTTAATGCATTCCTGATCTTTTAAAACTTTTCATTAAGCTATTTACACCTTCATTTCATATCCAATTTAATGTGCAAGTAACCTTATAATGCAAGCAGCAAGTATTAGTTTAATATAGCAGTAGACTTAATATGAGAGTTGCAGGTATTAAGCAGATGATACATATCAGATTCAATACATAACTATCATGCACAGAGACACCAAATATAAGTGGAAACCCATAACGGGAGAAAACCACATCTTATTATTGTTGTGATGCAAAGGCAAGATCCTACTCCCTCTCACCACTATTTTTCTGCAGGCACCAACCTACAGGAGGATCCAACCTCAATTCTGCAAGCTACAACTTGCAAGGAAGCACAAACTCCCTTCAATTTTCTGTAGGCACCAACCTACAGGAGGCTTCAACTTTTGTCAGCTACAACTGACATCTATTAAGCTGAATGTTTGCTTATTTACTCCATATATCAGCTCTGTTCTGTATCTGCTCTTCTTCTCTTAATCTTCTCTATTTTATTCTTCGATATTCTGCATTCTCTATATTTGCTCTCTCTCTTTTTCTCTCTCTCTCTCTTTTTGAGCTTATAAAATTGATTTTATATAGGAATTCTCACAAGACTGTTTGTATTCCTCTAGGAATTAGAAATGAATGGTCATACCTCTTGGTCTTCTGCCTCCTCATTTCTTTGTCCAACTCAATTTAAAATCATAATAATATGTACAATATTTCATGCTGCAGTGGAATTTTTTGTCTTTTCTTTAGGATACTTGCCTTTGCATCACAAACAATAAAAAATAATTACATCATTTACATTCACATTCTAAATTACATATTTCAATATCACTCAGCTCCTCTTCTAAACTTTTGCTACTGGATTTTGTCTTTTTCTACTATTGTTAAGAAACTGTTCTGCATCATCTTTGTTTACTGTCATCTGTACATTTCACCTGTTCACTGCTCTTCTGAATCCCTGTATTTTTCTTGTTCATTCCAGTTATATAACAGTTATATGTACAACTGTCTTTTAGTCAAACTTAAATATATCTCTGCATTTTTATAAACCCTTTTTAATCACACGGATATATCAGTGTTCTCAATCTTTACCATATGCCATCAACTGTATAATCTTTGGTTTCATTTTACAAGAAACACTTTTCCTTATTAACAAAACAAATATCTGCTCCCACTTTTTAATTGCATTCAAAGTTTCGTGTCCAACCATTTTCTTGTTGGAATGTAATTTCCAACTGCCACCAAGTCGCAGGCGGCTGCATCGTCACTCAACGTAGAGGTTTAAAAAGCACACAGGTTGGCAGAGATCAATGAAGTGCGGGGGGTCAAACAGCGCGGGGGTTAACGGGATGTGTACCCTCCGTAGTTGACCAATTGATCGGGCATTGACTACAAATCAACAGCCAATATTTACTACGGGGCCTCACCCCAGCTGCTGCGTACGGAAAGATAGCAGCCCCCGTAACCTTAATATATATCAATGCAAATAACCCGGCGTCGAATATATATATATATATATATATACGATCAACCTTATCATATAACCCTCGATGATAAATATTTAAATTATATTGTATTTAATCCATTACACAGGTTAATATGTCTCCGTCGTTATACATAAGTTCTTTTATACTCTGTCGGGCCTTATACTAAATTAATAACTCAACTTCATTACGTATATTTCCGCCGGGCCCACAATGCCATCAACCGCCAATCGAATGCACACAACATACATGACTTATCATCCACACACCTATATTAAACCTCGTGCAAATCCTGTGATCGCCCACCGTTGGATAGCCTTTTCCCAGATCAACGGATCTTATTCATTTCGCTGGGCGTCTTCCGCCGATCGTTAATGCGCGAAATTTCATTTTAATCAAAACCTCTTGGGACACGCGTCGATTCCTGTATGGAATCACTCCACACTCTAGGAATACCGCTTAACGTTGAAAGGCGGTGCAGAATTGGGGAAATCCACTCTCCAAAACCACTCGCGGGTTCCGATCCTTTATGATTTCAATTATATATATATTCTTTGATAAGACTATGGTTCTGCCTCCAATATATATATATATATTCTTTATGGTAACGCAGAGTTTCGCTCTTTTATAGGCTCTATTGTATGTTTCTTATATGTGTACTTTGTCATGAAATCTCATTCACCTCTCGTCAATTCTCAGAAGGCGATCAAAACCCTTATTTCAAATTACTAGCAGTGCTTGTGCTGACCTCAACACGACCAAGGCACATACAGTTTGGACAATCATTGACAATTTATCCCAAAATGACAAGGTACATATCTACACATTATCATACCCTTTATTTTCTGAATACACAGGCAGACTCGTAGCTTGATTTACACAGTCCAGCTTCTACAAGAACTTAAGGGAGATTCACGCAGGAGTATCACTAATAAATACCGGTATTCTCCATCCCGATTTATCCAAATTATATACAGTTACACTGAGACCATTTCCTCAAATGATTCGATCAAGAATACATATAGAACTCATATACATTTCTTCCTATACAGATATGTGCATATATACATGTGGTAGATCTCAAACAAACCCTTATAGTTTCGTAATAAGTCAGATATTCCGTTCGATGGCTATTATCCTCCTATTCTGTTGCTGAAGAGGTTCTCTGCCTCTCTCCAGTTCTCGGGCTCTCCCTCTCCAGTCCTCTTCTGCCATTTTAAGCAATGTTCCAACTCATCCCCAAGCATATTAAGCCTTTATCAAAGTTTATGCTCAATAATTGCTCAATAATTCATCTGCAACCCATATTACACCTGCTTCAACTGCTACCTCTCTGTCTCTTTTGCCTTATGGATATTTCCTTTGTCATCTCCTTTGCCATCAATGACAATATTTCCAACAGGTTTAAATCACTTTCTTTTGGCCCCTTTTCACACTTGGGCTGCTATCTTAGCCACTTAAGTGACTTTTTGCACCTTAGGAGTGTTTATTAAAATGCTACATGGGCTCCCTCACCCACTTATTCACTTTTATTAACATAAAAGTAAAATCAATGTCCCAAATACTTTATTGCAAGATTTGGGACATTACACAAACATCCTTTATTATTATTTGAATTGAAAAAATCATTATATGGACTTAAGTGGGTGCACTGAGTTTGGTAAGAAAAATGGATTCTTACCTTCTTTCCCAAGGTTTCCTTAGATGCATATATCAGATCCTAATGCGTATATGTTGAGTCATATTTTATTTTCTCATGTTGATAGTTCTATATATAGAAGCTTACACATTATAGGGAAGGATATCAAGTGATATATATTACCTCCTAAGGGTTAACTAGTTAAAGAGCCACCCCAAAGGGTGTATGCTATTGAAATAATTGGAATTTATTTACTTACATATTTTCTTCACTCATCCAAAAAACTCACTCATTTCTCTTCTCAAAAACTCATCCAAGCTAAACTATGATGTATCATATGTCTTATTATTTCTTATATAGAATAATGCAACTATTAGATGGTGTACCATGACTTCATTAATGTAAGTGGATGGTGTTATGGCTTTAGTTAGTAGTGAAAATGGTGCTTATCAAACCGGGACTTAATGACATTTCATAATCCTGTATTTTATTCCTTTTTCTTGTCATACTTAGTAGAACTTAATATTCTTAAGTGATCGTGACTTGAAAATCTAATGCATCCTCTTAAGTGATTACCAAATAAAAATAATTTATATTAGTTTTCCTATTTTTAACTATAAAAAAATATCTAAATTTTATTTTTTAAGTAATATTCCGAGATATTTGAATATTGCAATATATAATATTCATTATCAATATAAATGGTTCGATACACATATTGCTATGGTCGACTTGTTTTCATGTTGTGGGTGTAAGGATTTATTGGATCTATGTGTTATAATGGTATAATGGAATCCCCCCTTATTTTCAAATTATGTAATGTATATTTTACATGGATGATTGGTTTGTTAGCAACTCCAATTACTTTCTATTCAAATTTATTTGTTACATGTTATATATATGAATCCATTATGTATGATATGGAGTTGCGGAACACTATTTTAATTTTGTTATGAATGAATGAATGTTAGTTCAAAATGGTAAAATACATAGACTGTGACATATGTTTGTGTCCTTAGTCCTGGGTTAAGCTAGTTTTGTTAAGGCTTAATTAACAATATTTTAATGAGCTTGGTTAAGGTTTTCAATTTGACTTATATAAATTCACTTTAGTATAACTTTATTAGAAATTATGAAATATTATGGAAATTTTATGAACATAAAAAAAGTCAAATACTTAATTAGTCTTATGTCTGTCATATTTTAGAAATATTCCAAAATAATCAATCCACATAAGAATGAACATATAATCTCATATAATTCTTGGATGTCCATCCTGTTTTAGAAATATTTCAAAATAATCAATCCACATAAGAATGTCCATATAAGCTCATATAAGTCTTGGATGAGGGTGAGATAGTTGAGATTACATATAAAGTATGGACTACATAATACATAACATTATATAGGTGATAAAAACTAGATATTTAAGTTTTTATGTTTTAACTTTAAAAATGGGAAAAAATGGACAGTAAAAAAATTTAAAAGTCAATAAACAATACCATTCATCCCAATCAATTTTCCAAACAAGAAAAATAGAAATGTAAATTCAATTGGTAAAACTCTATACACATTAAAAAAATTGTTAACAAGTAATAAACAAATAAATAAATATCATATATGTGATAAAAAGTAGATATATAACTTTTTTATGTTTTAACTTTAGAAATGGGAAAAAAATGGACAATAAAAACATCAAAAAATCAATATACAATACCATCCATCCCAATCAATGATTTGAACAAGAAAAATAGCAATATTTCTTATCCAAATTCAATCAGTAAAAATTTGTACATATTAAAAAAATTGTTAGCAAGTAATGCAAAATAGACAAATATCATATATAAAAATAATACAACTTGAAATATAAAAATATCAAGACCATTCATTTAAAATCAATTTATGAAACCCCAAAGACAAAAAAAATTGAGAGGTAATTTAAAATAAACATATATCATGCTTTAAATAAAAATGATATATAAAAATAGCAAAATCATTCAAAAAATAATAAATAAAAATAGAAAAATCATTCAAAAAAATAACATATAAAAATAAAAAAGCAATTCATCTAAAATTAGTTCAATGGACCTCGAACCATATTAAATTAATTGAAGGAAATTACGTATACAATTTTTACATAAACATGCTACACCTTCATATATAACATGTAAAAAAGTATCCCTATATTAAAATTAATGGTAATCCAACCACCTAGGATAACGAAGATTTGACAAATATTATAGCCAAAGCATCAATGTTATGTCTTGGGTGATGATCCTAGTGCCTTCCCTTTGATGAGGGTTAGTACCAAGTGTTCGAGTAATGGAAAATCCAAACCCCTTAGCACAATACCTGGGGCTTTGGGATTAAGAACCACTAAATCAGTTTAAACCTTCTTTTATATATATATGTATATATATATATATATAGAGAGAGAGAGAGAGGCATGCGCACTCCCAATATAAGAAATGAATATTGAACTAATTTCTAAGCTCACAATTACAATGGTAATAAGCTAATGTAATACAAGTGATTCCACTACTGATTATGAAGGTTACACTTATCTAGTTTCCCTAATTAATAGAGGTTAGTTATAAGCACCACATAATCTCATAGAATAAAGTGTATTCAAAGCTTATATCGATATAAGTAACATAGTGTTCAATATAGTTGTGTTTAATATGAAAAGTGAAAAGCCTATTCAAGCTTACATGGTTAGAAACCATGACCAGCTCTATTCCCATAGATAACATTTGGTTAACAAATGAAATATAAACAAGAAACAAGATTAAGTGTTCATAGTTAAGAATAGTGTAATAGAACTCCATAAGTAGTAGTTCATGCATAATATACAAATATATGAAACTCTAAGCATACCAGTATTAAAGCTCATAATGATTGAATATAAGATAGTGATACATTCCACTATTACATGTTGAATAAGTTGTGTTAGACCCTTATCTAATCTTATGGACCTATGAATACCTATCTAGACTAGTATAAGCACTAAGCTCATGAATAGTACCAGTAATCACCTTGTTTCCCACTTTCAGTACATCACTTGTATAAGATGAACAAGAGCCATTTATTAGTAGAGGTTATATATTCTGTTAAATAGAAGTGATTATGTATTCAGTGTTACTAGGTTAGAGTATGATAAGGATCCATATTAGTGTAGTTTTTTTATGCTTTAATTTTTATTTGTAAGGTATACACAAGGGATCCACTTCGAACATGGATAGTTTATATTAACTCTTACTATAATGTGTTAATAATTAGCATGAAATTGAGCAATGGATTTAGCTTAGGAAAAATACTTGTATGTAAATTAAGCATAAGGAGTGTCATTAAGGAACATGATGATAGTATGGTAACTCAACACAACAATATAGGTATCATTCTAGCCCCTATATGTTTAATATGTAAGCTTAGTACAACTAGTATCATATTCAATAGGTTTATTAAGGGAATAGAGAGAGTGATAGAAGAGTAATCAATGAATCTACATACTCTATGTGTAATATATACAGAGCCCATTGTGTAGTAGTCGTCCCACCTGCTTGCTTCTAATCACATTTTTCTACTAGAAATAATGGTATGGTACTAAATCAATGGCATATAATAATACTGGAACCCAAGCAATAGTTTCTACTACTACTATAGCCTTAATTGTTATGTTCCAAGTAGTGATTATCCGATGAGTACTATGAATAAGGATAAGATATGGATGGGTAACTTATAATGGATATTCATTATCCAAATAAAGGTAATGGTTTAGCTATCATAAGGTCAGTACCATGTTAAAAATGGGTAATTTTTTTGCTATGAATACACTAGTTAAGCTATTACCAATGCTTGTATCATCTTTCAAGAAGTAGTGAGACCTATAAAAGTGAGCAGGTATTACAGAGCACGATCAAAGTTGTACTTAGCTAATATGAGGTTCAATGGTAATAAAGCACTCATATTAAATACAACAGTATAGGTATAAAAACACATGCTTGAATCATTGTCAAATTATTGTGACAAGTACGATCTATATATTATGTGTAATTAATAGGTTATGATACTACCTACTTCATTTCAAATACTCTAGTTTCTACATATCCTGGGCATGTAGGTTAATTTTTATTTAGTGTAAAAGAGATTGGTTTTTGAGAAAAAGCATAATATCTAGAAATTTGGGATATTTATAGTCTATATCTTTAATTATGTTCTACTATTGTGGAAAATGAAAAACCAGTGCATGAATATATCCAACTCTTGGCAGAATTGGGAAAATTATTCTTGTTCATGTTGTGTTTGTGAGACTATATATAGAATGTTGTAAATATTCTATGGTTATATTGGATGATATAACATCAACTAAAAACATAGCAGAGCTAAAAAAATGCATATTAAAATATTTTATCATAAAAACACTGTTACACCATTTTTTGGTCATCTAACCTATTACTATTATATGGACCAAAGTACACCATGTAGGACCAATTTTACCCTAGTAAAATTGCTTTCACTATGAAAAATAACTGAGTAATCCATAATTATATTAAGTTTTTTATGGTCTAAACAGGAAACCCCATGAGGAATAATTGAATAAATCCTTATTTGTTTGATTTTCCTCAAGGGATAATTAATTAAACCACAGTTTAATTAATATTCCTAGTCATATTTAACCCAAAACAGGAAAATTAATTAGATAAATCACTATTTATCTTATTATTTATTTAATTAATACTCAACCACATTCTTAAATAATAAATAAATCATTTATTTATTTATTATTTACAAATAAAGGGATTTGACCAAATTCAAATTATTTTTCCCTCCAACAAAAATAATGAAATATTCCATAAAAGTTGGATCTAGATTTGGTTAACAATATTTTAATTATGCACCAATATCTAGACTAACTCAATATTTTGTTATAAATAGAAGAGTTTTTCCATTCATTCACTACCTTTTGTTATCTAAATATCGCTCTGGATCTATACTTTTGGTCTGACTTTGATCCTCCATCATTGTCATATTTTTTCTACCTTTTTTCTTGTGACCTCCTTTTGAGTTCCATTTTTGCTCGGGTTTTCTACACCATCAAGAGAGAGAGATCTTAGATCTGAATCACTGAGGACTTACAAGAACCCATCCCATTGAGGGGGACTCGTAACATCTTTCTATGTTCCCTTCCTAAGTGTCATAAATACAAATATTATTTAAAAACATTCTTGTCTTGTTCATTGGATGCATGCAACAACTCTTTCTTTTATTTTTTGTTTAATGTCTTTAACTGCATAGATCTGGATTTATGTAGAATTTATTTTTATCACTAACTACAGATCTAAGGAAATTTACAACCATCTTTGATGTTAGGGTTGTTTGATATGCACATCTAAAGTAATATTTTTTCATACGCTTGTGATTGGAATTCACAATAACAATTGGTGACTCCATAAAGGTTTATAATTACTACCATTGTCATTTTTAGATCCCTCCATGACTAGTTGCTTCAACCCCTAGGGCTTTTCTTCAAATTCTTATTTTTCATTAATTGATGTTGTTTTTAACCTTTAAAACCCTAAAATACTAAAAATTCTAACTTCTCTGTGCTTCTGGGCATATTTCGCAAGTGAGAAGTATCTGTCGCTGCTAAGATGACACTTTTTTTTTTAACCTGCTCCCAAGACAGCCAGAAGTACAGGTCGCACTTTTTGGGCCAAAGCCTGTGACCTCAACCTTCAAGAGGTACAAAACAGCTTGAAACCTACGACCTCTACTGAAAACAGGTCAGAACCTGCGACCTGTACTTTTTGCAGGATTTTTCCTGTGATTTTTCTGGGTTTGTCTGGGCTACTGTTCAGGGTTGTTTGACCTCCCTATCCACCTGTATTGGACTTGTAATTTCTTTGTTTTACTCGTAGAAGTAGGAACCAAGCATCTTAGGGCTTCAGTACGCTTCCACCTTTTCAGGAGGAGTTTAACTGAAGCAGGTCTTCTAAGATTTTAGTGTGTTCAACCATTTTTTCAGATCTGAACCTATACTTTCAGATCCATTTTATATTGGTTTTTCATCCATCCAAAACACCTATTTTTAGTTTTTTTTGGTCCTCCTTGAGGGTCCCCTCTGTTTCCCTTCAGGTTGTAGCCTTTCGCCACCTTTTTGCAGCACTTTTCCCGCTATTTTTTTCTTGTTTTCTGCACCTATTTCCAGCAGATCTGACCTTTAAATCCTTGTCCCTCCCGACTTTAGATCCATTGGTCATTTTATGTGTTTTTATTAGATTTCATCCTCCCATAGACTAGTTGTTGGGAAGCCCTCCTTCTTGGGTTTAAATTGATGCATCTTCAGTTGTTTGTTTTCTATCATATTCAGTTTACTTTACTGTCATTTTCAGATTTATTTACAGTTATACAAGATATTTTTTCTTTTTTCTCTACACGCGTCTAGGATTAATTAAAATTAACACACTTATCACATACACACACACCCTAAGTGAAGAGCGTTTGGTTTACACCGCCAAGCCAAGACTATAACATTGTAATCAATTGATCCTGCACCTCCTTGCCCTTGTTTCGACATTGTAATCATTTGATCCTACACCTCCTTTCCCTTGTTGGTCTCTCTTCCTTCTGTGATCCGTGTCTCTTTTCTAGCATTGCGCCCCCAAGGGGTTTATCCTGGAGACTCCTAGGCCTTCATCCTCAGTTTTCAGTAGGAGGACTTACTCCTCTATGTAGGGTTTGAGTTCATCCTCCATTGAGTCCCCATTCCGACTCTACTTCGGGCTCATCAGGTTCCCCTTATGGTTCTATCCCTGACTCTCCTCATGTCACCTTCACCATGTCTGGTTTAAGACCTATTGCTGGTGGTAGCCCCAGCCCTAATGCTGGTAATACTACTAGTGGGGCCGCAACAAGAACTATCACGGCTGCTCCCTTGCTCCCTTATATGATAGGCCTCAGTCTTCCCAGTTTTAGCTAGTTGATTAATGACCCCATACACCATGATCATAGTTGGCTTGCTATGCCAACCAAGCTCCCTTCAGACATCCCCAAGTCTGAAGGCATTGCTGGAGAGGATCCTACCAACCATGTTCATTCTTTCTACATGTTGTGTTTGTCTAACTCCATCACCGATGACTTCATCTGTCTTCGGTTTTTCCAGCATACGCTTACTGGTGGAGCTTCCAAGTGGTATGTCAACTAGGCCTCTACCTCTCATACTACTTTTGCGACTCTTTCCCAGGCTTTTCTGTCTTACTTCTAGCTTCCCCTTCATTATGACATCAGTATCAAATTCTTGACCTCTTTCCATCAATCATCTGCGACCCGCCTATCTAATCATGTCCAAGAATGGTGAACAAGAAAGAACCTTTCCCGAGCCCCTACCTTTGAAGACCATGTCTACATGGACTGGTTTCTCAGATCCCTTTTCTTGAAACTGGAAAATATGTCGCCTCTCACTTCCCTCATACCGAGGAATTTTCCCTCCAAATTTCATTGAAATATGACTTGATCTACGCACAGTTTAGTTATGTTTATACCGTCGTTGATCTCCCTAGACCTGGTGGTGCCAATGCACCAGGGGCATCCAATTCTGTCGACGGTATCATTGTAGCCCTTTCTCATCCGTACACTCATCCTCCCATGGGTTATGGTTTCCCTCAGAAAGGGGCTAGCTCCTCCAGCACTTTCCTCCCTCCTGGTAGCATGTATCCAGGATATGGCATGCCTCCTCCTTTTCCCAAACCTATTTACCCAAATTTTTGCCAACCTCCTTATTGTCCATATCCATAGCCTGGTGCTCCAGCTCCTCTAGCATTAGCACCTTAGCCTCCCTTTCCTTCTCAACCCCCACAACGGCAGCCACCACTCCTCAAGGGCCCGGTGTATGCACAGCAGGGTGCGACTAATCCTCCTACTTCCAAAATGAATAGGAAAGGCAACCAAAACCAATATTCTCTAGGTAATCTAGGAAACAATCCCTAAGGGAATGCACCTAACATATTAACCCAGCAACAGGGCACTCAGCCCAATCAGGACAGGATTGTTTGCACAAACAAGCCTTGTTCTTGTTGCGGTGTCTATGGTCACTACACCCATGATTGTCCTCTTTTACCTCATATGCATCAAATTTTGGAATCTCAAGTAGCATCTCGAGGAAAACAAGCCTCCCCTTTGGTTCCTCACAATGCTACCCCTATCCAACCAACTGTGTTTACCAATCCTTTCCCCCAGTAAGGATTTGTGGCTACCCAACCCCCTGAAAATCAGGCAACCACTCAACCTCCTCCATATGGTACCTCTTATTACAAAATTCTCATGATGAACTCTAACCAACCCAATTCATTAACCTCAACCTTCATACTTGGTCCCGGCAATACATCAAGCCCCCCGCTAAGTCTGCTCCCAAGCCCCCTTCTTCAGGTCCCACAGAGCCTCTTTTGACACCCAATGGTCCTTTACTGATCCCTTAGCCTAAGGAAAAGGTTCATACCAAGATCCCCAAGGGATAATTACACCGAAATTTTGCTTCTGGTAAAGTTTCCCACTCGTATATTATAGTAGATGACTTGGCGCAAACCCCTGCTGCCATGTCAATGTTAGAAGTCCTCCAGTCATGCCCTTCACAAAATAAATCTCTACTAACTACCTTGGGCTCTATGGATCCCTCATATGATCATTTTATTTTCTTCGATGTTGACTAGTCAGAAAATCCCCCCCTTCCTGCTTTCGTTGCCTTCCAAATCCCTGTCAAGATCCGGAATGCTAACATCTCCCATTGTATAATTGACGAGGAGGCATCCACCTATGTGATTTCTGCTTATATTTTGAAGAAACTTGGATCTCCTAAGTTATCCTCTTCCACTATCACCCTCCGAGTGTGGGATACCCATTGTTCCCAGCCCCTTGTCATGTTTCGCAATTGTCATATTACTCTTGTGGGAAAGATTGTTTGTGTTGACATAGAAGTCATCGATGCCCCCTTAGATTACAAAATTATATTGGGTCGTAGCTACACTTATGTGATGTCTATTGTCCCATCTGTGGTTCATCGTAAGATGTGCTTTCCCCACAACGAAAATATTTTCACCATCGACCAGTTGACATATTACGAACCGAAGTCTTAGACTTCCCCTAAGTCCATCATCTCTTCAGTGGCCAATAAAAAAATAGTCGAACCTTCAACAAGTGTCTCACCCAGAGTCTACAAAGACTCATATTTTCTTGGTTCATTCCTTGGTCTCCCTCCTCCTATCTCTGATCCCAGCTCATTGAATGTTTGCATGGTGTAACCATCTCATTCCGACCTCAAACGGACCAGTTCAACTAGTCAACAGCCGCACCCTCTGCAACCTACTCCTCGCACTTCACCTCAGGCTTTAGGGCCCCCTCCTCAAGGCCTCTCATATGTATTTGGTGTCCATGAACCTATCTACCACCCTAGAATGGTTCCCCCTAGCCTTAGCCATCTTGGAGCCGTCCCGCCTGGCCATTACCCCTTCGATCAAGTACCGTTTCTTTCTCCACCACCTGGAGTATTTTTGGTACCTATTATGGCTACCTTGTCTCTTCCTAACATGACCCTGGGGATCCCAGTCTGGTACATTGATCCCCCCAGACTCTATCCCGCCTGGTCAGTCCAAACCTTATACTACTTTGGCCCCGGTCCAACTGGTCTCCATGACCCCTCCCTTTTCTTGTGTGCCTCAGCCACCTCAATAGGAACCCACTCATGTTGCGAAAGCTTCAGGTGAGGGGGGAAAATATTGCAAGAAGGAACCTAAGGAATTAGGAGAATTTTGAGGTCTAAAATGGGCCTCCCAAGGAAATTATAAAATAATAGTGGAAATAATAAAATAATATTTGATTACATCATCAAATTTTAGAGGGAAAAAAGAAAAAAATTACCTTTTCAACTCGTATTTTCAACTTATCTCCCAAATTTCTTACTCAAATTTTGAGTAGGATTACTCATTGGATGAAAATTTTAATTCCTCATCCAATCAGTACCCATGTTGCATACTTTCTATGGACCTTTCTACCAAAAAAATGAAAAATACATGAAAAATGTCATTGCAATCACGTTTTTAACGTATTTCTCATTTTTCATGTAGAAAGGTCCATCGAAAGTATGCAACATGGGTACTCCTTGGATGAGGATTTAAATTTTTCATCCAACGAGTACTTCCACTCGAAATTTGTGTAAAAAAATTGGGAGTTAAGTTTAAAATACGAGTTGAAAAGGTAGTTTTATTATTTTTTATTTTTTAATCCTTTTACCCTTTTACTTAAAAAATGTTGAATCACCCCCCATGATTGACATCATCATCTTGAATCCTGTAGGTTCTTATAAATTTTATTTTGGTTGTACATTTTTCCTAGGAGACCCATTTTAGACCTCAAAATTCCCCTAATGGACAAGGCCGCCCAAACAACCCCTACTCCTCCTTAGCCTCCAAAGCGTACCACCTGGTGTGCTTTGTGTGATGTTGTCAGTCATGCCACCCACACCTATCTTGAATTGCCTCATCTCAAACCCATGGTCAACGAAGAATTTCTAGAGTCTGATATCCTAGAGGTCTATGTCACTATACCTAATTCAGTCCCAAAACTCAAGACTTTGCGCACAAATCATCCTTATGCTTTGCGTGATTTCCATGGCCACTATACCCACCTTTGTCCCCGCCTCGATGACTATCGCGCCTCTTTAGAAGCGGTCGGCCAATTCCAAGACAAGCGCAACGAGTCCACCTCTCCCTTTTTTGTGAGTTTTTCTTCAACAGAACCAGAGGTCACGCATGCTGCCATTGACATTCCCCCTCCTGATGTCAAGATGACAGAGTCTTCAGCCTCTATCCTCTACCTATCATCATCTATGAGATCCACGGTGGAATATCCCTTTGGGACTTCCCCTTCTGTTTCGCTTGACCTCCCTTCAGTAATCATCCTGAGCTTAACATCAATGGATCCCTTTAACCTTATCTTCTTGTTCTTCCATCACCCCCCGTGACGATGTGCATGTGAACCTTTCTTCTCATTACGATGAGTCAGGTAGCTTTGTCGTGTCATGTGGTTACCCTTCCACCATTCACCCGATATTCTACTGTGATGATGACATCATGGAAGCCTTTTCCACCCCTAACTTTGCGACCTAAGCAAAAGCTGCCCCCAAAGGCAGTTCCCCCACACCATCTACTTTTCAGTGTGCAGATGGTAGAACTCCTACCTAGAGCACTCCCTCTAGCAGTGTTTGTTTGATTTCTACCTTGTGTTCGAGTTTCCAACACTGTTCATCGTCCTCTCATTTTTTATATTGTGGCACCTTTTAGATAGACCCCCATCCACACCATATATCGGTTATGTTGATGGTGCAAGTCGCTACTCCCGGAATCTAGCCTCGATAGCCTGAGCCATTTTTACCCCCTTGCATTCACGTTTTCTCTATAACGGCATATGAATTGGTACTTCCACCAATAACTAGGCTGAATATGATGCAGCGTGAGGTTTATTAGCCAATGCCCTTTCCCGTCGCATCCTTCACCTTCATGTTCATTTAGATTCCTTGCTTCTTGTCATGCAATTGAAGGTGTCTATCGTGTGCATAATATTGTTCTTTTTAGAAGATATTTACGAGTGAAGCTTTTGATGCGTGAATTTGAAATCATTACATTAACTCATGTACCTAGATGATCCGTATTTTATGCAGGAATGTAATAAAGTACAGAAATATACATAAACACAGAGATGCAGCGAAAATAATGCTTCATTTTATTAATAAAGGAATGACTGAAATAAGCTTACAAACATAATATAAGTAAGCTAGGGTGCTAGTATCATATCTCTAAGAAGAGATTTGGCGTACGCAGACCTCTAAATTGTGTTACATTTAGGCTTGAAGGCCTATTACAGACATAATGGAAATAGATGAGCTAGGGTAATGGCAATGTATCCCTGAGAAGAGATGTGACGGCTACCAGCCCCTAAACTGTGTTACAATGAGGCTTGAGGGCCTATTTATTATTGAGAAATAATTTAGAATTCGAAACATCCAAAAACCTAACCCTAGGAGACGAAGCGCCAAAATTGTGGGCCCCGTTTGGGTAAATTGGTGTTTCAACTTCCCAGGGACATAAATTTGGCATCTGATCTTCGTTTGATGCAATTAATAGCTTGGTCGCAATTAATAGGCTTGGTCGCTCTCGGTTTTCCAAAAAAACGTCGTTTAGGGCCTCAAAATGGCTAAGGAAGTTCAAGACCCGAAAAACTGCTAAAAATAGTAAGTTGTGCTGAAAATTGAAAACGAAAAGAACTAATGGTGGGGCTTCAAATGGAATAGGTGGGCAGCCGCCAATATCCACCTAGATCATTAATGCCCCAAAATGGCTTCAGGCATGCAGGACCCAAAAACCTACTAAAAATAGTAAGCTGCTGGAAGTGAAAAGCTGCAAGAATTGATGTCGCGAATCCAAATGGAATAGGTGGGTGGCCACCTATATCCACCTGGATCACTAAAGAAAAAAATCACCATGTAGATGGCATTGCAAAAATATTCTAGATTGGCATTTATCACATGCATTTCACACAGGATAATAACAATAAACCACAAAATGATGCATATCCATTATATGTGTCATCTAAAAATTTTTAGAGCCCATAAACTCTAATACATATGGCATGCCCATAGCATGTTACAAAAATCAAAATTGGCGGCACGTCATACCCCTACATCTAATCACTATCTATAGGATCCTGGGCCAATGGCTCGGCTCCGAAATCTTGTAGATCGCGCAACCCCTGTTCGGCCATCGCCATGCGCCGCATGCCCCTCGCCACTTCGAGGGTAGACTAATACATGGCTCTATGTATTGGTCATCAAGATATTGCCAACCATGCTTTGAAACATTGGTCAAAAGACTCTCACATCTACAAGGGTTGTTCTCTAGGAGGGAAACTGCATCCTCATTTTGTGGACTCCTCGATCCACCAGGTGTTGCATCTCCTGATACTGCATTCTTCCCCATATACCCAGCCGGTTTCACCGGTGTTGTATCTGCATACCAAAAGTGAATGAATCAGTACTATATACAATATTC
This sequence comes from Pinus albicaulis, assembly GCA_034641835.2. Classification (NCBI taxonomy): domain Eukaryota; kingdom Viridiplantae; phylum Streptophyta; class Pinopsida; order Pinales; family Pinaceae; genus Pinus; species Pinus albicaulis. The sequence continues at coordinate 710,368,010 of CM076569.1, forward strand.
TAAAACAATAAAATGCACATAAAATATTAGCAACTTTTCACTTACCATCGGGCCCCCATGATCGACCTAGCGGCAGTGGCAAGTCCGGGTCCCCATGATAACTCATCCCACTATAGGAATAGTTGTCTATGTACAGTGGCATTTGATCCCAATGAGACAAAAACTTGGGTCGGAACACCCGTCTGACTACCCCACCTCCCCCTCTGCACAGTAGTCACCCCCAACGATGTATCCTAGTCTCTCTCGGGCCCCCATCCTAGAGTTGTATGCAAGGCCGAAGTGTTAGGATATTCTCAAAGAAGAGAAAGCACAACATTGTGCCATATGCATAGTCATGGTTCACCTATTTATTGCATAGAGACAATTGTCGTTTCAATGACGAAGGCATAATTTGGGCCCACCCATAGTAGGTCCCACTCAACACACTGTCAACAAGCATCATCTGACCCCCAGTGATGTGGTGGAGCGTCTGGTTGCCCAGGATCTGCAGCACTGCTATGGCCACATCATGGGTCTCTAGCTACTCTAGCTCCATGATCGGTATCCTTGTCCCCTTCACATGGATACCTGGTCGACAATGGTGCTCTACAAACTCCATAATGTTTCGCCCTCATGGTAACATTGGCTGTGTTTTCCCCACCATCCCAAGTGGTGGGAGACTGGTAAGAAAATATATATCCTGGACAGTCAACTCAATCAAGTGCCCCTGCACTATAAATATCTCATGTTCAGGATCCCAATAGCTGACAATCTGGGCCAAAAATAGCTCTCCATCCCTCATCAAAGGGTTCTCCACAAACTTTAGGACCCCAAATCTGGCCAACATAGTGCGGACACCATGATCCTCCCGGATCTCAAACGGCAATGTGTCCAAATCTGTCTCTCTCCAGTTGATCCTCAACTCTACCATATCTAAACAAAACCATCATGTTTGTCAGTGTACAGAGAGGAAATACTACATCACAACCATAAAAACCCATCTCTCAGCCAAAAAAAACACCAAAATCCCTCTCTCTGACAAGTCTAACTTTTCAGGACTTTCCTAGGAGAGGTCATAGTTTTTTGCCCAAAACCTGCTACCCAGGTCGCAGATAATACCTCAAAAAGTGCGACCCGGCTGTGAACAAGAGAAGGGTTTTGATCTTGAGCTATGGGTGCCAAAACTGAACTTTTAATCCACTGAACTGAAAGAATAAGGTTAGGCCTCTTACCTGCAATTGACGGATCTCGATTCCAATGGTCTGTTTGTCCGCTATGATCGCTGCAAGATTTAGGTCCTTTTATCCTCTCTACATTCACAACATCTACACTTGCAAATGAATCAAATTGGAGGGAAAATGCCTTATTAAAAGAGAAACCCAAGATTTTTCTTTCGCTAGTTGCGACCAAATGGTAGCTCGGTTTCACAAATCGTCAGCACCATTGGAAAGCTCTCACCGAGCTCTCAAATGGGTATCCTTTAGTTTTTTTGGATTTGATACTTCACCTGGACACATTTTTTCCAAGAAGGTTCACTTTATCACTCCTCAAAATCGAATTTATTCACTTGCAACACTTGTACTTGGGGCATCACTTTGCCCTCATAATTGTCCATTCTCGTGTCGATTTTCATCATGAGTATCCATATTTTACTCATGTTTTTATGGTCCCCACCTGACTTTTTATATGTGGCGGCATCATCAAGTTGCCCTTGTTAGATCGTCTGAGTTGAGTCATCATTGCATCCATGGAGCCTGTCCCGAGTCCCTTTGTATCCCGCTATATTCCTCCATCCTTCATTATTTTTTTCCTCTCTTATGTCACACATTTTGGCTTTCAGTCATACTGTCCCCTAACCCCTCTGGTGTCCAGTGAGTAGCTTCTAGGTCATCCATTCCCGTTATGCTCTAACAAGGGAAGTCGTTAGATTGCTACTCAGTATCCCCCATTCCACCATCATCCTTGGTGTCAGTTTATTAGTCGCTCTGCTATTATCCCTTGTGACTTAGTTGTGGATCCCTTATTGCCTCACCTATGGCAGAGCTCCTTATGTCTACATCAGCTTATTCATTCCAAAAGATAGGTCTAGATGGCAGTGTACCATGGTTCTAGCTTCCACTCTTGTTCTGTGCCTCGGATCAAGCAAAGGGTACATTTATTGCCCTTTGCCTTGATTGTTTCTCATCTCCATCACCTTATGGCATGATCGAGATCCATATACTTGATGGTTCAATGATGCAGAAGATGGTACCGGTGATTCCCGAGTATGTGTGAGATGTTTTAGACCTCATGAGGGGTTGGCCCTTCAAGTAACCCCCCACATGCCCAGATGACTTCTCTACTATAGCCTTGGATGCATCTCCATAGATTTGATGGTTTTGGCGTCAGCCACTTGCAGTGCCTCTTTTATTTGCATGTATCATTTAGATTTTCAGAGCCCTTTCTTATTTTACAGGGCCTCTTTGGTTGTACTTATATCTCATTTACTCATATATTATTGTATTAGTCCTGGCTATTGTCCCAACCATAGTATGTATGTGGGATCCTTTATCATATTTTTATCTGGCCCATGTTTATGTCAGAATGTACTATATAGTTCAGTCCCTTGTGTTATAGGTAAATTTGGGCACCATTTCCAATGACCTGGTTAACTGGACATCATCTCCAGGACCAATGAATAGGGTCTATCATCCCCTATCATTTCAATTTTTATATGCCCTAAGACAAAGAACAAGACAAATCATTCATGACTTTCATCTAAAAAGGTTTCCAAGATTTGAAGTTTATAATATATCATGTCAGAGCTCACCAATGTTGCCTCTAAAGGGACTAAGTGCATTGCATATGCAAGTAACCCCATTCAAGGGTGCTCTAAAAAGCACTTCCTGACATTCAAGGGTGCGTTGGTCACATTGGGAGCGAAATTCTCATTGTTCTGGAATCTCCACTTAGCCAGTGCCTTCTAGAAGGGTTCATATGTGTCAAAATTTGAATCCATGTGTCCATTTGATACCTCTGAGACTAGGAACATGTCTTGCCTATTATCAGAAAGTCATTGATTGTAAAAATACCTTCAACTCCTCTATAAATTGAGCACGGATCTTAGTGTTTGAGAAGGAAGAATTTGAGTAGAGAAATGATGGTGGAATTTCAATTGAGAATTGATTTGAGTGACATGCTACTGGAGAGATGTGCATTTTGATGAGGCTGGGATGCTGCTGGAGATGGTGACACTAAATCAATCATTGGGTTGTAACCTCCCCTTCTATCCATTAATAAATATTGTTGCTTACTTTCCCACATATGTATCTATATAAGCTCATGTGTTTCATATTATGAATTCTTATTTGATACATATGGTTCATGTTTTATTGATTTAACTAAATAACTTGAATAAATAATTGTATTATTTCCATCTTTTGTTGTTTAGTGTTCATCTTTGCAGAGAATATTTTGGCGACTTAGCTCAGATTTGAAGCTACAACAAGATCGACAGAAGGAGAATAGGAAGCGCTTGGACTCCAAGTAAGTTCTTTGATATGTTCTGTGTGTTTATTTATAGTTAGCAAAAGTAGTTGCAAAGTCTTTAACCTGTTGTTCTAGATGAGCACTACATCTGGGGAAGAATGTTTTATCCGTAATCCATAATTCCGCATAACAAATTGGTGACTCTGCTGGGGAATTTTACCCTTTATCTTTAGTGTATTTGCCTTTGATTTTCTATATTTATTCACCCAGTAGAATTTACTCATAAATATTAGGCTTTTTTAAATCCAAATTTGCATTAAAAGTGTGTTAAACAGTTGTATTTTTCCTTATACACTACGCCCAACACACTGTTGGATAGGACACAGTGCTTTGCATAGCAATGTCTCCCTTTCAGACCTACGTTGCAACGCATTTTCTCTCTTTAGAGACTGTGTTGCCTCCTGAAACCATCCAAATTCCATTTAATTTGTCATTGCAATTTGTTTTCAGTTTGTTGTTTGTTGTTTGTTGTTTGTTTGTTTTCCATTGATTGACCAGTGACTTTATCTACCTCTTCCTCCTTTGAAAGAAAATTTTGTTCAATGTTTATTTAAAGTGTTTTTCTTTATCATTGAAAAATTAATTTCAAAGTATTTTCGTTGCTGCATTAGATCCATTTGATTTTGAAAACGGAAATTGTCGTAAATTCTTCATTTCCTGATAGGAGAAATTGTTGTTAAATTCCTCATTTTTCCTTCAAAAGAGAAATTGTTGTTTACATTCTTCATTTCTCAAAAGTAAAAGGCATTTGTTTTTATTGATTTGGTGCACTTAGTTTCTTTTCTGCATTTTCATGTAGTGGATTTTGTGTTTTGCAAAAGGAACGATTTAGGAAAGATGCATTTAGTTTGTGATTTTTGATTTTTTTGCTCTCAAATTTATTGCTCTTTCCCTCTAGTAGCTAGGATTTTCATTGAAAAACTAAAAGTGAAAGATTTCATATCATTTTAGTTTTCATTTTAGGAATTCCCAAATACATCATCGCGGTGAACCTTGAAACTAAAATTGATAAACAAGATCAACTTAAAATTTATCTCAATTTACCTAACAAATCATTGAAACCATAATGATAACATTTAGAAGGTCTAGGCTAGAGATGCGTTCCGACGTCGTAAAACATAACAGTTGTCATTAACTTGTCTATGATACATTCTGAGTGTGATACCTCACTCCATGTATGTAAGTATATCGTATCTCTTCCACGTACTTTCAGGTATATCGAGCAGTGTTACTGTGCGAAAATTATAAAGGGGTGCTCTCACTGTGTGGTTTCGCATCAGACAGTGCTAATACGGACTTGGGCCTCCATGTCCCTTCGGGTATATTTGGGAGGACAACTTTAGGTTGCTATCCATCCATAGTGAACCGAGTCGACCACCTTGTAAATTGTGATACACTGAACACAGTATTTGGGGATATTTCCTGCCTGTACTTCTTGGTTCACCAGGAGGTATTCTGTAGTTCACAGTTTATTGGTAAACCCTTTTTCCTAGTAATACCCTTTTATTTTGTTATTTGTTTTTGGTTAAAATAAATCAGTAATCATGGAAGAACAAAATACTTTCCCCCATCATTCGCGTATATTGCACTAAAACCACCTTTACCACCAGAAGTTACTCTTGGTCGGTGAAGGTGACAACACTCTACCGAATCAAGTACTATTCGTACCTCTGGTGAAACTGTAATATCCCCAAATTGGAATTGCTAGCAAGGCATGCATGAAAAATGAATTTTTAGGAATGGATGCTACAAAAAACAATATTAGCCCCTGGATATCTTATATCTGATAATCTAAGATCCAAATCCAAGAGGAAATCGGAAACAAAGCAAACTAGGTGAGATAAACAAGCCTCTCACACCTAGAATGGCCGGAAAATGCCCAATAATGGGACTGCAGCAATATGTAAAAAAAAAATTGGAGATAAATCAAGCTATTCATCCATGGAATGTGTCAAGAAACACATTATCACTAGTTTATGTTACAACAGCAACTTCTTCTTCAATTTAGGACCCAAAAAGTGGGGAAAAGCAGCAATTTAAGCCCCAAAAACGTTATTCCTAGTTATTTGGGTAAAAAAGAGGAAAATAACAGTGGGATCCCTTATAATATGTCATGTGGGACTCACATACCAAATTTGAGCAGAAAAAAATCACTCTAGATAAGTTAAACAGACCTCCTGATCCTGGTATGGCCTGAAAAAGCCCAAATCCCATGACTTAGCTCAACAAAAAGCTACTGAAGCATTTACAGCATGATTTTCTGAGGGTTTTAGATATAATATGATGCACTAACAGATATGGAGTTTATTATATCAGAACATGGAGGAAAATGGAGATCTAGCTCCTTTTATACATCAAAGAGATAACCCGGCAAGGTTTTCATGAGGGCACAAGTACATAAAAAGTATATCTGCAAATCTAGATCTAGAAAACGTAGTTAAACTGTAGCTTTGAATAAAAATAGCTTAAATATACAATGAATAGGAGAAGGAAGATGTACAAATCTTTCCAGGAGAAGGGTTGGCCCTTCCTCCAAGGAATAAGCTCACAAGCAAGGGTTCAAACCCTGCTACTGTAGCACTATAGAAAATAACACAGATCCTGCCAAGGAATACGTAGTCAATGATGGAGAATTATTTGGCCACATTCCAAGATATAAAAAATGCTCAGAAACCTCCTTAGTAGATCTTGCAAGGAAAGGGAAGCTCCCTCCTCATAAAGATAAGCTGAGAAAGTGGTGTTGGGGACTTTCCACTGCAGCACCCTACAACACAGCACTATACTCTGCAGAAATAACATTGTGGCTGAAGGAGGATGCTTGGCCTCAAACCTGAGTGTGGAAAAAAAAAGTACAATGCTCCTCCAAGATGCTTCTCAAGGAAGGAGAATGATTCCTAAACAGGAGATCCTTGTGCTAAATAGCACTGCAGCTCTGCTAAACAGCAAGAGGATGCCAAATAGTCTAAATAGAAAAAATCAATAATATCCAAGCTAACCGCAAATGGCTTCCATCCTCTTCCTTATAAAATTTGTGAGCCTCCTCACCTTGGGTCCCACCCATTAGGTTTTCCAACTCCACATGAGAAATCTCCCTCCAAAATTACGTTGTACCTTTGTCAAGGCCACTCCTCCATACTGCGTTGTTTGATTTGGTCAAAGTTGACCTCTTCAATCTGCCTCATCCCTTTTCACACTCAAGTGCAATCAATCCAGCTCACAAATTTTTGTATTTGATGATCCTTGTTCACACTGAACTGGTTTTACTAATGATCTCCTCTTCTTCATGCATGCATGTTGACTTAGTCAAACTTGACTATGTCCTCATCCATTTGGCCTTGTTCACACCCATAAGTGTAATATCTAGCTACTGTGATGATCCCCTTTCACATTAGAATGGGTTTTACTCATGTTTTTATTAAGCATGGGGCTCCTTACCCATTTATCCAACTACTAAGTGAAAAAATCAAAATTTTAATATTCCCCTTAGTTGCTTGCTAAAGTAGGAATATTACAGTCCTCCCCTTCCAAATGTTTCTTGTCCTCAAGAAGCTACAAGGATAGAACTAAAAGGCTCCCTCCCAATGCATGGAGTCTGAAATGTGTTTGGGAACTATCATTCCCATGTAAAACCTCCACCCCCAAGCTATCATCCATACAAGACGAGTCACCCTCCAACATGGCAACTCATGAAAGATCTCCTCCACCTTAGGCTCCTGCAAAGAAAGTGGGCTGAATAGCTGAAAATGATCGGAAAGATGGCCTACCCCATGCTGTATTCCTCTCCACTCATGGCAAGTGTAGATTACATACTGATCTTGGGCTACAAATAGGTTTCCCTCAAGTGGCAAGAAGAAGAATAGATCTCCAAAGATCCTATCTCCCATTTCATGAATCATGCTGGCCCAAACAATCCCATCCAAAATGAATGGCACCTCATCACCATTTGACATCTAAATCAGAAAAATACTGATGGTCCCATGATAAAAATGGTTTATCCAAGGGATACATCGCAGTTTTCCCAATTGCTGCTTGAGATTATTATGTGGCAAGTTGTCCTTCAACAAAGTACTAGTTGTGCATGAGTGCTCATCTACTATGTGGTAGTAAACAGAAAAATCTATCAGTTGTACACGATCATAATAACAATACAATGTGCCATATCCCTTCTAGAACATCATGATGAGTATGGAGAAATTTCAGCCCATACACTCTCAATAATAGCCATAGCAACAAGGACTCTTGTTGCCTCCTTGCATTATCAAAATGCAGATCATGGAGCAATAATACATTGATGGCCATGTGAGTTGTCTCATCAAAAAAGTACAAACAAGATCCCTCATACATCATGGGGAATTTATCCTTCCTCCCAACACAATATACATACATGAAAAACATCTCAAAGATAAATACATGTGAGCACATGAGACATATCTCAGACAAAGGTAAATACATGGACATAATATTTTACATATGGTATCCAAACTCTCTTCTCAACAACCACAACAACCATGCCTCCTTCTTATGCATCCTATCATTGAGACTCAAGGCATGAGATAAAGAAATAGAAATTTTTGGGTGGTGACCAAACTCACCCAAAAACAACCACCGCAACCATGCCTCTTGCTGGCATGTATCATAGATCTGCAAGGGGTTTGGAAACCTCTTGCTCCATACTTCCATCCACTCATCCCAATGTGGGTGATGGATCTCGTTTTGTAAATGTTTGGTATCCTCCCATGGTAGGAAACCCTGACCCTCCATCCTTTGAAGAACCTTGCACTTCATAAAATGTTGAAGTGCACCTCCAATGGGATCTCCTGATGAGACCTCCTCCTCATGCATGGCCTTCCAAAACCAAAGAGGCCTTGGATCTTCTGCAAGTAGAAGTATGTCTTTGAGTTGTGGCATGCTCATTAAGAGAGTGTCATCTAGGGAGGAGAAAGAGTTTCTCATCTCAAGATGTCTACCCTTTGACATCTCTTCCTTCGTGGCTTCCTGAATGAAACTGGCATCTGAATGTTCCCATGAGGAATGGGTCCTTATCTCTTCACTGCTGCTATTGGAAAATGCAGTGCAAACTTGCTGCTATAGATTAGAAGTAAGTGATGATCCTGGGTCATACAATAGCATATTTCCACAATCTTATAAAATATTTGCTGCAATAATAGAAAGTGGAAATGCAATCATACCTTGCTGGACTTTGGGAACACCTTGCATGGCTGCAAGAGTTCTTTCTTTCACTGTATTGGCTCCCTCAACTACTGATGTTGAAGTCTTCTCCTCCATGGTTGTGACAACACTGATATAAGTCTCCTCAAGATATGGTGAGGGCTCCTCCCTCCCTGAATGTTCTTCATCAAATATCTTGATCACCCTCTGAGTGAAATCTACAAGAGTAGACACCCTTGCATGAATTATGTGGCTGAACCACCAAGTGCTTTCTTTTCCCTTCATGTGAAGCGCTGCAATCTCTATTACTTCTCTTTCTACCACTGGATGTAGTAGGAAGAATGCTGCAAGTCTTCTTTTCCAAGTCCTTGCTGAAGATGAACCATCAAAAGTAGACAATAGAAACCTATTGCCCTCCATGCTTCTTGTGCTGCAAGGTCTCCTTTCTTCCTCTAGTTGAATGAACTGTGGGAAGGTTAGAGTCTCTTTGAAGGCTTTAGGTTGATTCTTGTACTCAATAAGGTATTCACTTGGAATCTAATATTCCAAGTGTCTTCCATGCTTCTGGTCTTCTTCTTCATGAGAATAGGAAGTGCATGGTCCTTCCTCTTCCTGAAACCCTTTAGGAGTTTCTTGGCATCTCTTCTCCTTCATCAGCTTAACGTCATGGAGAGGTTCTTTCTAGATCTGAAAATTGATGAGAGTAAAATTATCCTCTCCATGATTCTTATCTTTCTCCCTTTGATGGTTGGAACTCATAGGCTGAGCCAAGACTATGCTTTGATACCACTGTAATATCCCCAAATTGGGATTGCTAGCAAGGCATGCCTGAAAAATGCATTTTTCAGGAATGGATGCTACAGAAAACAATATTATCCCTTGCATAACTTAAATATGATAATCTAAGATCCAAATCCAAGAGGAAATCGGAAACCAAGAAAACTAGGTGAGATAAACAAGCCTCTCACACCTAGAATGGCCGAAAAATGCCCAATAATGGGACTACAACAATATGTAAACAAAATTTTGGATATATAGCAAGTTATTCATCCATTTAATGTGTCAAGAAACACATTTTAACCATTTGATGTTGCAGCAACAACTTCTTCTTCATTTTAGGACCCAAAAAGTGGGGAAAAGCAGCAATTTAAGACCCAAAAATGTTATTTCCAGATATTTGTGTAATAAAAGAGGAAAATAACTGTGGAATCCCTTATAATATTTCATGTGGAACTCACATACCAAATTTGAGTAGAAACAAGGCACTCTAGCTAAGTTAAACAGACCTCCCGGTCCCGGTATGGCTTAAAAAGGCCCAAATCCCATGACTTAGCTGAAAATAAAGCTAATGAAGAATTTAAAGCGTGATTTTCTGAGGGTTTCAAATATAATATTATGCAATAAGATATATAGATTTTATTATATCAGAACATGGAGGAAAATGGAGATCTAGCTCCTTTTATACATCAAAGAGATAACCCGGCAAGGGTTTCATGAGGGCACAAGTACATAAAAAGTAGATCTGCAGATCTAGATCTGGAAAATGCAGTTACACTATATCTCTAAATAAAAATAGCTTAAATATACAATGAATAGGAGAAGGAAGATGTACAAATATTTCAGGGAGAAGGGTTGGCCCTTCCTCCAAGGAATAAGCTCACAAGCAAGGGTTCAAACCCTGCTACTGTAGCACTGTAGAAAATAATGCAGATCCTACCAAGGACTGTGTAGTCAATGATGGATAATTATTTGGCCACATGACAAGATATACAAAAATCAAAAACCTCCTTAGCAGATCTTGCAAAGAAAGGGAATCTCCCTCCTCATAAAGATAAGCTGAGGAAGTGGTGTTGGGGAATTTCCACTGCAACACCCTACAACACAACACTATACTCTGCAGAAATAATGTTGTGGCTGAAGGAGGATGCTTGGCCTCAAACCTGAATTTGGAAAAATAAAGTACAATGCTCCTCCAAGAGGCTTCTCAAGGAAGGAGAATGATTCCTAAACAAGAGATCCTTGTGCTAAACATCAAGAGGATGCCAAATAGTCTAAACAGAAAAAATCAATAATATCCAAGCTAACCCCAAATGGCTTCCATCCTCTTCCTTATAAAATTTGTGAGACTCCTCACCTTGGGCCCCACCCATTAGGGTTTCCAACTCCACATGAGCAATCTCCCTCCAAAATTACGTTGTACCTTTATCAAGGCCACTCCTCCATACTGCACTGTTTGATTTGGTCAAGGTTGACCTCTTTAATCTACCTCATCCCTTTTCACACTCAAGTGAAATAAATCCAACTCAAAAATGTCTGTCTATGCTAATCCTTGTTCACACTGAACTATTTTTACTGATGATCTCCTCTTCTTCATGCATGCATGTTGACTTAGTCAAACTTGACTATGTCCTCATCCATTTTCCCTTGTTCACACCCATAAGTGTAAGATCCAGCTACTGTGATGATCCCCTTTCACATTAGAATGGTTTTTATTCATGTTTTTATTAAGCATGGGCCTCCTTACCCATTTATCCAACTACTAAGTGCAAAAATCAAAATTTTAATATTCCCCTTACCTGCTTGCTAAAGTAGGAATATTACAGAAACATCATCTTCCCATATACCAGAGTTAGCTCAAGTTGTTTCTACTCATCCCGGTTCATCTACTGTTGTCGAAATGGAGTCCTCGCAGCTACCCGTGGTCACAATCCATCCAATCAGTGAGACCATACCTCTTGGACCCGATATTGTTCAACCAGAAGTTGATCCAGATCCTATCTCTTATTTTCCAAAACATATGAATCCTGAAGTTGAACAACTGGAATTTTTTGTTGCCTTGGTCATTCCACAAATTTCTGTAGCCATTGAGTCTCCCATATCACATAGTCAACCACTTGAAATATACTTTGGGCCTAACGATGAAATACTTCCACCTAGTTTGATTGTGATTGAAGAAATCCCACAAGATGTGACACGTTTAACTCCAACCCATTTTGGGGAGGGCCTTTACTTGTACGAGTATTTTCCTCAATCGCCACCATCTGCTTTTGTTGATCTTGTTCCTATTCATATTCCCATCGATTCAAAATGGTATACATTTGGTCAAGTAACCATGCCTGAACCAACATCTTCGGTTGGGCTGTTTATTCCAATTACGTCAGCACCTACCCTTGCTACCTCGTTGATGTTTAAAAATTCACCAGAGTCATATTTTCATGGTGACCCTATGGCCCCATCAGGTTATAAATATTTCTTTGGAATTTTCTCTGGTGCATCTTCAAATCCATGGACTTTACCATTGTCATCATCTGATATTATAACTAGTAAACCTATAGTGAGTACTGAACGACTTGATTCTTTATACACATCATCAGGGCAATATCAAGTCGGTTCTGTTGGGTCTATTCCTTCAAGTACCATATCAACTAGACTCCCAGCATTTGGAGAGCAATATTTTCCATCTTATTATCCTCCTCATGATGGGGAGAAACCTTTGGTCACCCACTGTGATAGTACTCTGTCACTTTTTGGTCAACCTAATGTCGAAATGAATGTTTTTCAATCGCAGCCCACTCTGCCTATCCAACCACAAATGGTTATAAACTCGTATCAACCTGTTCAACCTATTACACCCACATCATTTCCACTTGTTAATACATCATTACCCCTGTTACAGAATCAAAATTTTGTACAACAACCTTATCAAGCGGGTCCTTCAACTCAATACCCTCAAATATTGTGTCCACAGACTCCCAATCCTTCGGTTAATTTACAAAAACCTATATCTGGAATCATTTATTCACAAGATGGTCTACCATTTTATGGGATATCACAGCCATAACCTGGTTATCCCTATCAACCGAATCCAAACTATTCTAATTTGGGTTATAACATTGGTGGACAGACCCCTTGGCAGCCTCAGGCACAAATACCTTAGACTTCATTTCAACAAGTATCATATCCAAATTTTGGTCAAAGAATCCTCAAGCGTTTTCTTTTCAGGACAACCCCTATCTAGGTTACCAACAGCATATTCCTTATGCTAGTGCTCAAAGGCCTATTGCTCAAGCAATTCCATCTTACCCTAGCTATGCTCAACCTTACCATAATAGACAGTTGCCCTTTTTTGCATCTTTAGAGTTACCAGATTTAAATAGGCTAACCAATTATCCAATCAACTATGCTCTTTGGTGGCCAGTGATACCTCACAAATTACCCTCTGATATTCCTAAGTTCAATGGAAACCCTAGGGAAGACCCGTCGACTCATGTTATGACTTATCATTTATGGTGTTCATCAAACTCCCTAAATGATGATTCTGTTCGACTACGTCTTTTCCAGCGTATGCTCATAGGTCCAACTGCAAAATGGTATATTGAATTACCTAGAGCTTCTTTTGATAATTTCACTGCCCTAGCTACTGTCTTTTTGACTCACTTCTAGTTACCCATCAAATATGAAACTAGAACGGAACTCTTAACCAATTTCAAACAGACTAATGCTACTCACATTTATGATCATATTCATGAGTGTCGTCGTAATCGTAGCATGGTTAAGACATTTGTTCCTGATCAGCTCCTTGCTGAGTGGTTCATTAAGTCCTTGTTACCATCTATAACTAAGGATGTGGCTAAAGGTGGCGTCGTCACAGAAGAGCAAGTTATCTCTTGTGCCCAATATTTAGACTTGATTTATACTCAGTCTGGCACACTCTATGAAAAAATTCCTAATGCACCGAGATCTAATTTTGTTGTTCCTCCTTAATTAAAGGACTCGCATGCCATAGACGGCTTGATTGGCGTTGCAAGAACACATCATACTACTGCATTTGATCCTGTACCTTCTTCCAAAATTAATGTTGTGTCATTTGACAAGGGAAAAAGTGACAAGCAACCCGGAAGTAAGGAAAAAGAGAAATCTAAGAAAAAAAAAACTTCTAACCTACAGGAAATATCATCTGATCAACCGTCTAGACCTAGGAAACCTAGTTATCCATGCATAATCTGTAATGAGGAACACTTCATTCGGGATTTTCCTCACCGCGATGAAGTCTCAAAGATTAGTAAGACTTCCAATGCGTCAACTATGTTGACAGATCCGTTTTTGAATCCGGACACAAATTTGGTTGCTATGGATCTAGCTTCTAGTTCTTAAGTACTTATGTTATCCATCACAAAACTTTCAACAGATATTTTGGTGACAAAGCGTAATAAATATTATGGTAGTCAGGCCACTGATCAACCTACTACCTCGACTACAAACCCATCTACGGAATCAGTACCGCCTACTTCTATTCCTGAATTGATGATCAAGCCACGAAAGGGAGTAATTCACAAATCGACACATAATCCTCGAGCAAGAGCTGGTCAAAATTATAATATAGTTGAAGATTTGGCTCAATCCCCTTCAACTATGTCTTCTCTTGATGTATTACAAAATTGTCCCTCCCAAAAACAGGCTTTATTGTTGGCTATTGGTGGAATTGATCCGACTGATTCTAATCTTGTCGTCTTTAATCATACGGCCTATGTGCCGCAACTACCAGCTGAATTGGCATTCTCCATACAAGTAAATGTTCTCAATCACCGTGTTCATCGTACTATTATTGATGAGGGAGAATATGCTTGTATTATGTATCTAAATTATTGGAAGTCACTTGGCTTGCCACGTTTATCACAATCATAAATGACGTTGAAGGCTTTTGATGGACGTACATATAAGCCTTTTGGTATTATTAATAACCTACATGTTTAACTAGGGGGGAAAATAGTGAATTTTGATGTCAAGTTTGTTGAAGGACCCCTTGACTATAATATTCTACTTGGAAAGCCATGGGTATACGCAATGACTGCAATTTTTTCTACATATTTTAGAATGATTTCCTTTCCATATAAAGGTACTATCACAATAATTAATCATCTATCCTTCTTTGCCTCCACTTCGTAGGTAACTAGAAGTGTTTCGTTCATTCACGCACCCCAACTAGCACTTCAGAACATCAGTGTAGGAATTTTAAAGGATTCCACTCTCATGGGAACCTTTGCATTACCGCCGCCTATGAAGTCGGTAGAAATTGCAAGTATAGAGACCTGCTACATGATCTCTTCCACTCCATCTAGCTTAAGGGAGAGTACGGATGATTCTGAAATTATTACGTTGGATGAGTTTCTGCCACCCAGCCCTATTGAACTGGCATAGCAATCAATCTATCTGGCTTGGGCGACGAATCTGAAATCAGCGTCACTGATTTTTTGGGTTGATCATTCCTTAGAATTTGGTACTCCATATGATCTATTTTCCTCAATTTTCTTAACAAATGAGAATATTTTGGAAGCCATGATGTCAGAAGGAGAACCATGGGAATATTATCATCATTTTTCCCATCTTCCTGATTATGAAGAAAATCATCTTAGTGAACTTTATCACCCATCAATCAAAAATTCCTTTTTGAATTCTTTACCTATTAATGCAATCGATTCCGAAAAAAAAATTCAAATATTTAAGAAACCATTTCTATCAATATTTCGACAAAACCTGGCGTTGTAGAAAATATTCATGTCGGTGTATCTTGTTCTCCATCAGAACTCGAAACATATCACTCTCTATTTCGTGAATTCCATGATGTATTTTCTTGGTCTTACGAGGAATTTCCAGGAATAGATACTAGTATTGTTTAACACACTATTAATATGTATCTTGATGTCAAACCGGTGCGTCAACGACTTTGCCCTGTTCATCCAAAGAAAGTCGCTGCCATCAAAGAAGAAGTTGGAAAAAAAAATTGTGCTGATTTTATTTACCCTGTTTGGCTAACTGAGTGGGTTTCCAATATCGTTCTTGTCAAGAAAAAACAAGGAAAAATTGGAGTGTGCATCAATTATCGGGACGTCAACATTGCTTGTCCAAAAGACAACTATCCTATTCCCTTTATCGGCGAGATTATTGACGATTGTGCTGGATGTGAAATATTTTCGTTCATGGATGGATTTTCTAGCTACAATCAAATCAATATCCTCCCAGAGGATCAACATAAGACAACATTCATCTATCCCTGGGGCACATTCGCTTATAGGAAACTATCGTTTTGGTTTAAAGAACGTTGGGGAAACTTTTCAGAGAGAAATGGACTATGCTTTCAATGACAACAAGCACATTGTTCAACCTTATCTAGATGATTTACCAGCGCATTCACGAAATCATATTGATCGCCTGATGCATTTGAGAGCCATATTTTTACGCTACCGACACTACAAAATACACCTCAATCCACATAAATGTGTATTTTGTGTTGGTTTTGGTTGTTTTCTTGGATTCGTAGTCTCAAAATAAGGAATTTGAATTGACCCATTAAAGGTTCAGGCCATTCTTTATTTTCTTGCACCATCAAATTCAATTCAAATACAGAAACTTCAAGGAAAGGCTAACTTCCTAAGAAGGTTCATTCCAAACTACGCCGAAATGGCTAAAGGATTTACTCAACTCTTGAAAAAGGGGGTTCCCTTTCATTGGGACCAAGTTGCACAAGCTTTTTTTGATGTTGTCAAGGATACTCTTGTCCGAGCGTCATTAATGTATCCCCCTAATTATAAAAATTATTATTTCCTATATATCTTCGTGGGTGAAACGACCATTGCTATGGTTTTGGTCCAAGTATAATATGGAATTGGACATCCATAGTCTCAATGATACGAAAGTTAAGTATTCATACGTAGAAAAGATTTCCTTGGAAGTCGTTCAAGCTGTCCAAATATTTCTCCACTATATCCTGCTTCGAAATACCGCTGTCATTTCAGATTGTAACCCCATGACTTATATCTTATCACATCAATTGCTGGGGGGGGAATATTCAAAATGGATTGTCATTTTGCAAGAATTTGATTTGGAATTCATCAAATCCAAGTCAAAGAAGTCTTTAGTTTTGGCTAAGCTTCTCTGTGACCTTCCCTCTGATAGTATTGCAACTACGTCAGAACCATCAATTCCTGACAAGTCTCTATTTCTGATCGGATCAGCTGATCCTTGGTATGGAGATTTCATCATTTATCTCTAAACTCAAACTTTTCGACCTGATACCTCTCGCTCTGAATAGTGATGTATTCAATAACAAGCCAAAGATTATCTGATCGTCGATGATACACTTTATTGTCGTGGTGTCGATACCATTTTAAGAAGGTGCCTCACTCATGAGGAAGCCAAAAAGGTTTTAAATGATTTTCATGCTAGGGATTGTGGTGGAAATTTATCTGGATACGCTACTGCATAGAAGATACTCTGTGCTGGTTACTTTTGGCCTACAATTTTTCGAGACTGCATCCTCGCCATCAAAATTTGTCATGCATGCTAGATTTTTTATCATAAAATCCGCAAACTACCAATGCAAATGCATCCTGCTATCTTTGTGGGACCATTTTCGAAATGGGGTATTGAATTCATGACCTCTAACCCTCGTTCATCCAGGGGCCATGGTTATATTATTGTCGTAGTCGAATACTTTACCAAATGGGCCGAATCGATGCCTACATTCAACAACACAGGACAAACAGTTGCATTATTTTTCTTTAATCATGTTATTGCATGGTTTGGGGTCCTGCAGGCTATAGTTACAGATCATGGGAAGAATTTTTGCAACCACATGATGACTGAATTAAATGCCAAGTTAGGATTGTCACACGATAATTCTACTCCTTATTATCCACAATCAAATGGACAAGTTGAGACTATCAACAAGATTCTTAAATGTATGCTTCAACGAATGATAGGAGTTTGTAAAAGAAACTGGCATTCGATCATATACTCGGCCTTGTGGGCATACCAAACCTCGATGAGAAATGCAACTAAATTTACTCCCTTTCAATTGGTGTATGGTCTGGAAGCTATCTTACCAATCCAATGTGAAATACCATCGTTAAAACTCGCAATCGACTTATTACCTGACACCTTAGAAGAAGAAGCACGTATTTTTAACCTCATCCATCTTGATGAAAGGCATCATGAAGCCCAATTAGCCAACGAAGCGCATAAGAGACGTATAAAGGTGAAATACGACAAAAATGTCCAGCCTCGCATTTTCTCTAAGGGCAACTTGGTCCTACTTTATGATCAAGAAGTTGATGTAATAGGTGCAGGTAAATTTGAGCCATTATGGCATGGCCCCTATATTGTAAAAATATTTCTTGCTAAGGGTGCCTATGAGTTAGTTGATTACGATGGAATTCCGTTGGCGCAGCCCAGAAATGGGTTGTATCTGAAATTTTACTATGCTTAATAATGAGCGTAGTAATTTTTTGTATTGTATTGTATATTTATGTTGTTGATTTGCATTCACTGTCTTAGTTTGTTTTTAGAGTTTTCTTAACGTTAGTAATCCACCTTACATTTCATCGCAGATGTCTGAATCTTCAGAACCATTTGTTGGATACGCTGATGGTGCTAGTTGTAGTACGCAGAATTTATCCTCTGCGGCGTGGACCATTTTCGCTCCAAACAGCAAGTTAGTGAGTTTTCAAAGGATTTGTATCGGTAGATAGATGAAAAATATCGCTAAGTATAGCGCATTGATCTAACTTCTCTCTTATGCCATTTCATTTGGTATTAACCACATGATCATAAGGTTAGACTCACAACTTGTAGTATTACAACTTACCAGTGTTTATACTGTTAGAAATCCAACACTGCATAGATTGTTCCTAAGAGTTTGACTTTTGGAAAGACACTTTGACTTTATTCAATATCAACACATTTCCTGAAATTTGAACATATTGACTAATTCTTTAGCTAATCAAGTTTTATACAGAAATTTTCAACACATGTAAATAAAACATTCACATCATTGAATAGGATTGCACAATAAACATAAGAAAAAACACTGAAATCAAATAGATATATTGTTACAGGTTTTTACCAAAATTTGTGCCCAAGACACATTGGTCATCTGACCTCAAAATGTATGCAAAATGTCAAAATTAAACTAGTGGTGCTCGTGATAACATGCTATAGATCTAGATATCCTACGTAGGAACCGTATCCAATGGTTAGGGACACCTATAGTGTGACGTTGTAGTCGCATGGGTAACTCTTCAATCCAGAAATCCGGAATCCCGAAGGTCAACCCCTCTATGTGTTGTCAAAGCTTAGCTAGAGTCTTAGCCATATCAAGATCCTGAAGGACTGCTCTCCCGACAGCCTTCTCTGCTGGCTCATCTGCTATACGCTCTGGTTCCTCCACCGGTTGAACTCGACCAACATATACATTACATCAAACATTTATTTTAGTCTTGGGAAAACATAAAAAATACAAAAAAATTGTCTAAACCTTAGGAAAATCAAAAACATGGTCAAAACATTCTTACCCATTGCACCCCACTAAGCACCTTTTGGTAAATCTAAATCTGGACCTCCTCGAAAATAAGCGCCTGTGTATGCATACTCAATGATGGCGAAAATCTGTTGCTGAAACCAGGCAAAGAATGCAGTCGAGAACACAATGGTCGATTGGCCTACATGCCTACCCATTAGTTCTAGCCATCTTTGCATCCATGGATCTATAGGATTAGACACATCCAGTGTCACATGTTGTGGCTGCATCAATGGAATATGTTCTAAGGTGAATGGTATGAGGATCAAACCATAACTAAAGTTATTCTTCCTTCCTCCCTTTGATTTGTTCATTTATTCCTTTATCTGAGAAAGTACAGCTTTAGACCAGTTGAAGACTGTTGGCTCCATACACTCTAGTGCATATTGCATATACAATCTATTCACTACATGTAAAGTGACAGTGCCAGCATGTTTTGCGATTGTGAAAAGGATAGTTTTCAAAGGCAAATCTCTAACATCTCGGATGTTTATCTTTCCATATTTTCTTGGCTCTGCCCCTGGATAAAAATGTTTCAAAACATAATCTCTCACAGTCTCTCCTCCAACAATAGACCCTGAGAGTGAAATAGGCAAGCCTCTCCTCGACAAACTTGTAAGAAAGATAACATCCTCAACTGTTATGGGAACCACTTGGTTCTTAATATGAAATGCCTCGGTAGCTAGATCCCATGCTTGAACTAAGTACTCCAAGAGTTATATTTGTTGCCTCATCCCTGACAACCGGAAGTAATTTAACAGTCCATAATCTCTTAGGGCTCTTACTGTGCCCGGATCATTTAGGGAAATCATATCCTATTCTTCATTCCCTCTTTCCCTCCATGTAATCGTCATTGTAATCCGACGAAAACCTGAAATGCAACCATAATAACCATTAGATTCCATTCAATCAAAAAATTGTGCAAATTTTGGGCAAAATGCAAAAAACAAAAATGTAGATTGCACCCAATGTAGACTCTAGTAAGAGACAGTGCATTGTGTATGCAAGTAGCCCTCAATTTAGCTACTATTAAATGCAATTTTCGATATCCAAGGATGTGTTGCCCTCTTTTGGAGCATAATTTAACCTAGGGTCCCCAAAACCCTAAAAATTTACAATTAATGGAAATGAAATGATTACTGAATGAAAGAGAGGGTTCATATCACTAACCTGGATCAAACGGAAATGAAATCTGTCCATAGAAACAATTGCAATCAGCAACTGAAGTTCAGGGGCAAAATTACGTTCAGAGCTCCAAAATGAAAATGGTAACTATGGAATGGTAAAAATGAATAGTAAAATACTTTTTAATAGTCATTTAATTGTTTGAAAATCATATTTATTGCTATTATTATGGTTTTATTATGTTTTTATCATGAAACAAGTATTTATAATCCATTTGATGTTGTTCTGAATAGGTCTTACAGCTGATGACCAGATTAGTCATGTAGATTTATTTCAAAGAATGATTTGAACACAAAGCATACTTTTTCTCCTTATTTTCTGAGCTTTGCTAAAAACAAAAAGGATTTGAAGCACTTATCTCTTTTTCGAGCTTCGATAACAGTGAAAAAGGAACCCATGGAGTCTTCTTTCAGCTCTTTTCAGACTTCGATAATGTGAAAATATTGCCGAGCACTTGTCTTTTCGAGCTCGTAAAAGTAAATGAATTGATATCTACTCAATATAAGTTTAACCATTTTTCCGGACTGAGATAGATTATTTACCAAAAAGGAATACCTTGGTCAAACATGACTAAAGAGGTTCTCTCAAATATTATTTTACACTTTTTCGGATCTGAGCGACAACTTTATGAAAAAAGTACTTACAGAGTTTTATTTCATCCTCTTTTTCAAACTCTTTAAATATGAAAAAGGATCGGGCTATCACTATCGTTAAGCTCATTAAAACATAAAATAGTGACGGGCTTGTCGATCATGGCAAGAATCGAGTTTCATTCCTCACTAGACTCGTTAAATTATTAAATAGCGATACATTATTCACTCGAAGGGTTGAATTATAGATCAATAAAATGTTATCCTCCTCAAGCTTGTTAAAAAATAAAGAGGTACTAGTCGATAAATGACCGGGGAAATTTTGGGAAAGTGCACAGAACTTTTTACGGTAGCAGGTCACTCTTGAACATGACACTTCACTCCATCACCATGACTGTTTGGGTTGGGAAATATTCTTGACGATTCATTCATACCTATGGTTCATCATACCTTCACTTCAGTTATGATTCGATGCTGCAAACTCATCTTAGTGTCGTCAATATGTTCAAGAGAAGTCATCCAGTGAATACTCATCCTTCTGCAATACTCATAAACCTTCATTCTCATGACAGTCATCCCTGAACATTGCTATATCAAATCATACCTTTGTCTTCGAAATCAGTAACTCCCATTTCTTAATAAGGTGGCTTCCTGTCAACGAAAAATCATTATCCAGGAAGTTCACTTAGAAGCATTATATTCCAGTACCATGAGGCTTGTTACAGCATCAACAAGATCCTCGCTTCTGGATTTTCAACCAAAAGATTTTGTTTGTCGTTCGACATCAAATCATCTATTCACACCTTACGAAATGTACTGCGGTACCTTGAGGTCCATTGACATTAATGGTGGTTCTCTCGCATTTGTTAATAGCTCACATCATTGGCTGGTAATCAAACGATGTCTTTTCATGTTCGACTACAAATCATATATTCGCATGGCTAGACTTGTACCCGAATGATCGAGTGGACAAGATAAGAAGACCCCAGATCTAGTTTCATCCATCTGGGCTACAATTTTAGGATTTTTTTACACATCATCTGTATGGTGACCTTACATACAGATCGTCATTCAAACATGGGCCTATATTTGTAGTCATGTATGTATTGGGCAACATTTCAATGTAGACGACTTTCTGAATTATGTACATGTTATTAGATTTTTTATGTGCTGAACATGGGAATGCCTACCCTCAGCAATTATTATCAAGAGGATATATCATGATGTAATGTATTGTAAGATTGATGCAGGTCACCACTCCGCTTCATCTCCAGCCCATCACAGTGTAAAGCATCTCAATCAAAATATTGTTATTATTATTCTCACTTCATGCTTTAGGGGGAAATTGTTAAAGTTCAATATGGGCACCATTCCCAATAACCTGGTTAACTGGACATCATCTCCAGGATAAATTAATAGGGTATATCATCCCCTATCATTTCAATTGTTATATGCCCTAAGACAAAGAACAAGACAAATCATCCATGACTTTCATCTACAAAGGTTTCCAAGATTTGAAGCTTATAATATATCATGTGAGAGCTCACCAAAGCTGCCTCTAAAGGGACTAAGTGCGTTGCATATGCAAGTAACGCCATTCAAGCGTGCTCTACAAAGCACTTCCCAACATTCAAGGGTGTGTTGGTCACATTGGGAGTGAAATTCTCATTGTTCCGGAATCTCCACTTGGCCACTGCCTTCTAGAAGGGTTCACATGTGTCAAACTTCGAATCCATGTGTCCAATTGATACCTATGAGACTAGGAACATGTCTTTCCTATTAGTAGAAATTCATTGATTGTAAAAATACCTTCATCTCCTCTATAAATTGAGCACAGATCTTAGTGTTTAATAAGGAATAATTTGAGTAGAGAAATGTTGGTGGAACTTCAATTGAGGAATTGATTTGAGTGACATGTTGCTGGAGAGATGTGCATTGTGATGAGGCTGGGATGCTGCTGGAGATGGTGACACTAAATCAATCACTGGGTTGTAACCGCCCCTTCTATCCATTAATAAATATTGATGCTTACTTTCCCACATATGTATCTGTATAAGTGAACTTTCCCGAAGAAACCACGAGAGAGAGAATGGAGTGCGCAGGCGATTTTTCCTTTGACCTAGGTCTTCTTGCTCCCATCGCTGCCACCGCTGGTTGGATCTCGCTGTTCAGGGGGTGTTGCCATAGAATCGATCATTGGGGGTTCTCTGCTGTCCCTCACGGAGATGTCTCTGTGGGGAGTGGAACCAGTATTTTCATTTGAGCGCCCTGGCAACGGAGGGGTTGATTTTTGGGGCCCCCTGCTGCACTGCCTGGCGATCTGTGCGCTCGCCCTTGTTTTTGCACTTGATTGATGCACCCTTTTTACTGTCTATCCAAGATCTAAGTGCTGATGCGAGCTTTGAGTGGTTTGGTGGGCGTGGTGCCCTCTCTCCGGCATTCACTGTTTTTGCAGGGATATCAAAACCTGCTTGGCCACCACAGAAGCAGGTGATTCAGGAAGAGCCAGCAGCCGAAACCATCTACAATGCTAAAGATCAGACACTGGTCTGCGCACTCGCCAGGAATGAACCCAAGGGTTTCCAGCATATCCGCAATATCAATCTTCAGGTAGGCTTGGTCCCATACCAAATATTCATTAAGCCTCCCATAGGAAATAGTATTATTTTATGGATTCGGAACACAGATTTGATTCTTTATCTGAAGGAAAAAATCCAGTCTGTTGCGGGGTACCCATTCCATTTACAGTCATTGATTTTTGGGGGAAAAGCCTTAGTTGATCTCTGCACTCTGAAAGATTATGCCATTACTACTGGGTCTTCTATTTGTCTCAACCTTATACTGAGGGGTGGAATGATGGGCCAAAACAGAGCACATGGAACCCCCATGGGGGCAAGTGCATCCAAAACAGTAAACACAAAAGGTACATACATAAATGTTTTACAGGGGGACAAAAACAAAACTACAGCACCTGTTGCCCCTGCAGAAAGCTCTCCCAAGCCATACATTGTGAAACTACAGGACAGTGTGCCTAAAATAAATGTAGACAGTATAGATATTGATGTGCATAGAAATGCCTACGAATCCCAAGCAATAATAGGCAGATTCAACTGCTTCTGGCCCAAACCAATGGAGCTGTTCCATTGGATTTTTACAAACTGGACCATGGAATGTGAAATACACCTATGTTCCAAGGGGTTATTCATTGTCAAATTTTCATCTACTAAGGCCTGAGATTCCAATCTTAGCCAGGGACCTTGGTTCTGGGGCTCCACGGGACTTTTCATCACACTATGGTTCCAAAATTTTGATGCCAACACTATGGAGGTGACTAGAATGCCGGTCTGGGTTAGGCTCTACAATCTCCCGCTACATTTTTGGAATGAAAATGTTCTTGGCTACACTGGAAACACCCTTGGAAGATACATTAAAACAGACACTCAATTCCTAGAGGAGCGCATTTTCACCTTTGCACGAATCTGTGTAGAGGTTGACTTGAGCAAAGGACTCCCAGAGTGCATTATGCTGAATAATAAACAACAGAGATGGACTCAGCATCTGGATTATGAGAACACAGCCTTCAGATGCCAGATATGAAGGTGCACAGGACACTTACAAAACTCATGCCCGGAAGCAAAAAGGGACAACAGAAAAAAGAAGAAACCAGGCAAAGATGCTAAAGGATGGAAATTTCCCTCTGAGGAGCCAGAACTACAGGACGAAGAGGAGGAACCCTCACCACATGAGAATCAACAAACAGATACCTCCTTGGGCACACAAGAAGAGGAAATGCAAGATCCACTCGACACCACCATAAAGACTCAGCATGATATGGTACCGGGAGCACCAGACAGTGGGGGTTACAAAAGAACACATACTTCAGACACATCAGACTCTGATAAGGACAATGGAGCACAAGCGGAAGGAAACCAGCTTGTCCTTATCGAGACCACGCCAACATAAGGTGCTTGGCGTAAGGTTGAAAAGAAAAAGGGAGAAAATCCTAATTGTTTTTCTTTGTATTTTTTATCTGCGGCATATTGTATGTCTATGGACTATTACCAGCTCATGTAACATGTAATTTTGTTTACTCATAAATAAAATTATGAATTTTTCCTTTGTGAGAAAAATGTATCTGTATAAGCTCATGTGTTTCATATTATGAATTCCTATTTGATGCATATGGTTCATGTTTTATCGATTTAACTAAATAACTTGAATAGACATATGTATTATTGCTATAATTTTTTGTTTAGTGTTCATATTTGCAGAGAATATTTTGGCGACTTAGCTCAGATTGGAAGCTACAACAAGAGAAACAGAAGGAGAATAGGAAGCGCTTAGACTCCAAGTAAGTTCTTTGATATGTTTTGTGTGTTTATTTATAGTTAGGAAAAATAGTTGCAAAGTCTTTAAGCTGTTGTTCTAGATGAGCACTACATCTAGGGAAGAATGTTTTATCCATAATCCATAATTCCTCATAACACCTTGTTTACTGGATACATTATTCTTTGTACTTTGTTATCTTGGCAGGCATAGGTATGCCTCCCCCACCTCATGTAGAACAAGTACTCACTCATAAAAGAGACTTGTCGCATGTGTAAGTCTCGCCTCCTTAAGGTCTTGTCCTTTAGCGCTTTAACCTAATTTCTATTTCTCTCTCTCTGACTCCCCCTTCGGTGTCTAGTGATTGAGTTATTACAACATACTTCGTTCATATGATTATCTCCTAACACTCGCATGCTGGAGGAAATATGTTACACCAATTTTTGGTCATCTAACCAGTTACTATTAGATGGACCAAAGTACACCATGTAGGACCAATTTTACCCTAGTAAATTTTCTTTCACTATAAAAAATAACTTAGTAATCCATAATGTATTAAGTTGTTTATGGTCTAAACAGGAAACCCCATGAGGAATAATTGAATAAATCCTTATTTTTTTTATTTTCCTCAAGGGATAATTAATTAAACCATATTTTAATTAATATTCCTAGTCATATTTAACCCAAAACATGAAAATTAATTAGATAAATCACTATTTATCTTATTATTTTCTAGGAATAATTATTTAAAACATTATTTAAATAATATTCCTTGTTAAATTTGACTAAATCATTTATAAATAATTGAATAAATCAGTATTGATTAAATTATTACTCAACCAAACTATTAAAATAATAAATAAATAATTTATTTATTTATTATTTACAAATAAAGGGATTTCACCAAATTCAAATTCTTTTTCCCTCCAACAAAAATAATAAATTATTCCATAAAAGTCGGATCTAGATTTGGTTAACAATATTTTAATTATGCACAAATATCTTGACTTACTCAATATTTTTCTATAAATAGAAGGGTTTTTCCATTAATTCACTTCCTTTTGTTGCCTAAAGATCACTTTGGATCTATACTTTTGGTCTGACTTTGATCCTCAATCATTGTCATATTTTACTACCTTTTTGCTTGTGAGCTCCCTTTGAGTTGCAATTTTGTCTAGGTTTTCTACACCATCAAGAGAGAGGGATCTTAGATATGAAGTGCTAAGGATATACAAGAACCCATCCCATTGAGGGGGGCTGGTAGCATCTTTCTATGTTCCCTTCCCGGGTGTCATAAATACAAAAATTCTTTAAAAACATTCTTGTATTGTTCATTGGATGCATGGAGCAACTCTTGCTTTTATTTGTTGTTTAGTGTCTTTAAATGCATAGATCTAGATTTTTGTAACATTTATTCTGATCACTAACTGTGGATATAAGGAATTTGACAGTCATCTTTGATGTTAGCGTTGTTTGTTATGCACAGCTAAAGTGATATTTTTTCATACGCTTGCAATTAGAATTCACAATAACAAGCACATATGGTGATAACATATAAATAATAAGAAATTGGACATCTGTTGGAGAATATTAGAACATTTGAGGATGTACAAAGAGAAATTGGTCTCATGTTAGAGAAATAGGTTGCATTCATTTATATCGGAAATATTGTGCATGGAGATCATCTAGAATATATTTTTCCTAGGGACATGAAATCTATAAAAAAATTGTGATTACTTATTACTACAAGAGACGTAAATGAGTGTACAGCATGCAGAATGGAAAAGAAAGTCTATGCTACAAAATTCCTTTCTGAAATATAGGGCGTGAATATTTTAAGGAAAGAAATGGATGGGTATGACATTAATGAAACCAAAATGAAGCAGATAGTAAAGACATGTGGTGGAGTTCCAAAAAGGTTGACACTAGTAGCAGGATTCATATGTTCCGATGAGGACAAACTAAGATATTTTCACATAGTGATGGAAGACGTACCTGGTTTTTTTTGTTGTATGGTTGGACAAGAGACAGACAAAATTCCTCCAATGCAGACTAGGTGCACGAACTCCTCCGAAGGCCAACAATCCTACAAAAACCAAAAAAAAATCAATAAAACTTAAAAATTAAAAAAGTAGAAACAATGAACCCCAAAAAAAGTTTAATCCGAAAAAATAGGCCTACCAAAACATTCACTAATCCCTCTGGCACAACAACATGCCTACCACAACATCACCAAAACAACTGTTAATGAACAAAAAACAACTGTCGAATGAGCAAGTGCAGAAAATTCTTCAATGGTCTCACAGCCGACATTTATATGTAAATTTTTTTAATCAAAAAAATTGTTCTGTCAAAAGCTTTTTTTGGCCGAAAAACTTGTTCTGCTGAAAATGTTTTTCGGCCGAAAAATATAGTCGTCAGATTTTTCCCTAATAACAAAAAATTTGTTGCATGGTTGGCATTAATTTAAACTTCTATTTTTCATCCAAAATTTAAATTTAATTGTTCAGCCAAAAAAATTGACCGAAATTTTTTAAATAGTGCAGCTGAAAAAGTACAATTATGAATTTTTTGTGAGCAATTCTCACAAAAGTGTAACCTAATTTCACATTTTAACCCCATAATTGACCTAAATTACATATGGTGAAATCTTATAAACCCTGATAATAATACTATAAACCTATTACTATTCCAACTAATATTATAAACCTATTATTTTTAAAACTAACATTATAAACCTATATACCGAAAAGTAAACCTTATATTATTAAACCTAAATATAAAACCTAATATTAAAAATCCTAAACCTAATATTAATATAACCTAGACCTAATATTATTAAACCTAAATCTAAACTTAATATTATAACGTCTCACATTGTTTTTAAAGTGCATGTATAGTACCTGCATAAAAACCCCACGATGTGGATCTCGAACCGCTAATCTCTTTATCTATGTATGTTGCATTATGTTGGTATCCACTTTGTTGTTTAAGAGTCAATTTTGTGAGGCATCTTTCCCGTACATCTCCTCGTGTAATTGAAGATTATTTGTATGCAAATATTGTATGAAATAAATCTGTATAGATGGATCTCGATCTATTGAACATTTAAGTGGATTTTTTTTTAATGTATTAATTTCTTTAAATATGAAAGTCTATAATAATTTTGATCCCTCTCAAATTCTTCTTTATATTCAATGTTTGATAAATAAAGATTAGTGTTATGGCATAATTACCTAAACACATCAATCATTTTATAATTAACTGTAAAACACTTCTTTGTAAAGATCATATTTATTGTTTTTTGTACCTTTTTCATGATATTGAATCAATTCTGCAACACATACATATTTTGTATTTTGTATAAGGATAAAATGAAATTATAATTGAATGAAATTAATCAGAGAAAATTTTAAGGATGGAAGTTTATCTCAAAGTTTAGAAACCTTGGCGAATCTTACTAGTCCCCAGTATGTAAATTGTAAATTTTTTGATGATATTTTTGTAAAAATATTTAAGTTTCTAATTATTTTATATTAGTATATATAAAATTTTGGCGATTTTTAGGGTAAAATAATTTTATACTATGAAATTTGGGCTAATCAATTTTAAAAAAAAAATGGAAAATGGTGAATCTTCTTTTTGGGAAAAACATGGAAAATTAACCCACCTGCGAATATTAGCCCCTAAAATTTTCCATGAAATTAATGTAATGATGATCAGGATAGTTCTCATATAAGTTTGCATATAATGGAAGAGCATAGACTATTCAAATAGACGTGCACACTTTAAGCGCAAAATTTTTACGCTTGTCATATTCATCCATCCCTAGTTCAAATATGTACAGTTTTAAACATCAAAACAGACCTATGTGACTTCTAAATTGATATGCATTGGTTTAAACATCAGAAAAAATATATCTACCGTGGGGTTTGTTATGCACAATCGTTAACACTAATACAGACTGGTGCAACTCAAATCTTGATATGTGTTTGTTTAAAAAACAAACCCATCTAAACCCTGCACTTTGTTAATAATAGATTGTCCATTCATTGTAAATTGTGAAGTATTTGAATTGTTTGGATTCACAACTTAGCGATGTACATTGGATAGATCTGTAATTCATGCTTATTTTCAATTCTCTTAAGCCTAGATTTAATGCACCCTTACACGTGTTATTTAATTCAAACAACCTTCGGATTTTCAAACTAGGCATGGGATAAATTTTACTTGTGCTCCCTATCAAATTTGTTGTAGAACAATTTATATTTTTGAAAATTTTATATGCACAATATTGTTGATATGCATAATGTTGAATGTAATGCCTACTGACTATCGCTTCCATCCTACCCACTTAACTGAATGAAGACGAGTATGCTTTTAATTCTGTCGTTATTTATGATTTTTGTGTGTGATAAAAGTGCATTTTTGCAAAGATAAGCAAAGTTGGGAATAGGTACCTCGTAAACCAGCCTGATGAAACAGAGCTTGTTACAACAAGGGGAATATCAATAAATAGTTGTTACATAACCAACACAATTTTATTGCTCAAACTACCAATGGGTAAATTAAAATGCTTCATTTTAAAAATGTAAACACAATCCATAAATCATTTTTAATAAATTAAAGAGCTAATACACCCTTGTGCTACCTATAAATTTTAAAACTTGCAAAATCAATATTGGAATTGAAATAAAAAAACTAAAAAAAAAAATTAACCAAAAATATTCCTACGAGAACAAACCTTAACCATTCATTTAATAAAAATCAAAATTCTCCAACTCCAATTCCAATATATACCATACATATCTGCTTAAAAATAAAAATAAAAATTATTATTTAGTATTATTTATTAAAATGATATTAAAAATTATTTTAAAGATCTATTACGTTGAAAGTACAATGATATTTTCAATTTATTAGGAATAAATATAATATTTGAAGAGATGTTATCTCGGAAATAAATAAATAATCGATTTTTTTTAAACTTGGATTTAATTTTTAAAATATGTAATATAAAATATGTAATATTTTTTTAATGAAAATATTCAATTTTATTGGGGTGGTGGGTATAGGAGGGGGGTTTTTATATGTTCGTAGTGGAAAAATAAAAATAGCTTATTTTTGGGATTTGGATTAACTTTTAATAATGAGTTTGAGTTGTGTGATTTTCTTTAAGGATTAACTCTAGCCAAGTGGAAAAATAGAAGTAAATTATTCTTCAGATTGGGATTAACCTTTAATAATCAGTTTGAATTATGTTATTTTCATTAAGGATTAACCTTGGCCAATGTTCTTTTTACCATGTCATTCATAGTTGTGGGAGATTCTAACAATATTATCAGAATCCTCAATATTGGATTGGATCCAACTGATACTAAAACAAATTATACATATTAGAGAGTCATGAATTATATATTTACCATTCAAAACACTCAAGCTAAGCATATACTTAGATATCTCAAATCTCTAGCCAAGCATGTAGTACTCTTGGCCCCCGAAACCTTGATAGTGAATGGAACTATGAAATAGGCCCCAATCCCCTAAATTGAATTTATGTTTAAAATTAAAATCATGCCCTCATTATATTCACTTCCTTGTAATTCGAAGTAGAAGAGTGTTCCACATGCCTTTGAATGTGAGAGTGGCCTCTATAAAAACCACCTCAAGTCTTGCTCAACTATTAAGCAATCCCCCCACATGTAATAGGACACTCCTCTTCGTATGCAAATAATAATTCAAGTGATCATTCGTTCAGTTTCTATGTGAAGTGTCCACTTCGTGGCTTCAACATTAGCTTGCCATCCTTGTAGTGCCAAAGGAAAATGGTCAAAATTTCTATGGATGGCTCAATGGGGTCATACTTACTCATTATTGATTAGGGTAACCATGGTTTAATGGTTATCCCTAATAAGTTCAATGTTAAATTTTCATCTCTCCTTAGAATTAGTAAAAGGAATAGTTCACCTCTCAACCTCCATATCTCATCTACTAATAAAGCTCTCTCTCTTTTATGTGCTTTGTTTTAGAGCCTATTTTATTTCCTCCAATAGGTTGTTTATTTTCTTAGGTTCTTAGTAGTAGAAAGGATTGCATCTAATTGAGGTCAGGATAGGCTCTTTGACAAGAATATTGAATTCAAGGAATCCTCTAACACAATGAAATTTTCTTCCTTAGTGTCGAAAAAGATAATTTTTCTACTCAGATGGATGCAATGTTGTATATTTTGTTAGAATAGAGGTGTCATATTCATTGTTTTTGTGAGGATATTCTCAAGGTTAATTCCTAGTTCGCCTCATTTCAATCTACATAATAAGGAGGACAAGGAGCCTAGTGCATAGAATCTTCAGCTAATTTAACACAACAAGTGGCACTTACAGTTCTATACTTGAACTAGGTAGCAACAATGAAGATATGATAGTCCTAGATGAATAGTTTTATCTTTAACTTTCAATTTTGATAATGATAGCCAAATGTTGTGAAATCCTTTGAATTTTATTTAGACATTATACCTATAAATTATCATGGATGTATGGAAGAGGAGCTTGGTACAGAAAAGTAGATAACATCAAACTCTTCATGAACAATTTAGATAAGTACAACTATTCCAATTTTATATGCAACTCGCCGTGCCCAAATCACATAATTTGGTAATACAAGTATTACAGTTATATATATATATGGGTTTATAAATTTTTGGTATTTTTTTTTTAACTGTAACGGGTATGGAATTTATTTATCTAAAGAGATAATGGGTCTTTGCCAAAGCGATCGCTATTACAATGTAGATTTCTAACTACTGTTGCTTATGATCTACTACATTCTCAAGGAATTTGAACAAAACTTTCATTGTTTACAATAAGCAGCCCTTTCATGAGTGAGCTGCCTTTGTTCTCCATCTGATCAGCTTCACCGTTTGACTTTCTAAGGATATGATAAAAATTGTAAGAATCAAAGTCTAGAAGAACTCTCTTCAATCTGTCCAAAATTTTGTTGAGGCTAGCATTGCTGAATAGTGCCTCCGATTTTAATTTTTTTATTATTATCTCTAAATCTCCAAAAACTTGTAGGTCTTTGACTCCTTTGTCTCTTGCAATAAGGCATGCTTTGAGGAGCCCAAGAATCTCAGCTTGATTGTTGGATTTCTGACCTAATCCCCAGCAGAAACAGTCTTTTTAAGACCCATCCGGAGAGTAGATGACCCCCCCAGCACCGGCGACACCAGGATTCCCTTTGGACGCCCCATCAAAGAAAATTGTGGTTAAATTTTGAGACTGCCACCAAGATTGAAAATTGTCATCATCATCTCTTATACGCCAATCCGGGTTGGCAGTTTGTGGGGAGAGGAGATACTTACGCAGATAAGGCACTTGAGGGCCTAGCCACATCTTTTCCTACGGCAGTAACAGAGGATATTCTTTAAATTATTGTTGTTGGGTCGCTTCCAGGAGGAAGGATTTTTCTTTTGCTGCAACTTGCAACGAAGAATGCCGCATCTCTTTGAAAATCAGATGATTGCGGGCCAACCAAAGCTACCAACATACATATTTAGGAAGCGCTATCCATACTTTGTGCCAGAATTATTTGATAGGGATTCGTTGGGGATAGTAAAGACTCCATGAGGTGAAGAGATCCGAGACAGAATTCTGGGGGGGGACTGAAATCTAGAAGTCTTGTGAAATAAGTCCCCAAACCTCTTTAGCAAAAATGCAATCCATGAATAGGTGCTAGGCTTTTTCGAAGTTATTGTTGCATAAAACACATCTTTGAGGCCCTACTATGTTCCTTTTCTCCAGATTATCTCCCGTTAGAAGTTTATTATGTACCAGGGTCCAAAAGAAGAAGTTCACTTTTGGTAAGGCTAATGGTTCCCAAACATTTTTCCAGAAAGCTGGTGTTTGAGTGTTGTTTCTTGAGGCCTGCAAAAATCTATATCCTGTTGCTGTGGTGTATACACCGGTCTGGACCCAACCCCAGCTATCTTTCATGGATCTATTGACAGGGGAAACGTCCTCTAGCATATCAACGAGCAAGGTTTTTTGAGGAGTTAACCGGGCAGGGACACCATGAAAATCCCAGCCAGCCCAATCTCCACGTTGATCCCATTTCGAGAGATCATATATGTTGTTTACTCCTGCCCTCTCCAGCCAGTCTCTGGGTTCTATTGTATCCACACTATCAGCCAGAGGTTCGCTCCCCATGATGCTATCGAGCCACAGGTGAGTACGCTTGTCGTTGCTAGGTATTCTATAGACCAATTTTTTGAATAATGTGTTGCTTTTGCAGCATAATCTCCACACCTGCATGCATTTTGTTGTATTATCATTATGCATATTACTGAGTGTTTTATTGTGTCCATATTTTGATCGCAGAGTAACACTAACCAGGTGTGTGGGCTCGTGGATCAGCTTCCACAAAATCTTTCCTCCCAGCGCTAAATTGACAAGAGAGGGTCTCTAATTTGCATCTCGCCCTCTGCCATCGATTTTTTGACCACTTCCCAGTTTACCAAATGCATTTTTTTTCGTTGCTCTTCCCTCCCTGCCACAAGAAGTCTCTGAGAAGTTTTGAGATCTGCTCCATCACGTTTCTTGGAGCAAGAAGAAAAGCTACCTAGAAGATTGGAAGCACAGACATCAAGGATTTGATTAAGATAACTTTGCCTCCCTTTGTCAACCAGTAGCCTCCCCACGTAGCAATTTTAGTTTTGATTTTACAGATAATTTCGCTCCACAACAATCTTTTGTTAATGCCAGATGTGATGGGGAGGCCAAGGTACTTAAACCTATCCCATTTAGCTTGACCTTTGAACCTGAGGAGATTAGTAATGCCTGTGAGTTCATGTTAGTCTATATTCCAGCTGAAGACTTCACTTTTGCTCATGTTAACTAAAGCTCCCGAAACTCTGCAATAATTTCTGAGGACAGTGTCAAAAGCTTTAGCTATTCTGATGGAGGCTCCACCAAGGAGAAGGGAATCGTCAACAAAGAGTGCATGGTTCAGGGGTTCTTCTCCTTTGGAAGGTATGAGACCCAAAATGTTGCCAACTAATCTTTCAGCGGAGATCTTTCGACTGAGGGAATCTGCCATTAAGATGTACAGGAAAGGGGAGAGTGGGCATCCCTGCCTGATGCCTCTCTGAGCTTGGAAAAAATTGGTTGGACAACCATTGACTAGAGGGGCAATCCACGGATTGTCAATACAGGCTTTTATTAGTTGAACAAAGTGAGGTGAAAAGCCAAACGAGAGAAGAACATTGCTGAGAAAAGTGCGATTAACTCTGTCGAAAGCATTCGCCATATCTAATTTTATCAACATACCTTTCTCTTTCCGTTGTTTGCTTGAATATATTGTCTTCTGAACTTGGATAACGTTGTCTAGAATGTGCCTACCTTCCACAAAACCACCTTGAGAACTGGAGATCAGTATTTTTAGCAATGGCTTGATCCGATTTGCTAGCAGCTTTGCCAGAATTTTATAAGAAGCGTTACATAGCGAAATGGGCCTGAACTTTGCAAATGATTTAGGGTTAGAGTCTTTGGGGATTAAAGCAAGGTAAGTGGAGTTGGTTCCTCCACCTAACATGGCTTTTTTCATAAACCTACTTATCATTTTATGGAGGTCAAACTTGATAATATGCTAGCAATATTTATAGAAGTGGATTGTGAATCCATCAGGCCCAAGGGCCTTGTCTGCATCCATGGACTAAATTACGTTAATGATTTCCTCCTCAGTGGTTGGTCTACAGAGGATTGCATTATCTTCCGGGTTGATGAGGGAAGGGATGTTAGAGAGGAAGTCAGCAGATTATTCATTATTGCATTGATTTCCTTCACTGTAAAGATTTATGAAATGGGTTTCGGCGGCAGCTTTGACTTGATTGAAACCTTTGCAGACTTGGCCCTCCACTATTTTGATTTCTGCTATATGATTCCTAGACAGTCTCTCTCTATATTTTCAGTGGAAGAAGGAGGTGTTCCGATCCCCAGCCTTCACCCACAGAATTCTGGATTTGAGTCTCTAGTATTCTTCTTCCTTTCAAAAAGATTGATATGTGGATCGTTGGGCAATGACTGTGCTGCCTCTTTTCTTTGATCGGTAGGAGTAGGGGCTGGTTTCTTTATCCAGTCCTTCAGAGCTTGTTTTGTGGCTTTTAACTTTTTCTCCCATACATAACTTGAGGATCCCGAGAAGGATTTGGCCCATGCTGCTTTCACTTTCTCTGAGAAACCTTCTCTCTCGATCCAAAGAGGGCTGAATCGAAAAGGAATAGGGCCCAGATCTTCTTCATCTTCCAGGAGAAGCTGTATTGGCTTATGGTCAGAGGTAAGTTTAGGAAGAATTTTTGTGATGATGATATTTTATTCATCATTATGGAGCTTTGCACCAGGAATTGATCTAATCGAGCAGAAATGTGGTCCGATCCAACCTTGTTATTGGACCAAGTATAAATGCCTTGGACAGGATTGAAATCTAAAATATCCCAAAGCTGAGAGAGCTCCTCCACCGTGGCCAACATGGGGTCTCTGTTGCAGGAACCCCCCCTCTTCTCTTTTGCTTTCATAACAATATTAAGATCCTCGGCTATAATGATATTGCTGGAAGCAGACTGCTCTAAAAAAACGGAGAGAGAATGCTAGCATTCTCGTTTTTCAGAGTAAGAAATAGGAACATAAAGATTAAAGAGAGAGATGGACAACTTACTTGCATAGTGCTTCAGTTCCGTGTAGATCCAGTGATGGGTTTCATGATATTTATTCAGCTGGAATAGGTCTTTAGTCCAAAGATTTTCCAACCCTCCAGAGGTTCCCCTTGAACTGACTGCTTTGCCTGATCTTTTATTCCACTTTGAGTTGCTGGTCTCTAGAAGGGCTTGCCCTTCTATTTTGGTCTCTTGGAGCATGAAAATGTCTAAGGGATCTGCTTTCAAAAGGTCCTTAACTGCTTCGATTTTAGAGGGGTTCCCCAGTCCTCTGCAGTTCCGAGAGACGAGTTTCATTACTTACTTAAGGGGGGATTGGGGCCTCCCTTGGAAGGCCTTGGTCTAGTATTTTTCCCAATAGACATTTCTATTGTGGATTGACTTCCTTGTATTTTGAGCCTTTCTACCTCCTCCTCCCTCTTTTCTTTGCGAGATTTCCTTTCTGCTCTTTTTGAAGGACGCTAATAGGTTTCATCCTCCAAAGAACCTGAGCTTTCCACTGGTTTTTTCCTTGCGATTTCTGCATATGAAGGATTGGAGGGACTGCCTTGATTAGCTTCGATCTGTATTGCTTCCCCTCCCTCTTTGTTTGAAGGTGGCGTTTCTGCCTATTCCAAATTTTCCTGGGTTAGGTTTACTGGATTGATCTAAGCACCTTTTGTCCCATTTGGAGTTGCTTCAGTTTCTTGGTTGGATTTGGAGCTGCTAGGAACTCCAGTAATATTGCCTTTACCTGTGCCTTTTTTTGAGTTTGTATTTTTCTGGACTAGGGTCCATTGTTCCCCATTTTGTTTGTCTACTTGTTCCTCGACTTTCTTCTTGCAGTGCTTTGCAAAGTGTTCGTGACCGTGGCAATGTTTGCATTTAAAAGGTAGTTGTTCATAGTGAAACTCCTGGACATGCGTCCACCCAGCAACTGTGAGTTTGATTGCTTCCGGTAACCCCTCTTCTAGATCCAGTTCTACACAGATACGAGCGCATGAGTACTAATCCTTTTTATTTTCCCAGTGCATTACCTATGATCTGGAGGGATTTTTTATTCCAGCAGTGGAGAGGCAAATGAGGGAGCCTAACCCAAACCGGGACTACAGAGGGGACATCCTGGGTGGGATCAAAATCAGGAGACCATTTGTTTAGATAAAGACCCTGGGGACCCATGAAGTATGGTCCATTTTTTAAAATTAAGCCTCTGTCATCTGGGTTTTCGAAGACAAACACAAAGAAACCCTTGCCTACGAAATAGCTTTTGACTCCCTCTTTGATCAATGGCTTCCAGTTTCTTTGAGTCCATTCATCCACCGATTTGGGAGAAGGCCAGAGGCCCATGAACTGGCCTATGAGACCTCTCTCGGCCAGGTTTAAGGCCACTTTGCAGGTTTCTTCTTCAAGAAGGGCCACAAATGGGATTGAGTCCATTTTCTTAACGAAATTCTTCTGAGACACAGTGGGGGGGTGCTTAGGGCCAGCAACAACCATGGTTTTGAAAGCTAGAACCTCCAAGGGCGAGATGGGAGGGGGGTCGGGGTCCCCGCAGGATTCCATGATCTGAAAGAACTCGTAGCGGGCCGATCGGGAGGGCGCAGAGGCCTCAGGGGCACGCTGGAGCAGCCAGCAGCCCTAGCGCTACAGGGCACGAGGAGGCAGAGCCAAAAATCGTAACGGGATAATATAGTTACAGTTAAATTTTTGGTATTTTTTAAATTAATATACTTTTATATGATAAAATTTGAATAAATCATGTTTGAAAGAAAGAAATCGATTTTTTTTTTAAAAGGGCATAGAAAATTATTCAACCTAAACAAAATATATAAAATTTCTAAATTTTTTTAATAATTTTTAAATTAAAACCATTTTTTTAATAGATTTGAATTAGTTGATTTTTAAAAAATTGAATATTTTTTAAAACACATTGAAAATTAATTCATAGCAAAATTTAATCCTTAAAAATATTTTGAAATAAAATATAAAAACATTAAAAAAAATATTTCATTAAGTTTAGCATTGAGGGTTAGCTCAATTGATCGAGTCCCCATCATTAAAGCACCTTTTTTACTGAGAGGTTACGGGTTCAATAATCTCGACACTCTCGAGTTCAGGCTCTGTGTTTGAGCTGACAGGAAGTGATCCCTTCGGGTGGATCTTCTGGGTACAATATTTTGTGGATGCAGGGATCACAAATATTCAGGATTCGTGAATTTAGAAATACTGAGAATGGGCATGAATCAGTATTTAGTCAATTAACTAATTTTTAGCCACCAACAAATCACAACATTAACCATCCAAGATTGAACGCATGAACACAGAATATTTATAACTCAGTGAAAATCACTTTAAACTTTTCTTAATATATAAAGATTACAACCAAGTTTAATATCTCCAACTAAAAATTTCCTAACTACCAACCTACGGGAGATACCAATCCCCCAAATGAGCACCAACTCACTGAATGTGTGGGCACCAACCCACAAGAGACACCAATCCTATAACAGCCCTAGTTGATTTTTTATGTGAATAAAATAAGACCAAGGTCATGCGACAAGTATTCGAAGTTTAATGTTGGTAAAAATATCCTATTGGGCATCACTTTTGATTAATTGATGGCTATGAAAATTGGGAAAGGAATTGGTACAGGAAAAGAAGCAATTATTGGCATTTATTTATGAAAATAAAGGAAAATAGGAGAAAAGGAAGGTGAAGAGACATAAATTTGTATGCAAGATAAATTAGAGGAGAAATGAAAGAAAATGAAGAAAATTGAGACATCAATGATAAAAAGGAATTAGAGAATTATTTCATAGATTTTTGAAAAAATTTGGCAGATTTGAGTTGAGCTCTCCTTTCATTTTCTCATTCTCTTATACTCTTTCACAGTTAGAGAATTCTTGGAGCATGCTTGGAGCACTCTAGTATTCACTTGGATTTCGAGAAAGAAGGAAATGGAAGGTAGTGAAGTGAAAGGATATATTTGGATAAATAGCTACAGTTGAATTTATTTCCATGTAACATGTTGCATGTGTGATTTCCTTACTGATTTATGGATGCATGGTATATGCATGTGATTCTCTAGTTATGTGTTGTCACTGGCATGGAGATTTACCTAGATTGATAGTGGTTCCAGCCTTGCCTTGTCATTTCCTAGATAGTCATGGTGTTGTGGGTTTTCCATTGCTCAAGTTACCAAAGGATGCGGGTTGGAACAAACGCTCTAGAATCCCTGGAACAGCTTGGGTTGAGTTACTAGTTCCTAGAGACATAGGTTGGGAAAAATTCTTTGGAGCCCTTGGTGGGTTGAGTTACTAGTTCTTGGAGCCCTGGAAAACTTAGGTAGAGACTTATCTAGTTGTTGTTAGTGATTTCCAAACCATAAGGGTGGAATCACTATGGTTGAGGGCTGAGGTGGTTTTTCCTCTGGAAGACCTGGTTGGTTTTGTCTTGGTTTATTCCATGAGATCCCACACTCATGCTTGGGATATAGCGTGGGGGTGATTGGCTGAAAGATATACTTCGTTCATCCCAATCCACGGTCGAGTAGTACGTGGAAGTCCCTGACTTGGTTGGCATTTTCATATGCTAATATCAGATATTTTCTTATTGTGATCTATGAGTCTTTGTATTTATTATGATGGCCATGTTATAGTTGATTCACCATGGTTTCTATGCTAGTTATATGTCGATTATATGATGTATTGTATATATGGATCTTGTTATGCTTTGATAAGTTATTGAATGGTTAATGAATGCATAGACTAACAAGTGTTATTACAGCTACCTAAAGAGGGCTTAGATCCTTCTTGGTGATTCTCAAATGAAGACCATCAGTTTATGATCAGATATGCATTCATGACATATAGCTTACTTGTTTTCCATATGTTTGAAAAATTGTCTAGTGTGTCATAGGCAGTCTAGGTCAAGTTTTTAATTCAATTTTGAATGTTTATCATTACCATCATGTTAAATTTGATTATGGAAAGTTATAGGAAGTTTTGGGCAGTAGTATGGAGGCTAGCCTAGAAAAGTGGCTCAAATCACAGGACTACTGGCTCGAAAAAGGGTAAATTAGGCCATAAAAACATGGAAGCAGACCTATGCATGTGGTTGAAGGCATATAAATACACCCTTACCTTAGTGTGTGTGTGGTTGGGGTGTTAAATCAGTGAAAAAGGGTTCCAACTCAGGGATTGATCACCTTGGGTGGTTGCTCAACTCCTTAATGATTTATAGTCCCTATAGTATGTCAGTAAGTGTTTAGTTTGTTGAAAATGCAACAAGAAAGTTCCAAATTTTATTTTTTCCTTAATTAAAATTAAGGAAATTCAAAATTCCACATCAACAAACAATTTGGAGGAGTTAACTGAGGTGACATTGATCTTGTCACTTATTTAAGAACACTGAATTCGAGCTAATGAGTTAAATTTTAGTTTACTTGAGTTGATTCATTAAAAATAGGAGTATATCTCAATTAAATCAAGTTAGGGCCATGAATTTCATTTGTATGTTGTGGGTTCCTTAATTTTAGGAGCCTAAGTTGAGTTAATTCCATATGTAGTAATTTAATTCAGTTAAATTGAGTTATGGCTAGTTGAACTAGTTCAAACTATTGGAAGAACTAGTGAAAGGTCAAGTTGTGGAAGTGGAACTTCAACCACACTCAATAATCATCTCGATAACTAATAAATCAGTCTAAATTAGCTCATTCATGCAGAGAATTCGAGTTACCTAGTTGAGATGGATATTTCAAGGCAGTGTACTATCAGTTGTAGCATTTTCCAATGTGTACATATGGTGCATGCAGTTAGAGGAAGGACCTAAAGGAATTGCACAATCCAGATGAGGAAAATTCCTAATTAATAGGGGATAATTTCCTCAAGGAATAACACAAGGAATTAGAAGCTTGGAGTCTTTAAAAATTGGCTAAGTATTGGCTAGGTTTAGTTAGTCAGAGAGAGAGATATACTATACACTTGCAAGTTGTGATCCGGCTTGAGCAAGCATTGTATTTGATCTCTATTTTTTGATTAATGCAATACAAATAGTAAGGGTTTTTGAGCAGTTTCTTCCCTAGATAAATCTTTGTGCATGTGTGATGTTTCCTTTTGCATGTTAATTTTTTTTGTTCTCAATCATGAATTTACATGCGTGGATCAATGGAGTAGCTTCGATCTTTGTGATTTAGTAAATTTCATGTGCAGTTTTGAATCTACACATTAATTTCTACATGGTATCAGAGCTAGATTCACATTAGAGAAGATATTTCGAAGTTGTCTTTGCAGAGGATCGAATTTGCAAGATCAATTCTTCAGAGCTAGAAGGATGGATTTCTATGGAATAAGAATCGAGTATGCCCTAGAGGGAAGCTTGAATTATGTTTCTTGGAAGCATGGAGGCAGTGCTAGAACATAATGGGTTGAAGGAATTTGTTGAGAGTGACATTCTGAAACCAGCAGCAGCTGAGACTAAGAATCTAGAAGTATGGAATAAGTGTGTAGAGAGGGTGATGAGAGTAATATTGGAGGGAGTACAAGACCATATTGTGTTAAATCTCCACAGGAAAGAGAATTCATATGAAATTTAGAAAGTATTGACATATTTTTTCTAGAACAATAGCGACCACATGAAACGGGAGCTCTAGGACAAGATTTAAGGAATCAAGATGCAAAAGAATGACTCAATTTAGCAATATTAGAGAAAGTTCACACAACATCATCATGAACTTGCAGGATTTGGTTTCATAGTACCAAATGATGATTTAGTGGGCCTAGCCCTTCTATGTATTCCCAAGAGCATGCATAGCTACCAAGATTGGGTGAATGGGAGGGAGAAACTACCAAATTTGGAGTGCCTATGGGCCGACTTGGTATAGGAGGAAATAAGGTGGAATACCAGAGTTGGGACATCATCGAAAGAAGAGGAAGAGAAATTTGCATTATTCAACAAAGGAATGAAGGAAAAGGGGAATAAGTTCCAAGGTGAGGCTAATTCCATCCAATAGGGAAAAAATAAATACTTTTTCAAAATCAAGTGTTTCAACTGTCAGGAATTCAGGCACTATGCCACGAAGTGTCCACACAAGGAGTCATGATAGAAGGAGCATGTAGTAACACTAGTAGGTGAAGCTTTGGCTTCATAGTTGGAGCTTGAATTTACTCTCATCACATGCATAAAAAGCACATCGATGGGGAGCATGTGGTACTTGGACAATGGTGCCTCATTCCACATGACGGGGAATAGATCATTTTTCAGTGACCTAGAGGAGAAATATCTCTATATGAACATTGATTTTGGAGACGATGGAAGGTACAACGTGACAAGGATCAATACAGTCACCTTTCAGAGGGAGTCGAGCTCCCCTCTCATAATCAAGGATGTGATGTTTGATCTGAGACTAAATAAGAATAATGTCTTTTTTGTAGTTTTGGAATATCATGGTTACAATGTGATATTCATCAAAGGAAAAGAATTATTGAGGCACATAGGCATGGGACAGGTGAAGCATATTGGTTCTCAAGTCAGGAACCTTTATGCACTTGAGGTAGAATATGCATGCAAATCCTTGAGGAGCAAGGTAGAGAATAGAGATATGATGGTTGAGAGGGAGCATGTTAGACCTCTCAACATGCAGCTTCTAAATAAGCCTTAGGAATTTATGGAGCAACCACAAATGGAGAAGCAGAGAAGAGGCATAAGGGAGACCTCTAGAAAGGGGAGAT
Source organism: Pinus albicaulis (assembly GCA_034641835.2). NCBI lineage: Eukaryota > Viridiplantae > Streptophyta > Pinopsida > Pinales > Pinaceae > Pinus > Pinus albicaulis. The sequence goes on from CM076569.1 coordinate 710,410,550, forward strand.
TTCAAGTCAAGTGAGCAGAGGGAGAACATGAAGCTATATCTCTAGGAGAAAGGTGGAGCGATGTAGATCATTAGTCCAAGAGTTGTGGAAATTTGGGCAGGGTCCATTGAGGTGTTCACCTCATGGATCATTACCTTGCTACAGGGGCCCAAAGTATTTAGTAGTAGTAGGATCAGTGTCATTCGTGTTGGGTGTGGAGCCTGATTATCTTGTTTATTTTGTATCGCAACGTTGGACCCCTATACCTTAATGGGGCGGCAATGCTGCCTGTAATTAAATGTTGCCTAGGGGGTCCAGGGAGAGGCAGCTGCGACTTTATGGAGCCCCCCACTGGCGGGGGATTTCGGGGGCAACGCCCCTGAAGCTAAAAACAGATGTAAAATTTCCTTGTAAAAGTATAGTAATTTCTAGTCAATCTGAGTCGTTCATTAGGCAGATGATCTAATAGTAGAAGTTATGTTTAGTTTAGGGTTTTTTTCCCTACAAGGCAACCCCTCACTTGTATGAGGGCATTGTATTGCATCTGTGTATTGTATGTGTATTCTCAGAGCGAGAAATATATTGGGAGACTGTGAGAGAGAATAGAGGCTATTACAGCAGATCTGTTGTAGGTTGTGTCTCTTCATTTTGCTGGATAATAGAAAGGAAGGACTGGATGTTCGGGGTGGACGTAGCCCAAACTGGGTGAACCACGTATATATGTGTCTCTCAGGTTTTATGTGTTTTGTGTGCTTATATTTTCCACATATTTTATGTGTTTCATTGCTCTGTAATATATAATTTTCTAACAACTAGTATCAGAGCCGAAGATCTATTTGGCTGATAAACTCGTAGGAAAGAAGGGTTCCTGGTTCGAGTGGTAGTAATGGTGGAAGATGGTAAGTTTAGGGTCGAGAAATTTAACTTCCAAAACTTCCCGCTATGGAAGATGCAGATGGAATATTATCTGTATCAGAAATATCTATACCTACCATTGAGCAGAAAAACAAAGAAGCCGACAGCTATGACAGAGGAAGAATGGGATATTCTCGATAGAAAGGCACTCAGAACAGTACGATTGTGCCTCACGACATCGGTAGCCTTCAATATTTTGAAGGAAACAACAACAGAGGGTTTGATTAAGGCATTGGCGAAACTATATAAAAAATTCCCAGCCTCAAATAAGGTATTTCTTATGAAATTTTTATTTAATATGAATATGTCGGAAGGTGGATCCATTTCAGACCATTTAAATGATTTTAATATAGTTACCAGTCAGTTAAGCTCTATAGGGGTAAATTTTGATGATGAATTTAGGGCTCTTTTATTTCTATGCTCATTACCAGAAAGCTGGAATGGTTTAGTTATGTCCATTAGTAACTCTATCTCCAAATATAGTACTTTAAATTTTGATGATGTTGTTGGTGCTATCCTTAGCGAGGAAATGCGACGAAAAATCTCTGGTGAGACATCAGGTAATGCTTTGATTTCAGAGCCTAGGGGAAGAAGAATGGAAAGAGGAAAGAGTTCAGAATATCATAGTAAATCAAGGAAAGGCAGATCCAAGTCCAGAACGGGGATAGTGTGTTGGAAATGCAGAAAGAAAGGATACCTGAAGAAAGACTGTAGATCTCGAAAGGGAAAAGAAGGAGAAGCACAGTAAGAAAACAATCATGAAGCAAATGTGATAGGTGATGTGTTACAAGATGCTTTGATTCTTCTTTCGAAAATTCTAATGATTCCTAGGTAGTAGATTCAGGGCCTCATTTCATGCCACAGCTGATAAGAAATATTTTCATGACTATGTTCAAGGAGATTTTGGACAAGTCCGTTTGGGTGATGATAAACCCTGTCAAATTGTTGGAATGGGTAAGGTTCTTATAAAACAGCAGAATGGAAACCAATGGCTATTAAAGGAGCTAAGGCATGTTCCAGATCTGAAGAAAAATTTGATTTCAATAGGGCAGTTAGGTGGTGAAGGTTGTGTGACAACTGTCACATATAAAACTTGGAAGGTCACCAAAGGAGCCCTGGTAATAGCAAAAGGCGAAAATGTTGGTACTTTGTATTTATGCAATGGTATTTCTAACTCTGTTAATGCTTTAACTTCCAAAGAAGAAGATGTAGCATTATGGCATCATAGGCTCGGACACATGAGTGAGAAGGGGATGAATATTATTCACTCAAGAAACTTGTTGTTAGGTTTAAATAATGTTGATTTGGATTTCTGTGAGAATTACATTTATGGAAAACAGAAGAGAGTCAAATTTCTCAGAGTTGGGAAAGAAAAGAAGAGAGAAAAATTAGAGCTTGTGCATACAGATGTATGGGTACCTACTCATGTATCATCTCTCAGTGGCTCTCATTATTATGTTACTTTTATTGATGATGCAACTAGAAAAACTTGGATTTATTATATTCAGAATAAATATGATGTATTTGATACTTTCAAGAATTGGAAATATTTGGTTGAGATTGATATAGGAAAGAAGTTGATGTGTCTCAGATTAGATAATGGAGGTGAATATTGAAGCAAAGAGTTTGATAGGTATTGTTCAGAGCATGGAATTCGCAGAGGGAAGACAGTTCCAAGAACACCACAAGAAAATTGTGTGTCAGAAGGATGAAGAGAACAATCATGGAGCATGCAAGGTGCATGATATTGCATGCAGGATTGCCTTTACAATTTTGGGCAGATGTTGTATATACTGTTGTTTATCTCATAAACATAGGGCCTTCAAGTTCCCTGGATGGTGGTATTCCAGAGGAAGCATGGACAGGTAAAAAGGTAAACTACTATTTTTTAAAGCCTTTTGGCTGTGAGGCCTTTGTCCATATTAATAAATAAAATAGAACAAAGCTTGAGGCAAAATCAAAGAAATGTACCTTTATTGGATATGGTGTTAATGATTTTGGTTATCTCTGATATGATTATGAAAATCACAAAATCATTAGGAGTATAGATGTAATATTCAATGAAAAGGTCTTGTATAAGAATCAGTTGCAGGAAAAGAAACAGGAAAAAGAAAACAAATAATACACAATTCTTGATGAGACCACAGAAAAATTAAAGGTGTCTGAAAATGATAATAATCAACAGTCACAACAACAGCAATCACCACAACAGCAGTAAGCACCTCAAACACCTAAAAGTGGTGTCAGAAGATCTACTAGGATAATTAGACCCCCTGAATGATACTCTCCTTCATTATATTATTTATTGTTGACTGATTATGGTGAACCCAAATGTTATGAAGAAGCAATGCAGGTTGAAACCAGGAAGAAGTAGGAGCTAGCCATGGAAGAAGAGATGGACTCCCTAATGCATAACCAGACTTGGGACTTAGTCAGGCTACCTGTAGGTAAAACTACACTGCAGAATAAATGGGTTTACGGACTGAAGGAAGAGGATGGAGGAAAACAAAAGTACAAAGCTAGACTTGTGGTGAAGGGGTTTGCACAGAAGAAAGGTATTGATTTTGATGAAATATTTTCTCTTGTTGTTAAGATGACTTCAATCAGAACTATTTTGAGTCTTGTTGCAGTGGAATATTTACATTTGGAATAGTTAGATGTAAAGATAGCATTTCTCCATGGATATTTGGAGGAATAGATCTATATGGAGCAACTAGAAGGATATGAGGTCAAAGGGAAAGAAAAATTAGTGTGCAGGTTAAAGAAGAGCTTGTATGGCTTAAAACAGGCTCCAAGGAAGTGGTATCTAAAATTTGATAGGTTTATGTCTGAACAAGGTTATACTAGATGTCACTCTGATCATTGTGTTTATTTGAAAAAGCAAAATGATGGAAACTATATTATATTTTTATTGTATGTAGATGACATGCTTGTTGTAGGGTCTAACATGCAGGAAATAAATTTTCTCAAAAGAAAATTGGAAAATTATTTTGCAATGAAGGATTTGGGAGCTGCAAAACAATCCTTGGTATGAGAATAACTAGAGATAGGAAAAATCACAAATTAACACTGTCTCAGAATTAGTACATACAAAATGTGTTGAAAAAATTAATATGCAGAATGCAAAACCAGTTAGTACACCTTTTGCTAGCCATTTCAAACTTAGTAAGGAGATGTGCCCCAAGACCCAAGAAGAAATGGATTATATGTCTAAAGTTCCATATGCATTAGCAGTTGGAAGATTAATGTATGCAATGGTCTGCACAAGGCCTGATATTGCACATACAATGGGAGTTGTAAGGAGGTACATGAACAATCTAGGAAAAGAACATTGGATGGCAGTGAAATGGATTCTCATATATTTGAGAGGTACCACAAATCAAGCATTATGCTTTGGTGGTTCAAGCATTTCTCTAAAGGGATATGTTGATGTAGATATGGCAGGTGATAGAGATAACAGGAGGAGCACTACAGGATATGTATTTACTGTAGGTGGAACAGCTGTTTGTTTGGTTTCAAAAATCCAAAGTGTTGTTTCACTTTCAACAACAGAAGCAGAGTATGTTGCTGCTACAGAGGCTAGTAAGGAAATGAGTTGGTTACAAAGGTTTATGGATGAATTGCGTAATTAGCATGATATTTGCACGATATACAGTGATATCCAAAGTGTCATTCATCTTGCAAAGAACTCAGAATTTCATTTCAGGACTAAACACATATAGCTCAAGTACCATTTCATACGGTCAATATTGGAAGATGAATAGTTGAAGCTAGAAAATATACACACTAGCCTGAATCCTGCAGATATGCTAACAAAATTTGTAACCAGGGAGAAACTGAGAATATGCTTATTTTTAATTGGTCTTCAAGGATGATGATGAAGATGAGAAACAGACAGGTCCAAATAGGAGTCATTGTCAAGCAAAATGAAGCAGCGGTGGAGTTGCTACAATCAGTCTCCAAGTGGGAGATTGTTGGGTGTGGAGCCTGATTATCTTGTTTACTTTTTATCACAGCGTTCGACCCCTGTAACTTAATGGGGCAGCAACGCAGCCTGTAATTAAACACTGCCTGGGGGGTCTAAGGGGGGGCGGCTACGACTTTATGGAGCCCCCCCCCTGGCAGGGGATTTCGGGGGCAGCGTTGCCGAAGCTAAAAACAAATGTAAAATTGCCTTGTAAAAGTATATTAATTTCTAGTCAATCTGGGCCATTCATTAGGCGAATGATCTAATGGTAGAAGTTATGTCTAGTTTAGGGTTTTTTTCCCTAGAAGGCAACCCCTCGCTTGTATGAGGGCATTGTATTGTGGCTGTGTATTGTATGTGTATTCTCAGAGTGAGAAACAAATTGGGAGACTGTGAGAGAGAACGAAGGATATTATAGCGGATCTACTGTAGGTTGTCTCTCTTCATTTTGCTGGATAATATAAAGGAAGGACTGTATGTTTAGGGTGGACGTAGCCCAAACTGGGTGAACCATGTATATTTGTGTCTCTCTGTTTTTATGTGTCTTGTGTGCTTGTATTTTACGCATATTTTATGTGTTGCATTGATTTGTAATATATAATTTTCTAACAATTCAGATACTGAGGAGTGTTGACAACAGATAAGGATGGTCGATATCATAGTCATCAATAACACAGTTTTCCTAGAGTAGACAATTGTAGACACGGTTGATTCAATGTTTTATGGATGCTTCTCAATTGCAGATGTTGCGGTAGAAACAACAATAGCGAGAGGTGTTTCATGCAGTACATTCTGTAGGTATGGGATAGGGGTGGTCGATAATCCCTTTATTGTTGAGAGGGAGTGTTGAAAATCTAGCAAGAAAGTCTCAATTTTGATTTTTTTCCTAAATTAAAATTGATTAAAACGAAATTCCACATTATTAGACAACGTGGAGGATTTAACTAAGGTGACATGGTTCTTATCACTCAATAAATAACATTTCATTTGAGTTAATGAGTTCAAGTTCAATTTACTTGAGTTTATTCCTAAAAGGTAGGAGTATAGCTTAGTTATTTCAAGTTAGGGGCATGAAGTTTAGTTGTGTGCAGTGGGTTCCTAACTTTTAGGAGCCTAGGTTGAGTTAATTTCAATTGTAGCAATTTAACTTAGTTAAAATTAGTTATGGTCAGTTAAACTAGTTTTAACTGTTAGAGGAACTAGTGAAAGTTCAAGTTGTGGAAGTGGAACTTCAACCACATTCAGTGATCATCCATATAGCTAATCAGTTAGCCTAAATTAGCTCATTCATGCAGATAATTCGAGTTACCCAGTTGAGATAGATATTTCAAGGCAGTGTACTATCAGTTGTAGCATATTCCAATGTGTACAGATGGTGCATGAAGTCAAAGGAAGGACCTAAAGGAATTGTGCAATCCAAATGAGGAAATTTCCAAATTAATAGGGGTTAATTTACTCAAGGAACAGTGTAAGGAATTAGGACCATGGAGGCTTGAAAAATTTCTCTAAGTATTGGCCAGGTTCAATGAGTCAGGCAAAGATATAGACTATACACAGGCAAGTTGTTCTTAGGCTTCATCAAGCATTGTATTTCATATCTATTATTTTATTAATGCAATACATATATTAAGGGGTTTTGAGCAGTTTTTTTCCCCTAGATAAATATCTATGCATGTGTGATGTTTCCTTTTACATGTTAATATTTTTTGTTCTAGATGTTATGAAAACAACTTACAAAATAGAATAAAAGAGAGATCAACAACTTAGAAATTAGCCTCTTTGAGAGGGAAACCTACTTTACATTACATAAATGAATAATTATTGGATGATACAAATGAAAAACCTCCTTTATATATATAGGAGTCCAATGTGTCACAATATAATCGTAGCTAACATAACAATAACAATTTAAGGGCACAACAATAACAATAGTGGGCTTCTCTGGGGCACAATAATAACAATATGGGGACTACATGGGAACAACAATAACAATAAGGGGATACACTAGTATTATAGGGACCTAACATGCCCCTCTCCTTCAAACAAGTGTTTTCCTCAATGCTTATTTATTTCTATATAATTTTGTATAAAATTCTCATACTCCCATGTGGAATATTCAGCGAGTATGTTCTTCCACTTGTGAGATACTCTCAAATTGATAGATTTCATAGTTCTCGATTTATTGTTTCTGTGACTGCTTCAGGTTCCAATATGATTTTTCCTTCCTCGTAAATTTATGTAAATATTGTTTGAACTGGGAGTTTTTCACCTATAACCTTCTTTAAGCATGAAACATGGAAAACAGGGTGCACTCAGGAAGATGCAGGAAGCTCCAATTTGTATTCCATAGTACTAATATTTTGCAACACCTTATAAGGACCATAGTACTCTAGTGATAATTTATTATGCTTCTTAGCTTGCTTGAGGGACATTGGTTTGTATGGTTGTAGCCATAAAAATACCCAGAAACCTACATCAAAACTTCTTTCTTTGTGATGTTCATCTGCCTGTTGTTTCATTCTATTCCGCACCAAAGTTAGGTTATCCTTTAAGAGTTGGATAACTTGTTGTTGATGCTCGATGTGATCTCCCACTGCTTGATCATCCATATTAGCTTTCATTTCATCATTTAAACCATATACCTTAGCCTCCATATCTACTTTTAAAACATCTATGTCATCTTTGGTTGCTCTTTGTGAGATCGAAATTTGTTGCAGTTGGTATCGTAATTTTGATATATCATACTACAACTTTTCCTCTTCATACGTCACAATAGAGTTTTTAAAGGGCTTAATGGGTGTGGAATTATTTTTTGGGGGAATTTTATAACCCAATACTGATATCTATGCTTCAAAATACCCTTGGAATCACTTCAAACTGATTTTTCAAACAAGACTTGTGCAATTTTCTAAAAACAAATACACACTTTTTCTTTCTTTTGAGGAGGTCAATATTGAGCTTGAATTATCTCTGATATTTAGGATCTTCAATATCTGAAATTAGGTCCTGTAGTAGTGCTCTGAGTCCTCTTTCCAATTCCATAGGTCAAACCTAATTTGGATTCTTCAAGTTCAAGTTATGTCAAATCTCCCACAATGACCTAATTATGGATTTGTTTAGTAGAGAGAACTTGTATGACGTGCCACGTGTCAAGTTTTTATCCTTCGGTTCTGAAATAGATACACAAGAAATTAGAGTTCGTGAAATTTAGGCCACATTTTACATAATTCCAATCTAATTCATGAAACGAAATTTATGATGATTTTCCCTTGGTCACTTGTTTGAGATGAAATTTCGGAGCCTCCAAAAACCATAATTTCAAGAGATCATATCTCCGAAAATATTGTGAACCAAGATCTTAAATTTTTACACAATATTCCTCAAGATTCTGGCTCAAATGGGTTTTTTTTTTCAGATTTTAAAACTTTGTAGAAAAAATGTTATAGCATAAATTTCACGATGACCTATTTGCAGTAGTGAAACCCTATAATCCAAAGCTCTAATACCATATGTTATGAAACCAGCTCACAAAATAGAAGAAAAGAGAGATCAACAACTTATAAATTAGCCTCTTCGAGGGGGAAACCTCCTTTACATTAAAAAAATGAATAATTCTTGGATGATACAAATGAAAAAGCCTCCTTTCTATATATAGGAGTCCAATGGGTCACAATATAATCCTAGTCGACATAACAATAACAATGTAAGGGCACAACAATAACAATAGTGGGCTTCTATGGGGCACAATAATAACAATATGGGGACTACATGAGCACAAAAATAATAATAAGGGGCCTATACTAACAGTAACAATAAGTGGATACACTAGTATTATAGGGACCTAACACTCGATCATGAATTTAATTTCGTGGATCAATAGAGTAGCTTTGAGTTTTGTGATTTAGTAAATTTCATGAGAATTTTCGAATCTACAGTTCAATTTATACATAGTTTGTAGACCCCACTTCTATAATTGGAAAATTGGAGATCAGGTCAGGTCATAGTGACACGCGTCTCATGTTTACCCTATTGAGCTTGTGAATTTGGGTAAATGTGGGAGTAGGTGGTTATAGGTTGTTATCAGATCTTCCAGGTTCAAACACTTGGATTGGATGGGTTAATGTGATCATTATGCATGCACGTTAGTTTTTGATATGTTTTTCATATATGCATTGTAGTGGCTATGGTTGTTGATGTGTTTGTTTTGCATGCATTGTGATGGCCATTGTTATAGTCTTGTGTGATGATGATGATGATGATGTTGAAATGATTGATATTTCTATGTCATTATACATATTGTGCTAATATGGATTAATTGGGAAGACGAGATATCCTCCCTTGAATTTCACACTAAGGTATTATTTTGATTATGTCTATATTTGGTTTATATATCATGACATGTTGTAGGAGATAGAAGATGAAAGATGAAGAGAAAAATGATGGATTACAGCTCACATAAATCTCTTTATATATTAGCTAAGTAACAAGGATATTATTATCCTCCTAACATATAAAATACACTAAGAACTTGAAGGAAAAAATTAGAAGTTGCAAAGTAGATAATGCAGGATAATTTAGTCACAGGAAAGACTTGCCAGAGCTCATGAAAGTCAAGCAGAGGTTAATGTAGTGATCCTTCAGAGCTTATTAGATTTTCAGAGATAGAGACAGCACATATCATCTATGGATTGGAATAAAGGACTAATGGGGCACATGGTAGCAGGTCTATTGGAGGGCACATGTTCTATAGGGATGAAACAGTCAGAGGTGGAAGATGGTTGGATACACCTTATAGGAGAGGTAGTGGTTATGGTTTCTACTCTAGTTCAGGTTCAAATACACATCATGGTTATCATCACCATCCTTATAGGAGGATTGAGAGGAGTTACTTTCTAGATGATTTCAAGAAAGAAAAGTCTCCTACATCTGTTAAACAAACCAAAAGATGTAGAAGCAGAAGCATGGATATTTGAGGTGAAGAATTTCTTCGAGTTGCATGATTATATAAAGAGTATAAAGTCGGGATAGTTATTTTTATTCTCAAGGAAAAATCAAACATTTGGTGGGAAGATGTGAAGCGTGTCAGAGGAATCGAGACATAGGATTGAGTTGGAATGAAATTAAAAGAGTCTTCATGAAAAATTACTTGTCCGAGAGATACTATGATGGAATGGCTAATGAGTTATATGAGCTTAAGATGGTTTCTATGATAGATGAAGAGTACACAACTAAGTTTATGAATTTCTTGAGGTATGTTCTATTGTAGCTCCTAGAGATAGCCTTGAGTTGCAAAATACCAATTTGTAGGACATCTTAAAATTATAGGTTAAGTGTGGACAATTGCATCAATGTCTCTGACAAAATATGGGTCAAGAGAATAATCATTTTGGTGGTTCAAGAAAGGAGAAGACCATTTGAGCCTGATTCATGTGAATTCCCCAAACTGTGAGAGGGCTCGGGAGGCTGTGAGGCTAGATGGCTTTTAAATGGGCCAAGTATAAAATAATGAGTAGATATCTTAAAAATATGCAGAGGCATTGAGAGAGAACAGAGAAGTAACCCACGAGAGACATGCTCAGGATATTTAAGAATTTTTCTAATATGAACTCGGAGGAAACAGATATGAATGAGATATGGACAACAACAAAGGATCGTGGAGCACGAATTAAGGGAGTGTAACAAGCTTAATACATGAGCATTAACACCTGAGCGTTATACAGACACGAATTCATGAATAAAATTGCAAACAACCGTCAGCTACATTACACGAACCATCAAAGAATAATAACATGAAAGATAATTACACAAAAAGAGGAGATTACTGATAATAGAAGGAAACATATACATACTACTCATTGCTCCATCTAGAATCCAAATATTAGCTTTGTATTCATATTAAGTTTAAACAGCTCTCCCAAATATGTGTCTTGGGGCACAGGGATCACAATCATACAAAACTACAACAAAATTCTTCAACATTCTTGAACCTTTCTTTCATCTTAGATCTCACTACATATAGATTTCTCCTACAGGGTTTATGATCAAATATTCTATCATGATCATCCCATACAGGTGAAACCAAAATATCCTAACAAACTATCAAAGCGTGCATCAAGCAATCACTCCTGCAACAAAAAAATCAAAACAAAATTGGGTACAATCAGGATTTTACCCACAAAACATCACTATATTAACAATAAAAATAAACAAAATATTTAGCATGGGAGGCAAAATTCCAGAATCTTCAAAGGAGTGGCGAGAAGTGGCTGAGAGCAGGCAAGCGGTTTGGCCTTCATCATGTAATTCCATCTGTTGTTCGGCATCCTCCACTCCTTAACTCTAATTATTTCCACTTCCTATTGCATAACGGTCATTTGTGTTGTGTGTGTTGAAATCTTTAGTGGGGAGCTCTTGGAGGGATTGAATAAACCGTTACTGCATGCTCTACCAAAAACTCTTGCTATATTTGAAAATCGGAAACCGTATTTCAGAGGGGGGCTTAACTAGTAAGCGATATCGAAGAAGGGGGGTGTGAAATGATGAGAGGAAGGCACGTGGAGGAGTGATTCGTAATGGATACCACCTATTTCATACCCCCCCCCCCACATGGTTAAATTTCAAAGGCTGGGGGGCGGTCTGAAATGTGTTAAGGACTGTCGAATGCATTAGGGTGAAGTGGAGGTGACGGAGAGATGCGTAGGTCTTAGCGGTGATAGGATGTGCGAAGACAATATGGAAATGGTGGAAGGCATGGTGGGACCCGCCTGCATCAAAAATCGCAAACTTTAACATGAATCAGTAGAGCTAAAATCTAAATGGTGCGATGTGCAAAGCGCGGGGGGTGGGGGGGGAGGTAAGTGACGTGGAGGGAAACTAGGACCCAACCACATCTCAAATCGCAAAATTTAGCATGAAGAAGTAGAGATAAACTCTAAATGGTGTGAAGTACGAAGCGCAGGAAGGCGGGAAGTGATGTCAAGGGAAAGTGAGACCCGACCGCATTGCAAATTGCAAACTTTAACACGAAGTAGTAGAGATAAACTCTAAATGGTACGAAGTGCGAAGCGCGGGAAGGAAGGAAGTGACGTGGAGGGAAAGTGGGACCCGACCGCATCGAAAATCACAAACTTTAACATGAAGCAGTGGAGACAAACTCTAAATGGTGCAAAGTGTAGGAAAGCGGGAACTGACATGGAGGGAAAGTGGGACCCGTCCGTAGCCCACAAATCACAATATTTAACGTTTAGTTTATAAGCGCAAAGGTAAACTCTTAAATTCGCGAAGTGCAAAGCGTGGGGAGAAAGAAGGTGATGTGCAGGGTGGAGCCCATTGCATTTGCAAAGTTATAATGTGGAAAATGGTTATGCGGTAAGTGTATGAGGTTTCATATTATACGATACATATTGCAAGCTGCTAGAAGTGGGGGGTAGAGCTATTATGGTGGGGCCAACTGCATCGCAACTTACACAAAATACTTTGCGAGTGCTTAAGTAATGAGCTATAAATTGTGCGAAATACGACATGCGACATGCTAAATGCTACAAAGTGCAAAGAGGCAAAAGGTAAGGAAAATGTGGAATACAAGGGTTTGCATGCAGATTTGGGTGATTTATAAAGGTTGGATGGGTCCCGCTTCATTGCATCGGCGAAAAAAAAGGTTTGGCATAAGTCTTAATAGGTAAGGATAGAAACCTGTGGGTTGCAAAGTGCGGGCAATAGGTAAGGCTTATATGCATGCCATGGGTGAATGGGTCCCACCTCTTAACAAATCTCATTTCGCTCATTTTAAAATTTACCCTTGCGCCCATCCTGAAGAACTTGCGATTTGTGATTGCGATTTGGATATTTGTCATTGATCATTGCTTAGATCCAATGGTCCTCACCGCTCGCTTGTTGTGGTTTTCCGACCTTGTCTCTTTGTGTGTGCCCAGTCATTTCTTATTTCTTCATGGAATACTTGCCCCGCATTCATGACTTGACCTGCTTTAGCGTTCACGGCTTGACCTAAACATGTGCACGAATTGACCCAATCTCGTTCAGGACTCTGCCCTTGTTGTTTTTCTATCTTAACTGTTTCTTAATGCCTTTTTCTTCACTAATAGTAACTGCTTCTCTACCTCTACCCTATGTTTTCCTTATAGGGACCACTTCTCCATGTTATGTGAGGTCACAAGCCAATAATTGGCTCCATTTGGGGACAACGTGTTGTTCTAAGTGCATTGAGAACTTGCAGACCTGAATTATTGTGCTTTATTTGGCTCATGGAGTCGCAAATGCATATTGTAAGCCTGAATTGAAACTACAATTGAGTTATGCACTACCACCTATCAAAACGGAAATCACTGCCACACCCTGAAAATCTTGAATGTTGAAATTTGAACTATGTTGAAAATGGAAATATGCTCATAGTACTGAGCTTATTGGCACTCCTACCTACACCTAGTATGATAAAAAATTATCCCATCAAATAATATCAAACTTCCAATGTAACCAGTCAAGCAAACGAGTGCTTAACTGAAATTGGCATCCCATTCCTATAGGTAGAGAAATGGGTTTAAAACGTGGCAACTTATCTCTTCCACTGAATTTCATAGCTCCATTGATGAACTTGGAAAATTCTTCCTTGCCTAATGGCTGAAATATACTACCCAAAGGATCATGGTAAACATGCAACATGATTTTTTCTGAAGGATTTGTAACAAGAAAAAAACCTCATTCCAAATTGTTGCTTTGCTTGTGCGTTTCCACTGGTTCTCTTCAAGCAACAAGGATGACTCTTGTTTCCTCTCCTTTTCCATTATAATCAATTTCTTTGTGTGCTCTTGATAATTTCATTTTTCATACGGAGGCTTGCAGGGGAGCTGCAAAATCTCGATCATATCGGGTAAAGGATCTCGATTAATAACAACATATTGTGTTTCCTCAACATCCCATGAACAACTTAATGATGAAGAACTTTTATGAAGGTCTGCACACTCGCGTAAACAATATTTGAGTGATCTTATATCAACAAACATGATTGGTCCTCTTTGCCATCTTTTCTTGGCTTTCACCGGGCACACTTGATTGGTGTTCACTTCTAAATAAGTAACACTACTTAGCTGACAGCTCTTGTGGATCTAGACAATTAAGCTATATACCTTCTATTTCGCATCACTAGACCGTTGTTTATTTTTAGTGTTTTCCTATGGTAAATACTTCAACTCTTCCCCTTCTTCAGGGAGAGTAATCTCACCTCCCTCTTCTTCAGCACAAGCTAGAAACAATTTTTCTACATTCGGTCCAAAAACCACCATGTGTTTTTCTTCTTGGAGATTGAAGGACGTGGGCCCTTTTTATGTAATTGATTCTTCAAACTGCTCTTTAGGAGGGTCAGGCGGTTTCAAGGGTATAGATGTGGGCTTCTTATCCTTGGGAGGATCATCTCCTTTCTTTGTGGAAGTGGATGCAGTGGCCTCATGAGGGGTCGACTTTTCTAATGTGCCTTTCTCCCTTTACTAGCAGACTCAGGAGGGTTTTTTCTCTTAAAATCGACTATTTTGTTCTCTTGCCTCCGCTCTTCCGGAGGACCGAGGACATTTATGGAGTTGAGCCTCGATGAAATCCATAAACTGCCCGCACACAGAATCGTCGCTTTTGATCCTTTGAGGAATTTTTTCTTCTTTGTTCCCATTTCAAGATGGTTCACCCTCCTCATCATTAGAGTAGGCAAGGAATTGATCTTCGTAGTTGTCTGTGAATTCCTAGGCCTATTGTAACAACTGCAGAGGGGGCCTCTGATATTGAGGATTAAACCCCCGGTTAGGAATAATTTGGTTGGAATAAGGAGGGGGATTTTGGGCCCTTGATTCAATCTTAACCAGCTTATTTGAGAGGTTCTTCATCAGCTAATTCATTTCTTCAAGTCTGTACTCCTGCGATTCCCTCTCCTGATTTTAGGTAGAAGCCTCCTCCCCCTTCTTTCTTCTAGCTTCATGTTTTGTCTTCTATTTGAATTTACCAGTAGAAGAAAATTTTCCTTCTACCTCCAATGCATCGGTTTGGATCTAATCCAAAGATTTGGATCTTCTTTCTCTTACGTTGAACCCAAAATCAGGCTCGAAAGCTCCTGCAAAAACCACCTTAGCAACTTCTTGTAGATGCTTTATTTCAGCGGGGAGGTTATTATAGAGCTTATTAAACCTCTTTATAAATTTTGTTACATCCTCATTGTGTCTCTTCTTGAGAGCATTGAACTCTGTGAGGACATATGCATGGTCCCTCTTTTCTACCTATTTCAATGTGAAGAAATTTTCCATTTCTTCCCAATTGTGGTCTATGTTGTTGGCTAGAGACTTGAACCATTTTAGGCTTCTCCCTCCAAGTATTGGACTAAAAGCATTAATACCACATCTAAGTGCTCTACATTTACATTCTTAGCAAAAGCAAAGAATTTTTCAACATGTTTCTGCGCAGAATTACTATCTTCCCTGGTGAACTGAGGAAACTGCTCTAGATAGTCTTGTGGCATATCATTTAGAGGATGAGGGAGGGAAAAGAGGGAAAAATTTTTCAAAAGGAAACTCGGCACATCCATATAATTTAGAGGTGGAGGTAGATGGTGGATCTGAATCTTGGGTGAGGCCTAATCAAAGCCAGGATTACTTCTTATTAGGAATATTTTATAGTGGATTCACCAAGGTGAGGAATGTGCAACTCTCAACCCTTTGTTCTCACCTAATTGAAGGGTGAAGATAATGTCGTGTCCCAGGGAAAATATTTCTTCATTCGTTTCCCCAGAAATGATGCCAAAAATATGGTGTAGCTCCTAGAGACAGCCTTGAGTTGTAAAATACCACTGCCTAGGACATCTTAAACTCAGAGGTTAAGTGTGGACAATTGCATAAATGCCTCTGACAGAATATGGGTCAAGAAAATAATGATTTTTGTGGTTTAAGAAAGGAGAAAACCATTTGAGCCTTATTTATGTGAATTCCCCAAACTGTGAGAGGGCTTGGGAGGATGTGAGGCTATATGGATTTTAAATGGTCCAAGTATAAAAAAAATGAGCAGGGGTCTTAAAAATATGCAAAGGCATTGAGAGAGAGTGGAGAAGGAACCCACGAGAGACAGGCTTAAGATATTTAAGAATCTGTTTACTATGAACTCAGAGGAAATGGATATGAATGAGATATGGACAACAACAGAGGTTCATGGAGCGAAAATTAAGGGAGTGCAGCAGGCTTAATACATGAGCGTTATGCAAACATGAATTAATGAATAAAATTGCAGACCACTGACAGCTACATTACATGAATCATCAAAGCAGAATAGCATGAAAGATGATTACACATAAGGAGGAGATTACTGATAACAGAAGGAAACATATACATAATACTCATTGCTCCATCAGGAATCCAAATATCAGCTATGTATTCATATTAAGTTTAAACATCTCTCCCAAATATGTGTCTCAGGGCACAGGGAGCACAATCATACAAAACTGCAGCAAAATTCTTCAAAATTCTTGAACCTTTCTTTCATCTTAGAACTCACTACATATAGATTTCTCCTACAAGGTTTACGATCGAATATTTTGTCATGATTGACCCACACAAGTGAAACCAAAATATCCTAACAAAATATCAGAGCATGCATCAAGAAATCACTCATGCAACAAAAAAATCAAAACAAAATTGGGTACAATCAAGATTTTACCTGCAAAACATCACTATCTTAATAGAAAAAATAAAATAAAAATTTAGACGGGGAGACCAAATTATAGAATCTTCAAAGAAGTGGCGGGAAGTGACTGAGAAAAAGCGAGTGGTCTGGCCTTCATCATGTAATTACATCTGTTGTTCGGCATCGTCCACTCCTTAACTCTCATGATTTCCACTTCCTGTTGCATAATGGTTAGTTATGTTGTGCTTTATGAACTCTTTAGTGGGGAGCTCTTGGATGGATTAAATAAATCGTAATCGCGTGCTCTACCAAAAAATCTTGCTGTATTTGAAAACCAGAAACCAGATTTCAAAGGGGGGCTTAAGTGGTAAGGGGTATCGGAGAAGGGGGGGTGCAAAATGATGAGAGGAAGGCACGTGGAGGAGTGAGTGGTAATGGATACCACCTATTTCAACCCCCCCCCCCCCCCCCCCCCCCACATGGTTAAAGTTCGAAATTCGGGGGGGTTCTGAAATGTATTAAGGATCGTCAGATGCATTAGGGTGAAGCAAGGTGATGGAGAGATGTAGAGGGCATAGCGGTGATGGGATGTGCGAAGAACGGATGGAAATGGCAGAAGGCATGGTGGGACTCGCCCGCATCACAAATCGCAAAATTTAACATGAAGCAGTAGAGATAAAATCTAAACAATGTGAATTATGAAGCGTAGGGGGCGAGGTAAGTGACGTGGAGGGAAAGTGGGACCCGACCGCATCGCAAATCACAAACTTTAACATGAAGCAGTAGAGATAAAATCTTAACGGTGCAAAGTGCGAAGCGTGGGAAGGTGGGAAGTGACATGGAGGGAAAGTAGGACCTGACCACATTTCAAATCACAAAATTTAACATGAAGTAGTAGGGATAAACTCTAAATGGTGCAAAGTGCGAAGCGCGGGGAGGCAGGAAGTGACGTGGAGGGAAAGTGGGACCCGACCGCATTGCAAATCGCAAACTTTAACATGAATTAGTAGAGATAAAATCTAAACGATGTTAAGTGAAAAGCGTAGGAAGGTGTGAAGTGATGTGGAGGGAAAGTGGGACCTGACAACATGCCACAGATCACAATCTTTAAGTTTTAGTTTATAAGCACGGAGGTAAACTCTTGAATCCGTGAAGTGCATTGAGGAGGTGACATGGAGTGTGGAGCTCACTGAATTGGCACAGTTATAATGCGGCAAATTATTATGCGATAAGTATATGAGGTTTCATATTATACGACATGTATTTCAAGTGGCCATAAGTGGGGCGTGGAGCTATTATGGTGGGGCCAACCGCATCGCAACTTACGCAAAATACTTTGCGGGCGCTTAAGAGGTGAGTTCTAAATTGTGCGAAATGTGATATGCGATGCGCTAAACGCTACAAAGTTTGAAGAGAAAAAAGGTAAGTAAAATGCGGAATATAAGGGTTTACATACGGATTTGGGTGATGTATAAAGTTTGGATGGGTCCCGCTTCATCGCATCAGCGAAAAACAAGGTTTGGCGTAAGTCTTAAAAGGTAAGGTTAGAAACCTGTGAGCTACGAAGTGCGAGAAATAGGTAAGGCTTATATGCGTACCACAGGTGAATGGGTCCCACCTCATCGCAAATTTCATTTCTCTCATTTTATAATTTACCCTTGTGCCCATCCTGAAGAACTTGCGATCTGCGATTGCGATTTGGATCTCCGTCATTGATCGTTGCTTAGATCCAATGGTCCTCACCACTCACTTGCAGTGGTTTTCCGACCTTGTGTCTTTGGGTGTGCCTGGTCATTTCTTATTTGTTCATGGAATACTTTCCCCGTGTTCACGACTTGACATGCTTTATCATTCACGGCTCGACTTGAACTCATGCACAAATTGACCCAATCTTGTTCAGAACTCTACCCTTGTTGTTTTTCTGTCTTAATTTTTTCGTTGCTGCCTTTGTCTTCGCTAATAGTAACTTCATCTCTACCTCTTCCCTATTTTTTCCTTATAGGGACCACTTCTCCATGTTATGTGAAGTCACAGGCAAACATGTTCCATATCTTAAGGACTAGAAGACAAAGTTTCAAAGGTTCATCAATGGATTGAATTTATCATTTAAAGATCAGATTGAGTATGATAGGCCTCGGTCATTGGAGTAATTCCTTGGGAATTTTAAGCATTGTTATGAGTAGTATAATCGTAATTCTGATCCTAAGCATGATTATAAATGGAATGATAAGACTAAAGGAAAGTCTGTTTTTAAGTGATGAAAGCCTCAAGATGCAGGTGACAAGGAGAATGTAACATCATACAAGATGGTTAATGAAGTTGACAGAGGACATGGGTATTATCCTAAGAAGCAAAAAAAAAGTAATGGTAGGAAACCTTTGCAATGTTGGACTTGTGGTGGAGATTAAAGTAGGAGATATTGTCCATAGCATCAAGGTGGAAGACCTCATATTTACACTACTTAGGAGGCATAGACTGTTGGAGATATTGGGAAAAGTATTCCTCGTATTTATGCAATGGTGGATAATACGAAGGTTGATCATCATGCATCCATTATCGATATGGAAGGTAAGCTTTGTGATCAAGTTTTTTCTATTTTTATTGACCCTGGATCTAACTATAGTTATACAAATCCTAACTTGGTGGATAAGTGTTGCATGAATAAAAAAGTGCATGCAGAGTCTTGGTTGGTGTAGTTGGCTATAGGGACCAAGAGAAGAGTTTATCATTGGGTAAGATCTTATGCATTTGAGTTAAATGGTATTCCTACATTAGCACATATAAATGTGCTTCCTTTGGGTTCATACAATATTCTATTGGGCATATATTTGTTTTACATTCACTGGACTAAGGTAGATTGTTATGACAAGGCTATTGAGTGCTTGGATGGTGATGGGGAAAGGAGAATATTGTAAGGAAAGAAGAAGCCTACATCAATGAGAATGGTTACAGCTATTCAGGCAAAGTGTAGTTGTAGAAAAAAAATTGTATTATTCATAGTTCATATTTTAAGTGACAGAGGAAAGGATGTTGAGGATGATGAGCTAAATAGGTATTCGGTTTTTCAGCAGATTCGAGATGTGTTTCCAAAATATATTTCAGAGTTACAGCCTCATAAAGAAGTGGATTTATCTACTAAATTTCTAACATGAGTAACACCAACATCAAAGGCACCTTACATAATGAGCACTCCAAAGTTGGTAGAATTGAAGTTGCAGCTTAAGGAAATTATTCATAAGGGATACATAAGGCCAAGTGTGTTGCCTTGGGGTGAACCATTGTTGTTTCTGAAGAAAAAGGATCGTACTCTCAGATTGTGCATTTACTATAGGAAGTTGAACAAGGTGACTATCAGGAATAGGTATCAATTTCCATGGATTCATGATTTGTTCAATCAGTTGAATGGAGCAGTAATGTTCTCAAATATTGATTTTAGATTAGTATATCATCTGGTATGCATCAAAGAAGAATATATTTACAAGAATGGATTATGTACCAGGTATGGGCATTATGAGTTCATAGTGATTCCTTTTGGTCTTACTAATTCTCCAACTACTTTCATGTGTTTGATGAACAGTGTGTAGTGTCCTTATTTGGACAAGTTTGTGATATTATTCATTCATGACATATTGATATCTTCTAAGAATGAGGAAGAGCATATAGAGCACTTAGAAGCATTTTTAATATCGTTGAGATAGAATCAGTTGTATGCCAAGATTAGCAACTGCAATTTATTTTAGACCGAATTTCACTACTTGGGGCATGTTGTTTCCAAGGAAGGTATAGGAATGGACCCAGAAAATATTAAAGTTATCATGGAATGGTGAGCTCCTAGGAATGTGGATGAATTCAGATCATTCATGGGATTAGCAATTTATTTTAGGAGTTTCATTAGGAACTTCTCATGGATTTCATGTCCTATTACATCCTTGCAATGAAAAGGAAATAAATTTGAATGGATTGAGGAGTTTGTTGCTAAGTTTGAGTAGTTAAAGCATTTTCTTACAAATTCTCTAGTGTAGAAGATTAAAAATATTGAAAATGAGTTCATAGTATGTGTTAGCCACCTATAATATTTTGTCAACGTAAACAGGTGGCTAAATATGTTTCTGAGCCTTCAAGAGAAACATTTCCTTTGTAAATCTATCATTCTTGAAGCCTCCATGTGTCTTCTATCCTTTAAAGAATATTCACTGCTATTTCCATTAATGAACCCTGTTGTTTATGAAAGAAACTATTTTCAAAGGCCTCCATCTTCCCCATTTTCCCTCATTCATACTTCATTTTCTTTCATTCCCTTCATGAATTCCCTTTGATAAGGTTTAAAACCTCTTTTTTAATCTTATCGAAACCCTCAAAACCCTCTGAAAAACCTTCATTTTGGCCTAAAAAACCACTTTTAAGAATTTAGGCCTTAAGCCCCTTTTGGCCCTAGCCCTAGCCCCTTTTCCGCATGTGACCTCATCCCACAACCAGGAGCTAGCCCCCATCACGCAATTGCAATCAGGGTTTATAGTTTATTTGTTAAACGTTTATTTCAAAAATCCGATGCGATGAGCCCCTTTCTCCTCTGATCCACCGATTTGATCTGGACCGTTGAATCCACAAGAACCAACGACCAGGATTCAATCGCGCTTCACTCAGAGCCCCCCGTCATCGCATCTGCCGATTTGATCTGGACTGTTGAATCCACAAGAACCAACAGCCAGGATCTCATCGTGCTCCGCTCATAGGCCCTCCGTCATTACACCCTCTGATCAATCCTGACCATTGATCTCCCCTCTGATCTGACGGCCAGCGCTTAATTTCACATCGCAAACTCAAAGACCCCAGTGCTTTGGCCTCTTTCCTTTTCTCTGATGCGATTTAATCCCAGTCGTTCATTCCGCCAGAAACAACAGTTTTTGCTTCATCGCATCGTGCTTGTCCCTCATGTAATCCTCCACCATCCTAACCTCTGATTTAATCTCCACCATTGATCAAGTTTGATCAGACGGTCCACATTACTTCTTCTCTTCAAACCCTTCCCTTCTCATTCTCCCCCATCGACAGATCTCAACCGTCGATCCTCACAGTCCGACGGCTCGCATTGACCTCAGCAATGGACCCCGCCTCCTTTCGCCCGTGCATCTAAACTTATGTCATGTTTCACCTGCACCGTCAGATCTTCCGCCCATCATCCAATGGTTGAAAATGCATATCGCATAATTTCTGCACCCGAGAGTTAATGTTTCAAAATTACACCAAATGGGTGGTTTTAGAAATCCATGTCGCGATCAGTGTATGGAATCGCATTTTTTTAGGCATTTCCGCTTTCCTCCTTTTTGTTGCACGAATACCACTCCGGTTTTCCACCTTACCACCCTCTGCAATGCAAATTTGGCTTTAAATCCCAGCCGTCGATCCCTGAGATCGAACAGCTCTTATTATATCGCAACCTCGTTCACTCACCTTTTCATCCATTCTCCCAAGCGCCCCATCGAAGGATCACAACCATAGATCACCATGATCTAACGACCCAAATTATATCGCATTTTCATTTTGTCCACCATTCATCTGATCTCCCAATGAATTCATCGAGAAATCTCCACCATTGATTATTCTAATCTAATGGTCCACGTTTATCCTTGCTCCCAAAACTCCAAAGCACCTGGTTAGCTATTCTGCCAGGTTTTTTAGCCCATTTTCCTGCTACATCTATATTTTTCATCAATTCTCCTCCATCCTCACGAGCCTCCGAAGCAGCCATCCTCACTCCCACAGGTTTTTATAATGTGTTTATCATGTTTTCAGGGTTTACAGAGTGGTGAATTAATTCTGTCTCCATAGTCACAGTCGTGGTGATATAGAGAGCAGAAGGACTATCCCAGAGCCAAAGATCGCGAAGGAAGA
This sequence comes from Pinus albicaulis, assembly GCA_034641835.2. Taxonomy (NCBI): domain Eukaryota; kingdom Viridiplantae; phylum Streptophyta; class Pinopsida; order Pinales; family Pinaceae; genus Pinus; species Pinus albicaulis. The sequence continues at coordinate 710,432,967 of CM076569.1, forward strand.
TAAGAGAGGGTTTAATAGCATGTTTTCATTTAATATCGGGTTATTAACCCTAACATAAACCCTCTAGTGCCTCTGTAACCTGTATATTCACACAAACAGGTCAGCAGAAAGTTTAAAGAGTATCAGAAGAATATTAAGAGGATTAGTGCATAATATTGAAGACTAAGAAGCCTAATCCACAGTTAGCAAGGATTAGAACCATGAAGATCATTAAAGAGGCTAAATGAAGCCTAAAACAATCAGAGCGATATCAGCAGAACGTTCCTCTCCAAAGAAGGACTAGCTACACAACCTCCTCCATTTTCCATCGAACACCAGAACAATTATTACACTAACATAGGCTTTAAAAACTATCAGGACAATAGTTATGGAAGCATTGAAGACCTGACCTTCTATCACCTTACTTATCTCAGAAGACAAAACAGAGTACCAACAGTCAAAGAGTACTTCAAGATACATACCTGAAGTTATTTTCTACCTGACAAAGACTTCTAAACCAGCCTAAAGGGTACCAACATGTTAATGCAGAGCCATTAAGAAGAGTGGGCATTCGAATACTTCCTCCCCTCTGTCTTAATGGATCATTTAAGTTCATATATACTACTCCACCTCCTCATTCACCTATAAGTATTCATTCAAAATTCATTGTAAAGTGTGGGGATTTTATTGATTGTTTGAATTGTTATTGAGGGGAAGTAGCTGAGTAGTTTGTAATATAGTAGGCTGGGAAGAGAAGTTTGGACTGTAAAAAGCCATTGGGCTCAAAGTATGTGACTGTTTTTGCACATCAATTGAACAAGCAGATTCACAGGATCCTGGTCTATATTATTGGTGATGTTTTCCTTACTGTGATTGTCTCCTTTCATGTTTTTTCATACTGTCCATTATTCTCTGATAAATAACAACAAGTATAGATTAGAACCTACTGTTGGAAGTACCCTAAATCTCACTGTTAAGATTTATCTTTATTTTTTCCTCTGATTTTGTATTTAAGAATAATTCTATAGAGTATAACCAGTCAAGGAATGTTGGTGAGCCCATGTCTTGCTGAGTACAACTTGAAACATTGTTCTTGAAATGTATTTTCATTTCATGCTAAGTAAAGATTGAAACTAGGGAAGTCTATGGTTAGCCCTATCCTCTAGTTTCTTCTCCAACAGTTTGTCTTGAAAGTTTCCCTGTGAGTTGGTGTCAAAAGCAGAGAAGGTTAAAAGTCTTTCTCTGATCTTCGGCCTTACTCTGTGTTTAATCTTAAATTTTTTCTACTTTCTGAAAGCAGTTATGAGGACTGTTGGATTGTTCTCAGTAGAAGAGTGCAAGTGACTTACATTGTAGCAGTGAGTTTTTATGGGACGGAATTACAGGAGAGGATCTTGTAGGAAGGGCATCATTATGACAGGTACCATCAGTTGAAGCAAATATTGCAATAATAGGGTGAAGGTGATAGGGACGAGGAGTGTCACCTCACGGCATATGACTTGGTCAAATTCAAGAACAAGATTTATGTGTCAGATAATAGTGAGCTTAAGAAGCTTATATTGAGAGAGTTTCATGTCAAGTTGTATTCAGATCACAAAGGATATCAAAAGACTCTGATAGTAGTTAAGAAGTTCTATCATTGGCTGAAATTGCAGAATGAGTTGGTTAATTTTGTTGTGAGATGTTTGGATTTTCAACAGGTAAAAGAAAAGTGTAAGTATCCAAGTGTTCTATTACAATTGATTCTAATTCCAGAATGGAAATGGGAGGCAATTTCCATGGATTTTATTACAAGTTTGTTGAGGACATCAAAGCAGCATGATTCCATCATGTTTGTGGTTGAAAATTTGAGTAAGGTAACTCACTTAATTACAGTGAAGTCTACTAAATTAGCTAGTGAGGTAGCTCAGATCTTCATTAGGGAGATATTCAAATTGCATGGTGTTCCCAAGAAGATAGTATCAGATAAATATGCCAAGTTCACTTCTAGGTTTCAGAAGGAGTTTGTTGTAGGCTTGGGGACAGAGTTAGATGTCAATACAACTTATCATGATTAGGAAGAGGAACATATGGAGAGGGTTAACAGGATTCTTGAGGATATGGTGAGGATGTATGTCATGCATCAACAAATAAATTTTGAGGACTATATTTCATTAGAAGAATATAATAATGGGTATCAGGAATCCTTGAGGATGAGTCCATTTCAGGCTCTTTATAGGCAGAGTTGTAATACTTCTATCACATGGAGTGACCTACTGAACAGGGTGTTGATTGGACCAAATATGTTAGTTGAGATGGAAAAATACATGCAGGCTATCAAAAGGAATTTAAAGGCAGTGTAGGACAAGAATAAGAGTTATGTAGATCAGCATATAGCATTCAAGGAATTTCAGGTTGGGGAGCATGTGTACTTGTCCATCAAGCCCAAGAGGAGCTCCTTGAGGATTGGATCATGTGCCAAGCTAGCACCTTAGTATTGTATTCCTATCAATATCCTTGAGAGTATTGGACCAGTGGCCTACTGACTTGCATTGCCACCAACAGTGAAATTCCATGATGTTTTCCATGTTTCATTACTTAAGAAGTATTTCTAGGATGTCGGTCATATGATTGACTAGTATGTATTGTAGGTGGAGCCAGAAGGAGAATTCCAACCAGAACCTTCGTGAATTTTGCAGTGTAAATAACTCATGATCCATAACCGAGAAATCGATCAATTTAAATTTCAGTGGAATTAGTTTGAGCCCAATGAAGCTACATGGGAGATGGTTGATCAAATATGGGCTATGTATCCTTCTTTATTTGTTTTTTGAGTAGATGTGTTTGATATTTGTGTTTTGTTTTATAATTATATATTCATATGTGTATTGTGTATATTATAATGAGTTGTGTTATAAATCTCAAATAAGTATTATGTTGTAAATACCGCATCGAGCTATGTTATAAAGCTCCAATAAGAAGTATCGTGTTCATGGTTTCATAAGTTTGCTATGATGTAAATTTTGCATTGAGTTCTGTTATAAAGCTCCATGGGCAGCATGTTTTTCTCGTTATAAGAGTCATTGAACACTAAGGACATTTTTCCCCCAAGGGAGAGGGGTTTGTAACATCCCCTAGTTTATTTTCTATGTAAATAAAATAAGACCAAGGTCATGGGACCCGTATTCCAAGTTAAATGTTGAGAAAAAAATCCTAGTGTGAATCACTTTTGTTTGATTGATGGCTATGGAAATTAGAAAAGGCATTGGCAAATGAAAAGAGGCAATAATTGACATTTATTTATGAAAATAAAGAAAAATAGGATAAAATGAAGGTGAAGAGACACAAATTTTCATGCAAGGGAAATTAGAGGAAAAATGAAGAAAAAGGAGACAACAATGATAAAAAGGAATTAGAGAAATAGTTCACGGATTTTTGACAAATTTCGAAAATTTTGAGTTGAACTCTCCTTTCAGTCTCTCATTCTCTCATACTATTGTACACTTAGAGCATTCTTGGAGCACTCTAGTATTCACTTGGATTTGGAGAAATGTAGTATTCCTAAATGGGAAAAGCAATAATATAGAACAAAAACATGGAAATAGTAGTGTAGATCAATATGGAGCTCCTTTATTCATCAAATTAGTAGCAAACATGTATAATATAATGGGCCAAAAAGTATATAACAAGATACAACAAGCCTCTAATAAAGAAAACCCTCAAGAGTGAGGTGTTGCTACTATATCAAAATGCTGGAGACACTGCTACAGCACAGTCATATATGCACTGCTATAGCAAATGAGTACACAAAATATAAAGGGCTGATATATGCCTCAAATATATGTACAATGAAGATCAAGGCTCTAAACAACCTCTAGAAAATAACCCAAGAGGGTCTCCAAGAAAAAACACCCAATAATACAATATGAGTTCTAGCCCTAGCGCTGAAAGTATGCTACAAAAAAATAACTGAATATTTATGGTTGAAGCTGATATAATAATAAGTATGCTCTCCTCTAATGGATCCTCCGGATGAAAGGCTAACCCCTTCACTGAAGAAACACTCCCCAAATCACCTACTACAATTACCCCTGCAAATCCTCCCTAAAATAACACAGATCCAGAATGATACTGCATTGTAGGGGATAAAAACACTATGGCCTAGTGCCAAATGTATCAATGATGCTCTAGGGCCTTCCTTACTAGCCTCCCAAGATAAATTAATCTCCCTCCAATGAGATCTAGCTCAGAAATCACCCAAATCAACCCTCCACGACTTCTGCCCTGCAACACAACACAACCTCTCAACAGAAATTGCGTTGTACATTAAGACTAAAGCCTTGGCCTAATGCCTGATTGTGGAATGATAGTGAAATACTCTTCCTTTGAGGCTTCTCAAGGATAGAGTTGGGATTCCCACTCAGGAACACCCTATGCTAAACATCACTGCAATCTTAGCTAAATAGCTGAAGAAAGCTATATGTATAAACAAACCTTTTATTCAGAAATATCAAATACAGAAAACATGAATGAATATGGCTACTATCCTCTTCCTTATATAAGTGATGATTTTACTCACCCTTGGCCCCACTCATTAAAGGAACTATCTCCATGCATGAGTTCTCCCTCCAAAATTATGGTGTCCCTCCATAAATTTCTACCCCTCCATAACAACAATGTTGATTTGGTCAAAGTTGACCCAGTCTAGGTGTTCCAGCCCCTTTTCACACACAAGGGTGCTCAATTAAGATGTTAAGATGTCCTCCTTTCATATTAGCATTGATTTTATTCATATTAAGAACATTTATGGGTCTCCACACCCTCTTATTCAGAAAATTAAGAAGAAAAATCAAAATTTAATATTATAACTAATTGTGTGCTAATTTAGGAATATTACAGTCCCCCCCTCCCAAGTGTTTCTTGTCCCCAAGAAATTGCAAGGACAGAACTGGAAATGTGGGGAACCTTCATTCCCATATGGAGCTCAAATCTCCAAGATATCATCCATACAAAATGAATCAACCTCCAGAGTGGTAATTCATAGAAAAAATCCTCCCATCTACTCATGAGAGGCACCTCCCAAGCGCTCAAGTTACCCAAATGGCTCATCCCATAAGGAAACAAGAGACACAATGTAGAAATCATGGATGGTCCAATGCTCTCCAAGACATATGAAACAAAGAACCATGGAGAATCTCTCTCCCAAAGGGCACATCCAATCCCTCCATCCTCCCTCCAATCACTCCCATAAAAAGAATATGGACATAATCAATATATGGGAACAAAATTAGTGATACATAAACAACCAAATGCAATAATGGAGGTGGATCGTAATCCCACATGTGGAACCAGTGTAGTATATATCTTGACTGCCTCAGATGATGATTTGGTAAGTGGTGCCGTATTCTTCTCACATGTTTTGAAAAGGTGAGAAATTTTTGGTGCCTTTGGAGTGCACCTGGAATGATAAATCATTTCCTTATATCCTCCTAGGGAGTGGCCATGCTCAATAATGTTTATGGCCCAAAGTTTGCCATAAATTTTATATGGAAGGATGCTCTGACTTGGAGCAATGTCCTGCACATATATGGTAAGGGAATGCAAATAATCATCAAGTAAATCATTATGCATACAAACATGATCATTACCATAAACTCTACTCCTACAAATGGAGTGGTCCATAGATTGATCCCCTCTTATTCCCAAAGAGGAAAGAGGTGGTTGTGATAAATCCTCCAAAGAGTTATGTATCTCCTCCATCTCCACATGATCCATGGATCTCTTAAAATGTTGATATATCTCCTCTTCAAAGCCTTCCCATGTATACCCCTCCATGATAGTATGGTATGCCCTTATGGAATAAGTGTGGCTAAAGAGAAAATCTTCATGTGCTGCTTGTAGCAACTTCTCCTTGAACTTGGAAGCTCTAGATAAGAAGATACTACCATTATATTAGATGACCTCATCTCTGACTAAATACCCCTCCTCTTGTAGCTGGTCATCAAGTATCATGCAAGTAAAAATATCCTTGGAATAATCCACCAACAGCTGGGATTTCCAATATGGATCTATCCTCCAAAGTGACAGCGTTGATGATCTATCATATAAAACATTTGTCATGTGGTTGCATTCTTCCTTGAAATATCCTATGCTAAATTCACATATTGGAAAGCTACTATCGTTCCTCTTCTACTCCTTTCTCAACACAATATCTGAGATGACAGTGGGTAATGATGATGTTGGGAGAATGTCTCCCTCCCCCTTGAGTCTACCCAAGACTCTCAGCATTGTACAATTACCTCCCATTGTTCCCACTCTTCCCAAATTTATGAGTGGTGCAACATGTTGTGAGAACTCTTTGGTCATATTCTAATTAGGGGGTCTCCCAGGTGGAATGCCTCCATGTAATGAAACATCAAGGCCTAGAGCAGGCTGTATATGTGAGTGGACTGATTTTTCCTTGCCCTCACTGTGCAAATCATCCTCCTACTTTTGTGCATAAACCTCTTGAAAAGGATGGGTGTGTATGCTCCCACTCACTTGTTGTTGGCCTTCCTTCTCGTCTTCTCCCACATTCTACAAGATCTCACAGTCTAAGGTGTCTTTATCCAATGTAATCAACTCATGCACACCCAAGGTCATATTGGTGTCATAGAAGTGATCTATCATGGTGTATGTCCCAAAAACTGTGGTCAATGTTGGAACACACTCCCTCCATTGTTTTGTATCATTTCCTATCAACATAGACACATGTTGCTCCTGATATTCATATTTAATATCCTTTGGAACTTCTTGAAAAGATACAATAGCTCCTATAGTTGAAGCAATTTCTTCATCTTCATCTCCAAATAGTGTTGGATCTCCTCTTGCTCTTACAATGTTGGAGGATCTTTCTATCTCTTATTATTCCTTATCCTCATCATTAGAGAGTACCTCATCATTAAGAGACCCTTTGGCTTGATCTCCTCTTGAAGGAGGAATCCTCATGTTTTCTTCTTGAGAAGAAAGTTCTTGCGGAAGTGGGGATTTTTCCCTAGGAAAATCATGTTGTAGATCTTTAACCCCTCAACAATGTTCTGAAATGGAGTTGGCTTCATGGATCCTTCCAAATCATGCAAAGGTTCTGATTTCTTGGGTTTGGATAGCTCCCCAAAGGAATTTTCAGGGTGTTTTAGATCAAATCTTCTCACTAATATCCTAGTGGACTTTGCATAAGTAGATATATTTTCATTTTTCAATGAAGAAGATTCATAAAACCACCAGGCATAAGCCTTACCTTCAAGATGCAGTGTTGCAACTCTAGTGGCTTCCTCTTTTGAAACTTAATGCAGCTGAAAATATGTGTCTAGTTTATTTACCCAAAACTTGGTTGTGCTCTTGGGTGACCCATCAAAAGTAGGTAGAAAGAATCCACCCAAAGTGTGTTGCATGCACCCTCTTCTTCTATTTTGGTTATTGGGTCTTCTATATTCTTTGAGTTGACAAAACCCTTGAAATTTTAGATGCTCCTTGAATCTTATAGACTAAGATTCATATTCTTGGAGATAGTCACCAAGAGTCTCCTCCTTTGGTGTGTCTCCTTCCTCTTCTTCTCTTGCCAAGAATGTAGGCACAGTACCACGTTGTATATTTGATGGTATAGTTGAATTCTCACACCCATAATGTGAAAATATGGAGCTTTCTTCATGTACAAGCCCTCTTTGAGAATCTCTACATCTCTCCATTCTCATCTCTTTGATGTCTCTGCTAATGCCCTGCATAGTTTGAAGAAAATATTTTGAGAACTCCTTCCCTCCTGATAGTTAATTTTTTCCTTCATCTCTTCTACAGATCTTCTCCTTTATATGAGAAGATTTCTTAGATGATATAATGGCTAAAGTACATAGACTGAGCCAATATTATGCTCTGACACCACTGTAGTATTCCCAAATGGGAAAAGTAGGAATATAGAACAAAAACATGGAAATAGAAGTGTAGATAAACATGGAGCTCCTTTATTCATCAAATCAGCAACAAACATGTATAATATAATGGGCCACAAAGTATATAACAAGATACAACAAGCCTCCAATAAAGAAAACCCTCAAGACTGAGGTGCTGCTACTATATCAAAATGTCGAAGACACTGCTACAGCACAGTCATAGAAGCACTGCTACAAAAAATGAGTACACAAAAGATAAAGGGTTGATATATGCCTCAATGATAATGTACAATGAAGTTCAAGGCTCTAAACAACCTCCAAAAAATAACCCAAGAGTGTCTCCAGGAAAAAAACCCAATAATACAATATGAGTTGTAGCCCTAGGGCTAAAAGTATGTTGCAAAAAAATAACTGAAGAGTTATGGCTAAAGATGGTATAATAATAAGTATTCTCTCCTCCAATGGATCCTTCAGATGAAATGTTGGCACCTTCACTAAAGAAAACACTCCCCAAATCACCTATTGCAAATACCCCGACAAATCCTCCCTAAAATAACACAAATCTAGAATGATACTATGTTGTAGGGGATAAAAACACTTTATCATGGTGCCAATTGTATCAATGAGGCTCCAAGGCCTTCTTTACTAGCCTCCCAAGAGAAAGGAATCTCCCTCGAATGAGATCTAGCTAAGAAATCACCCAAATCAACCCTCCACAACTTCTACCCTACAACACAACACAACCTCTCAACAGAAACTCTGTTGTACATTAATACTGAAGCCTTGGCCTAATGCTTGATTGTGGAATGATAGTGCAATACTCTTCCTTTGAGGCTCCTCAATGATAGAGGTGGGACTCTCGCTCAGGAACACCCTGTGCTAAACAACACTGCAATATTAGTTATACAAATGAAGAAATTTATATGTCTAAACAGACCATATATTCAGAAATATCAAATACATAAAACATGAATAAATATGGTTTTCATCCTCTTCCTTATATAAGTGATGAGCTTCCTCACTCTTGGCCCTACTCATTAAATGCACTATATTCATGCATGAGATCTCCCTCCAAAACTACGTTGTCCCTCCATAAATGTCCACTCCTCCATAACAGCGTTGTTTATTTGGTCAAAGTTGACCCAGTCTAAGTGTTCCAGTGCCTTTTCACACACAAGGGTGATCAATTAAGCTGCTAAGGTTTCCTCCTTTCATATTAGCATTGATTTTATTCATATTAAGGAGATTTATGGGTCTCCATATCCTCTTATTCAGCAAATTAAGAAGCAAAGTCAAAATTTAATATTCCAATGAGTTGTGTGCTAATTTAGGAATATTACAAGAAAGAAGGAAAAGGAAGGTAGGGAAGTGTAAGGAGACAGTTGGATCAGTAGTTATACCTATATTTATTTGCAAGTAAAAGATAACATGTGTAATTTTCTTGTTTATTTCTGGATGCATGGTATATGCATGTGATTCTCTAGTAATGTCTTGTCAATGGCATGGATATTTCCCTAGATTGAAAGTGGTTTCAACCTTTCCTTGTAATTTCTAGGATATCCATGGTGTTGTGGCTTTTCCATTTATTGTTTTTCTGATTGGTGCTCAGGTTACCGATGGTTATGGATTGGAACAAATGATCTGGAAGCCTTGGAATGAATTTGATTGAGTTACTATTTCCTAGAGCAATAGGTTGGGACAAATTCTCTAGAACCCTTGGTGGGTTGAGTTACTAGCTCCTGGAGCCTTGGATAGCTTCGATAGAGGAATATCTATTTTATGTTAGTGATTTTCAAACCATAGAGATGGAATCACTATGGTTGAGGATTGAGGTGGTTTGGCCTATGGAAGCCCTGGTTGGTTTTGTCTTGGTTTATTCCATGAGATCCAACATTCATGCTTGGAATATGGCGCAAGGATGATTGGATGAAAGAGATATTTGGTTCAATCCTATCTATGGTCATGTGGTACATGGAAGTCCTTGACTTGGTTGGAATTTTCACAGGTTAATATCAAATATTTTCCTATTGTGATCTATGATCATTTGTATTGATTATGATGGTGATGTTATGGCTGATTCACCATGGTTTCTATGTTGGTTATTTGTTGGTTATATGTTGTTTATATGATGTATTATATCTATGGATCTTATCATGTTTTGATTATTAATTAAATGGTTAATGAATTCATAGAATAACAAGTGTTATTGTAGCTACCTAGAGAGGGCTTAGAGCCTCCTTGGTGATTCTCATATGAAGGCCATCATTTTATGATCAGATATTCATTCATGATCTATAGCTTACATGTTTTCCATATGTTTGACGAAATTTCTAGTGTGTCCCAAGAAATGTAGGTCCAGTTTTTTATTCAAGTTTGAATGTTTAGCATTTCCATCATGTTAAATATGATTCTATAAAGTTATAGGAATTTTTTGGCAATGGTCTGGAGGCTATCCTAGAAAATTGGCTCGGATCTTGTGACCAATGTCTTAGAACGGGGGAATTTAAGCCATAATTTCATGGAATCAGGCCTATGCATGCGGTTGGAAGCCTATAACCACATTATTTCCATGTTGTGCATGTAGTTGGGGTGTTAGGTCAGTGAAAAAGGGTTCCAGCTTAGGGATTGATCACCTAGGGTGGTTTTTCAGCTCCTGAGTGGTTTGTAGTGCATGTAGGATGTTAGTAAGTGTTTATTTTGTAGGACCTACTTTCTTAACTGGAACATTGTAGGTCAGGTAATTTCATAGTGAAACTCGTCTCATGCTTACCCTGGCGAGCTTGTGAATTTTGGAAAATGTTGGAGGAGGCGGTTACAAATCCCCTAGTTGAGCACCAGCTCAGAAAAATTCATGGGAACCAACCCACAAGAGATTAAAATCTCCAGTTGAGCACCAACTAAACTCCAAGTTGTACTTCGGATTTTTCTTTAATCTTATGGTATTCAAAAATTCTTTCTTTTTCAATTGTTTGTCACTTCACCATGCAATCTTCATATTTTCACTCTCAACTTTGACTGGGACCACCTTGCCTGCACTTGACTTTTATTCTTCTCCAAATGTTCTTAGCTCACCTTGGCCTATATATTATAGGTCTATAATTGTCATTGGAATTTGTTTCTTTGCCACTACCATTATCACTCATCTCGTTGACCCTTTGTTTATGCACTTTGGACTACTTTTTTTATAAGTCCCTTGCATAGTCAAGATCCTTCACCTGCCAAACAAATTTATTTCCCTTTTTTATTGTATTTTCATTGTTGTGCACTTAATAATATTTGTCCACTTTTCAATTTACGTGCTACACAATTCTCAAATTTACCAGTGTGTTATCCAAATCTCAAGTCTTTCCTTATTTACACAAAGTATGTATATTTCATGTCCCTTGAACATCGCCATTGAAAAAATGATGTCACTCTCCACCTGCCACTTACACTCATTCAATTCAACCTTATTATTCTCATATTTGTTACCACACCTTTTGTTACAAAATTTCCTCCAATTGCTAGCTAGCGCATTAAACCTGCCATCTGCATCCTTCACTCCATGCCATTAACTCCAATCATAACTGTCAGAATATTTTTGTAGTATCCCAATTTTCTCACAGTTATGTGAGGACGGAATTTTATATCTGAGAGGAGCTAAAGTGGAATTGGATTATCCATTATGATTCAATAAAATGGAGTAAGTGACTAAGTAAATGGAGTCTGGAAGTAGTGTCACCCAATTTGGAAAAAAGAAAAATGGAACAGATCAAATAAAAAAAATCAACGTAGTATACTTAACTCACCATATAGCATTGCAATCGCCAAATGTGTTACATATGTTAAGCCAAGTTGAAAATATCTATTTTTCAACATTTCTATTCTATAGATTTATCCAGTTCATCATAGATATCATTTTTTAATATCAATGAGTTTATTATACTCTAAGTTGTGAATTTTGTGTCCTAATTATACTAGTCAAGAGGGATATTTGGGGCTGACCTACGCATTTAACTAGAGAAAACTTGTAAATTAATTTATTTTTTTAATTCAAGATTGTTTCTAAAGGTCGACCTCTGTATTGAGACTAGATTCACACATCCATATTCAAAACTTGATATTTCTTCAACTATGAATAACTACAAGGCATGCCACCTACTATTGGAAAGGTATTGGAAAGCACTATGAGATGGTGTAATCCAATCTTGGGTTTTCCTTGATTTTTTCCACCAAAATATTGATCTACTTCAAGGGTTTTTTTTTTATTTCATTCAATTAACATTGAGGGCATTAGTTCCTTTTGCACCACCTCACCTGGACTAAGGGATTCTCTTTCTTTTTCATCAATGACAAGCCTTTCAACAATCTCACCCATGATTTAAAATTGCTTTAACCTCAATGAAAACACCTCAATAATATCCCATTTTTTCATTGATGGAAACACACTTGTCATAATTCCCCCTATCGATAATGCTCCTCCTATTTTGCTACTTCTTCTCTTTCTCTCCCCCTTTGACATCAATGGCTAAGGGTAACTCTCCCTAACACAGTCTATTTTATTAATTGCATCCTCACAGTACTCCTCGTGCTCCCCCTAACTGTGTGCTTATTATTTTCATTTTCCTTATGACATATAAATCCATGCTAGGATTTCCAACATTTTTTTCTTTGTCTTCCTCTCTACAACTGCTAGTCAGTAACCTTTGATGTGAGTTTTTAAACATTTTCAGTTCTATTAGCCACCTATAAAATTTATCATATCAAATGGTGGCTAAATCAATTTTTGAGCCTTCAAGAAACAATTTTTATTGTCAAATTGTTAATTCTTGAAGTCTTATGAAGATGACTTATTCTTGATTAATATTCACTGTTGTTTCCCTTTTAAACTCTGAAATTCTTTTGTTTTCCTGAAGAAAAGACTGCTGCAAAAAACTCCATTTTTCCCTCATTTTTCCCCTCCTTTCACTCAAATTGAACCTTCATTTTTATCCCCTCTCTTCCCATAAAATTCCTTTATTTTTCATTATTTCCCTTCTTCCCTTCATAAATCCCCTTTTATAAGGTTTAAAAATCCTTTTTAAACCTTACCAAAACCTTGAAAATCCTTTGAAAAACCTTGAAAAATCATAAAAACCCATTTTTCATTATAGGCTTTAGCACCCTTCGGCTAAGCCCCCTAACCACTTCCCCACCATATACCCACGCCCAGGACCAAGATTTAAAGTCCCAAGCATTTATCACAATCAGAAACTTTCGATGGGCGCGTTTCTTTTTTTTAACGAAAAGTCCCAATGCGATGGGCTCCTTTGTATAAACCCCCGATCCCTTGCTTCCATTGTAAAACCTGGAGCCCACAATCGGGCACTAAACACATAAATAAACCCTCCCTGATGCATTTTTTCCTTTGCATTCCGTATAAAAACCCATTTTTCTATGTTAACACAAAGCCCGCCGGTTTATGGTTTAAGCGAATCCCGACCGTTGATCTTAAACCAATCAACGATCAGCAAAATCTCGCATTGGGGATTTCATTGGGTGTGTTTTAATGTTTTATTTGCCCCTCCTGATTGGTGATCTTCACATGGATTTCCAACCGTCGATCTATTCCGCCCTTCCCAGATCCGACGACCCGCATCGCTCCATCCCAAAGCCCATTTCCTTGCTCATGACCTCCTCTGATTCATTTCCTACCATCGATATGGCCTTTAGATCAACGGTCTACATTCAATCGCATCGAATATTTCCATTTGCGCCTTTCCTCTCTCCTCTGCCGATCGCAATCCTCCAATTGCATCTGGGCCGTCCATCGTGTACATCCGACGGTCCAGATTAAACCCCTCAACCTTTGTTAAATTCCATGAACCCGTTGTATAATGTATTTTAGGCGAATCTCCACCGTTGATCTCTACAGATCAACAACCCATACTGACCCATTATCTGCCTCATATTTTATTTTATTCAACCTCAAGATTTGATCTGGACCGTTCATTCCTCTCATCCGATGGTCCAAATTCAACTCGATATGCCCGACTCTCTTGGGTCCTACCCGTCCCATATTTAATCTCCGCCATTCATTTCTTGATATAACAGTCTAGGTTAATACTGCCTTGGCTCTGCCCCACCTGTTACAGCCCACGCATCTATTCTTTATCGCGCTCTCTCCACAGCCGTCCGATCTGACGCCCTAGATCTAACATCCAGTGTGCAGTTTCGCATAGATCTAAGCCTGAACGTTAATGATCCAAATTCACATGATATAGGTGGTTTTGAAATGCCACATGTCGGGCTCTAATGCATATCGCATTCAAAAAGGTGAAACCGCCTTTCCTCCATTTTTTTGCGCGAAACCACTGGTTTCTTTAACCGAAACCACCCTTCCCATTTACACTGCATCCCATCGCGTTTGTTCTCCGTTGTTGATCTCTGCAAATCAACGGTCCACATTTAATTTCGCTCTCAGTTCATTTCCCTCTGCCATCCTCCAAGGACCTCATCGATCATTCTCATCCATCGATCTCTATGGCCGATCTCATCCGATGGCCCAGAATCCTTTCAGAAACCCCAAAATTCATCAACACCTTTTTCGCTGCCGATTAAGGTTTTTGCCCATTTTTCTTCGGATTTTCATTTATTTCATTATAAATTGGCCCCTTCGCCTTATATTTTCACGGTTGATCTCAATCATTGATCTCTGCAGATCAACGGTTCTAACTTAATCTCCTCACCGCTTTTTCAACCGCCTACCTTTTTTCTTCTGCAGGCAAATCCTCGCCATTGAATGTTTTCATCTAACGGCTGTGATCTAACCCTAGCTTCCAAAGTAGTCTAAACCAAAAATACGCAGGATTTTCTAACTATTTCTTGGTTTATGCAGGTTTATGCAGGTTTTTCAAATGTTTTAAAGGAAAATTGAAGGTTGGGGATGAAGATCCCCCAGGCCTTTATACATCACAGAGATCATTCTGCCGGGGTTCCGTATCATGTTTAATTCAGTGCCTCATGAGCACTGATGTCGTATAAAGCCCCTGTAATGCTTGCACATCAACAAGACACAATAAATCTTAAATAAATAGAGAGTATCAGTGTTAAAAATTCAATCGCAGCAGAGATGAAGAATTGTAGGTTGTTTGCACATTTTTGAGGGATTACGGCTAAAATAATCAATTAAAAGCCTAATCCACTCAATTAAACACAATTTAAGGAACAGAAGATAGAATTCAGGCCTAATTATTCCTAACACACAGATCAGAAGCAGATTGGCCATGTTTTAGGTCAAAACAATAATATCTACTAGACTGAGAATGCCTCCACTACCACATCAGAGGCTAATTGAATCCTCTCAGCTACCAAAATCCACCTGCAGCCTCAAAGCATTCAAAAGAGGTTGATTTATTACCAGAATAGAAGATATTAGCATAAATACAGCTGAACAGTTAATTCAACCAAAGGAACTTATTGTAAATTGTCAGCAGAGTTATTGCAAAGATGACTAAGAGCCTTGAAGTCAACAAAATCTTCCCAGCGAGCTTAATACTTAATGTAAACCAGTTAATATAGAGGAAATATCTGAAATCTTCTCCATTGAGCCCCTTAAAGGCTGAGAAGCATTAAATCTATATTAATTGAGTCTGTAGATATTTTCTCTCGTTCCACCTCCTCATTTTTCTATAAAATCTTCTTGAGGAGCTCATTGTAAAGGGTTGGTTGCAGAACTTTGAAATATACTTGTGCTCGAAATTTTATACATGTAAATAGTGTTCAGAGGCTCTTAAAGCTCTGTTTATGATCAAATAAGTTAGGTTGAGAAGAGAAGATGATTGCTTAATTGAAACATTGGACTTGAAGAATGTAACTAGATTGACATCAATATATAAGATGTTTTTCGGGATCCTGGTCTATATCACTGGTGAAGTGCTTCTTTCTATGTTATTTTTTTCCTTTCATGTATGCCATTTTGTCCATATTTCTCTGATAAAGAACAACAATCATAGAGTTAGGATTTACTGTTTACAGTACCCTTCTATGACTTTTAAACTTTATCTCAATGTTTTCCTCCAAATTGTGTGTTTAAGAAGGTCTTGTGTAAAGTGTAAACATTATCAAGGGATGTTGGTTTGCCCCTATCTTGATGTGCAAAGCTTGAAAGGAAGTTCTTGAATGTTTTTTTCATTATGTGCTTAGTAGAGTTAGACTAGGAAAGTTTATGGTTTGCCCTGTCTTCTAGTTCTTTCTTAAAAGGTAATTCTAAAAGTTTCCCTAATAGTATGCTGCAAGCAGTTTAGATTTAAAAGTATCTTATCTGATCTTAGGTTGCACTTTGTTCTTCTTATCTGTTTTCATCCCTTCTGAAAGTAATTATGTGGATTACTGGATTGTTTTTCTGTTGAGTTAGCTTTAATGCAAGCTTATCCAAAGAATTCTATGGTTTTCCCTGTCCTTTGGTTGGTTTTAAACAGTTACTTAAAAGTATTTTGGAAATACTAATAAATCCTAGTTGAAATTATTGTCTTTTTCCACCCCTTCAACACTTTTATTGTTCCATTCCATCATTTTATCTCAAAGATCTTGTGATATAGATGACTTGACCCTTGGATCACTCTTGAAATTATTGCACAATTAAACCCTTTTATGACTCCATAGCCCAATGGACTAAAAACCAGCATCATATCTATCCTATCAGCCAAACCTTGTTCTGATTGCTTGCAACTTCACACCTTTGAAACTCTTTCATTTTAGGACTTTCCACTCAACTAAAAATCATGCTCAACCATCCAAAAACAAACAAAACCCCTTGCTCTTAATAACTAGCCTAATATCATACCCAAAAGCCTTAAAGATAAATCAATATTTTCACTTATAGAGAGATCCCTCTCTGGATTCAAGAGGGCTAGATCCTAGAATCCCAAAGTGGTTCAAGTGTTCTCTTTGCAGTTCTGGTCTCACCAATCTACTGGAATTACGGGGAGCTAACATTTCTGGTGACTCCGTTGGGTAGTTCTAAGTGATTTCCATTTTAGATACTCTAAGGATATAAAAAATCCCTTTATAAACACAAGTAGCCCTCTTCAAGCACTACCAAGAACATGGTAATCATGATGAAACTTATTTTAATCAGTGACAAACTAAGGAAACCTTAGGATTCTCATAAGAGCTTATCAAACCTTGAAGGATCCACTAGCTTAGCCATAAGAGTAGACTTTCTTTGTCTCATAACCGTAACTAAGTGTTGAAACAGATTTAGGACACTCTTAGAACCCATAGGATTGAAATAAACTCAGAAAACCCAAAAATATTTCAAGATTTGCATTCAATAAACATGGTGGTGGACCATAAAACCTTTTACCTCCAAAAGAGCTAAAAATTTCCACCTGGTGACTCCACAATTCTAAACAGACCTTAAGACTCCACTGGAAGACCCATTATCATCATAACATCATTTAAACTCAGTTAAAGGACTTTAGGATTAAATTTTTCTTGATTAAAAGATCATTTATCCTCTTAAATATTGTCATATTCGGTTAAAATTTTCTTGTCTAGTTGGGTCTGAAAAACACAGCATAGTGGCTCCTAGAAAGCTTCATACTAGAGCTTTTCCTGACCCAAACCCTCTTGAGATAGTTGATAACCCTGAAAGAATCCTTAGGAAGTCTCCTAAGGTTAAATATTCAATTGTTTTCATATCACCCTTTAGAGCTAATTATGTTCCTGAAAACCTTGCAGCTCTACAACAATCACAAGTTGACTTAAGAAATCCATTGAGAACTAGGTCGCCTAATTATTTAGATCAGCTAGATTTAGAGTCTTCACTTTCATCACCTGAAAGAAGTGAACATCCTGGTAGTAGAGAAACTACACCACCTGATTTACATTTCCTTTACAATTTAGGTGTCTCTCATCCAAGATCAGCTCAACAATCTAGTGTTGTTCCATCCACATCTGTTCTTCATACATCCACTGTCCAAACCACTTCATTCCAACCCACTTTCCCTCTTGTTAATCCACCACTTGTAAACCCCCCACTATTTCCACAACCTCCTATCATGGCCACATGGTATGCCCTGTTGGTCCTTCCTTTACCATTAGTCAATCTTCCACGGGAATATCAGTCCAAAATACCATTGTATGATGCCACTATTGCTACTACTACTTCACAACATGTGGATAAGATGAATGACTACTTTGACAGAAATGAAATTGATGATGAAACTATCAAACTTAGACTATTTTCTCAGAGTTTAGGGGGAGAAGTAAGAAAATGGTTCAAAGGCTTAACCCCTCACATTATTAATGATCTCCAAGCCTTCCATCAGATATTATTAAAAAAATGGGAAGTAAAAAAAAACCCTCTTCAAATACTTTTTGATTATAAGAATCTCCAAAGAAACGTTGTGGAGAGTGTACAAGCTTATTGCACTAGATTTAACAGTGTTTATAATGCCCTTCCCCCAAACCTAAAACCTCCACAAGGCTCAGCTTTAAACAATTTTCCTGAAGGATTTGATCCTATGATGGCATATCAGCTCTAAGAGAGAGATCCTTTAACTCTTGAAGATATGCAAAAAGGGGCTCCTGTTGTGGAAGTTAATCTAATGGAGAAAAGAGAAAGAATGAAAAATGAGAAGAGAGTGTCCTTTAGAGAGGAGTCCACACCTTCCACATCTGGCTTAAAGATGGAAAGAATGATGGAGGAGATGATGAAAAAGATGAGCATACTTGAGAGAGCACAAGCTAGTCAAAACCAAACATCTCCTAAAAACAAAAATCAAAACCAGAATCAGAATTTTAGGAGAAACCAGCCTCAAAATAGACCAAGGGAGGATGATCAACAGATCACCCCTCCTTTTCATCAAAACTATGTAAGTGAGGTTGAATAAACTATAGATCAAACTGATGAAGATGATATAAATATGTTGGGAGTAGATAATGATGACTTTGAAGTTCATTACAATAGGAAACAAGGTCTATATACACCCTATGATGACAAGAGACCAAAAGATGAGTATTACTATCAAGAAATGGAAAATGTCATCATAGAAACCACAAAGGAATATGACCTTAGAAGTAAAAAGAATCTGGAAACCCCCAACAACAAAACCTCTGACAATTCTTCACAAAACAACACTGTAAATAAACCCAAAGTTACAAAGTAGAAAGACAAAACAATGGCTATAAAATATGATAAAAATAAAGAGAAAGGCACTCAAAACAATAAAAAATAGAGTGCGGACCTTAATAGCGTTAGCACCTCAGCTAGTGCTCCTGTTAAGACAATTTTGACAAATGTAAATAGAAGAAATCAGCAAACTGATTTTGCTGATAGAGTGGTAGTTAATAAGGCTAAAACAAGCACTTCAAAGAATCAGATGCATTTTAGTTTGGAGCAAGAAAATTCCAGAATCAAGATCTCTGTTCCTCTCACTGAATTAGCTACCCAAAATTTATATAGATCTCAAATTTTGAAGGCTTTTAACATAGAAGAAAATAATGATACTGTCAATCTTAATGATGACTAGCTAGAGCTCATTTTTGGTCCTAAGATTGAGGGTAGATATCAAGAGGGACCATTTCCTCCTTTTTATGTTAGTTTAAATGTTCATGACAAAAGTTTGCACAACGTTATGCATGATTCAGGGGCCTCTCACAATTTAATGCCCAAAGCTGTAATGGAGAGCCTAGGCCTTGAAATCACTATACCTTACAAAGATATTTACTCCTTTGACTAAAGAAGAGTAAAATGTTTAGGATTAATCAAAGACCTCTGTGTAAACTTAGCACAAATTCCAGCCAAATGTTTAGTAATGGATATTGTAGTGGTTGATGTACCCCCAAAGTATGGTATGTTGTTATAAAGATCTTGGGGAGCTAAGTTACAAGGAACTATGCAGATGGACATGACATATGCAACCATTCATGTTTTCAATCAAACTAGAAGACTTTACAGGGAGTCTCATATGCAATACATGGTTACTAGCCAAGAGAGACCGCAAAAATCTCCTCTTTATTCTATAAACATAGGCCTTGACTCATTTATCATGTTCAATGATGAAACATTCACTGAACAAGTGACCTTGACTCAAATAATGGCAGACAGAGAGGAGGAGGAAGACAACACAGAAGTGTCAAAACAGTTTTCTAAACCCGAAAACTACAGCAAACAACACTCAGGTCTAGAGCTACAAGTCATTCGTCCTTTTATTTTAAACCTTGAGAGTCAAGAAAGCAGTCCTCAACTCAATAAAAAACCTGAGGAATTAAAACAAATTCAACAAAGTGCCAATATTCAAGAACAATCCGAAAGCACGTTAGTTCGAGAGGATAGTAATCAAACTGCTGAACTTGAAACTAGTCCTCTGTGGAGTATGAACTTCGATGGATCTTGCACTAGGAGCAATGCTGGTGCAGGTGGCTGGATACGTAACACTGAGAAAAACCACATGGAAGGCCATTCCTATAGATTAAATTTTCAGTTTTCAAATAACATAGCGGAGTATGAATCCCTTCTTTT
Organism: Pinus albicaulis; assembly: GCA_034641835.2. Taxonomy (NCBI): domain Eukaryota; kingdom Viridiplantae; phylum Streptophyta; class Pinopsida; order Pinales; family Pinaceae; genus Pinus; species Pinus albicaulis. Next base: position 710,453,334 of record CM076569.1, read on the forward strand.
AGGCTTACATTTGTTGAAGAAATTAGGAGCCAAAAGAATAAAAGTTCATGGGGATTATGAGTTAATCATTAGGCAAGTAAATGGGAAATATAGTTCCAAACACCCCAGACTTAGAGCCTATCAAAACGATGTCATGGATTTATTGAAAAGTTTTGAGGAATCCCAACTTGTTTTTGTCCTAAGACAAATGAATATCATGGCCCATAGTTTAGCTTTTGTTGCTAGAACATGCTTAACACCGTATGAAACCAAACAATGTACAACTCAAATTAAATTCAAACCATTTGTCCCTGATAATGAGAAGTATTAGCAAGTGTTTGATGGAGAAAAACAAATAGAAGACTTCCTGCAGTCCAGAAATGAATTCGAACTACCAAGTTCAGATTAAGACTATGAAACAGGCTGTCTCAGTGAAGAAAATATACTTGATGAAGAAGAAAAGTCTCCTGAGGTTGCTGATATAAATCTGTTGTCTAACACACTTGAAAACACAACAGAAATGATTGCAGAGTTAGAAAAAGAAGACTTAGAAACTTTGCAGTCTGAAAATCAAATTTTGCCAAACAGTCTGGCCCCTTTAGAAGAGCTGTTTGATTTCAATGATGTGGCTAAGAAACCGAAACTAGAGCCTGTAGAGACTGAAGTAAAAGAGTGTAATATAGGTAGTGAACTAAAACCAATTATGATCAAACTGTCTAAGACTTTACCAGCTCACATCAAACTCAAATACATAGAGTTGTTTAAAGAATTTTCTGATATTTTTGTGTGGAGTTACAAGGATCTGAAATCCTATGACACTGAAATAATCCAACACAAGATACCCCTCAAGGAAAACCAAAAGCCATTTAAACAAAAACTACATAGAATAAACCTTGTTCAGTTACCTTTGGTTGAGAAGGAAATCAAGAAAATGTATGAAGCTGGTATTATTGTCCCTATTAGATATTCTGAGTGGGTGTCTAATCTGGTGTCAGTTAGGAATAAAACAGGAGAGATAAGGCTTTGTATAGACTTTAGAGACTTAAAAAAAGCTTCATTGAAAGACAACTACCCTTTACCTAAGATGGATCATATTTTACAAAGGGTGGTTGGTTCTAAAAGAATTTCTTTGCTAGATGGCTACTCAGGATACAATCAGATTTTAGTACATCCTGATGATCAATTAAAGACGACCTTTACTACACCTTGGGGCACTTTCATGTATGTGAAAATGCCCTTTGATTTAATGAATGTTGGTGCTACTTTTCAGAGAGCCATGGAAATTGCATTCTCGGAAGAGTTGGGCTACTTCATCATTCTTTACCTTGATGATGTCACTGTTTTTTCTAAGACAGATGAAGAGCACTTAGAACACCTGAGAAAAGTATTCAAGAAATGTAGAAAGTTTGGGATATCTTTAAACCCAAAGAAAACACTATTCGGTCTCCAAGAAGGTAAACTTCTTGGGCACATCATTTCAGAAGAGGGGATAAAGATATATCCAAAAAGGATTGAGGCTATATTGCAAATCACTCATCCTAGAAACATCAAGGAACTTCAATCTTTCATTGGAAAGATTAATTTCTTGAGAAGGTTCATACCTAACCTAGTTGAGCTCCTTAGGAACATCACAAACATGCTGAAAAAGGAGCAAGGGGTTAAATGGACCTTGGAAGCAAAGAAGTATTTTGAGCTGGTAAAAAAAGCATTAACCAAAACACCAGTTCTAATAAGTCCTGATTTTTCAAAATATTTTTACATTTTTTCATTTGCATTATAACATACAATAGCTACTGTCCTATTGCAGAAAAATCCACAGGGACAAGAGCAACCTATTGCATTCTTTAGCAAGGCATTGAGAGATGCTCCTCTGAAGTACAACATTATGGAAAAACAAGCTTTTTCTTTGGTCAAATATTTAAAAGACTTTAGAGTTTACATTTTGCACTCCCACATCATTGCCTTTGTCCCAAATTCAGTTGTGAAAGACATTCTAACATAGGACCTAGATGGTAAGAGAGGTAAGTGGATAGCTGTGATACTTGAATAATATTTAGAAATCAAGCCCACTAAACTCATTAAAGGCCAAGGTCTAGCTAGATTAATGGTTGAATCAAATTTTGAAGTTCTTGATATAAATATGATAAATGCCTTAGATGAACAAGAGGAATTGTCAACTCACATTGTTGAAGACCATTTTATGAATTCCTCTTGGTATGCTGATATTCTATATGTTTTTCTTAATTTGAATACACCTCCTGGTTTATCAAAAACAAAGGCAAGATTTTTAAAGTTAAAAGCTGTAAACTACTGCATTATAGATAAATGTCTTTGTTGGAAAAATGCAAGTGGAATATTGCTTAAATTTTTGCCTGAGAATGATGCAGAGAAGGTTATGCACGAGTTCCATGAAGGATAATGTGGAGGCCACCTCTTCTGGAAGACAACAGCCAAAAAAATCCTTTGGGCTGGTTACTATTGGCCCACACTCTTTCTAGATATCCATAAAATGATAATTTCCTGTCATAAATGCCAACTTTTTGAAGGCAAAAGAAAGTTGCTACCCTTACCTCTGCATCCAATCACTATTGAAGCTCCTTTTCAACAGTGGGGACTTGACTTCATAGGAGAAATCCATCCACTCTCATCTTCCCAACATAGATGGATTCTCACTGCAACAGACTACTTCACTAAATGGATAGAATCCATCCCTCTAGGCAAGCCAATGACTCTATCATCATAAAAAATTTTGAGACTCATATCCTCTCTAGATTTGGATGTCCTAGGAAAATCATCACTGATAATGCAGCTACATTTGGATCTAAAAATATGGTTGAATTCTATCACAAATATCAGATAACATTGGGTCATTCTACTGCTTATTACCCTCAAGGTAATGGGTTGGCAGAATCCTCAAAAACAAGTTTGGTAAAAATAATCAAGAAGTTGCTGGAGGACAACAATAAGTCTTGGCACACAAAGCTAGTACATGCACTCTATGCTGATAGATTAACACTTAAGAAATCTATTGGAATGTCACCCTACCAGCTTGTGTATGGAATTGATGCAATTTTTCCAACCAGCCTTGGTGTACCATTTATGAAGTTGATTCAAGAAGTGCAGTCTGAAGACAATGGCATGATCATAAGGATTAATCAGACCATACATCTTCAGCAAACCAGAGAGGAGGTCTACAATAGAGCATTACAAAATCAGGAAAGCATCAAGAAGCTTTTTGGTAGAAGAACAAATGGCAGCAATTTCAACATTGGGGACAAAGTGTTAAAGTGGGACTCAAGGAGAGAAGACAAGGGAAAGCATGGAAAATTTTATAACTTATGGCTTGGCCCTTATCTCATTCATTCTTCTACTGGTAACAATGCTTATTTCTTGCAGGAGTTGAATGGAGCTGAACTGTTTGGGGGTCCTGTCAATGGTAGGATGCTCAAACATTATTTCTCTTAATCCTATCATGTTTTGAAGCCTTTTATATTTTTTCTCATTATAAATATTTCATCCATCATTGCATTCAAAGTTAGAAAAATCTAAAATACAAAAACAGTAAAAAAAAAGAAAAGAGGGCAGATTGTAAAAACAAGAAAGGTATAGCCCCATACCAAAAAAGACAATTAAAATCTGAAATTGTGCAAGCTCAAATGCCACTCCTGAAAACACACTCCTAGTTAGTCATATAGCCTAATCATGACTAATTAGTTTTAAATTTAGTTAGTAAATTAGATTTTCCAAACAGCTTCATCTTGGCTTATCAGTTAGGTAGATTAGGATAGAAGATAAAGGTTCAAACAAGCTCAAAATCCGAACCTCAGTTTTCAAAAGAATAATGGCTCTAAACTCTTTAATTTTCGAGTCAAAGACAGAAGTGATCTAGTTCTAATAATTCCAAAACTTGAACTAGATAACAAAGAAAAAATAGCTCGAACAAACTCAAAAATAGAGCTGAAGAAAAGAGAAGAATGTGCTTAAAACTTTCAGATCTTAAGCCTTCACCATTTTGATTTAAATTTCTGCAAAAATAACTATCTATGTGCAGCTTGTTTTATGCCATAGATCAAAAACAAGTTATACTGTTCAATCTTGACTTGTATGCTTTTAAATTTCTGTTTTAGAAATTAGAGAATAAAAATTTGTTAGATTGTTTAATTGTAACAGATAGTAGATTAGGTAGAAAATCTTATGAACTCAACTGTTTAATCTGAGTTCATGGAGAAATAATAAGTAGACTTAGATTATTTTTATGCTTTCAAAAGAATAAAATGCTTGTAAAAGAGTTTTCCAATCCAAATGGACTCTAAAAAGAAGAAAAAATGTTAGATCAGTAGGATTGGGTAGGTACAAAGCTTGGCTTGATAGTATTCCATTGTCTGTCAAGGCTGCTAACATTATCAGAACAGAAGAATATCATCCAAGTGAAGAAAGTTGCATCCCAATGGATGAGGCACTGATCAGCCCCCCAGATAATACAAGCCTGAAGTTCTTGATGCCTTCAAAAAGGCACCATCCCCATGCGGAGCCACTGTTAGCCACCTATAAAATTTGTCATATCAAATGGTGGCTAAATCATTTTTTGAGCCTTCAAGAAACAAGTTTTATTGTCAAATTGTTAATTCTTGAAGTCTTATGAAGATGACTTATTCTTGATTAATCTTCACTGTTCTTTCCCTTTTAAACTCTGAAATTCTGTTGTTTTGCTGAAGAAAAGAAAACTGCAAAAAACTCCATTTTTCCCTCATTTTACCCCTCCTTTCACTCAAAATTAACCTTCATTTTTATCCCCTCTTTTCCCATAAAATTCCTCTATTTTTCATTATTTCCCTTCTTCCCTTCATAAATCCCCTTTTATAAGGTTTAAAACTCCTTTTTAAACCTTACCAAAACCTTCAAAATCCTTTGAAAAACCTTGAAAAATCATAAAAAACCCATTTTTCATTATAGGCTTTAGCCCCTTTCAGCTAAGCCCCCTAATCACTTCCCCACCATATACCCACGCCCAGGACCAAGAGTTAATGTCCCGAGTGCTTATCGCAATCGAAAACTTTCGATGGGCCTGTTTCTTTGTATTAACAAAAAGTCCCAATGCGATGGGCTCCTTTGTATAAACCCCCGATCCCTTGCTTCCGTTGTAAAACCTGGAGCCCACAATCAGGCACTAAGCACATAAATAAGCCCTCCCTGATGCATTTTTTCCTTTGTATTACGTATAAAAACCCATTTTTCTATGTTAACACAAAGCCCTCCGGTTCATGGTTTAAGCGAATCCTGGCCATTGATCTTAAACCAATCAATGATCGAAAAAATATCACATCGGGGATTTCATTGGGTGCATTTTAATATTTTATTTACCCCTCCTGATTGGCGATCTTCTGATGGATTTCCAACCGTCGATCTATTCTGCCCTTCCCAGATCTAACGGCCTGCATCACTCCATCCCAAAGCCCATTCCCCCGCTTTTGACCTCCTCTGATTCATTTCCCACCGTCGATATAGCCCTTAGATCAATGGTCTATGTTCAATCGCATCAGAGATTTCCATTTTCTCCTTTCCTCTCTCCTCCACCGATCGCAATCCTCCGATTGCATCTGGGTTTTCCATCGTGTACATCCGACGGTCCAGATTGAACCCCTCAACCTTTGTTAAATTCCATGAACCCGCTGTATAATGTATTTTTGGCGAATATTCATTGTTGATATCTGTAGATCAATGACCCATATTGACCCATTCTCTGCCTCATATTTTATTTTATTTAACCTCGAGATTTGATCTGGACCGTTCATTCCTCTCATCCGACGGTCCAGATTCAACCTGATACACCCGACTCTCTTGGGTCCTACCCGTCCTAGATTTAATCTCCGTCGTTCATTTCTTAATCTAATGGTCCAGGTTAATACTACGTTGGCTCTGCCCCACCTGTTACCCCCCGTGCATCTGTTCTTTATCGCACTCTCTCCACAGCCGTTTGATCTGACGCCCCAGATCTAACGGCCAATGCGCAATTTCACGTAGATTTAAGCTTGAACGTTAATGATCCAAATTCATGTGATATAGGTGGTTTTTAAATGCCACATGTTGGGCTCTAATTCATATCACGTTCAAAAAGGTGAAACCACCTTTCCTCCATTTTTTTGCGCGAAACTGCTGGTTTCTTTAACCAAAACCACCCTTCCCATTTACACTGCATCCCATCGCGTTTGTTCTCCGTCGTTGATCTCTGCAGATCAACGGCCCACATTTAATTTTGCTCTCAATTCATCACCCTCCGCCATCCTCCAAGGACCTCATCGATCATTCTCAGTTGTCGATCTCCGTGGCCAATCTCATCTGACGGCCCAGAATCCTTTCGGAAACCCCAAAATTCATCAACGCTTTTTTCACTGCCAATTAAGGTTTTTGGCCATTTGTCTTCGCATTTTTGTCTATTTCATTATAAATTGGACCCTCTGCTTATATGTTCACAGTTGATCTCTGCAGATCAACGGTTCTAACTTAACCTCCTCACCGCTTTTTCAACCGCCTCCCTTTTTGCCTCTGCAGGCAAATCCTCACCGTTGGATGTTTTCATCTAATGGCTGCGATCTAAACCCAGCTTCCAAAGAAATCTAAACCCAAAATACGCAGGATTTTCTAACTATTTCTTGGTTTATGCAGGTTTTAAAGGTTTTTCAAATGTTTTAAAGGAAAATTGAAGGTTGGGGATGACGATCCCCTAGGCCTTTATACATCACAAAGATCATTCTTCCGGGGTTCCGTATCATGTTTCATTCAGTGCCTCATGAGCACTGACACCGTATAAAGCCCCTGTAACGTCTGCACATCAACAAGACACAGTAAATCTTAAAAAAACAAAGAGTATCAGTTCTAAAAATTCAGTCGCAGCAGAGATGAATAATTGTAGGTTGTTTGCACAGTTTTGAGGGATTACGGATAAAATCGTCAATTAAAAGCCTACTCCACTCAATTAAACACATTTTAAGGAACAAAAGATAGAATTCAGGCCTAATTATGCCTAACACATAGATCAGAAGTAGATTAGCCATGTTTTAGGTCAAAAAAATAATATCTACCAGACCGATAATGCCTCCACTGCCACATCAGAGGCTAATTGAATCCTCTCAGCTACCAAAAGCCACCTGTAGCCTCAAAGCATTCAAAAGAGGTCGATTTGTTACCAGAACAGAACATATTAGCATAAAGAAAGCTGAACAGTTAATTCAACCAAAGGAACTTATTGTAAATTGTCAGCAGAGTTATTGCAAAGATGACTAAGAGCCTTGAAGTCAACAAAATCTTCCCAGCGAGCTTAATACTTAATGTAAACCAATTAATAAAGAGGAAATATCTGAAATCTTCTCCATTGAGCCCCTCAAAGGCCGAGAAGCATTAAATCTATATTAATTGAGTCTGTAGATATTTTCTCTCGTTTCACCTCCTCATTTTTCTATAAAATCTTCTTGAGGAGCTCATTGTAAAGGGTTGGTTGCAGAACTTTGAAATATACTTGTGCTCGAAATTTTCTACATGTAAATAGTGTTCAGAGGCTCTTGAAGCTCTGTTTATGATCAAATAAGCTAGGCTGAGAAGAGAAGATGACTGTTGAACTGAAACATTGGACTTGAAGAATATAACTGGATTGACATCAATATACAAGCTGTTTTTTGGGATCCTGGTCTATATCACTGGTGAAATGCTTCTTTCTATGTTATTTTTTTCCTTTCATGTATGCCATTTTTTCCATTATTCTATTATAAATAAAAGCAAGCATAGAGTTAGGATTTACTGTTTACAGTACCCTTCTCTGACTAATAATCTTTATCTCAATGTTTTTCTCCAAATTGTGTGTTTAAGAAGGTCTTGTGTAAAGTTTAAACATTATCAAGGGATGTTGGTTTTCCCCTGTCTTGATGTGCGAAGCTTGAAAGGAAGTTCTTGAATGTTATTTTCATTATGTTCTTAGTAGAGTTAGTCTAGGAAATTTTATGGTTTTCCCTGTCTTCTAGTTCTTTCTTCAAAGGTAATTCTAAAAGTTTCCCTAAGAGTATGCTGAAAGCAGTTTAGATTTAAAAGTATCTTATATGATCTTAGGCTACACTTTGTTCTTATTATTTGTTTTCATCCCTTATAAAAGTAATTATGTGGATTACTGGATTGTTTGTCTATTGAGTTAGCTTTAATACAAGCTTATCCAAAGAAGTCTATGGTTAGCCCTGTCCTTTTGTTGGTTTTAAATAGTTACTTAAAAGGCTTTTCTTGTTTGGAAAGACTGATAAATCCTAGTTGAAATTATTGTCTTTTTCCACCCCTTCAAGACTTTTATTGTTCCATTCCATCATTTTATCTCAAATATCTTGTGATATAGATGACTTGCCCCTTGGATCACTCTTGAAATTGTTGCACAATTAAACCCTTTTATGACTCCATATCCCAATGGACTAAAAACCAACGTCATATCTATCCTATCAGCCAAAGCTTGTTCTGATTGCTTGAAAATTCACACCTTTAAAACTCTTTCATTTTAGGACTTTCCACTCAACTAAAAATCATGCTCAACCATCCAAAAATAAACAAAAACCCTTGGTCTTAATAACTAGCCTAATATCATACCCAAAATCCTTAAAGATAAATCAATTTTTGCACTTATAGAGAGATCCCTCTCTGGATTGAGGAGGGCTAGATCCTAGAATCCCAAATTGGTTCAAGTGTTCTCTTCGCTATTCTGGTCTCACCAATCTGCTGGAATTATGGGGAGATAACAAGTTCAATGAAATTATACCTCACTTTCATGAGAATAACCAATAAAACAAAAATCATAGCCACTTATTTCCAATGGGCTGACTCAAACAACTTTCTTCTTTCTCTATAAGGATAGGAAATTTCTATTGATATAATCCCTTCAAACTTGAATGAACATAAGAAGCTATATGGCCTATCAATTCTAATTGTGTTTGACTGTATTTTTTTCAGCTATGTAAATATAACCTTTCAACAGTATTAGTTTCCATGTATTTATTTTGATTTGGAACTTTTTTCTTTCAAATGCAGGAACTCTGCACCTTTTCACTTAACTTAGAATCTACATTCATGTCAGAAGGAACAAATACAATTACAAGTAAACACAAAATTCATTTAGTATGCATTGCTTTAGGAATATGATTCTCCAAATATTCTAGAGGATGTGTCCACATAATCATTCTTTCCTATAGGTGCACTATTATCAATCCATTTACTATGATCTTCACCATGAAACACTCTATTTAATATTTTTAACCATATTCATAATTTATAGGATAAGGAGTACCACACAAGCTATCAAAATAGTCGATAAAAGTTTTCAATACAATTGAAACTTCACCAAGTTGTTGAATAGTTATTCTTTCCCAAGACCTCCCTCTCCACTGCAAAGGAGTTTCCAATGACTCTATAAGTCGTATAGTTCCACCATATTCATAACATAGCAAGTAAACTAGGCTTTCAACATTTGATGCAAGACAAAGTTTTCTTTCTTGAAGGGAATAAGTGGAGAAAATTTTAACATTAATAGCGGGACTATCTCTATATTCATGAACACAATGTCCCCTCTCTAAATAAATTTCATCCTTGCTCTCTCACTATTTAAAAATGGGAGTGTGTTGGTGTTTTTGGTGCATGAATGTACCAAATCACACTTGCTTAAGAGGGGTGGTTTTTCCCTCTTAAGTTATTGTTCATAGGCAGAAAATAAATGGAGTCGAGCAATTTAGTGGAACATGCTAAAACATAAACATACTAGATAGAGAAATAGCATGCATATTCAAACATAATAACTAAAATAAAACTAAAACAGATAAAACAAAAGCTCTAAATAGATTTAAACAACTTCAATAATCCAAACGGAGGTGCTTACGTCCCATCTTATTAAGTGCTAGTAGGAAATGAGGATGAAACTTTAACCCACTTGCCAAGGGGCCCTTGGAACTATGGAGCTCCAAGTCCCGATGCAAGGATTTCTTTACTTCTGAGCTGCCTTGGTGCAAAGTCTCCCTCTCTTTATTATGGTGGACTGGAGTTGTAGGATGGCCAACAACTAAGTCCCTTCTATCTCTGCTCCAGATCACACACAGTTGGTATTGCTTGGGAAACTCTGGCCAGCATAACAATGTGTTCTCATATTGTTAATCTCTTGGTGGCATTTTATAGGAGAATTAAAATCCTCCTTACCTCTCTTGGTTCAGTGTGGATGGTGACCCAAGAGAGGAGGGTGATTCCATTCTGTGCCACATTTATTCCATTGTATGCTCCTTTGAGGTCCTAACGAGGCTTGGGCGGTTGACCTTAGGCAGCCTCAAGTGTGGGAACAATGTCTTGGAGTGTGCCTTGTGTTCTTGAAAAGTGAATCCCACCACTCTCAAGACCGCGTGGCTCTTTGAGGAAAAGTTGCGCAAAGGCGTGCTTATCGAAGAGTTATGTGCACAAAGGCGCATTTAACTAGTTCCTTCTGTGCGCAATTTGATTTTTCCTTTCAGACCTTAGAGATTTTTAAATACTTTAAGTTCTGTAATGTCTCTCAGCCCTGTAAATCCTTTTTCCTCACATTAAATAATTTCATCTTTTCTTGTCCAATTTTCTAGTGATAATAGTTTCCCCCTAATGTGTGAGGTCTAGGAATAACTGTATAACTAAAATACATTATAGTTTCTTTTATGTGTACTGTGTGGAGAGAGAGAGAGACCTGCGTGTAGCTCGGAGTTGGAGACACCCTGTACTGGGCTGAAGAGAAACCATGTCCTGTGGGATCCCTGAAAGCAATGGTATAGTAAAATATATACAAATTTTCTACAAAGCGGTCATGTCCCATGCTTGTCATGCTTTGGCTAGCTAAACAAATCTATTTGACAGATACATATTATGTCTGTGTCACTAGTATGGTAGTGATCTTTTGGTTGATAACGATGACTGTTGATGCCCTCAGGGGCATTTTTTCTTTGACTATAGGTGGAAATTGGCACCCATATGTGTAAACTTGGTATGGCATATAAATATGTATTGTACATATAGGCGCTAGCTAGGACCTTCTCGTCTAAGCATTGTTGAAACAGACGCTTATAAAGGCACGGATCTTCAATGAATTTGATCAAAGTGTAATGGTTGTAAAGTAAGATACCAAATTAACATGAAAGCTTGTGTTGTAGTCGAATTTCAGGAGGATCGATGACATATGTGGTAAATAATGTCTCCCACAGTGCCACCCGAGGATGCCCTTTTTCTGGAGAGGGGTGATCCAAGGTACCACTTCCTTTTTGGAAAAGAGGTGTTGATGTCAACAAAAAGGAAGCCTCAACTGATCAAGGGGGTCACTGATATGGAGGATCAGGATCGTGGATGTGATGGGTTTAATATAGGCTTGATGGTGAGGGGTGTCTGAAAACTGATGATGGGGATTTAGTGGCCCAAGGTCGGAGTATACAAAGCAGCTTGGCAGTAGTCATAACTATTTCTGATGGGGAAATCCCTAGAGTCGGTAGGACTTCCACGGTGGGTATAAACTGGTTATGAATGCCATGGTGGCTTTTGTGTGAGGGTGTGATACTTTGACCAAGGGTGACCAGGGACTGTTGCCATGGCAGAAAAAATGAATGGGTGGCTGGGGAACATAGTGCATCATTTGCGATCTTTGTACACTTACCAAAAGAATAAAATAATGGGGTTTGGTTTGTACAAAAAATAGATACGGGTACCCCAAAACATGAAAGTGTTCGCTCACTAATGATGTGAGGAAGGTGTTTTGCTAAGGGTGGGGGGGCCATTGGTTGGTCTTGTAATATTCCAAAATGGAAATAGCAGCAATACAAGAAATAATAATGGAAAACACAGAAACTATGAACATATAATAAGAGGGATCAATATGCAACCATCATTTTATTCATATATCAGCAAAAATATGCAAAAATATCTTGAGGGTCAAGCCACTCAAGAAACAAGAAAAATCCTCCCATGATCATAACAATAAACACATGAGTTGTTGCTACTGTATAGAATGCCAAAAAGTAGTGACAACATTGTCTATATTAGTGTAGTTGCTACTGTAATCATACATAAATGAAATATGGTTGACAGATACAAAATAAATTCAAAGGAAAGAATATATGGGCTCTAATACATGATTTCTAGCCAACCCAGAAAAGATTGCTAGAAATACCAAAAGAAATATACAATGTGACAAATAACCCTAGGGTTGATATGTCACTGCAAACTGGAAATGAATAGAAATAGGCTATGACAGATTTGAAATGACAATGTCCTCCTCCAATGGTATTTCTCAATATAAAGTTGATCCCTCCATTCAAAAATAAACCCTCCTAATGAGCTTAATGAACCCTCCTAGCAACTACTACTAAAAATAACACAGATCTGGATTGAAACTAGGTTTTGAGGGATGGTAGATGGTTGGTCTGATGAAAAAAATATATAAATATGCCCACGATCCCTCCTTGTTCATCCTACAATGGATAGGCTACCTCTCCACTGAAAAACAAGCCCAGAATTGGCTCTATGTGATCCTCCTTTGTTGCACCCTGCAACACAACCCAGCTCTAAATAGAAACTGCGTTGTAGCTGAAGGAGGTATCTTGGAAAAAATTCTAGAATGAGGAAATGCAGTCTAGTGAACCTCTCCTCCTTGAGGATGAGGTAGGTATTCTCAATCAGGAACACCATTGTGCTAAACAGAACAACAAACCCCGCTAAATAGTTAACTGATGCAAAGTCTAAATAGACCAATATCAAAATAATAATCTTAAAAATGAATAACAATGGCTACCATCTCCTCCATCTATAGTGTGTGAGCCTTCTCACATTGGGTCCCATCCATAAATTCCACTAAGCTCATGCAAGTTCTCCTCCACTAAAATTGTGCTATCTCATCATAAATGCCACTCCTCCATGACATCGTTGTTGATTTGGTCAAATTTGACCTATTCAACATGTATCCCCTGCAATTCACACCCAAAGTTGCTTAATTTAGCTTCTTATTCTTCCTCCTTCCACATTAGGTGTGTTATTATTCCTTCTAAGGAGATTTATGGGCCTCCCTACCCACTTATTCACCTACCTAGTGATAAAATAAATTATAATATTCCATTTAGCTGAAGGCTAAATTTTTTGAATATTACAGTCCTCCCCTCCAAAATGTTGCTTGTCCTCAATCAACTGCAAGGATATGGAAAAATTATACCTCCCTCCTCTTGTAGCCTTCTCATCAAATAGTCCCCACCACTTCTCAAAATAATTTGCAATAAATCTGTCCCCCAATGGTTCCTCCCAAGTATGCAAAACCAAATGGCTCACATCATGAGAAAGTGGAAGGTGTAAGTGGAAACCTTTTTGTTGTCCAATGGCCTCCTCAAGTTAAGTGAGATTATGAAAATTGGGGATCTTCATCCCAATAAGAGACTCCCATACCCATGCTATCATCCAAATGAAATGAGCCATCCTAGGTAGCTCATCAAAGAAATCCTCAACCCCCGGTTCATGCAATGTATTGGGGTTGTATGGAGAGATTAGCTTTTTCAACCCATGTTGTTTCTCTCTCCATTTATGATATGTAGGGTGTTTTTGCTGATATTTGGCTGAAATATTATGGTCTCCAAGACTGTCCCAAGTTACCCCACCAATCGAATCATCCATGAAGTGCCTCTCCCAAGAACTCAAGTTGTCCAAATGGCTCCTCCCAAATGAAGACAAGAGATGTAATGTGGAAATCATGGTTGGCCCATTGTTTCTCCTAAAACATGCAACATATGAAGTATGGATAATCATACTCCCAATGGGAACCTTCAACTCTTGTGCCATCCTCCTAACAAAGCTTCCCATAAGAATAAGAAAAACATCAATATATGGAAGAAAAAACAAATAAAAACAAGTTTCCATATGAAAACCAGGATGTGGATCATAGTCCCACATGTGGAACCAGCGCAGTGCATCACTTGCCTACTTCAAAACAAAGTATGACAAATGTCTTTCAGCCACTTTTTTTTTTTCCACAATCATCCTACAATATGGGATAATAAAAGTAAAATTTGGTGCCAATGGTGCACACCAAGAATCATGTGACATCTCCCACAAACCACCAATAGAATGGCCAACATCAATGTTGAAAATGGCCTCAAGTACATCACAATACAATATACAAAAAGGAATGATCCTCCTTGGTACAATATGCTTCTCAAAAAAAGTAAAGGGGTAGAAATCATAATGCATAAATGTACATCCTCTACTATGTACTTTGGTCATTGAGCTGAAATGGCTCAACTAAAAGTTCTCCCTCACTCTCAATGAGTAGGGAAGTGGTTGTGACAACCTCTCCATTATCATATGAGCTATGCATCTCTCCATATGTTTATATATATTATGCTGGATGCCCTCCCAAGTGAACTCCTCCATCAAGGAATGATATGCATCAAAGTGCATGGAAAGAAAGTCCACATGTGCTGCATGTAACAGCTTCTCCTTGAGCTCAGAAGCTCTAGTCAAGAAGACTCTGACATAATAATAGATGACCCCATCTTCCACCATATATCTATCATCACCCTCCAGGTCATCAAGAATCATGCAAGCACCAAGATCCTTGGAGTACTCAACCAAAAGTTGAGACCTCCAATATGGATCAATCCTCCTAAGAGATAGCGCTGAAGATCTGAAATGTGAAGCTCCCCACGTGTAGTTGTCTTTTCCTATGACATCCCTTATGCCAAATTCATCCTCCAAAGTGCTGCCATGCCCATCATGCAGCTTCTCATGCTCAAGTAGAAGTGGTGGCCTTTGTAAGTTGGCCTCCCATGAGAAGCTACCATCCAAAAAGAACCTCCTGATCTTGGCTAATGTAAGCATGAGTGGCCTCCATCTACTCCAATATATGGAGGATTCCTTCCTCAAGGGAAGTACCCTCTGTTTCTCCAAATCCATGGAGCAGCTTCCTTGCACCATGGTGGTGCCATCCTCCATCATTGCAACAACTTCTGTCAGTGCATAATATGCAGTGAGAGTGGGTAATGTTGAAAATGGGAGAGTGTATCCCTCCTCCTTGAGTCTATCACAGACTCTCTGTGATGTACTAGACCCCTCCAAGGTATTCACCCCTCCGGGATCTAAGAGTGGCGAGTAAAATGGTAAGATGTCTCTCACCAAATCTAGATTTGGTGGCCTCCCAGGTGGAATTCCCCCATCAAGATATAAAGCAAACTGTATATATGAGTGGAATGATTTGTCCCTCCTTTCACTGTGCAATACAATCTCCTTATTTTGTGAAGAAACCTCCTGAAATAGATAAGGGTGAATGCTCATCATCCCTTGATGTTGATCCTTCTTTTATTCTTCACCTTCCATCTGCCAAGTCTCACAATCCACAAAAAATGATACATGCTACTCCGGAATTGTGTTGTGGTTCCCACATGTTATATCATTTGAAACTCCTTGTAAAGATACAAGGGCTCCTCTAATGGAAGAAATTGCTCCCTTTCCACCTCCATATGGTGATGGATCTTCTCCTAATGGTACAACGCTCTTAGCTTTTCTTTGCTCATCCTCTTCATCAATATTTGAGAATGCCTCATCATCAATGAGAGACCCTAGATCTTTGTCTTCCCTTGAAGGAGGAATCTCCATGTCTTCATCTATAGAAGGGGGTTCTTCAAGAAGTGGGATTTTTCCCTTGGAAAGGTATTATGCATGTTTTTATCCCCTTCAATAGAAATATGGAGTGGAGTTGGTAAAATATGTCCCTCCAACTCATGCAAAGGTTTTGAATTTGTGGGTTCAATAAAAGATGTTTCACAATGTTTAAATCTTTTCACTATCTTCTTAGTGAACCCTGCATAAGTATTTACACTTGCATGATGAAATAAATTAGAACTATAAAACCACCAATCATGGGCCATACCTTTAAGATGCAGCACTGCTACTCTTATGGCCTCCTTTTCTGAGACTTGGTGTAGCTGAAAATAGGAATATAGCTCCTTCACCCAAGCCTTGGCTGTGCACTTTGATGATCCATCAAAGTTAGGCAAAAATATTCTACCTCTCTTGCTTCTGTTATGGTTGTTGGATCTTCTATCTTCCTTGATCTTACAAAAGCTTTGGAAGTCCAAGTGCGCTTTGAATCTCCAAGATTGAGACTCATACTCCTGAAGATAGTCTCTCAAGGTCTCCTCCTTTGGTGCATCTTATTCCTCCATTTCTCTTGCAGTGAATGTGGGCAATAAATTTCGTTGTGGATCTACATGTGTGGCTGAATGCTCACACCCATGATGTGAATATTTAGGGCTTGCTTCACTTTCAAACCTTCTTGGAAATTTTCTGCACCTCTCCCTTTTCATCTCATTGATATCTTCCTTGATATATTTCACAGTTTGAAAAAGAAGCTAAGAGGGCCTCTCTTCCTTCATTTCTCCAAATAATGGAGTCATGAATTTTTTTCTTTTTTACAACTTCTCCTTTCTATGAGAATCTTCTCCTCCTAATGGCATAATTTCTTGAATGTTGAGGCAAGATTATGCTCTGATACCATTATAATATTCCAAAATGGAAATAGCAGCAATACAAGACATAATAATGGAAAAAATAGCAACTATGAACGTATCATAAGAGGGATCAATATGCAGCCATAATTTTATTCATATATCAGCAACTATATACAGAAATATATTGAGGGTCAAGCCACTCAAGCAACAAGAACAATCCTCCCATGATCATAACAATAAACATATGAGTTGTTGCTACTGTATAGAATGTCGAAAAGTAGTCACAGCGTTGTCTATATCAGTGTAGCTATTGCTTTAATCATGCATAAATTTAATATGGCTGATAGATACAAAAGAAATGCCTCGGAAAGAAGATATGGGATCTAAAACATGATTCCTAGCCAACCCAAAAAATATTGCTAGAAATACCAAAAGAAATATATAATGTGACAAATAACCCTAGGGTTGATATGTCACTGCAAAATAGAACTAAATAGAATGAGGCTATGACATATATCAAATGATGATTTCCTCCTCCAATGGTATTTCTCAATATAAGTTTGATCCCTCCATTCAAAAATAGACCTTCCTGATGAGCTCAATGAACCCTCCCAGCAACTACTACTAAAAATAATGCAGATATGGATTGAAAATGTGCTGTGAGGGATGGTAGATGGTTGGCCTGATGCAAAATATATATAAATATTCCCAAGAGCCCTCCTTGCTGATCCTTGAATGGATAGGCTACCTCTCCACTGAAGAAAAAGCCCAGAATTGGCTCTATGTGATCCTCCTTTGCTACACCCTACAAAAAAACCTAGCTCTAAACAGAAACTGCGTTGTAGCTGAAGGAGGTAGCTTGGCCAGAATGCTAGAATGAGGAAATGAAGCCCAAGGAACCTCTCCTCCATGAGGATGAGTTATGCATTCCCGATCAAGAACACCCTTGTGCTAAACGACACATCAAACCCCACTAAACAACTAAAGGAGGAAAAGTCTAAACAGACCAATATCAAAAAAATAATCTCAAACATGAATAATAATGGCTTCCATATCCTCCATATATAGTGTGTGAGTCTTCTAACATTGGGTCCCATCCATAAATGCCACTAATATCATGCAAGTTTTCCTCCACTAAAACTGTGTTGTCTCATCATAAATGCCACTCCTTCATGACAACGATGTTGATTTGCTCAAAGTTGACCTATTCAACAAGTATCCCCTCCAATTCACACCCAAAGGTGCTTAATTCATCTTCTTATTCTTCCTCCTTCCACATTAGGAGTGTTATTATTCCTTCTAAAGATATTTATGGGCCTCCCTACCCACTTATTCACCTACCTAGTGAAAAAACAAACTATAATATTCCATTTAGCTGAAGGCTAAATTTTTGGAATATTACATTCCTCCCCTCCAAAATCTTGCTTGTCCTCAAGCAAATGCAAGGATATGAAAAAATTCTACCTCCCTCCTCTTTTAGCCTTCTCATCAAATGTTCCCCACCACTTCTCAAAATAATCTGCAATAAATCTACCCCCCAATGGTTCCTCCCAAGTATGCAAAACCAAATGGCTCACATCATGAGAAAGTGGAAGGTGTAAGTGGAAACCTTCTTGCTGTCCAATGGCCTCCTCAAGTTAAGTGAGATTATGAAAATTGGGAATCTCCATCCCAATAAGAGACTCCCATACCCATGCTATCATCCAAATGAAATGAGCCATCCTAGTTAGCTCATCAAAGAAATCCTCAACCCCTGGTTCATGCAATGTATTGGGGCTGTATGGAGAGATTAGATTTTTCCACCCATGTTGTTTCTCTCTCCATTTATGATATGTATGGGGTCACTACTGATCTTGGGCTGAAATATTACTGTCTCCAAGAATGTCCCAAGTTACCCCACCAATAAAAACATCAATGAAGTGCCTCTCCCAAGAACTCAAGTTCTCCAAATGGCTCCTCCCACATGAAAACAAGAGATGTAATGTGGCAATCATGGTTGGCCCATTGTTTCTCCTAAAACATGCAACATATGAAATATGGAGAATCATACTCCCAATGGGCACCTTCAACTCTTGTGCCATCCTCCCAAGAAATCTTCCCATAAGAATAAGAACATCATCAATATATATAAGCAAAAACAAATAAAAAGAAGTTTCCATATGACAACCGAGAGGTGGATCATAGTCCCACATGTGGAACCAGTGCAGTGCATCCCTTGCCTACTTCAAAACAAAGTATAACAAGTATCTTTTCAGCCACTTGTTTTCTGCCACAATCATCCTACAAGATGGGATCATAGAAGTAAAATTTGGTGCCAATGGTGCACACCAAGAATCATGTGACATCTCCCACAAACCACCAATAGAATGTAAAACATCCATGCTACAAATGGCCTCAAGTACATCACAATAAAATATATAATAAGGAATGATCCTCCTTGGTACAATAATATGCTCACAAAAAGTAAAGGGGTACAAATCATAATGCATAAATGTACATCCTCTACTATGTACTTCGGTCATTGAGCTGAAATGGCTCAAATGAAAGTTCTCCCTCACTCTCAATGAGTAGGGAAGTGGTTGTGACAACCTATCCATTATAATCTGAGCTATGCATCTCTCCATATGCTGATATATATTCTACTGGATGCCCTCCCAAGTGAACTCCTCCATCAAGGAATGATATGCATCAAAGTGCATGAAAATAAAGTCCACATGTGTTGCATGTAACAGCTTCTCCTTGAGCTCAGAAGCTATAGTAAAGAAGACTCTGCCATAATAATAGATGACCCCATCATCCAACATATATCTATCATCTCCCTCCGGGTCATCAAGAATCATGCAAGCACCAAGATCCTTGGAGTACTCTACCAAAATTTGAGACCTCCAATATGGATCAATCCTCCTAAGAGACAGCATTGAAGATCTAAAATGTGAAGCTCCCAATATGTTGTTGTCTTTTCCTGTGACATCCCTTATGCCAAATTCATCCTCCAAAGTGTTGCCTTGCCCATCATGCAACTGCTCATGCTCAATTAGAAGTGGTGGCCTTTGTAAGTTGGCATCCCATGAGAAGCTACCATCCAAAAAGAACCTCCTGATCTTGGCTAATGTAAGCTTGATTGGCCTCCATCTACTCCAATATATGGAGGATTCCTTCCTCAAGGGAAGTACCCTCTATTTCTCCAAATCCATGGATTAGCTTCCTTGCACCATGGTGGTGCCATCCTCCATCACTGCAGCAACTTTTGTCAACGCAGAATATGTAGTGAGAGTGGGTAATGCTAAGAATGGGAGAGTGTATCCCTCCTCCTTGAGTCTATCCCAGACTCTCTACACTGTACTAGACCCCTCCAAGGTATTCACCCCTCTGGGATCTAACAGTGGTGAGCCAAATGGTAAGATTTCTCTCACCAACTCTAGATCTGGTGGCCTCCCAGGTGGAATTTCCCCATGTAGTGAAACATCAATATCTAAAGGAGACTGTATATATGATTGGACTGATTTGTCCCTCCTTTCACTGCACAATATAGTCTCCTTATTTTGTGTAGAAACCTCCTGAAATAATTAAGGGTGAATTCTCATCATCCCTTGATTTTGATCCTTCTTTTCTTCTTCACCTTCCATCTGCCAAGTCTCACAATCCACAAAAACTGATACATGTTGCTCCAAAATTGTGCTTTGGTTCCCACACGTTAGATCATTTGAAACT
Source organism: Pinus albicaulis (assembly GCA_034641835.2). Classification (NCBI taxonomy): domain Eukaryota; kingdom Viridiplantae; phylum Streptophyta; class Pinopsida; order Pinales; family Pinaceae; genus Pinus; species Pinus albicaulis. The sequence continues at coordinate 710,473,529 of CM076569.1, forward strand.
CCTTACAAAGACACAAGGGCTCCTCTAATGGAATGAATGGCTATGTTTCCACCTCCATGTGGTGATGGATCTTCTCCTGATGGTACAACGCTATTAGCTTTCCTTTGCTCATCCTCTTCATCAATATTTGAGAATGCCTCATCATCAATGAGAGACCCTAGATGTTGGTCTTCCCTTGAAGGAGGAATCTCCATGTCTTCATCTATAGAAGAGGGTTCTTCAAGAAGTGGAGATATTTCCCTTGGAAAGGTATTATGCATGTTTTTATTCCCTTCAATAGAAATAATGAGTGGAGTTGGTAAAATAGATCCCTCCAACTCATCAAAAGGTTTTGAATTTGTGGGTTCAACAAAATATGTTTCACAATTTTTAAATATTTTCACTATCTTCTTAGTGAACCCTGCATAAGTATTTACACTTTCATGATGAAATGAAGCAGAACTATAAAACCACCAATCATAGGCCATACCTTTAAGATGCAGCGTTGCTACTTTGATGGCCTCCTTTTTTGAGACTTGGTGTAGCTGAAAATAGGAATATAGCTCCTTCACCCAAGCCTTGGTTATGCACTTTGATGATCCATCAAAGTTAGGCAGAAATATTCTACCTCCCTTGTTTCTGTTATGGTTGCTAGATATTCTATCTTCCTTGATCTTTCAAAACCCTTGGAAGTCCAAGTGCTCTTTTAATCTCCAATATTGAGACTCATACTCCTGAAGATAGTCACTCAAGGTCTCCTCATTTAGTGCATCTTCTTCCTCCTTTTCTCTTGCAGTGAATGTGGGCAATAAACTGCGTTGTGGATATACATGTGTGGCTAAATGCTCACACCCATCATGTGAATATTTATGGATTGCTTCACTTTCAAACCCTCTTGGAAATTTTCTACACCTCTCCCTTTTCATGTCCTTGTTATCTTCCTTGATATCTTTCACAGTCTGAAAAAGAAGCTGGGAGAGCCTCTCTTCCTTCATTTCTCCAAATACTAGAGTCATGCCTTTGTTTCTTCTGTACAACTTCTCCTTTCTGTGAGAAGCCTCTCCTCCTAATGGCATAATGTCTTGAATGCACAGGTTGAGCCAAGATTATGCTTTGATACCACTGTAATATTCCAAAATGGAAGTAATAGCAATACAAGACATAATAATGGAAAACACAGCACCTATGAAAATATCATAAGGGGGATCAATATGCAGCCATCATTTTATTCATATATCAGCAAAAATATACAAAATATCTTGAGGGTCAATCCACTCAAGCAACAAGAGCAATCCTCCCATGATCATAACAATAAACACATGAGTTTCTACTACTGTATAGAATGCCGGAAAACAGTGACAGCACTGTCTACATCAGTGTAGCTGCCACTGTAATCATACATAAATGTAATATGGATGATAAATACAAAATAAATTCCCAAGAAATAAGATATGGGCTCTTATACATGATTCCTATCCAACCCATAAAATATTTCTAGAAATACCAAAAGAAATATACAATGTGACAAATAACCCTAGGGTTGATATGTCACTGCAAACTGGAATTAAATAGAATGAGGCTATGACAGATCTGAAATGATAATTTCCTCCTCCAATGGTATTTCTCAATAGAAGGTTGATCCGTCCATTCAAAAATAGACCCTTCTGATGAGCTCAATGAACCCTCCCAGCAACTGCTACTAAAAATAACGTAGATCTGGATTGAAACTACACTCTAAGGGATGGTAGATGGTTGGCCTAATGCCAAATATATATATATATATATATATATATATATATATATATATATATATATATATATATATATATATATATATATATATGCCCAGGATCCCTCCCTATTGATCCTCCAATGGATAGGCTACCTCTCCACTGAAAAACAAGCCTAGAATTGGCTCTATGTGATCCTCCTTTGTTGCACCCTGCAACACAACCCAACTCTAAATAGAAACTACGTTGTAGCTTAAGGAGGTAGCTTGGCCAAAATGCCAAAATGAGGAAATTAAGTCCAATGAACCTCTCCTCCTTGAGGATGAGGTAGGGATTCCCGATCAATAACACCCTTGTGCTAAACAACACAGTAAACCCCGCTAAACAGATAAAGGATGCAAAGTCTAACAAACCAATATCAAAATAATAATCTCAAACATGAATAACAATGGCTGCCATCTCCTCCATATACAGTGTGTGAGCCTTCTCACATTGGGTCCCATCCATAAATGCGACTAAGCTCATGAAAGTTGTCCTCCACTAAAATTGTGTTGTATCATCATAAATGCCACTCCTCCATGACAGTGTTGTTGATTTTGTCAAAGTTGACCTATTAAACATGTATCCCCTCCAATTCACACCCAAAGGTGCTTAATCCAGTTTCTTATTTTTCCTCCTTCCACATTAGGAGTATTATTATTCCTTCTAAGGAGATTTATGGGCCTCCATACCCACTTATTAACCTACCTAGTGATAAAACAAACTACAATATTCCATTTAGCTTAAGGCTAAATTTTTGGAATATTACAAGTCTCATGTGTGAGGTTGATGAAGCGGATGGAAAAATATCGCAGATGGGTTATGATTATGGAGGTATGGTAGGCCAAATGCGAGGCATGGTAGTGTGATTTTGATCTACTTGCACAACCTGGTTTCTGGGAAAGGGGTTTTATCTTGATATGGTAAAACTTGACATGATGCATGGCAAGTGAATGGGCATGAGGTGCTTCCCAGAAAATAGTGGTATGGCCATGGCGTCACTATTTTTGTGAGATATGGTTTATTGTGGTTGATGAGCACCATGGAGGGGAAGCTCTACTGACCCACAAGGATGCTTATCATGTGCAAGGTGAGGTGATGATAAACATGGTCAGGTGTGTGGAACCTATAGATGATTTCTGACGGAGAAATGATGTCAAGAAATGCAAATTTTTTCTGGTACTCTATCATGCTGGGGGTAGAATGATACCTTCTCTTGGAACTTTCATTAGATGGAGCTGCAGATGGTTTGAATACTACCTGCAAAAAAAAATACCCCAAGTGAAATCATCTTCTTTATTCAAATATTTATTTGAAGGAAATGTGCTTAAAAAAGAAGATGAGAGAGCACATACTTGCCAGTGCTGAAACATTGTTTTTTCGGGGGTGCGAATGTGTGGCACTGCCCTTAGGTGTTATGGAGTGTTGATCACAGTGTTGCTTTTGGTCTGGTGATTGGGCCTTTTGAACTCTCATTATGGTCCTCAAAATTTTGTGAAAAGGGTGACATATAGGTGAATATGGCTCAATTCAATTCATTTGTGTCTATTGAGTATTGAGAAGTCAAAGACTTTTGCGGAGCAGTTCTTGTCATTGCGGTCAGCCTGAGAACTTAGGATTAGTGATTTTTTAGCTAGGTAAGCTCTATGATGTCCTAAAATTTTATTTTTTTAGTGCACTGGTGTCAGGGTCCATACAAGATGGGTTTGTACATATTATAGTTCAAATTTTACCTTGATCGCATGGGTGATCAAGGTACACGCGCGCCTCTTACGTGCAAAAATTGGGTTTTGCGCTCATTTAGCATGCTTGTGCTAGCTTTAGGTGTGCCTTTGGTGTGTCTGTGAGAAGGAAATACATGTCCTCCTTGTGCATGTCTGAGGAATAGGCGCACGAAGAGCCGAAGCTGATTTTGCCAAAAAATTTGGAAATTTTGTCTGTTTTTTGGTGTTTTTCGTGCTGCTAATGTGTTCCTATTTTGATGACAGGATGTTGTGGAGGGAGAGGGATTATCCTGAGCTCCGTGATACCTTAGCTACCGATGGTCACGTGCACCAATATTTTGCACGATGGAGTCTCCTTAAATTTCTAGAGAATGACCTTCTTCAATCACAGGATCAACTTTTGCACTACCTGATCCGATGCTAGAACAAGCGGCTCAAGGAAATGGTGCTACGTGGGTGTGACCTTACTATCTGTCTCGAGAAGGATATCTATTTTATGACCGAGTTGTTTCTTAAGGGTGAGGCGCTTTGGTATTTTCTTCCCTCTGGGAGGGTGGATCTTGAGCGGTTATGGGAGCGTCATTGCAGGGAGGTGCCCCTTACGGAGGGATGCATAGCCATTGGTAGAGTGATGGACTTGTTGGAATCACGATTATTGTTAGACCAAAACCCGCAGGTATTAGCCTCTGCTACAATCGCCAGAGTTAGGATCCACGAGAGGCAGTTAGTCCATGTCATGAAACACATGGGGAGTGTTGAACCCAATGTCCAACAATCTCCCCCCCAGCACGAGCCAGGTGAGTTTCGAACTCGAGACTTGTCGCTCTGAAACCACTTTTTGGAATCACGATTGTCGTGACTTGGCCAAGCGATGTGCTTTAGCGGCTATTGTGAGACTTGCGGGGTCATATTCTCCTCATTAGGCATCCAATCCGTAGATCGGTGTCTTGCGTCGAATGAGGGCTGGGCACTTCTTTGACGTTTCCCATTTCTGTTACGAAGGGATGTTGTCACAACTTTCCAAGGTCTGGGATGGATCGAAGTTGTAAAAATTAAACCCATTAAAGTGTTCGCCTTTAGGGTATTTTACCTCTGTAAAAACAACATATCAATATGGGTCGAGCATCAATGGTGTCCAGAAGCAGCAATACTGAGCTAAAATGAAACAAGGATTCGTGAAAGTTTTCACCACAGTTTGGGGTGATGGGGTCAATTAGCGAGTGAAATACGTTGTATGACCGAATCAGGAGTTTGAGTATCCAAACTTTGAGCTGGATGTCATCTTTGTTACAAACAGTGAATCATCATATGATATTAATATATTAATAATCTTAACATGCCAACATCATATGAAGCATCATGTATGAGTGAGTGGTGTTGGTGAGACCTATGGTGGCGGTGCCTATTAGGGGCCACAAGAGCCTCTCATGAGGAGGTGGGCTCCCATGATGCCTCGAGGAGGTGGGGTTAGGGTGGGGCGTTACTGGAATGCCACCACAGAGGCTTGGTTTGAGGCCAACCCTCAAATGTTCCTGCCATTCCCTTATGCATGGATGGACTTCCGGGGAGATCTAGACATGGGTCTTCCTATTAGATACGCTTGGGGGGCAGCAGGTATGTCTTTGCTTTTTCTGCATTTGCTTGATTATTTATGTTTATATGTGTATTATGATGACACTGACATAGTTTTGGTTACTCTTGCAGATGTTAGCGAGGTTGGTCGTCCTGTGGCTCGGTTGGTTAGGCACTAACCATTTCGACGACCTCAAGGAGCTCTCGGGGGGCAAGGAGGAGCTCCTGCATAGCCTCTAGGTGGAGCACCGGGTGCTGAGGCTGGCCCCTCGGGGGAGGGTAGTAGCTCAGCTACTACTGAGACTGTTGTTGAGAAGCTCGTGCTGATGCGGGAGAGGCTCGTGTTGCTGATATGACCAAGAAGGTGGCAACTTTGGAGGATGCTTGGGGTCGAGTGGACCGCTTGAACCAGGGGATGCCTACTTGAGGCTTTGTGGATGACCTTGAAGATGTATGGCTGGAGACCTGGATGGCTCGGGATAGGGGCTATCAGATGGTTTTACGCCGAGTGATGGTCTCCGTATTGACGGCGGCTCTAGTACTGATACTAGGTGTAATATTCCCAAATGGGAAAAGCTGGAATATAGTTCATAAACAAGGAAATAGAAATTAAATCAACACATCAATATTGGAGACCAATATGGAGCCATAAAATTATGTATAATAACAGCAAATTAGTACAAAATAGTGAGGCATAAATCATATGGAATGAGGAAACAAGCCTCCCATAAACAATCACTCCCAAATATGAGCTGCTGCTACAATAAAAAATGTCGGAGAGCTGCTACAGTGCATTCACACTAAGCATAAATACAGATGGAGATCATAAAATGATATAAAAATACTGATATAGGCCACAATAGATACTACACATACAGATCTAGGCACTAGATCATCTTTCCAAGACAACCCAAGAGGGTTTCCGGAAAATGCACATAATGTGCCAATGTAAGCAGCAGCCCTAGGGCTGAAGGTATGATGCAACAACAAAAATGAGAATATATGGCTGAAGTTGATGTAGAAACCTACATCTCTTCTCAAATAGATCCTTCGGATGAAAGAATGGCTCCTCCATTGAAGAAATCACCTCCAAAAACATCCACTGCAACCACCGTTGCAACTCCTCCCTAAAATAACGCAGATCTAGACTGAAACTACATTGTAGGGGATAAATACTCCTTGGCCTGATGAAAAATATGTCAATAAAGCCCAAGGGGCTTCTTTACTGGCCTTCCAATGGAAGGAAACCTTCCTCCATTGCAAAACTAGCTCTGAAGACACCCAATATAATCTTCCACTATTTCACCCTGCAACACAACACAATACTCTGCAGAAACTATGATGTAGAACAAATATGGAGCTTGGCCTAATACCGAATAGTGGAAAATGTAGTGCAATACTCTCCCAAGAGGCCTCTCAAGGGAAGAGGTGGTATTCCATACCAGGAACACCCTGTGATAAAAAACACTACAATCTTAGCTAAATAGCTGAAGAGAGTAACAAGTCTAAACAGACCATATACGAAATAATAATCTCAAATATAACCCCATATGGCTGCCATCCTCTTCCTTATATAAGTGATGAGCTTCCTCACCCTTTGCCCCACTCAATTAGGTCACTACTTCCATGCAAAAAGTCTCCAACCAAAACTGCATTGTCCCTCCATGAATGCCACTCCTCCATAACACCATTGTTGATTTGGTCAAAGTTGACCCAGTCTTCATCCTCTAGCCCCTTTTCACACCTAAGGGTCTTCAATCCTAGTTCTGATATATGATGATACGAATCATATATGATGTATCATGTCGTCATATTTTGGTGGGGGGAGAATCTCCCTGATGGGAGCTTGCGTGAGTGAAAGGTTGGGTCTCTTGCTAGGATGGTCAATTTCCTATCGGTGGAGATTGTGCCTGGTGCAGAGGTGCCTGAATTTTTCCATTAGCAGGCATGCCCCTGGATCATGGTTATGGCCAGTGAAAATGGTGCATGGTACCACTATGCCAACTAATTATATTGTGTGGGAATCAATACTACTCTTCATCCTAGACGTGGACACTTGGAAAGGATCTGTGGTAGAAGACAAGAGCTTCTGCTTCCATTTCCGAGATTTTGGCATGGGTGTGTCTAGCTCTTTTGGGGAGTGTAGACTCAACGCTTCTCTTACTGCTCTAAGCTTCGAGAGTTTTTCACATTTTATTTTATGATGAAAGTGTGAACAAATCTGGCAATAAGTGTTAGTATGAATCCTTTGTCGAAGTGTACGAAAAAGGACCACTTTAGCCACGCATAACTAATAGCCCTAACAACAAAAGTGGTTGCCAATATCTTCAGATCTGCGGTTAGTTAGACATAAAAGAGCTGCAAAAACCAGATCTATGCATGGAAAGACATTAAGCAGAAAAAATAAGGATTTGCTCCATATACCAATAGACAAGACAAGAACGATTTTTGAAAGAATTTTTATATTAATAGGGCACCTAGGAGGAAAACAAGAAGGCGTATCCAATTCTCCTCAGTGGGATGGGTTCTTGGAAGTCCTCAGCGCTTCAGATCTAAGATTTCTCTCTCTTGTTGGTGTAGAAAACCCACACAAAGAATGTAACTCAAAGGGAGCTCACACAACAAATGGCAGAAAATGGTGACCAAGTGTATAGATCCAGAGTGATCTAATAGGCAACAAAAGGTGAAGAATGGTAGGAAAAACCCTCCTATTTATAAAAAAATATTGGGTCATTCTAGATCTTGGTGCATGGGTTAGCCAGATCTAGATCCACTTTTTATGGAATATTTTATTATATTTGTTGGAGGGAAAAGGTATTTGACTTGGGTCAAATCCCTTAATTTGTCAAAAATAAATAAATAAATGATTTATTTATCTTTTTTAAGGAAGCGGTTAGAAGATAATCAAATAAATAATGATTTATTTAATTATTTAAGGAAGTGGTTGAAAGATAATTAAATAAATAGTGATTTATTTAATTATTTGTGGGTGATTTGGTCATATTTAACAAGGAATATCATTTAAATAAGGTTTAAATAGTTGTTCCTAGAAAATAATAAGATAAATAAAGGTTTATCTAATTAATTTCTTTGATTTTGGGTTAAACATGACTGGGAATAATAATTAAATTATGGTTTAATTAATTATTCCATGAGGAAAATCAAACAAATATAGGTTTGTTTAATATTTCCTTTTGGGGTTTTCTGTTTTAACATAGTGAAAGAAATTTTACTTAGGGTAAAATTGGTCTTACATGGTGTACTTGGGTCCATCTAATGATAATAGGTTAGATGACCAAAAATGGTGTAACAGATTGCCCCCCAGCGTGCGAGTGTCAGGAGCAAATCGTATGACCGAAGTACGTTGTAAGAACACAATCACTAGACAACAAAAGGGATGTCAGAGAGAGAAATGTGAGGTAGATAGTGTGCTGAAGGACTAGACCCTGAGGAGACGAGACTCGCAGGTGCAACAAGTCTCTTTTTATGAGAGGGTACATGTGCTGAAGGCGGCGGGGGAGGCATACCTATGCCCGCCGAGACAAAGTACAAAAGAATAGTGTGTCCAGTAAACAAGGGACCGAACCATAGAGTACAACTGGCATAAGCAGGAGCCAGGTAAAAATACAATGAGGAATCTCACATACATGCTACGCCTGGGATAACAGCCAGGACTAGTACAATAATATCTGAGTACATGAGATACAAATACAACCCAAATGCCCCCTGTAAATGGGGAAGGGCTCACAAAATCTGACTAATACATGCAAGTCGAAGGGCGCTGCAAGTGGCTACGACCAACATCATCAAATATCTGGAGCTGCATCGAAGGCTGCAAAGAAGAGGTCATCCGGGCATGTGGGGGGCTACCTGCAGGGCCACCCCCTCATGAGGGTTGAGACATCTCACACACACCTGGGAATCATCAAGAGCTGCTGCTGGATCACTGGACCATCAAGTGTACGAATCTCGATCATGCTGAATGGAGCTGGAGAAACAATCAATTCAAAGGGAATGAGAGATCCCTTTGCCTGATCCAAGGCACCGAACAAGAGTGGAAGCTAGAACCAAGGTACACCGCCCTATAGACCTGGCTTCTGGAATGGAAGTGCTGATGTCGACAAAAGGAGGTCCGCCATAGTTGAGGGAGTGAGATGTCCCCAACTAAGGCACGAGAGAAAACAGTAGAGCGATGGACAGACTGACACTAATGATGATGGTGAAATGGAAAGGACTGAGTAGCGAATGGACGACTTCCCTTGTTAGAGCATAAAGGGCATGAATGACATGGCAACGACTGACGCAATATCATAAGGGATAGGGGACAGTGGGACTGAAGGTCATAATGTGCGACACAAGAGAGAGACCAAGCAATGAAGGATGGAGGGCTATAGCGGGGTACAAAGGGACTCGGGATAGACTCCATGAATGCGATGATGACTCAACTTGGATGCTCGAAACAAGGGCGACTTGATGGTGCTGCCACACAGTAAAGGTCCAATGGGGGACCATGAAAACATGAGTACAAGATGGTAACTCATGACGAAAATCGACACGAACAAAGACAAGTAAGGAGGCAAAATGGTGCCCCAAGTACAAGTGTTGTAAGTGAGGAAGTTCGATTTGAAGGAGAGGTGAAGTGATCCTTCTTGGAAAAAATAGCTCCTGGAGAAGGATGAAAGTACAAAAAAGATGCTGGCTATCTAACAGAACATAAAACACACATCTCAGAAGGGAAATGCTAAGGGTAATATTTCTTAAGATAGAGTGCATTGCGAGGATTAGGAAGAGGATTGCCTTCAAAGTCCTCTAAAAGGTATGCCCCCTTACCAAGATCCTTACTGATAACGTAAAGGCCTAGCCATAATGAGTCGAACTTCCCGCGACCAAGGACATCATGGGCTTGGTCACATACTAGAACAAAGTCGCCTTTGTGAAAAGGATGAGGCTGGAATTTTCGGTCATATTGAGCTTTGGTGCGTTTCTTGGCCGCTTCCATGGTTTGCAATGCAACACGGCGGTCTTCAGAGGCACACTCAGGCATGATAAGTCGTTGTTCTAGAGGTTGGGTGTCAGGGAGAAGTTCAACGGCCAGATGAAGGGAAGGGATTTCACACTCGATTGGTAAGACAACCTCCTCTCCAAAAACGAGGTGAGGAGGGTTATGGTTGAGGGGCATAGGTTCCCCCGAGCATGGTGTGGTCATGCCAAAATGTATTTAGAAAAAAGGGAATCTAAACACATTTAAATGATGTGGTGTGCCATTTGTTCTCGTTATGGTTATGCAGTTTGAGAAAGGCAATGGAGGATTACCAATCTCTTTTGGTACTGCATATAGGGATCAAATGGAATTTAAGTTTCCGAGTTGGCATGCCTGGTGTCACTATCCCAAAAAGAGGATTTGGAGATAATGAACTGATGCTCTCGTAGAAAATCTATAGGTTGGTCAACAATAATGTCTAAGAGACTGGGTTGTTGATGTAATATGAGGGAACGATAAGGGGTATCATCCCTAGAGTGATCTGAAGTGATATGGGACTCTAGAGGTTCTTCTAAATGTGGAAGAATACTAGGACTAAAGTCAACATGACCAGATATACTAGGAGAGTTGTGGATAATTGCTTCTCTTGGTCTCTCAAATGTGGGTGCCCCCTTACCCAAACATTGGGTTTCAATGTAATGGCCACAAGGTGGATGTGGTGTGAACGCGTGGGTTCGATGTAAGGGGGAATAGATAAAGTCAGGGGTGGGGATTTTTACCATAATGTCGTCATCGTGATAGAAGATGGGGTGACTGGTGGAAGAAAGACCACCTGACGTGGTGAAGTGACCTGAATCATCATCATGAGAAGAGAGGTTCACATGTGCATCGTCACAAGGGGTGACCGAAGAGTAAGTAGATAAAGGATCTACCGATGTTGAGCCCAAGATGATCGCTGAAGGAAGGTCAAGCGAAACAACAGGGGAGGATTCAGATGGAATGTTCCCCAAGGGTCTCATGGATGATGATAGGTAGAAAATGCTGGACGAAGGCTCCGTCATCTCAACATCCGGAGGGAGAATGTCAATGGGAGCAGTCATATCTGGTAGTTCTGCTGAAGAAAAATGAGCAAATAGGGGAGAGGTGGACTCATTGCGCTTGGCCTCGAATTGGTGGACCGCGGCGATAGAGGTGCGGAAGTCCTCGAGGCGGGGACAAATATGGGTGTAATGGCCATGGAGATCACACAAAGCATAGGGGTGGTTGGTGTGAATAGTCTTGGGGTTCTTGGCCGTGGTCGCAGAAGGAACAGAGGCTTCTGGGACCGCAGACTCAGGGAACGTGACATTAACCATGGGCTTGAGATGAAGCAATTCAGGACAGGTATGGGAGGCGTGGCCGACAACATCACACAAAGCACACTGGATGGTATGCTTTGGAGGCTGAGGAGGAGTAGGGTTTGTTAGGGTAGCCTTGTCCTTTGATGCCCCCTTGCGAGCTTTGCCCTTCTTACCCAAAGCGGTCGCAACAGGAGGTGGTTCCTATTGAGGTGACTGAGGCACTGATGCGGCAGGAGAAGTCATGGGGACCGGTTGAACCGGGGTCAAAGCAATATAAGGTTTGGGTTGACCAGGCAAGGTGGGGGCTGGAGGATCAAGGTACCAAACGGGAATCCCAAGGGTCTAGTTAGGAAGAGAGAGGGTGGCCATGACAGGTACCGTGGACACTCCTGGTGGGGGAGATAGGAACGGTATCTGATCAGAGGGGTAATGGCCAGGTGGGATGGCTCCTAAATGGCTAAGGCTTGGAGGAACCATGCTAGGGGGATAAAGAGGCTCATGACTACCAACTGCAGGTGAAGGGCTAGGAGCAGGTTGCGGAGGGCAAGGTTACTGACTAGCCGAAGCAGGTTGCTTGAGAGCAGCCCGAGACGATTGCATCATGCAAACATTCGATGAGCTGGGGTCAGAGATAGGAGGAGGAGGAAGACCAGGGAAGGTTCCGAGCAAAGAGGAGTCTTTGTAGACGCTAGGAGAGACACTGGTCAAGGAATCGACGGTTTGCTTGTTGGCTATAGAAGAGATGGGCGTCTCAGGTGAGGTCTGAGATGTTGGCTCATGATATGTCAACTGGTCAATGGTGACTATCTTTCCATTATGAGGGAAAGACATCTTGCGGAAAACCGCGGATGGGACAGCAGACATAGCATAGGTGTAGCTTCGCCCCAATAGAATGTTGTAGTCTAGCAGGGCGTCGATGACTTTGACGTCAACGCAAACAGTCTTACCAGCAAGGGTGATATGACAATTACGGAAGAGGCCAATGGGCTGGGAGGCGTGGCCATCCCACGCTCTAAGGGTGATCGTGGAAGGGGCTAATTCAGGAGAGCCGAGTTGCTTCCAAACCGAAGCGGACATCACACAGGTGGATGCCCCCTCATCAATTATGCACCGAGAAACGTTAGCGTTCCGGATTTTGACTGGGATTTGGAAGGCTACGGAAGTAGGAAGAAAAGGATGTTCTGATTGATGGGCATCGAAAACAATCATTTGGTCATCAGCAGGATCTACAGCGCCCACGGCAGATAGTAGAGCCTTCTTTTGGGAAGGGCATGACTGGAGGAGTTCCAGTGTGGAAATGGCAGTAGGAGATTGCGCCAAATCATCTACTATGCTATACGAATGAGCAGCTCGACCAGAAGCAGCATTTCGACGTAACGGTCCTTTAGGAATCTTGGTATGGACCTCAACTTTGGGTTGAGGGATATGTAAGGGACCATTGGTTGTCGAAAGAGGCTCTGTAGAACCAGAAGAAGGGGACTCGGGGGCAGACTGAGCGGGAGGCGTGGGGTACTGGCGAGACCGAGTTTGAAGGTTAAGGTCTACGGTTAGAGGTGGATCAGAGTTCATCATGAGGATCTGGTAATTGGAGGAACCAGAAGGGGAAGGTGGAGTGGCCACCTGTCCGTTAGGTGGTTGGGTAGCCATGAATCCCTGCTGTGCATCCACCGGCTCTTGATGGGGTGGTGACGGCTGTTGCAGGGGTTGAGAAGGCAAGGGAGGCGAAAGCGCATATGCTGGAGGAGCTGGCGCACCAGGCTGCGGATGAGGGTAATGGTTAGGTTGGGCAAAAGGATGAGGCATGCCGTATCCTGGATGCGTGCTACCGGGAGGGGGAGAAGTGCAGGGAGTGGTGCCCCCTCCCCCAGGAAAACCATAGCTCATGAGAGGTTGAGCGGATGGATGAGAGATAGATCCAACGATACTGTCGGCGGCATGAGGTTCCCCCGGTGTATGGGCATCACCGGGTTTGGGGAGAGTAGGTAGGACAGTAGGATCATAACCTGTCTGAGCATAGATCAGGTCATACTTTAATGCCATTTGGAGGGCATCTTCTTCGTTTTGAGGAAAATGCGATGCGACATCTTTCCCAATAGGGGACAAGAGAGATCTAAGGAACCAGTCCATGTAGACACGGTCTTCGAAGGGAGGAGATTGGCATAGGCTCCGTCTTCTTCGCCATTCCTGGACATGGGTAGAAAGGCGGGTCGAAGAGGTTTTCTTGAAGGAAGTCAAGAGTTCGATACCAGTGTCATAACGAAGGGGAAGCTGGAAGTAAGATAAAAAAGCCCGGGCAAGAGTTGCAAAGGTGGTATGGGAGGAAGTGGGCTGATCAACATACCACTTAGAAGCTTCGCCTGTAAGCGTGCGTTGGAACAATGTAAGACGAACAGAGTCATCGGTAATGGAGGTAGACGAACACCACATGTGGAAAGATCGAACATGATTGGAAGGATCTTCTCCAGCACGGCCTTCAAACTTTGGGATGTCGGAAGGGAGCTTTGTCGGCATAGGAGGCCAACTAGCGTCATGGTGTATAGGGTCGTTTGTCAACCGGTCCAAATCGGGGAGGCTGAGGCCTCCCAAGAAGGGGAGCACGGGTGCAGCCGGGGTAGTTCCTGTGGCGGTTCCGCTAGTAGTAGTTCCGGCATTAGGGCCGGGAGCACTGCTAGCGTTAGGCCCTGGACCAGACATAGTGAAGGTGACAGGGGGAGAACCAGAAGGAAAAGGAGAACCCGATGAATCAGGAGAGGAGTCGGAGTGCGGACTCGAAGGAGGACTGGCTCGACGACGGCGGGGCGGAGCAGGTCGACCAACCGGAAACTGAGGATGAAGGCCAAGAAGTCTCCGGGAAAGGCGCCTTGGGGGCGCAATGATGACAGGAAGAAGGAAACCGACAAGGGCAGAAAGGGACAAAATCAAGAAGGTCAAGGGCAGAAAAGGTGCAGTGATAATTGATTTTAGAGTCTTTGCCAGGCGGTGTAAACCAGGCGCTTCTTCACTTAGGCTGGGGATAAGGCATTCTTAATTTTTAAACCCTTTTTGTTTTGAGAGCAAGAAAAAGTGTGCTGCGTAACTGAAAATAAATCTGCAGAGAACAGTATATAATGTTGAAATAACAGAACATTTAACAGCTAAACATGCATCAATCTAACCCAAAAAGGCGGGACTCTCAAAACTAATTTAATCAAAACACACTAAAAAGAGGCCAATAGATCTAGGGTCAAAAGGGACAGGGATCTAAAGGGTAAAGCTGCTGAAAAGAGGTGCAGATCACAGCCAAGAGACAGAGGCAAGGTGGCTGGAAAAAAAAGGGAAGAAATTAGCAAAAAGCGGAAATGACAGGGAGGAGGTCCTAAAGAGAGGTCCAAACAAAACGACAAGAGGAGATTTGAAAGGAAGGAAGGCTGATTTAAAGGGATCGGAGGATGAGGTATCAGATCTGAAAAAGGGAAGGCTGAAACTCTGAAAAAAGCAGACACCTGAAACAGCTAAAACTCTTCCACCAAAAGTGGAGGGTACTGAAGCCCTAGGGGGCTAGGTTCCCACTTAGATGAGCAAAAGCATATCAGAAATAGGTCGAAACAGGCTGAGACAGAAGCTGGAAAACCCTGACAGAAGCTTCAGAAAAACCCAGAAAAATTTCAGAAAAACAGCAGAAAAATGTCCAGGTCGCAGTTTTTGACCTGTTTTTCGCTCCGGTCGCAGTTTTGGGGCTGTTTTCTGCGACCTGAAGCTCCAGGTCGTAGTTTTTGGGCCAAAAAGTGTGACCTGCACTTCCGGCGCTCTCGGCGGCAGATTTCAGAAAAAAAATGTCGTCTTAGCTGCGGCTGATGTCTGTCACCTGCGCAATAGGGCCAGAAACACGCGGAAGTTAGAAATTTTAATGTTTTAGGGTGTTATAGGGGAAAAACACCATGAAAATAGGAAAAAAAAAATGAAAAGAAACCCTAGGGTCTGAAGTAGCTGGATATGCAGGAATATGAAAAACGACAGCGGTCGTAATTTAAAACCCGTGTGGAGTCGCCATTTGTTAGTATGAATCCTTTGTCGAAGTGTACGAAAAAGGACCACTTTAGCTACGCATAACTAATATCCCTAACAACAAAAGTGGCTGCCAATATCTTCAGATCTGCGGTTAGTTAGACATAAAAGAGCTGCAAAAACCAGATCTATGCATGGAAAGACATTAAGCAGAAAAAATAAGGGTTTGCTCCATATACCAATAGACAAGACAAGAACGATTTTTGAAAGAATTTTTATATTAATGGGGCACCTAGGAGGAAAAAAAGAAGGCGTATCCAATTCTCCTCAGTGGAATGGGTTCTTGGAAGTCCTCAGCGCTTCAGATCTAATATTTCTCTCTCTTGTTGGTGTAGAAAACCCACACAAAGAATGTAACTCAAAGGGAGCTCACACAGCAAATGGCAGAAAATGGTGACCAAGTGTATAGATCCAGAGTGATCTAATAGGCAACAAAAGGTGAAGAATGGTAGGAAAAAACCTCCTATTTATAACAAAATATTGGGTTATTCTAGATCTTGGTGCATGGGTTAACCAGATCTAGATCCACTTTTTATGGAATATTTTATTATATTTGTTGGAGGGAAAAGGTATTTGACTTGGGTCAAATCCCTTAATTTGTCAAAAATAAATAAATAAATGATTTATTTATCTTTTTAAGGAAGTTGTTAGAAGATAATCAAATAAATAATGATTTATTTAATTATTTAAGGAAGTGGTTGAAAGATAATTAAATAAATAATGATTTATTTAATTATTTGTGGGTGATTTGGTCATATTTAACAAGGAATATTATCTAAATAAGGTTTAAATAATTATCCCTAGAAAATAATAAGATAAATAAAGGTTTATCTAATTAATTTCTTTGATTTTGGGTTAAACATGACTGGGAATAATAATTAAATTATGGTTTAATTAATTATTCTATGAGGAAAATCAAACAAATATGGGTTTGTTTAATATTTCCTTTTGGGGTTTCCTGTTTTAACATAGTGAAAGCAGTTTTACTTAGGGTAAAACTGGTCTTACATGGTGTACTTGGGTCCATCTAATGATAATAGGTTAGATGACCAAAAAATGGTGTAACAATAAGTATGCATGATTTTCTCTTGGTTAGAGAGAAGTCTCTGTGGGAGAGAAGAGACTGTGTGAAAACTTTTTGTTAGGTGCTTCAATTCTTTGCACTGATTGATTGGGTGGCCAACCAGGTCACATAGTCCGCATGTTATCCTAGGCTGGACCTGGGTCATGCTTGGTTGGTACACCATCCCAGTTTTCCCATTATGCCGAGGTGGGTATGGGGTTGACGACCTGGGTGTGATATACCTTCTATACCTGTTGAGGATATCGTCACATTTCTTTTATAATTTATGTATCATATCAATTAGAGGACGAACTGTCAGGATATAGGTACAACACTGTCTGTGGTGATTTCCCTAACACACTGGGGAAAATACCCTAGATATGGGGTTCCCATCATGCTCAGTTGGTGGCATGATTGGGAACCAGTGGTGTAGCGCTTCTAATTCAGGGCAAGTGGCGACCACATGATTGGGAATTTTACATAATGCACATGTTAGTATTCTCTGTAGAGAGCAGTTGGGGGTAACTAAGGGTTCCCTGGTTGGTCACTTTTCAGCTGACAAAAAGAGGATAGATCTACTCTTCACATCTTCTTGGGTTGTCAAACTGTTCATAGATTCTGAGTCTGAGCCATCTTCTTGGGAGAGGCAGATTATAGTGGATCGCATACAAGCTAGCACTGCCCAAAATCTAGGGATGTAGTGACAATGGCGTACCAAATGATTGTCACTGTATATCTGACATGAATATTGGGTATCTAGGTCAGTGCGATACACTACATGAACTGGATACCATAGCTGGAAAATTTCTAGAGCTAGGAAATCGATGATGAAATGATCGCACTCATCACAGAGTACACAAAAATCGATGGGAGAAGGGGGAATTGTTGGGAGTCTTTAAGGCGACTGTCATTCCTCCTACAAGTATAGAATAGCATGAGGTTCTTCTCTAGAATATTGGGTGGAGGGGTCCTCTTCATAAGATCGCTCGATGGCGTGTAAGGCATCCTTATATCACAAGATCTATGGGAAATGATGGGTATAGTGTCCATAATTGCTGTAGATAGTGCATGCGTGATTGGTACGCAATGATTTTCCTTTGCTTTTGGTGGCAGGTTCCTTTTTTTGGGAACTTGGAGCCACGACGCCTACCGCAATGCTAAGGAGTGGTTTTAATTCATCCAACTCTAGGAAGATGTGGGTAGGGCATCCTACTACATCACATATGGCGCAACATGGTGATTCTCGTTGCATGGTGGGAGTCTCCACCTTTTTTCCTCTTCTCTCGGTTTTCTTAGTCATAATCATTAGTTTTACAATGGGGATTTCCTTTGCAGGGATGTCTGCAACATTCTCCTGACTGGATGGGGCCCATTTAGATTGATAAGGAGTAATCCTATAGAGGTGATGTGCGTGGCTCCCATTGGAGTGGGTGGGACTTGGTACCAAATTGGTATTGAAAATGATAATTTTGGTAGAACCACCGTGGCCATGACCTGTTGTGACACAAAACCAACTGGGGGGAAGAGGAAAGGAGTTTGGGAGGCATTATAGGCTAGAGAGGTTGTCGTTGTCGAGGACTCCATGTCATTGTTGCTCATCTCCGTGTCCTGACAAGCTTCAGTGCTTGATATGGACATCATGCACACTAGAGCCCTTCTGATGCCAGATGATGACTTAGGTATAATAGGGGGATCTCTTAGGAATGACCCTAGGATGGAAAATGGTTTGAATTGGTTGGGGCCATATTCTTGGTACTGTGTAAGCCCGTCCACAGATGTGTATACGTTGGGTAGAATGACATTGATATTTGTTAGGGGATGCTTTTCGCTATGTGTCAATTGGTTGATAGTAACAATGCAGAACCCACGGGGGATCGTCATAGTTCAGAAGACAGAGGAGGTGATGGCTGACATGGTGTACAGATAACTCCATCCAAGGAGTATATTGTAGTCCAGTTGGGCGTCCAAGACTTCAATTTCTATGTTATCACCAAAATCGTTCCTGATTGGCTGTTGATCAAACAATATCAGTGTAACTATTTCAAACCAATCTTGTGATTGAGGCTTAGCCTCCTCAATCTGAGAGGGCTCTCTCAAGGGTTTAATGATATGGAATAAAGATATAGATAGATGGCTAACTCTATTGTTTGTGTCTTGGTTTTGTATGTTTGCAGGTTGAAAAGATAAAGACTTGCTACCATTGGACTTATGGAGTCAGTGACAGGGATAAAGATAACAATGGCTCTCCTTGTGAAAGTTGAGGCTTGTATATATTTCAATGAAAAAGTAACACATTCAGGAAAATCCCAATAACTTTAGGTTCAAAGGAATTTAGAGCATGTGATACATGAGTTCAGAGTAATGAAACATCAAGGTATTGGAAGGAGAATATTAAAAGAGATTCACCATAGCTTAATACTTAGAGAAAGTCAGAGCATGAACAACCATTAATTCTGAGTAATAAGCATTAAGTCTATGGAATAAAAGAACATTTCAAAGACATGACATAATCTCATTGAAATACACTAAGAATCTTAGGTCAAGAAAAGTTGTATTGCTTCTGTATTCAGTAAATCCAAAGCTTTACAAAAGTAGTCTGCTGAAATGACATTTTCCAACCTGATGAGTGTAGATTGAAAATAATACCAGTATGTAAGCATTGGCTTATGGATTCAAAACTTTTAGTGATTCAGTGAGTTACTTGACATGGAATTTGAGGTTGTTCAGAATTTCTAGAAGTAGGACACACACAAATAAAACATGAGTATACACAGTCAATTCACATATAAAGGAAGTCAGAGCATATTATAGATGAATTCTGAGTAGTATAAGTGAAACCATTGCAAGTGAGATACATAAAAGGCACAAATAGAATAATAAATCACTAAAAAATCCTTCAAAATCTCAATTTGTTCAAGTAACAGATCTCTGTATTAGCTGAAACAATCCATTACCATAAGCTGCAATTTTGCCAAAAATCTTCCAACCCATGATAAATTCGACCCATTGGCCTTTAATAGACCTCTTACATCATCAGATAATCTACCTCTAGGCTAGATACATCGAATTTATGTCCACTGACACCTTGCATAACCATAAAACATAAAATTTATGACAAACAGACACCTATCCTACTTGACAATCCTATTTCAAAAAGGACTCAAAATCCCTATTACTATCTTTAAAAACCTTATCCTAAAAACCTTGTCTACTTGAAATTACATCATTGACAAGTGTATCATCACATGGTCGAATCTGGATAATGAGATTAAGTTCTTCATGACCACTTTGCTGACCTCCACAAAAGCAGGAAACCATACCATGTTTTTTAGGCATAGGATATTTTTACTTATTTGAACATTTTAACCATAAATTAATATTAATTTCATGGTTCTTGTCTGTTGAAGATTTTTTTAACATATCCCATCACTCTTTCCTAACCTCTAGCTATCCAAAGCCACTTCAAAACTATTCAAAAAAGGCTATAATGTGTTGCACTACGAAAACACAGCAATTTCGTAGTGCTTTCGTAGCGCTACTATTTCAACCTTTATTCTTAAAATATATGAATTATTTCCTCCAATATTGTTTTAATTACCCTTTAATACATCCTCCATAGAAAATTCAGTTCTTTATTCATTCTTCAACCCTTCAAAAATTGATCAAAATAAGCAAGAAAAGCAACTACAACAGTTTCATAGCGCTTTTCTGCTTTCTTACACTGAATGTGCTATGAAACTGCTGAGTATGCATATTATTCATAAATTTGTCAATGAAAAGTTTGGTTGACCAAAAACTCAAAATCTAACCCTTACTCATCATCTACAAACCATACAAACCATAAACCAACTTCATTTTAGCTTCCTTGAGGCATTTCTTGCAAATTTCTCCTGTTTTTTTTTTTTTTTTCCTGAAAAACTAGGCCTTGGGACAGAGCCTATATCTCCTCATCCATGATGTCTTTTATGAAAATTAAGGATTTTTTTTTATGCCATTATGTCTTGAATAAAAAACTCTCTTGGTTTTTTGAAACACATCTCCTGCTGGCCCGGAACTGCCTTTGCAAAGCATGTGTAAAACATGAAAACTTTGTTTTCTGAAAATAGGGCTTCAAAGAAAGCCTTGTATCTCCCAACTGATAACACCTATGAGAAACATGAGAGAGGTTATTGTTATGTGATATGATTTTAAAAATAACCTCTCCCATTTTCGTAAAATACATTTTTTTTTCTCATAAACCTCCTTTGAAGTTGACTGCTCAAAACCAGAAAACAGAGTTTTTGATTCATAACTTTCAATAGTTTCATAACGCTTTCTTCCTTTTCTACACTGGATGCACTATGAAAATAGGGATTATTGGATAATTTTTCACTTTCAGTACAAAAATTTTGGAAAATTAAAAGAATTGGAAAATGATGAATGATTTCACTTGAAGGAGTTTAAAAATGAGTGTATTTGGACCTAAGGGTAAACTCAAACTATAAAAAATTTATAATTTCCCTTGGTCAAACTCAAAAATGACTCTTAAAACCTTATTTTGACCCATGAGCCTATGTAATCTTGTCAAAATTATGCTTGATATTTTTGAGTGATAACAGTGTGGCCCCACTTGGGATGGTGTGCCCCTGTGGTACACCAAAGAACCAATAGTTCCAGTGCTGCTATTCATCTTCTTGAAAAAAAAACTCTGAAATTCATGAAAACTTTTCCAAGCTCTTATGGCCTTCTCCTTGGGCTCAAAATTGATGATTATTTCTGAAAAACCAACTTTGTACCTACTGAAAATATGCTCATTCACCTTTGAGCTTATTCACACACTCCTACCTACCCTATCAGTTCCAATCTCCATTTTAACTCAAGAAACATGAAACTTCCAATGAAGCCATTCATTAATCTTATCTGACATTTGAACCTTTTGAATACACTTGAACCAAAAATAAAAATGATATTGAGATGACCAAGGCAACATAAAATATATCTGATCTTCAAAATGAAAATATAACTGGAAATCTGAACTGTAAAACTTTTCCATGTAGTCAGCTATAGAATCATAGAAGACATAATCTATTTGAATCTTATCATAACATTCTACAAATTTATACCACTCATACATGCTTTTATCAGCCACACAAGATTTCAATTGAATGCTATCAAACTATTGTTCAAACTGATTTTCAAAAACAGTGTATTCTTCCTCAATCTCAAAGGAGAAAGGTAGCAACACTCTCTCTTTGTTTTCTGGCATTAACAACTTTAGAAAAGACTGATCTTGATCATGAAGCCTATAAGGTTGAATTTGATCTTTTAAAACTTCAATGTCCTTTTCAATATTTTTAGCAACTTGATCCACAAATTGAATCTTAACTTCTGACTTGCACTGAGATGATTTTAGATTAGAAGACAAGGATAAAGAAACATTTTCACCCACTTCTTCCTTAGTGTGATCATTATTTGATGTAGGTTGATGCAAGAAATGACATGAAGAATCAAATTTTTCCTGTACCTGAGGATTTTAGCAATCATCTTCCAATATTTCCTCTTGTTGTTTGAAATGATTCTCATAATCCTGATGATCAAAAGACTGACAAATCTACTGCAGCTTTTCATCAAACTCAGCGGATGTAACATGATTTTCATAAATAAGCTCCTGCTAGGTTTCATTTTCATTCAAGGGAGAGGTTATCCTTTCTTCTTGGTGATGAAATGGGTTGTCATGAAGAGCCTCTAAAATTTCCTCATCTATGAACTCATCATCTTCATAACAATTATCCAAATATTCAATAAAACTCACACAGTGTTTATAGCAGTCTTTGACTAGTAATAAGGAGGGATGACATTCTTCATACATCTCATAAAATGTAACATGGAAATCAGCAAGAGAATATAATGAACCATATGGCAAGCTTTCATACCAAGACCATGCTTTTCCTTCTAAAGTGGCCATAAACATCTTCATGATACAATCCTCAGGGAACTGAACCTTAAGACTATGTACATGCATATGGAATCTAACCAAATGAAGAGAAGAATTGTCTTTCTTTTCATCTCTAAATATTGGAAGATCAATTAACCATTCAACCTTTGGCATAGGATTTGGAAAACCAGATATGTGAGACCAATTCATAGGGGCATACTTGGCATTTATTCTTGCAATGGAACTCATCTTGAAACTTCATCAAGCTACTGATATTCAAGCAGTGGATTCACCTTCCAATTGATTATTTGATGTGTGGAGTCGCCAGAGAAGAAATAAAACCGATATGTGCCTAAGTGTCTTTTTCTCTCAGACCTTAGAACTGAAACTTTTCCATTCTTCCCAGGGAAAATATACACCTTCGGTTCCCTGGCAACGGCGCCAAAATGTTATCACCAAAATCGTACCTGATTGGCTGTTGATCATACAATCTCAGTGTAACTATTTCAAACCAATCTTGTGATTGAGGCTTAGAATCCTCAATCTGAGAGGGCTCTCTCAAGGGTTTAATGATATGGAATAAAGATATAGATAGATATTTAACTCTATTTTTTGTGTCTTGGTTTTGTATGTTTGTAGGTTGAAAATATAAAGGCTTGCTACCATTGGGCTTATGGAGTCGGTGACAGGGATAAAGATAACAATGGATCTCCTTGTGAAAGTTGAGGCTTGTATATATTTCAATGAAAAAGTAACAAATTCAGGAAAATCCTAATAACTTGAGGTTCAAAGGAAGTCAGAGCATGTGATACATGAGTTCTGAGTAATGAGACATCAAGGTATTGGAAGGAGAATGTTAAAAGAGATTTACCATAGTTCAATAATGAAAGGAAGTAAGAGAATGAAAAACCATGAATTTTGAGTAATAAGCATTAATTCTATGGAAGAAAATAAAATTTCAAAGATAGGACATAATATCATTGAAATACACTAAGAATCTCAGGTCAAGAAAAGTTGTATTACTTCTATATATATCAGTACATCCAAATATTTACAAAAGTAGTCTGCTGAAATGACATTTTCCAACCTGATGAGTGTAGATTGAAAATAATATTAGTATGTAGGCATTGGATTATGGATTCAAAACTTTTAGTGATTCAGTGAGTTACTTAACATGGAAGTTGAGGTTGTTTATAGTTTCTAGAAGAAGGACACACACATATAAAACATGAGTATACACAGTCAATTCACATATAAAGGAAGCTAGAGCGTATTATAGATGAATTATGAGTAGTATAAGTGAAAACCACTACAAGTGAGATACATAAGAGGGAAAAATAGAATAATAAAGCACTAAAAACTCCTTCAGAATCTCAAGTTGTTCAAGTAACAGATCTTTGTATTAGCTGAAACAGTCCATTACCATAAGCTGCAATTTTGCCAAAAATATTCCAACCCATGAAAAATTCGACCCAATGGCCTTTAATAGACCTCTTACATCATCATATGATCTACCTCTAGGCTAGATACATCTAATTTTTGTCCACTGACACCTTGCATAACCATAAAACATAAAATTTATGACAAACAGACACCTATCCTACTTGACAGTCCTATTTCAAAAAGGACTCAAAATCCTTATTACTATCTTTAACAACCTTATCCTAACAACCTTATCTACTTTAAATTAAATCATTGACAAGTGTATCATCACATGGTCGAATTTGGATAATGAGATTAATTTCTTCATGACCACTTTGCTGACCTTCACAAAAGCAGGAAACCATACCCTATTTTTTAGGCATAGGATATTTTTACTTCTTTGAACATTATGACCATCAATTAATCTTAATTTCATGGTCCTTGGTTGTTTAATATTTTTTTAACATGTCCCATCACTCTTTCCTAACCTCCAGCTGTCCAAAACCACTTCAAAACTGTTCAAAAAAGGTTGTAATGTGTTGCGCTACGAAAACACAGCAGTTTCGTAGCGTTGTTATTTCAACCTTTATTCTTAAAATATTTGACTTCTTTCCTCCAATATTGTTTTAATTACCCTTTAATACATCCTCCATAGAAAATTCAGTTCTTGATTCATTCTTCAACCCTTCAAAAACTTATCAAAATAAGCAAGAAAAGCAGCTACAGCAGTTTCGTAGTGCTTTTCTGCTTTTTTACACTGAATGCGCTACGAAACTGTTGAGTATGCAGATTCTTCATAAATTTGTCAAATTAAAAGTGTGGTTGCCCAAAATTTCAAAATCTAACTTTTCCTCATCATCTACAAACCATACAAACCATAAACCAACTTCATTTTAGCTTCCTTGAGGCATTTCTTGTAGATTTCTCCTGTTTTTTTTTTGAAAAATAGGTCTTGGGATAGAGCCTATATCGCTCATCCATGATGTATTTTGAGAAAATAAAGGAGTTTTTTGTAGGCCATTATGTCTTGAATAAAATCCTCTCTTGGTTTTTTGAAACACATGTCCTGTTGGCCCGAAACTACCTTTGAAAAACATGTTTAAAACAGGAAAACTCTATTTTCTGAAAATAGGGCTTCAAAGAAAGCCTTGTATCTCCCAACTTATAATACCTATGAGAAAAGTGAGAGAGGTTATTGCTATGTGATATTCTTTTAAAAATAACCTCTCTCAGTTTCTTAAAATACCTTTTTTTTTTCTCATAAACCTCCTTTGAAGTTGACTCCTCAAAACTAGAAAACAGAGTTTTTGCTTCATAACTTTAAGCAGTTTCGTAGTGATTTCTGCCTTTTTTACACTGGATGTGCTATGAAAATAGGGATTATTGGCTAATTTGGCACTTTCAGTACAAAAAAATTTGGAAAATGAAAAGAATTGGAAAATGATGAATCATTTGACTTGAAGGAGTTTAAAAATGAGTGTATTTGGACCTAAGGGTAAACTCAAAATATAAAAAATTTATAATTTCCCTTGGTCAAACTCAAAAATGACTCTTAAAACCTTATTTTGACCCATGAACCTATGTAAAATTTTCAAAATGATGCTTTATTTTTTTGAGTGATAATAGTCTATAAGGACCATCTTTCTGGCTAGGGAACCGGGACGTTTTGGTAGAGACCAACGAGGGCTGAAGGGTAACCATCGTATACTCTAAGCGTGATGTCTGATGGCTTTAGCTCGCGAGACCCTAACTTCTGCCAAACGTTCTTTTAAATGATGCATGTGGATGCACCTTCGTCAATGATACATCGGTAAATGGTAATGTTTTGGACCGATACTGGTATCTGAAAGGCGACCATTGAAGGAAGCCTAGGGGTGGCTTTATCTAAATCAAAAGCCATTAGGCGCGAATCGGCGGGGTCGATGGCACCTAACACGGAAAGTAAGGTTTTCCACTGCTTTGGGCATGATTTTAACACTTCCAAAGCTAACATAGCGGTGGGAGATTGAGCTAGATCATCCACAATGTTATAGTTATGGGCCGCTTTGGAATAGTTTCCTGCCCTCCTAGTTGGTCCTCTAGCCATTTTTGGCAAGGGTTAAATAGGCATATTTGATATGGTCAAACGTGTTGTTGGTGCACTGGTACTAGCCCCTGATGTGTTGGTGTCTGGTGGGGCATCGTAATTTCGATTCTGTGTCTAAAAAAAATTTCTTCGCCAGTCATGTAGATTTCGTGTCTATTTTTTCCAAAATCATCAGGATTTTGTTGTTGCATGCTAAATGTCCCTTCATGGGGGAAAGGCTCCTGCATGAATATTGTCTACTGGGAGGATCCCCCTGGTCCATGGTTACTTTGTAGCTTCTTCAGCTTAGGGAGGTTGGAACAGTGGTGAGTGTATTGTCCATACTCACCACAGATCGAACAAGAGTGGTTAGTCCGAAGAATTGGCCTTTTGTTCTGCCTTTGGGAGTTGCTTAGCTCCTGGTTTTGATTTTGGTTGGAGTTTCCTCCAACCTGAGATTGCAGAGGGCACTATTGATTTTTTCCATCTTGTCCTGGATTTCCTTTAGGCTTGTTTATTCCTTTTTTATTAACCACGTTGAAAGGATAATTTGGATTCTCCTGGCTATATGGTTGGCACAGTTGGTTTTGGGAGGGTTGCACAAATTTCACCTGTGCATTATTCTACATTGGAGATTCTTGTGTTGGGGACTGGGCATATTGGGGTCCCTGTTTTATAAATGGCTATTGGGCTGGAGCTCTTCTGTCAGCATTTTTATCTGCATATGGGGTCCCTAGAGCTGAAGGATAAGGTCCTCCATGATGATGGTAATACGATGACGCCCTACTGGTCAAATTTTGCAGAGGCATGTGATAACTTTGGTATCCAGGTTGTGTTATGTTATGGGTAGAATCATACGTGTAACTGGGGAATTGCAAATTTTTACTTAGGTGATTTTGGGTCAATGACCCAATTAAAGCGTCTGCAGATTTCGATGCACCTGGAAATTCTTTGTAAGTTTTCAGGCGTGGGGCGTTCGGCAGGATATTTTAAATATACCCTGACTGCATATAGATTAGCTCGAGCTGTTGGGCCTTACTGATAGCGTCCTCTTCAGATATGGGATTTTGTTGTGCCACATCTTTCAAAATATCTACAGTGAGAGTTTTTAGGAACATTTCTAACAAAACTCGATCTTCGAGTTTGGCTCTACACAAACTACGTTGTCACCACCATTCATGGAGATGGTCTGAGATATGGACGGCGGGCTTTTTCCTAAAGTGGGTCAGTAACTCTAGTCTGGAATCATGGTGGATGGGTAACTGAAAATAGTTTAGGAATGCGGTAGCAAGGGCACTAAAGGTTCCATGTGTAGCAGAGGGTTGCTCCACATACCATTTCGCTACTACTCCGGTTAGAGTGCATTGAAACAGTCTTAGTTGAATAGTATCATCAATGATGATGTTCGACGAACACCATAGATGGAAAGTCATCACATGATTTCCAGGGTCTTCCGCTTGCTTCCCTTCAAATTTTGGAATGTCTGAAGGGGGATTCGAGGGCATGGGAGGCCATATGGGGTTGTGTGAAATGGGTTCGTTTGTCAACTTGGTTAAATCTGGTAGATTTAATGAGGCTAGGAAAGGTGACTGCAAGGTTGTAGCCATTACGACTTGTGAAAACATAATGTTCTAGTTAGGAATAGGGTTTGTCTGTGACGTACCCTGTTGTGCGTTCAGATGGCTTCCCTAATGGGTAGCACTCCTCTACCCACTATGGGTTGTGGGAGGGGTGGTGTGTGGTGACCCTGTGGGGATTTTCACCGTTGTGGCATTGGGATACCAACTAGGGTTCCCAACTAAAGATGCCCCAATAAAGGATGAACCAATAAGTGTGGCAGCATTCTGTCTTTGACGCCTGAATGGAAAAATACCTAGAACCCCTCGCGGTAATGGGGGGAGGTCCAAAAGGCATCTAGATTGACGAGATTCCATTGGGTCCATTATGCCGTTGACTATGTATGGCTTTAGAAATATTTGAGAGGATATATATTATAATCAAAGAAAAAATATGATCGCATACATAAAACAAAGCGAAAATCAAATAAATTTTCCCTTTAGATTAATCCTATGTGATCAGTCAATCAAAACATATGGTTTTTTTTTTGTTTGTGTATGATAATCAAATGCTAGAAGAACTAATCGTCCTCACATGCTCAAATGTAACTGGGCCTTGTGTTGGAAATATTGTCATTGATGGAAAAGGAGCACAAAGGAGCAGCACCTGAACTATCACTAAGGCAAAGGAGTAGAGAAGAACCAGCAATAAGCAAAAGGAGAAAATTAGTCAATAATGCAGTAAGAAAGCATAAAAGAGAGGCAGAGGAGCAGCAAAAAGGCAAGGAGAAGCATTAGACTATCAGCAGAGGCAGCAAAGACGTGAATGAAACTAAGAAGCAAGGAAGACAAGGATCAGAGGCATCTGAGGCATCAAATGCAATAGAGAAGCAGCAAAAGCAGAGAGGCATCGAATGCAGCTAAGCAGAAAATATAGAGGAGTAGCAAAAGCAGAGAGGCAGTGAATGCAACTAAGCAGCAAAGGCAGAGAAGCAGGGAAAGCAGAGAGGCAGTGAATGTAGAGAGGCATCGAATATAGAAGAGGCAGCGAATGCAGATAAGAAGGAACCAGAGGCAACAGAGAAGCAGTGAAGACAGAAAAGGAGCAAAGGCAGCAAAACAATCTCAGGATATATCGACGCGTTTAAGGTGTGCAACAAGCGAAAGAATCCCAATTTGGAGTGAATATCGAATAGAAGAACAAGCTCAAGAGAGATCAGCACACTTAGAAATAGAATAAAGCTTAGGGAGGAGTAGCGTGGAGGAACCGGTGTTGCATATTGGTGACAGTATAAAGCTAAAGAGAGAATCACGTTGAAGAATACATCACAATCTCAGGAGGAGTAGTGTGGAGGAACCGGTGTCATAGAGCGGGACATCGTAAACAAATGGAAAATAGACTAAGGTGGATAAGTCTTTAAAGAATTCAAAGCGAGGTGAACATACGGTCATGATTAGATTGCAACAGCAAAGGCAAGAGATGGACGGTTGAAATCCAAGTAGGCAGAAGAGGCGAAGAAGAGTTGCATGAAGGCGAGCAGATGGTTGGGATTAGATTGCAAACAAAGGCAAGAAATGGACGGATATGATTCATCGTAAGATAAGCGGGGCAGAAATACAATCAAATTGCAAGTAGCAATGAGGACCGTAGATCTGGGTAGATCAATAGTGATGATCGTATCGACAGAGATCAAAAGTGCAAATCGAAAAGTATAGTGGGTAAGTTTTAAGGCGTCGCAAGGTAAGTTAAATGAGTTGCGATGAGAAGTGAAGAAGGGACTCGCGGTAGCATAGCGCAATATTGCACATCACAAGAAATAGAGTATAACCTCAAAGTAAATCTTATAAAGTGCGAAGTGCAATCAGGTGAGGACCGTTAGATCTGGGGGTAGATCAATGGCGTATGGCGAACTGCATATTGCACATCACAGTGCTTAAAGGATAGCAATAAGGTGACCACAAGTTAAGCTAAATATTCTGCGATGCGAAATGGAGGGACATGTGTCGACCCTGCACAACATTGTATACCGCAAGAAATAGGAGGTAACTTCAAATATATTGCAAGGAATGCTATGTTGGTTGTGATGCGATAAGGTTTATGCGATGCGATGCGATGAAGGGAATCCACGTGGCAGCACCATGCACGAGCGCAGATCGCAGATTGCAAGGTTTAAGTTTTATCGCTAACGATAGAGTGGGAAACCTGCGGGAAAGGATTTGCGATGAGATATGATTGGTCAAGCATTGCGGGACCCAATATCCTTTGTTCCGTGTATGTTATATGTGCGATAGTGTAAATTTTACATTGTTGACTGCTAATTGTATGTATGTTTAAATATATATGTGTTTTTTTATCGTTTAAACATATGTATGTTGATTAAAGCATAGATTTGTAATCCGTCGTGGGTATAAAGCGAGTTGTATGTGGGCCATATCCCATAGGTCACAAAGCAATAATCTGAATGCAATTAAAAGGATGAGGAACATGGGCAGAACAGTGGTGCGACAGCTCGAGCAGATGAAAAGGTTGAACGCAAAAGAAAAGTCACAATCAATAAAAGAAAAGGGCAGTTATACAACAAAGGTGGAATATAACGGCAGAAACAAAAAAGACACAAGATAGCAAGCAGAAAAGGACAAATGCACAGAAAATCGAAGAAGCTGAAAGGGTTGAGTAAATATGTGATAGTAATTGTAAATGTATTATTAATTTATATTTTTTGTGATGCAAAGGCAAGTCTCCATAGGCAAAGCAAAACTCCAATTTGCTACTGTAATGATTGTATATATTTTTGTAACATTTGGAATATGTTGAGTGAGGAAATGAGTGGGTGAAAGGAAAGAGTCATGCATGTTCACTTCATATTCCCTGTAGAATGCAAACAACCATGAAGTTATCTCTATAAAACAGGTAATATTCATGTGCAGAAGGTTACGAAAACAAAGAGAGAGAGAGAGAGACAGAGACAGAGACAGAGAGAGAGAGAGAGAGAAAGAGAGAGAGAGATAGAGAGTGTGCAGTAGAATTGAAGAGAGTTGAAGATTGTTAGAAAGTTGTAGAATGGAAGAGAGCAGAATAATATAAGAAAGCTGCAGATGGTTAGAGAGTGGAAGAAGAAGAAAGAGCAGTTAGAGAAGTTGTGAAGATCCAGAGATGATATAAAGAAAATTTGAAGGTTGGAAGGACAACAGTGAAGAAGAAGAAAAACAGAGCTGATATCTAGGTAAATCAGCATATGATTTCATTGTAGTGGGAGGAATTTGGTGCTTCCATATCAAGTTGTAGCTTAATAGATGTCCAATTGTAGTTGGCTGAGGTACGAGCCTCCTGTGGGTTGTAGCATGTAGAAAATAGATGGGAGGTGGAGCTTCCTTGCAAGTTGTATCTTGAAGAATTTAGGTAGTAGCCTCCTGTAGGTTGGATCCTACATAAAATCAGTGGTGATAGGGAGTTGGAGCTTTCCTTTGCATCACAAAAATAATAATATGTCGTTTTCTCCCTTATGGATTTCCACTTATATCTGTTGTCCATGCGTATGATGATTATGTGTTGTTGGTCTGTATTTAATCTGCTTAATATTTTTTTCTCACTTATTAAGATTACGATTTCATTATATATTAAATTGATCATGAAATGAAGGTGTAAATAAGTTTAAAGGAAAGTTTTAAAAGTCCATGAATGTATTAAACTAATTCACCGCCCTCCCTCTTAGTTTAATTAAGGGTTCAAAAATTGGTATCGGACCAAGTTCCTTTGGTGTAAGCCTAATAGCTTGAAGGAGATCTGGATGAGTCATGGACTATTGAAGTGTGCCCATGTTGAGTAAAAAAAACTTCCCTGGATGGAGAGATAAGGTTAAAATAAATTTAATGGCTTATGAACATGATGCGTGGAAGCTTGTATGTGATGGTTACTACACAGAATCTCCCTCTTTTCAAGAACAACAGTGGAATGCGAAGAAAAAATGTGTGATATATAACAATCTCCATAAAAAGGATCTTGATTTAATAATGGATCTAACCTCTGTAAAATAAATCTGGGATGGATTTCATTTCATGCATGAAGTAGACACTGTTTGGTCAATTTAGTGTATCCTAAATTGCTGCATTTAATTTGTCAATCCGGGAATCGTAAGCTGATGAAGTGCGGCGCACTATATGTGCAAGATAACCTATTTCTTAACTTTTTGTCGTTTTTGGTTTTCTAAGGTGAAATGGAAATTCTAAGATGAAAACAAGTTTGGTTATGTTTGTTCAGGGAAGTGATATCCCCTATAATGATTTACCAACTTGAAACCTTAAAAGAATTTTAAAAACACACAATGACAAAATTAATTCTTCAAAGAAAATGAAATTGCATCACTACTCTAGTCAAACAAACAATGAACTACTGATCATGAAACTCATTATTCTTGCTGCTGTTCAAACACAAAAGAAACTATGCTTAAAGAAATCCAAAAGTTGCAACAAAGTAAATCTAAATCGAATTACATCAACCTATCTTCTGATCCCTCACCATTAGTCCAGCTATGGTTTTCGGAGGTAACCATAAACAACTTGAGTAACCTGATATCTAACTTGCAGAAAGTAAACTAATATCAAACTACACATTCATAATTCAATCCCTCACCATCGGTCAAGCTGTGGCTTTCGGGAGGCAAGCGAAGATGTCATGCATAATTTAATATATCTAAATTTACATAAAGGAAACTAATACTAAACTACACATTTCATAATACAATCCCTCACCATCGGTCATTGGCTTTCGGAAACAGCGAGAAGATATTGTAAACAATATATCTAAATTTACGAAAAAACTAATATAAACTACACATTTCATAATACAATCCCTCACCATCGAGTCCGGTGTGGCTTTCGGAGAGCAGATTTGAAGATGTCATGCACAATTTAATATATCTAAATTTACGAAAGGAAACTAATACTAAACTACACATTTCATAATACAATCCCTCACCATCAGTCCAGCTGTGGCTTTCGGAGGCAACTGAAGATGTTATGAGCAGTTTAATATATCTAAATTTGCAGAAAGGAAACTAATACTAAACTACACATTTCATAATACAATCCCTCACCATTAGTCCAGCAGTGGCTTTCGGAGGCAACTGAAGATGCTATGAGCAGTTTAATATATCTAAATTTAACTACTGAAGCAAATGAACAAAACTGAATTAAACAAATCAGTACTGAAATTAAACAGAAACTAAGAAAAACACATTAGTAGCAGAACAATGTTAATTCCATGTCATTAGTCAAAAAGCTATAAAAATGCCCGGGCTGCCTATCTATAACCTGAAACAAGAGCACTGATTAGTGATTAACAACATAAAACATGAAAGACAGAAGTGAAATAGAAAGCATGGAAGTTTATAAACAGAAATGAAGTAAATGCAATGTATGAACATATGAATGGATTATGGCACAATGAAGTTTAAAGAAACGAAATGAGAACTATACACTAATGCACAAAACCCATTGAAACGGGGCCTCTACACGGCCAACGCGATCTTCAAATACGAATTTCATCTAAGCAATCCTTCTTACCTCATCCTCTTAAAAAGTAGTCGTATGAAAAGGTGATGTTACGGCTCAAAGGCAGCGTAATTACATTACAGAGCAGACTAATAAAAGATAACAGAGACTAACATCCACTAACTCTATATGTGTATGCAAACGCGTTATATATAACAAAAGAAATATAACTGTCTCCTAAAGTTTATGCTGGTGGAGAACACGTAGACCATTACGTCCACGGATCTAGGATCATGGCCGTGCTGGAAAGTAAATCTACGAGGAGTGGATGCTTGAA
This sequence comes from Pinus albicaulis, assembly GCA_034641835.2. Taxonomy (NCBI): domain Eukaryota; kingdom Viridiplantae; phylum Streptophyta; class Pinopsida; order Pinales; family Pinaceae; genus Pinus; species Pinus albicaulis. Next base: position 710,506,785 of record CM076569.1, read on the forward strand.
TTTGACTAAGGAGCCATGTACAGATGTCGATTTATCCTCCGCAACTTAGAAACGGCCGTATGAACCTTTACGTGACACGAAACATAGCCCTGTCACCGTAAGACTCTACGGTTGACTTCCATGTGGACGCCTTTGACCGTGGCTTCTTTAGATGAGTTTGCTCGAGCCAATAGGACACGAACCATGTCCACATCATTCACGACCTACCCATGTAGCTCGTTTTCCTTGTAGACACTGTCGCGTAGAGTTTCACAAAATAGCTGCGGAAAGTTGCAGCAGCTGCGGAAAGTGGCAAGTTTCCGCAGCTGTATGAACCAAATCTAAATCAAATAGAAAACACAAAAACATAATTAAAAACCATGTTAGATACCCTTTTGCACATGATATTGACAATTTTGGAGGTTTAGGTGAGTGAAAAAGGTATGGAAAAGTGTATGGAAAAGATGCGAATTCGGGACTCAACATACCCCCACTGTGAAGGTGTTGCATGTCCTCATGCAACCAAAATTTTGATAATATTTCTTCACTTCATGTGCCTTAAGCTGCTTCAGCAGCCACATCAATCGAGATGCTCTTCTTCCTTGTTGGTGCTGCCAACATTACGGGTTTCTTCATTAAGCACCTAAATTTGATATTAATGAGTGCTGCCTTTCAACTCGGCATTTCCTTTTCAATTTCTTATTCTTCTTCTGCCATATTCCCAAATGTAGCATGGTATTATCATGGATGCTTTTGTCCAGTTTGCCTTGTTCTTTCAATGTCTCATTTTCACTTTTGATGTGCCTATTTAAAAGCTCTAGCTCAAAAATTTCCTGTTTTAGTGATTGGACTAAATCATCCTGTAATGTATGAGGCTGAATGGACGAAGTACTTGGACCTATAGCTGCCTTTTCCAAAGATTCTATATATTCATATAATTCCTGCTGCTTGGGGTCTATTTCAGGTGTCATTTTATTGGGCTGTCCCCAAAATGCCGTGAAGGAGAGTTATTTTCAAAATCTGGTTGAGAAGGGCTTACATCAACCTCTTGCTGAGAATAGGATGGAGTATTTTCAATGTCTGACTGAGAATGAAATGAACCAGGTTCACTAACTAATTGAGATGGACTATGGTCAGCTGGGGACTGTTCAGAAGTCTCCTCACCCAAATCAATGAAATGAGGACCCTTAATTTGTGTTTTCCTCAATTTCCCCTTAAGTCCGCTGCTTCTTCTCACACGCTGTGGTACACTATCCTTTTTTTTTTTTTTTCCTTTCTCTGTCTTCTTGGGCATAGATGATTGTTTTTGAAGATAAACTAATCTTCCAGATAACACTTGATGATCTTCTTCTTCAGAAGAAGGAGTTTGATGTATGGCCTCAATAGTTTTTCTCTCTTTTGGTGTTATTGGCTTCTTACCCTTGATTTCCTTCTTCTTCCTTTTTGACAGTCTCTCTTCCCTATCAGTTCTTTCCATAGTAGTAGTAGGAGTATTTTGGATTTCATCAATTATTCTTTTTCTCCTACTTCTTCTTGCTGTGCTACCTTCGGGAATTCCCGAGTAGGAGTAATTTGGGTTTCAACATTTATTCTTTTCTACTCCTTCTTGTTGAACTACCTTCAGGAATTTCCTGAGGTTCCTCAAAGAAATTTCTAACCAGAAATTGTCCCCATGTATCTTTCTTTTCCTTTAACTCCTTTTCAATCAGAATTTTTACAAGGCCGTGGTGATATAGTTGGGGTTCTACATCTCCCAAATGTTTCTGAGCAGTCACGGACATTTTCTTCAAACTATTGAATAGAAAATATGGGAGGTCTAGTTTGGTATCTGAAAAATTTATCAATATTAACAGGTATAGTACATGTTCATGGATACAAAACGCCTTCCTTTATATATTGATTTAGAACAACTCAAGCACTCATCCATAGCCATTCACTCTTTCATTGCATGCAAGCTTCCTCTTTAAAGCAGTTATGTCCATACCTTGGTTTCGTAAGATTGTTCTCCATGCTTCATCACTGATGCTTTTATTCTTAAACCAACGCTCACCCTCCTAAAGAAGTTCCGTGGCTGTTGCTATAGATGCTTCATTGACCGCAAACTTAAGGTCTCCAATCTCTACTTCCAAGCCATTAAACGACCTTGTGAATGCCTTCGTCACTTCTTTATGATAACCTCTGAATTTCTGGATAAACCGCAGCGAATTTGCTTTCTTCAATATCTCCTTTACTTGTGGATATCCCTCTATAAACTTAGGTCCTTCCGGCGCTGCTCTTAGCAATTTACCCATTTTCTTTCTGTTCTTCACAATTTTTGCCTGCATGAGGGTTTAATGGAAATAGAACGGCTGTATGCACGGAGATGAGCACAATGACTTAGGGAATGTATCATAAAATGGGAATGAGCACCATAAACGGAATGGAGTGAGGCATGGAGTGAATGTCGAAAGTGAGAATGAGCACAATGAACGAAATGGGTGAGACGGAACGAGTGGGGGTTTCGTAAACACGAAATGGAGAACACGACATTCGACGGCGATTTTGGATGCAATTGGTACGCACAATAAATACGAGCACGTTTTAACAACGGTTATGGATTTATGCGGCTGTAAGAGTCCTTGGTCAAATCAAATACGTCTCATTGTCTCCGGTGGAATATTGGAACATGAGTGAAAATCGGAAATTTAATGATGGAACCATTTGTGAATGAATGCGAGAGGATAATATGGAGATTGTGAAAGGTTATGGAATTGTCAATATAATCACTGCACGTAATGGATAGAGCTCATGGTTCAGAACTATATAAAAATGTGTTTTTCAATGCTATTTGAAATAAATTTTATTCATACCTTTGGAATCTTTTCCTTTTCCCTTGGTCTTCAACTAATTGATCTCCATTGGTATCTTGAATGCTCCATGTCTTCATTTTTTTGATCCTCTCACCTGCATTTTATTTCATAATTATGGAAATAACGTCTGACTGTACATTCTTTTTGAAAACAGAGTAGTAGGCACGGAATGCCTTACATTGCGGGCGAGTGTTGCGGAAACGGACGCCATTGCGAGCTGACACGACTATTGGGTGAATGGAAATGAACGGATGACAAATGATTAGATGGAAATGGTCATGAAAAAGAATTTTATTGGTGAAAATGGAATGAAATAGACAAAATGAAGTGGAATGGAATGGAATGAAGTGAAATGGAATGGAATGAAGTGGAATAAAATGGAGTAGGTGGTGAAAAAACTTGTGAAATGAAAGAGAGAGATTTTTTTTTTTTGGAAAATATAGAGTGTCAGGTGTTTCTGATTTTCACCCTATATTTTCTGTATAAGACTGCCAATCAATGATTGGTTTTCAGGCTTATACCATTTTTTTTTTTTTTAAAACTGAAAAGAACAAAAGCTAGGCTGGTGGAGAAGAAGAATTCTTCTGTACCAGCCTGATTGCAGAATTTTCTTGAAACATTTTGAAAAATTCCTCTTTTGAGAGTGGCTTATGATAAACTTTCAATCTGTGGCCATTCACAATAAGAGAATTTTGAAACTCATCAATGGTCTTGATTCTTACCGCTCCATTGCTAAAAATCTTGTCAATCTCATATGGCCCAAGCCAATGAGCCTGAAATTTTCCTTGAAAATATTTAAAATTGGAATCAAATAACAATGCCCAATCTCCTTCTTGAAACTTCTTCTCTTTGATATACTTGTCATGCCATTTAGCTCTTTGATATTGAACTAGATCAGTTCTTAGAATTGCCTCTTGTCTGATCTCATCTAACTCGTTCAACTGCTCCATTCTATGCTTTTGGGCTTGATAAGTCCATCTCCAATTGAACTGCTATCTTGAAGGTCTTGACTTGGAACTCAATGGGGAGCAAGACTTCTTTCCCATAAACAAGTTCATAGGGAGAATGTCTTGTTGTATTCCTCCATGTAGTTCTGTAGGCCCACAAGGCTTCAGGAAGCCTTTCTGCCCAATCTCTTCTATGTAGATGAACAGTTTTGGTGATGATACTTTCAAGAACTTTGTTTGTGGACTCCACTTGACCATTTTCTTGCGGATGGTAAGGAGTAGATCTTATGTGCTTGATTTTGTATTCTTCCATCAACTTCTCCACCAAATTGGATGTGAATTGGCTTCCTTGATCTGTCACAATTTCTCTTGGAACACCAAAGCGAGTAAAAATATCCTCATAAAGAAAATGAACAACTGAATTTTCAGTAGTAGATACTAATGCTTTGGCTTCTACCCATTTAGTAACATAATTAGTACAAACCAATATATACTTCTTTTGCTTGGATGGTGGATTAATAGGTCCAATGAAATCTAAAGCCCACTTTTCAAAGGGTTCAATGAGTACCTGTGCTTGTAATGGCATTTCATTTGAAAGGGTAGGTTTCCCTACTCTTTGGCAGCTGTCACACCTTTTGACATATTGTTTTGCATCTTTGAAGAGGGAAGGCCAATAATATCCTAAAGAAAGGATTTTATAGGCCGTCCTTTTGTCTGCAAAGTGTCCGCTGCATGGTTCATCATGACATGCCTTAAGAATATCGGGCATTTCATCTTCCCTGACACATCTTCTGATCACAAGATCTGGCCCTGTTTTAAACAATTCGTTAGAAATCCATGAATATTTTGAACTCTCCTGAATAATTTTTCATTTTTCACTTGGAAATAAATGTGAAGGTATTTTCCCTGTAACCAAATAGTTAGCAATATCTGCATACCAAGGGGTCTTAATAGTTACTGCAAACAAGTATTCATCAGGAAACTTATCTTCTACAGGGGAATCTTCTTTAGTATTCTGAATCCTAGACAAGAAATCAGCTACTGTATTATGTTTTCCTAGTCTATCCAACACATTAATATTGAATTCTTGCAAAAGTAAAAGCCATCTTGTCACTCTGCCATTAGTAACAGGTTTGTTCATTAAATATCTAATTGCAGAATGGTCAGTATGAATAAAAGTTTCATAGCCTGTTATGTAATGTCTAAACTTATTAATTGCATGAACAACAGCTAAGAACTCTTTTTCAGTCACAGTATAATTCAACTCTGTGGGAGTCAAATTTTTATTGGTGTAATAAATGGCATAAGGAATTAAATCTTTTTGACCCAACACAGCTCCAAGAGCTGTATCTGAAGCATCTGTAGAAATATGGAAAGGAAGTTTCCAATTTGGTCCTCTCAAGATGGGTGCTTCAGATATTCTTGTTTTCAAAGTTTCAAAAGCTGATTGACAATCAGGATCCCATTTAAATTCACAGTCTTTTGTAAGCAAATTGAAGAGTGGAGATGCTATTTTAGTGAAGTTTTCTATAAATCTTCTATAGTAACCAGTAAATCCTAGAAAAATTCTAACATCTCTTTGACAATTTAGAATAGGCAACTTGGAGATGACTTCAACTTTTGATCTATCAACCTTAATCCCATCTCCTGAAATATGATGTCCTAAAACAATCCCTTCAGTAAACATCATAAAGCATTTTTCATGGCTTAATGAAAGGTTTGCTTCTTTACATCTTATGAGAACTTTTTCCAAATTTTCTAATGCTTCTTCAAATTAATTACCATAAACTGTAAAATCATCCATATAAACCTCTACACAATCATGGATTAGATCAGAAAAAATTCCTAGTACTGCTCTTTGGAATGTTGCGGGTGCATTACATAACCCAAAAGGAAGCACTCAGTAGGCAAAATTTCCCCATGGACAAGTAAATGTGGTCTTATCTTGATCTTCAGGTGCTACCTGAATTTGATTATAGCCACTAAAACCATCCAAAAATGAAAAGTACTTTTAACCTGCTAATGTATCTAATACCTGATCAATAAAAGGCAAAGGAAAGTGATCCTTCAAAGTTGCTTTGTTCAACTCCCTGTAATCAATGCATACTCTCCATTTACCATTCTTTTTAGGTACTATAACCAAAGGAAAAACCCATCGGCTATCTGAAATTAGATAAATGAAGTTTACATTGAGAAGTTTTTGGAGCTCTTCTTTCACTATCTCCCTAAGATTTGGATTCATCCTTCTTTGAGGTTGTCTAATTGGTCTAATGTTTTCCTCAATATAGATATGATGGATGCAAGTCTTAGGATCAATACCCTTCATGTTAGTATACTCCCATGCAAATGCAGTAGAATGTTTTTGCAAGATTCTGGTTAGTTCTTCTTGTTGTGACTTCTCCAAATGTTTGTTGATATTCAATGTCTTTTCTGAAAAAATCTCAATAGCAGAATTACCAAACTCTTCCATAGAGTAAAGAGACATTTGTCTTGATGATAAATATTCTATGTCAGATTCCAACTGAAATTGTGTGGGGTCATATTATGAAGATGTCTCAAAATTTTCTAATGTGTTCAGAATTTGACTATCCTCACTGATTTCAGAAATGGTAAAGACAGGTTGTATAATGTCCTCATCATCGACCCATTCATTGTCTCCTACTTCTGTGATTGCTCTTGCTGGAGGATACAAGTTGAATTTCTTTGTCGAATTACCATTAGAAATGTACATGTCCCCAGATCTACAACTAATAAAAGCATCAGCTGTGGCTAGCCAAGGTCTTCCTAAGATAAGTGGGTGTCCTCCTAGATTACTTTTGGGAGTCAAAATCATAAAATCTACTGGATATTCCCAAGAATCTAAGGAGACTGAAATATCTTCTAATACACCATCTGGTTTAATAACTGATCAATCTGCAAGTTGCAGTAAAGTAGGTGTAAAAAGAAGGTTAGGAAGTTTTAGCTACTCCATAGTCTGTCTACTCATAATGTTGATAGCAGCCCCTAAGTCAATCAATGTGTTTGGAATTTCTATCCCATTTATATGTGTCTTGACAATTGGACTTCCTGGATCTACATACTTCTGCATGGTAATTTTTCCCATCATAATATCTGCAATCTTTCCTACCAGGTGGATTCTTCTTGTGTCTTTTAGTTTCCTTCCTAGTCTTTTGAAGCTCAACTCCTTTATGGTTTTTGCTAGAATAGGAATTTCTCGAATGGCTTGTAGCAAGGGAATCTTGATACAAACATTCTTCAATTCATCTAGAAAGTCATAGTTAGGCAACACGATTTGTTTTTCCACCCCCTTGTCAATTTGTAGCCTTTCAGGAAAATGAGGTGTAGATGAAGATGTTGGTTGCTCAACTATAGGAGTTGTGGGTGTTAACTTTTCTTTTTCTTTTTGCTTGCTTGGATTTTGGAGAGATTCTTCCTCAGAACCCTTATTGACTTGAAGAGAGTCCTCCTCAGAGGTATCTTGCTCTTGAATATCTATAGAAGGTTTTTCTAAAACTCTATCGGATCTGAGTTGTACATCGTTGAGAGGAACAATCATATAGGTAGGAAATTGTTGTCCTTCTACCATGTAAGTATTCTGAGGATTCTTATTGTTAGGATTTGGCAATGGCTGAGCTGGAAGTTGATTTGTCTTTTGTTGGTATGGAAGCATGAGTTTAGGATTTGGATTTTGTTGAGAAGGTTGTTGTTGTGGAAATGGTAATGAAAGTTGTGGAGCTTGTTGATTTTGAAAAGATGGAGGATATTGATAAAATTGAGCAAATCTCCCTGAAAAGATGGAGGATATTGATAACATTGAGCAAATCTCCCATAAGGATTTTGCATACCTTGTACCCATGACTGATATGAATTTTGAGGTTGGGGCCAAGGTTGTTGCCAAGGATTCCAATTTGGTGGGGATTGAAAATTCATAGGGTTGTTAAACCCTTGAGTTTGTTTCCCTTGCCAAGGTCTTCTTGCAACAAAACAGAGAGACTCTACTGAATTTGGATCTTCTTGAAAGACAGCTTTGAGTCCAGGAATTGATGGACAATCCTTGGTCTCATGATTCTCTGAGCAAATCATACATGTTTCTACAACTTTTGCATCCAAGGGACATTCCCTTAAAGCATGTTTCTTTCTACATTTCGGACAAAAGATGGCTAAAGCATCTGTTTCTGCTTTCTGCTCGTTTTGGATTTTAAGGGTGTCTAGTTGTTCACTAAGGCTCCCTAAGATATCAGTTTTGAACTCATCAAGCATATTACCAATCTCTGCCCTACTTACTGATCTAGTTGCAGATTTGTTAACCCTAATAAGAGAAGGATCCCTAGGCCCTTTTCCTGTTTTAGATTTTCCTCTTGAGAGATGGACACATAGTTCTGTTATGTCACGAAGTGGAAGTTGAGAAATGTCTCATTTCCCCATCATGTTTAAAATATCTATCCATTCATCTCTAATGGCTTTTAATATGAGGGCTTTCAAGGTTTCATCATCTAAGTTTCTCATCTTTGCTCTTTTCAAGTTGTATTGAAATCTTTCAAGTAAATCTTCCAAGTTTTCGTCTTCTTTTTGCATCATTTTGAATACCTCATCCTTGTGATTGGTGGGCATACAATAGTCCAAGTATCTATCCAAAAATGTTTATTTCATATCATTCCAAGTCCTAATAGATTGAGTAGCTAATCCCATGAACCATTTCAAAGCAGCTCCCTTCAATGTTGAAGGAAACAGTTTGAGTTTTTTAGAGTCTTCCATATAGTCATAGGTTCGGCACACGACTTCAAACTCAAACAAAAATGTTTCAGGATCCTCACTTCGCAATCCATAAAAGTTAGGAAGGACAGATGGTGAGATATTTTTCATTGTTGTATGAGTTTCCTCATCAACTATAGGGAATCCAAACAAGTTGTCTCCTTCCCTATTTCTTCCATTATTTCCTTCACCATTGTTGTCTCCATTGTTTCCTCCTCCTCTACCTCTACCTCCAAATCCATCTATTATTTCCTCTTCCATGATAGTTTCTTTAGAGTCCTTAAAGTCCTCTAGTTCTTCTATCAAGGGAGGATGAGAGGGAGTCTCTTCCTTTTCTAAATGACATTTAGTAGGTGGTATAGGAGAATCCTCTAATTCAGCTGTTCCTTGAATTCCAAAAATCTTAAGACTAGGGGTAGATGGTGGTGAATCTTGTCTATGCCTTGAAGAAGATGGAGTTGTAAAAATCGAACTCTTGGCTTTAGCTATAAACCTTCCCCTAGAATCTCTTGCTCTATGCATGTCATTTTTTTTATTTTTAAAAGTTGGGCTAATAATTCTCTTTCTGATCTTCCAGGTCACACTAGGTGCAAGAAGAGAGCATACTTAAGAAATTACTAAACCAATAACTCTCTTTTCTGATCCTCCAGATCACACTAGGTGCAAGAGGAGAGCATACTTCAAGAAGTTATCAAGTTTTCCCTTCTTTTATTATTATTATTTTTTTTTTTTAAGAAATTGGCTACCTAGTTACACTTCCCCGGCAACGGCGCCAAAATGTTTGGTCAATTTAGTGTGTCCTAAATTGCTACATTTAATTTTTCAATCCGGGATTCGTAAGCTGACGAAGTGTGGCGCACTATATGTGCAAGATAACCTATCTCTTACATTTTTGTCGTTTTTGGATTTTTGTGAAATTCTAAAAGACAAGTATGGAGACAAATATTCAAGACAACAATGTCTTTCTAATAATTTTCCAAACTTCAAAAGAATTTTAAAAACACACAATGACAAAATTAATTCTTCAAAGAAAATGAAATTGCATCACTACTCTAGTCAAACAAACAATGAACTACTGATCATGAAACTCATTATCCTTGCTGCTGTTCAAACACAAAAGAAACTATGCTTAAAGAAATCCAAAAGTTGCAACAAAGTAAATCTAAATCAAATTACATCAACTTATCTTTTGATCCCTCATCATTAGTCCAGCTATGATTTTCGGAGGTAACCATAAACAACTTGAGTAACCTGATATCTAACTTGCATAAAGTAAACTAATATCAAACTACACATTCATAATTCAATCCCTCACCATCAGTCCAGCTGTGGCTTTCGGAGGTAACTGAAGATGTCATGAGCAATTTAATATATCTAACTTGCAAAAAGTAAACTAATATCAAACTACACATTCATAATTCAATCCCTCACCATCAGTCCAGCTGTGGCTTTCGGAGGTAACTGAAAATGACATGAACAATTTGATATATCTAAATCTAACTACTAAAACAAATGTGCAAGACTGAAATAAACAAAGCAGTACTGAAATTAAACAGAAACTAAGAAAAGTAAATTAGCAGCAGAACAATATTAATTCCATGTCATTAGTCAAAAATTTATGCAAATGCCCAGGCTGCCTATTTATAACCTGAAACAAGAACACTGATCAGTTAACAATAACATAAAACATGAAAGATTATGGACAGAAGCAAGATGTAAAGCATGAAAGATTATAAACAGAAATGAAGCATATATACCATGAAAGATGCAATGTATAAACACATGAATGAATTATGGTACAATGAGCTTAAAGAAATAAAACAAGAACTATACAATAATGCACAAAACCTCAGCGTGTGCAGGGGCCCTCTACACCAGCCTTGGCAACAGACTTCAAGTACAAATTACGCTTGGAAACAGAGTCTTCTTATATATTAAAATGCAGTCATAACAGAAAGGTGATATTACGGCACAGTGGCAACGTAATTACATTACAGAGCTATCTGGAAGCTAATGGAGACTAATAAAAACTAACAGAGACTAATCTAATATGCGTATGCAAACACATTATTTATAACAAAGGAAATATAACTAATTCCCTAAAGTTTGAGCTGATAGAGAACACGTAAACCATTACGTCCAGAGATCTAGGATCATGGCCGCGTTGAGGAGTAAATCTATGAAGAGTGGATGTTTGAATTCGGCTTATGGAGCCATGTATAGGTGTTGATTTGTCTCCCGCAATTCAGAAACGGCCATATAAATCTCCACGTGACGAGAAACAGAGTCCTGTCACCGTGGGACTCTACGGTTGACTTCCACTTGGCCACCTTTGACCGTAGCCTCCTTAGGTGAATTTGCTCGAGCCAATAGGACATGATCCATGTCCACATCATTTCTGACTTGCCCATGTGGCTCGTTTTTCCTGAAGACACCTGTAACATAGACTTTCACAAAATGGTTGCGGAAAGTTGCAGCAGCTGCGGAAAGTGGCAAGATTCCGCAGCTAAATGAGCAAAAATATAAATCAAACAGCAGACACAAAATATAGTTAAAAACCATTTTAGATGCTCTTTGCAATTAATATACAATGATATTGACAACTTGGAAGGTTCAGGTGAATGAAAAAGGTCTAGAATGGTGTATAGGAAAGATGGTCCCGTTAACTCCTCCAAAACTCCTGCCACTGAAGTCTAACTGAAGCCAACCATGCAAGATGCCATCAAACCCTAGAAACCACGTGATTCCTTGTGTCAGTTGCATGAGTCACCTCCATGACTCAAACTGAAGTGCGCCAAGAGAGTAAACTGCTGTTTATAGTCAAAATATTATTAAGGGTAAATAATATTTGACTTCCATATTTTTAGGAGATCAGTCTAAAAATAGCCTGGGTCCTAAAAATAAGGGTCTCATCTATTTTTACCGACATGTCACATACTCCAAGAATCTCCAAGTAGAATTCCCAAATTATGCTCCGTATGTCTAAAAATAGACATAGTCTAAAAATAGACTTTGCGCCAGAATTTGCCTGCGGGCCCACTTAGTGAAGGCGACTTCATTTCACTAAGCTCCATCATCTTGCTGCATTCTCAACATAAATATAACAAAAGTGATATTTATAAATAATTCTAGACAAAAATTTAAAGGAATATTAATTTTTCATTCCTTCTTTTTTGTTGTTGTACGTTTTTGCTATTAAAATTCTGACATGTCTCATTGACCAATTCTCTGGAAAATCTTCCTGTAGTTTAGATAAAATTTGGTTCTTGGAATCATTGGATTGATTTTTGTATTGTAAGTGGAAAGAACGTCTATACATTTTTTCCACTAGATCCCTCAAACTTTTGTAAAATATTTTCCCCCTTTCGTTAACTTCTAGCACCACTCCAGATGAGCTAAGGAGCAATTCATTTTCATTTCCATGTTCTATTTTTTTCTTTTCTTAGAACAACATTCCTTTTCTGAGTTGTTGGTCCCTGTAGAACATTAAACACATGTTTATTAGTAGACTGTTTGACACATTTTATCTAATAATTTTAAGTATATTATTAATGATAATTAAAAAAAGAAACTCATTTTGGATCGATAGTATTTTTTTATTCACTTGATTCATCCTTTTGCAATTTTTCCATTAAAATTTTACGCTCTTCTGGTCATAGATAAAAAATAATCATATCGAGCTTCGTCATTTTTTGGCTCTGCATGATTCACTGTAAACAATACATATTAGTTAAACTTACATATAGTTCAAAAAAAATATTTTTTATAAAAAATTTACAAAGAACTTGCATTTTTTTCTTTTGTGTTACTTGATCTCTTTTCAGTCATTTCTTTATCAATCTGAAACCTGTACCATATCATTCATTAATATATTTATAAATAAATTCTCAACTTTTCAGGTAGAAAATAAATGTCAAAACACCGGTGCACCTTTTATGAGGTACGCACCACAATCGGTGCGTGGGGATATTAAAAATGAACCGCAAAACAGTATAATAGACCGTACAATGCATTGGGTATTATAAACGCATCGAAAAAACATTGCAATAGACCGTACGGTGCGTGGGGTATTATAAACGCACTGCAAAAATGGTGTAATACACCATACGGTGCTATCCTCGTTAAATGGAG